>CM048752.1:79200770-79800770 GCA_026315105.1 Locusta migratoria
GAGTGGCTTGCAAACCCTCGACAAATGTTTCCCCGAAACACCCTTTGGTGCAATCCATACAAGAGTCTGTTTCCAGGCTTGTTCGGTCTGGTTGCTCTGTGGTCTTTGTTTGGAGCCCAGGCCATATCGGCATTCTTGGAAACGAACATGTGGATGAGCTGGCTAAGCAGGGTACTTCCTCCAGTCCATTGGCTATTGGTCTTCCGGAGAGCGATCTCCAACTGGAGTTCCATCGGAAGATCCGTGGCCTGTGGGATTCAGAGTGGGCTAACTCTGCTCAACCCAACAAGCTTCGTGCAGTGATATATCTACGGTTGCATGGAAGTCCTCACTGCAGTCATCACGTAGGGCATCGGTTGTTCTCTGCCGCCTGCCGGCCACACATGGCTGACACATGGCCTCCTTCGGCGGGAGGACGCACCACAGTGTGACTGTGGCGCCCCCTTGACTGTGGTCCACATTCTGGTGGACTGTCCACTTTTAGTTGCCTTGCGACAATCTTTTAATCTGCCAGATGGGCTTTCTTTTATGCTAGGAGACGATGCTATTATGGCTGAACGTGTATTATATTTTATTCGTGCAGCTGGTTTTTATCATGTGATTTCAGGCACCCACCATTCAAACAGTTTTAATGTTTCACTTTTGTTCTGTCAGTCCAATCTTTGACTGGCGGTTTTAGTGTGTGCAGAATGGCTGGCTCATCCTATATTATCTTTGTGATCAGCCAGCCGCCAGCCACAATCTTCTGCTGTAAGATTTTAGTGTTGTCTGTTTCGTCAACTACTTTGGTGGTTTTCCTTTAAATGTTGTTGTCTTACAACGCATTATCACTCTGTCTCGTGCATTAGACGTGGAGTACTTTTTACCGGCTCATTAAAAGATGTTCTCTCTTGGCTAGGAACAGGGGACTGATAACCAAGATGTTTAGCCCCCTTTCAAAAACCCAACAACAGAAGATAAAGGATTTCAAAGGAAGCCAAAGCAGTTGCGTCTACCTATAAAATATTTTAACCCTTTCACTGCTCTGTATGCAAATATATACGCTAATTGTTTCCATATCTGGATATATTGAGAAATTATTTTTGACAAGTGACATTGTAAACTCAAGCTGCATTGTAAATAATTGTATTCCTGCTCTATGGCGTATAGGTTATTGTATGTACCCTTTGCGTGCTCAGTAAATTAATGAAGCTCGCAAAGCGGATATTAAAACAGGAGGAGGAGGGGGGGTGGGGGAAACGCAAACCTTTGTTTTCATAAATCTTTACTCCATTATGTAAATTTTGGACTAAAATTCAATTTTGTGTGTGTGTGTGTGTGTGTGTGTGTGTGTGTGTGTGTGTGTGTGTGTGTGTGTGTGTAAGACCACCTCAGATTTTGGGGCCTTTTTTATGATTCAGCCATTCTTATCTGCAGAAATATATGGTTCCTTAGACTTGTTTTCCCTCTAAATTTTATGCCCGAATTATATTCATTTGCGACAGATACTTCCACTAACAGGAATACCCCTGCTCAGTTAATGGCCCAAATATTTCAAAATATTCTTATTCTCGCGCATTTGACAAAAGCAGAACCTGCATTTTTTAAATTTCAATGAAGAATACTGTCCTGTGACAACGTAAAACGACATTGACACTGATGGCTCATTGCCTGCATAATATGAGCTTGATCTAAACATAATCTGTTTCATGTGGTTCTATGACAAGTACTATCCATATGAATATAGGGTCTGGCTGTGCTCCTGATGTCAGTGGTGATAGCAAATGACGACAAATAGGTTGTGCATTTTTTGTAAAATTTCATAATGAATAAAAAGTTAATAATGAGTATTAATTACATTGATAGTATTCTGGTACACAAATTGAGAGAACTGTAGAATATTGAATAACAAATTGTAGTCACAGAAAAACAGAAATAAAAATAGTTTGGGACTGGAATATGACATGGACAGCATGGTTGGTGTGATTGTTGTTTTACTGTGCTATGTGGGGGTTAGTGATATACCACAGTGCACGTATATCAATGCGTATATGAATTGCCTCGTGTCACTGAAACTAGATTTTTCAGAAGTGGCTGCACATTGGTGGCTGTAAGGGGGCCCTGTAGTTCTTTCCTGTCATAAATGGGTTTTAAAAACAGTAATCCCAAGTTGAGATTGTCTACTTTTGAGTATTATTTGGCAGACGAAAATGACGCTGTCCTTAATTTTGAAATATTGATGTGTGGTCTTTTAAAGATACTACTTTACTCTAATGCATTATGTCTTCTGTCTGGTTCATAAATCCTGTATGGGGAAAATGAGGAAAAAACTTGCTACATTGATTCAAAGATCAAAGCAACATTATTAATAAACACGAATTTTTTTTTATAACTAAACAGACTTTTATTTACACAACTTACCTCTTTACTTATCCTTCACGTCATAAATTCTGTAAAGGAGACAATAACATGCTGCTTTTTCTAAATGGAGTCAACACATTCAGATACATAGAAGTATTGCTGGAGTTTTCAGTTAATGTGTGTTTTGGCAGGTTCTGATGCTGACACTGCAGAACGATCCCCCGACACTGGATACTGGTGCAGAAGAGAAGGACCAGTACAAGGCATACGGCAAAACGTTCCGCAAGATGATCGTGGATTGTCTGCAGAAGGACCCCTCCAAGAGGTACGTACAAGTACGCGACAGTCGTGCAACTCTTGGCTTAAATCTGAAAAATTACTGGCGAGTAATCTGACGCCCACTACAAAACATCACAAAATTACCTGGAAATAGATACAGATCTGCCATATCCTTTGCAGCAGTTCTATTTTGTGAGCTTAACCTAGATACATTCCACGCAACCTCAAAAAAAACTTTAAGGATACAGTCATTTTTTAGATTTTCTTGTGAAATTTATACTGTACCCTTTGACAAGGGAAACCCTTAGAATGCGATGTTGCACGTTCACTCTGTAGTAAGGCTCATTTGAAAGTGTAGTGTGAAAGACCACGACTTGGACAATTTTAGCTGAGACAGAAAATGTGTGAGAGGTGTGACTCAACCTTCTATGGTTATGTATGTACAGTATAATACCGCTTTTACTTTGTGGAATTAACATTTTCAAGCCTTAAAGTAGGATTCATAACCATAATGAAGTCAGAGCAAACACATTCTTGATATTTTGTTGTTTACATTGTGTGCAATGTTAACTCCAGGCACAATGGATAATGGGAGCATCATAGACTTTTCACACTTACAATTACTCCCATGTCACCACACAGTGTCAGCTTAGTTTGTGTGGGAAGCACACTTTGTTTCATCATTTAAAATAATGCAAGATACAGTTAAGTCTTGTTGAAACATCAGTTATGATTGACAGTAGATCAAAAGTTTTTACTACTTATAGCATTGCCAGTTCGTCATGCTTGATGCTAACAATAGTTCATGATTCAGATACCTTGTTTTAGATAATAAAGATCCTGGTATTTTGATGCCTGCGTGCATATCATACATCAACTACAAAAATGCAAGGAAAGTCCAATAAGCAAATTTTACTGCTTAAAACATAATTTTCTACATTTTACACAACTTTTCTTTAAATTGTATTATGTTTCACAAAATGACCATTTCAGCAACCAAGAAATGTTGAAAACAAGACACTGATTTGCACTGTGAAGACTGAATGAAAAATGGCGCACCACAATTGAGTACCAAAGTGCCTACCTCCATGATTGAACATAAACTCCATGAGAGGTAGAAACCCTGTAGGATGTTCCGCTAGGTATCCAATCTTTCATGTAAAATTATGTTTGTGGAATTGGACGATCACTGGTGGAATGCGGCTACAACTTCGTTTCATGATGATCTCCACAAGAGACAACCGATTGGTTGCATTCCATCATTTCTTATCCTCCCATACCACAAATATGGTTGTGTATGCATTCCTCAAGATTGAATTGCTAGCTGAAACTAGTACACAGTTACCGAGCAGTTTCATCTTAGATTTATTGGTGCAAATCTTTGGTATTGATGGTACAAAAATAGTTTCGAACCTTTGTTGTGTGGCAATGACGTACACTTTGGGAAGTGTAGTTCATATACCTCATACCAGGTTAATATCAGCACCTCGTGGACACACACTTTGTGTTGCCCTACGAATGCACATGGCAAGTCATTATTTTTTTTATTGCAGTTGCTGACACATCACTTCAAAATTTGGAACCTTTCTAGAGATTGACCTTCGGGTTTGATGTTAGTCACTTGCAGACTATCTGCTGGAGTTCCGGGGGCGCAAAACAAAATGAGGCCTCCCGTCTACTGGTCATAGATGCGTAACAAACAAAATAGGTACTTTGAGATATTGGGAGATCCTCCCGCCACCCACTTAGTCCACCACTGGTGTTATTGTGCCTTTTTGAGATACCTATTCCACAGATCCAGTATGGTGATAGGTGTGGATGTGGAATGAATCAAAGCAGATAAAATTTACTGATACAATACAGATACATTATGGCATGATACACATATGCATCAAATGAGTAAAAACAGGTACAATAGAGATAAAATACAAATCAGATAACAATGCAAAGCAGATGCAATTATTTTATACGAATACATAAAGAGCTACAAGACAGTTTTTAAAAAAGCACTGATCCATAAGCCTGAACTACTTCTCATATTAATCTAGGGAGTAGAAGCATTTTTCCTGTAAGAATTCCTTCAGCTTTTCTTTGAAAATTGTATTTTCTTTTAGACACTTTATATTACTCAGGTGTACTTCAGCCCTTTTAGTGGACACACCACTCACTTTGTCCTCACAACTCTGCTCCCACTTCCAAACTTAAGAATAGCTCTCCTATGCACATTGCAGGACCAGCACTCCCAGTAGGTACAAGATTAGGTACCGTCGGAAGTAAAGCTGTGCAGGGCAGTTATGAATAAAGTTAGACTTGCTCTGGCACACAGTTTGTCTACCAGGAAGTTTCATATTGGGACACGCTAAATGCAAACTGAAAATTTCATTCTGGCGTAGGGGATTGGTTTCAGTGTGTTCGACCACTTGTTTGCTGTCTTGACACGTTCTTGTCTGAAATCCCAGTGTGACACACTTTTATCTGGCAGGAAGTTTGAAACTGTTTTATCTTGTCAGGAAGTTTCAAAACCGTGCACTCTACTGCTGTGACAGATGCATTCAGGATAAAACCACCTCCAGGTGACAAGTCATGGTATTGCAGAATCACTTGTAGTGCTTGGTGAAATTGTTTGTAGAATAAGATTGGAAGACTCGGTAAGTTTCAGTGCTTTTTAGTCTAATACATAAGAATGTCTTTTTTATGCATTTTCTCAAGCATTGTTCTGAATCAACTTTGGCGATTTGATGTGCAAACACTGAAGTCTTTTCTGGCTGTGTCTCTGAAGTTCTGAGTCAGAACACGCATTTGATCTCTCACCCTGTGATTTATGATATAAAATAACTTTGTGTAATTCGGTTGCCATTGTATTGCTTGTTTACCATGAACTTTTGGTGTCGAAGGAATCTGATATCTACTATAAAAACATAATGTCACAGTTCATTGTCATGAATTTCCTTAAAAGAATATACAGATCACAATTAGATGCAAGTAGAGAAGATAAAATGTAATCGCTACTTTATTTATTTATTTATTGCAATCTTGAAATGTCCCAACACTCGAACCATGACGACAGAACACAAAAAAGTTCCTGTCTGTGAGAGGTTTTCACCGAGCATTACAGCTTCATAGCTTGTTTCCATACACCTCTGTATGTGCGTAAAGAAAAAAGATAGCACACCTGTTAATACCTGACTAGCTTGTCACAATCTTTCCTTGTTGTAAACGAGGTGTGTGTTTGCCATAAATGTCATGTAATACAATGCATGCTAAAGTTCTGTTGCAGTTAAGAACTTCCATTTAATAAAATTTGTGACTATATAGGCATCTCATAGTATAATGTATACTTTGTGGACAACTATTCTGACATGATAAATTTTCCTGTAGGTATTCATGCCTTTATGATGATTGCCACTACTTTTGTTTGTGTCTTTTCTCATGTCTTGCTGATGAGTAGGGACAGGAAAAATGTTATTTTTGGCCCTTTTCCTTGGTATTTATTGGTGTCATTTTCTGATTTCCCCCCCCCCCCCTTCCATTTTCATTTTTTTATTTTTTCATATTTGACCCTTTTCAATGCTATGTTGACAATGTGAGAGATGTTGAGAAACATAATTTTAACTAAAGTTCAAATATGAAACATTGGCTCTTAAACACAAAGTATTTTAAATATTGCAATAAATAAATAAATAAGTAAAATAAAAAATAAATAAAAAAATCAAATCTTATAGTTCAGTTTCTGACAGCCTGTTGGGACATACCAGTACCTCTGCTCTATGGTTTGAGATGTTATTGCGCGATACATACCTCTCTGGAAGCCAGACCTTGTAATTGTTTTTCATGTGCTGCTGTGAAAACAGAAGTGTGTGGTGGAGAGTACCCTGCATATTGCTAGTATTGTACTTTTCTGTGATACTCTGACAGTGAGGGAAAGACGATTGTACGAGAACTGACATCTCTTACTTTTGTGGTCCTTAAACAAAATGTAAGTTGGCAGCAGTAAAATTGTTTGACAGTGACCTTCAAATGTCGACACTCCATTTCCTGCAGGCCTAGAGATTTTCTCTCAGAAAGAATATTGTTTGTTCCGGTTAGGGATTCCCATTGGAGTTTCTGAACCGTGTCTGTAAAACTCGTGTGTTGATCAAATCTACCAGTATTAAATCCAGCTGCCTGCCTCTGAATTGCTTCTGTCTTCCTTCAAATCAGTCAAGTGGGAATCCCAATCACTTTGGCAGTACTTGAGAAGCAGTTGCACCAACTTTTATATGCAGTCTCCTTTACAGATAAATCACATATTACCAAAATTTTCTCAATAAATGGAAGTCGGCCATCCACCTTCCCCACAACTGTCTTCAAAAATGTTCATTCCATATTGTATAGCTCTGCAACATTACACCTAGATTTTTAACACAACTGTGTCAATCAGCACACTACTGACAAGGTTTTCCTACATACGTTTCTTTACTCAACTACATTACCTTAATTTTTTGGCATTTATAGCGAGCTGCCATTCCTCACACAAACATAAAAATTTCATGTATCAACCTGCATCCTACTGCAGTCATTCATTGACGGCACCACAGAGTAACATATACAGAGAAGAAGTCCCCCTAAACCTCTGTCCTACACTCCCCTCGTAGTTCCGTAACGTGCCAGCAGGTGTCAGGCGGTTCCCCAGCTTAGTACCGGTAGACCACACTAGAGGCGCTTCTGAGGGTGCCTTTGGCACGTCAGAGGGTAGCGTGGAGGGGAGGCTGAGGGGAGAGCTCGTGCTGCCTGCCACGAGGCCACGGCTGTGAGGGGAGGTGGTGGTGGGGGCAGCCGCTACCTGCCGCCTGCTCTGGCCAGTCTAAAGGGCTGCTTCTGACCGCAGTGCCATCACGGGACATCTTACGGACCCTTCCCTCCTGACACCCCTGTGTGTCTGACCGGGGCCTTGTGGAGGTTTTCCGTCTGTATATCTTTGTGATGACACCTTGCCAAACATTATAGGAGCAACAGCAAACAGCTGAAAGTCGCTGTTCACACAGATTATTCGTGTATATGGGGGGGGGGGGGGGGGGGACAGTGGCCTTATCACATTTCTCTCGGGCACTCCTGATGATAACCTTGTCTGACACACCATTGAAGACAACATACTGGATTCTGTTACTTAGGAACTCTTTCAGATCGGGAAACCTGTTCCATTTGCTCATACCTTCATTAGCAGTCTGCAGTGACACACATTTTGGAACTTGAGGAATATGTAGTCTGCATGTTGCCCTCCATCCGTTGCTTACAATGTATTGTGTGAGAGAACTTGTTTCACAACATGACATCCCAGAAGAACCTCAGATGTAAAAATTGCCACCAATGTGATACCAGTTCTCCAATTAACAAATGCCAATATTACTTTAGCTGACCTGTTTCAATAAAATTTACACTTGCTCGATATTCTGAACTGTGGAGGGTACTAATTATACTCAGACATTTTTTAAAAAAGAAAACATTAACCCCCCTTCACAAGAGCTAGTGTAATTGAGACCAGTCTTGATGTGTATATTTGCTCACTCTAATTTAAGGTGATTGTAATGTTAACACGTATCCTTCTTACAGGCCAACAGCAAGTGAGCTGCTGAAGCATCCATTCTTCAAGAAGGCCAAGGACAGGAAGTACCTGCAGTCAACCCTGGTGGCCATCGGCCCTAGCCTGGAGACGAGGGTGCAGAAGGTGAGGCCACAGGGAATTGTAGGGGGGACTAAATACCACAAATTGCTGTAGGCTTTTGTAACTGTGGTCCGTTCTGCACTGTAAATGAACTTCATCGGTGATCTAGGAGAGGCAGTCAAATACAACAGATGGGAAGAGATTGGGACTGTGTGGGTGATGTGTAAGGGCATCCAGTGGATCATTTGCAGCATATTCAAAACCACCTTCACATCATGTGGGAGGACATTATCCTGCAAATGACAATTCAGTGCTGCAGAAGTTTTGCAAAAAAGCTCTTATGCGCCCTCCCACAGTTCCCACCTCTCCCCGTGCGTGTTAGAGTTTATCATAGTGCGCTCCAACCACTTCAGTTTCGTCTCCCGTATCAGTTACTCTACCTGTCTGGTTTCTTACTCCTCATTTTTTCTGGCCATCAGATATTCATAACATTTGTTTATGAAGCTCTGTAACTGGGATGTTAACTTCATATTTGCTGTGCAACTTTTATTGAGTACAAAACAGCAGCCTTCACATATGTGTTGCAAATATAAAATTTGTAATAATGGGAAGTCCAGGTTGGAATAAAAGAGTATGACAGTTTACAACTTACACTAAAGACACACGAGAATTTGGAACATGCACATAAAGACACATGAAAACTCGAGCTATGGCCTTCTTCAGAATAAAGAACAATCACACAGGCACAATGTCCTGCTGCCGCATTCTGAATCGAGCTTTGCGATGAAGGAATACGGGAGGAGAGAGGAGGGGGTAACAGGAAGGTTGCATCGTGATGGTGGGGATGCTACAGCACAGCCCTACGGAGCATGCATGTAGTAGATAGGTGGAACGAATGCAGTAGGAATTGAGTAGGGAGGAGAGCAAAAGGTGCATGCACACACAATACAGTAATATCACATTTTTGTGTTTCCGGATTTTACATTTTCCTACCACTTTTTGTCAGTCCCGTCAAATTTCTTATGTTAACAATGTTAAATCGCCCCCGCTTTGCATTGACATATTAACACTTTTCCCGCATTTTATGTTTTTTTAAAAATGACATTGACAGTGACACTATGGGTTTCGCCTTTAAGTATAGTGTTTATAAATTGTTACGCAGTCAAGTATCTTGACACTTTGTGTTGATTCAAATATACATTTCACATTTCGTTGTTAGCAGTACTCGCATGCCGGCTAGTTAACTCGGGACGCTCCCATCAGCCACCGTGCCGATTGTGAGCTTAGTGTTGTTTACATACGCAACTGGTAGTTCTTCATGCTTTGAATGATGTATTTCAGGAATTTATTCTTATTGTGAAATGCAAGTATTTATCTAATTATTATTTTGTGAAGTTTCATAATTGGTGAGACTGATGGTTTGCTTGTGTGTGTGTGTGTGTGTGTGTGTGTGTGTGTGTGTGTGTGTGTGTGTTTCTGCACATTGAAGGGGGGCACAGTGTATTATAACCTCAAAAACTGCTATTATAGTGTGAGATTTGTGCAGATTTCACAAAAAATACATACGCATATATTTGCACTCTAATATGTGAATAAATTCTTTAATATTGTTCGAGGAAACAAAAAAAAAAATACAAAAAGTACGTAACTTTAAACTGTTACTTAGTGGCCCAACTCGTCCACGTCACTGATCTCGGCTCAGTGTCGGACTGCTGGGCGTGTTGGACTGGCAAAGTGTAGGATTATAGAGACTCTACTCGCATAAGACTAAGCACACACTACTGGGCCCTTTTGTACAAGCTGTGATTTAATGCCACTGTTTCTTGTATAATATGACAGATATCAGCTTACCTTAGATGAGCTTCATATGATTTGCATGAAACAGTTCTCAGAATGCTACAATTCAATCTCTTTGCTGGATGTGTATAATGAAATGTTTATAACACTATAGTTGTGTTGTGCAGTAGTAAAATATTTGATTTTCATGAGGAATATCGAGGGCTAAAATCCCGACTTGTGCGATAAATTTGTAAATAAAGTTTTTCATTCATTTTCTAAGTGTAATATTGAGTTACATCTTTTTCATAATAATATTGACTTTTTATTTGCTCATATTTTTCACGTTATGATTATTCCCCCCCCCCCCCCCATTATAATCTCCTTTTGTCATTAGTTTTCTGGAATGAAGTGCAAAGCAGGCTTGCTGATTGGTTCATAACATGGCAGCTCGTGTAATCACTAGCCAGTGTAAGGATATTTTAAAATAACAAATGACACAGAGAAATTAGTTTGCTTTTAGTGCTACATCTTACGTTAATTGGGTTTATTAGTAGGGCTGGGTCGATTCCCAATTTTACTGAATAGAATCCAAATACTGAATCTTAAACACATGCTAAATTGAATCTTCCGCATTGCTAATCTAAATAACATCAATTCAAGTAAATCTTTTTAAAAAGAATTACTACTCTATCACAGCCAGTGATGAAGATAAAGCGTCCTGAGTTGGGTCCAAAATGACAATATTATCAGTAAAATTTAAGAAATTAAAATTTCAATTAGATTTTTATTTTAAATCTTAAGGAAAGGATTAAGATTTGTTTTTTATTTTTTCAAAGGGGAGATTCAAAAATAAAACCTGAAAAGATGAGTAGATATTTTGGAAGTTAAAAAGTAGATTCTTAAAAAATAGTATGTGTAAATGTTAAATAATTTTATAGTGACATATCGGGCATTCCATGAGTGACGGACAGGACATTCAGACACAGACACACTTGATTTGTGTGTACTTGTTATTGCCACAAAGACATTTTAGAACTGTAAAAGTACTTTATGCGCAGATTGCACATTCCAGAGGGTTAAACAAGGGTATTTTGTAGATTTATTTATTCTCTCAAACATTTAAGATCCTCGTAACTTGTCTGCACATAATTTTTATTCGTAGACGATTTAAAAATCGGCCGCTACAGTTATGGGGTTTGAAACCCCCCTCGGTCATAGACATTTGTCATCGTCTTTAGTATAAGGTAGTTCATAAGTAGTTTGTAAGTTTAGGGACTGATGGCCCCGCAGTTAAGTCCCTTAAGCTTAACAAACATTTGATCATTTGAAGCACTTGTCACCGTAGTCTTTCTGAATTGTTATGTCTCCAAACATTTTTTTGAGTTTCATGTTAAATTTGATACAGGTTGTTGCTCCATGTGCCATCTGCAAATTTGCAGACCACGACACAGTATTCTACACAATACAGTACAGGTTCACAATATTTAAACTTCTGGCAGTTACACGTTTGACACAGTTGTGTGCACAGCTGTCAACTGCATTTTGCTCCTAACTCCATTGGCGTAAAATTGAGTGTTCTTATGTTGCTCTTTTTCTCAGTCTGTGGACAAAAATTTTGGTGTGCATGCTAAGGTTTGTCATCTTATAGATTCTTGGGAATTACAGAAGGGTATACTGTTGTATAGTGATGTCCATGGAATACCAATGTGTGTTCCAGAGAGTTTGAGTTGAACTTTACAGTGTACACATGTATGACTTTATTATTCTTTGGAGTTGTTGAAAAAAGTTGAATGTAAGTGTTGCCGAGTAACATTTTGTGGATATTCTATGTGAGTATCTTGAACTAGTTATTCACCAAACCCATCAGATACACTGAACAAATAGAATGTTAATCCGCTCAACTTGTATACTCTCACAAAGAGATTACCGATTGAGAATATTTGCATAAATATGTAAAAGTGATATCAGTGTTCCCTGATTTACTGTGTGTGGAACTGACCAAACATAGGGCCTACTCCCACTCACATGACATTTGCTCAAGAAAGAATGCTCTTTCACTGACATCGTTTCCCTGGGGATGCTCTGCTGGAGACTGCTATTAAGAGTTAGAGATTATTAATTTTTTCAAGCAGCTCAGGAAATTGAGACACTAGTACAGGAGTGCCTTTTTGTTTGGTGTGCTCATTAAGTGGCATTAAACATTGTGCAGATGATCTGGCTGCAAAGTTTCCTTTATAAACTGAAAGAACTTCTGCAGCTCCCCATTACATGTATTTCTTGTTGCTTTTGGCTGCTAATATTGTTAGATTTTTACATTTATTAGAAGTGAGTAATTCTGAAATGCTAATGGTTTTCAGTGGGACTGTATCATTAAAAGTGGCATTATTTGCCTTACCACGTGTTGGTAATCAAACACCAAATATGTAATAAGAAATTAAAAAGAATATGTGGAACACACAATTTTTGCAGAAGAAATTGTGTACAAAGTCCCTTGAAGTTAGACAACCAAAATTATTTCGTTTAGAACTTGATGTATAGAAAATGTTTTTATATTCTAGGTTGCAGTAGAGTTTCCAGAAAAATTTGACACTTATTACTGTGTGTTTTGGTTGTCGCAAAATTTGTTCTTGTTTCTATCAGATTACCGATAATGTTAACCTTATACTGGTTTCATATCCTGCTATTTTGTAAAAAGTAGAGCATTTTCTTGGGTATTTTCTTCAGACTACACCAAATAGGGGATCACCTGTAGACGGGGTTATCGCCCGTCAGCTTTGACCCGTGACGTCATCGCAGTGCGGTAGTTGTGAGGTGCGTGCGTGTTTGTGGAAGGCGTGAGTGATTATGTGGTGGTTGAGTTAAAGATGATTGTTCGTTTACAAACAAAACAGATTAATATTTTGTGTTTAAAAAGTGATCTGTAGCTTCTCTCTGATGGTTATATGTAGGTTAACAAAGATTTTTTTTTTTTTTTTTTTTCCGTATGTGAGCGCTGAAGGCTAAGACCTGTGATCGATAATACAATCTGTTATCTACAATAACTACAGATTATGTGTATCTACAATACAGAAGTATTAAGATATCCTGTTTACTGGTTTTTCGACATCTTGATGTCACGGGTCAAAACAGGCGGTTGGTATCCCAGTCTACAGTTATGCCCAAATAGGTCTATCATGTGTTAGATTCACAAACACTGGACTTGAGATTAAGATTGAGTAATTTTGGTTTAGTCGTTTGGAGTGCAGAACAAGAGATCTAGTTGCAAATTGCAACATCATTGTTTCCTTGCACAAACACAAATGCGGCAAGGAAGAGGGGGGAAAATGTGAAATAGGAATTTTTAATGAAGCAAAGTAATGTAAAATCTATTCAACAAGGGCAGTCATGCTTTCACATACATTTAATAGTCAGGGAAATGGATGTATCGGTACCTCTGAAATGAAAGGAATTTTCTTCACTAACAACATTTTAGTTCTGTCAGGCAGAGGAAGTAGTAAGGTTTTACACAGGGCTTCAGTAGTGTAGTATTGCTAATGTTGGCATTGTCTTTTGAGTGCTAATTAAAAACTCAAATAAAATTAAAGGGAATTAATTTTGGGGTTGACTGTGCAATAAATAATTAATACTGTTCTTGTTCTAGGGTTGACATTCTTGCATGTACCCTTGTCCAGGCAGTAAATTAGTTATGCTCGGAAATCAAATATTTTGTTGCCAACATTAGTGCACTATGCTTATTGACTGGTAAAGTTTACTTCCTCATAAATTTTTTCTTTCAAATGGCTTGCTTGACTGAACACATTTGAGTTCTTGAAGCACTCTAAGGAATGGTGTACATTGAAGTAGCAGCATTTGAGGGAGTGATATATAAATTACACTTGACTAGTTCCATTGGAGAGTAAGTCCCTTCAGATGATGATGATGATGATGATGATGATGATGATGATGATATGAAATACATCGGGAACCAGGCACTACATGGGTGTAACAGTGGTTCTCTCTCTCTCTCTCTCTCTCTCTCTCTCTCTCTCTCTCTCTCTCTCTCTCTCTCTCTCTCTCTCTCTCTCTCCAACTTTTCTGGAATTAGGAAGTTATTGTTTAATGAAATGCTCCTAACATATATAACAGTAAAAACAAAAAAAAACACCACCACTATTATACCCTTGTAGTGACTGATTCTTGATTTACAGTACATCCCCCTTATATTGCCTAGGTCAACAAGACTTAATAGTGTGAAACATGTAGGCAAATAAGAATTAAATATTTTAGTTCTTTGGGAAATAAAATGCATGCAGGAAGAGTTTTTAAGAGAAATACATGGAGATCAAATCACTATGTAACCACAATTTATTAAATACACAAAAAATCACCAGATACATTAGTGCAAGATAAACTGTCAGTGGTAAAGGCAACGAGCACTACTCCTTTCTTCCCATAGCCTTGGAATAAAGTTGAATGTCAATCGGGAAAATTGGTAGTGTCACACAGCAGATGTTTCCCTGTTACTCTTAAATTGTGGATATGAAATTCTGAAACAGTTAAATATCTTTATTGCAAAGTCTCCCCCTTTCTTAATTGAAGATTTCAGTGGTTTCAATTCTGTATTTTGTGTGTACTGAGGGGTTGTATGTTGACACACATTCTACTGAATTTAGCAGTGGAAAATATGATTGGAATGTCAGTAATGGAGGATAGATAACTCGCCTTACAGACGTTCGTTGAGCTGCTGATATGTACCTAAAACAGAAAATCAGACTCAAAACTTATTGAATGTGCTGGAGGAGCCAGAGATGGGGTTGTGTGTGTATGGTTGTCTGAATGATTGTGTGAATGTTTCATGGCCAAAAATTTAATCGGTAGAACGTGATTTTCTGTTTTACGTGCCTGTCAGTCGCCTAGCGAAAGTCTTTACGGTGAACTGAATTCTCCTAAATGATTGACAAAATAGTGGTCACTACCCTCCTTCAGTGACTGTACAGATAGTCACCCATCAGTTTAATTTTAGCGCCTGTTAATATACATTGTTGAAAAGTTTGGAGACTTAGGTTTGATAATAATTAATAGCTTTCAATTTATATAGTCATATTTCAGTATAATGATTTAAAATAGCTGTAGTATGACAGTTGGGTGAATTTTAACAGCTGATATTAATAGCAAACATATAATTTCTTATTTGTAACAGCTATGGTGTCGTCCATACATGTTATCTTTGGATGTATAATGTTCTAAAGATTAAACTACTCAATAGTAACAGTGATTGAGGAAGATGAACTTTTTAAATTTTATTAAAAAGTGAGGCGGTTGCAATAATGTTTGAGTTATGTGAGGCCTATTCTAATTTTATACCACACAGTTTGCCATGAAAATTTTAAATGTTGTTGCCCTTATTGACATAACATGCAGCTATTCTAAGTCTCTTACGCTCATAATATTTTGTTGTTACTTATGGAGGCCTATATTACAGACATAACATGAACACTTGCGAATGAGCAGAAATGTACATTTTAATAGAGCTAAAGGAGGAATTTCACTTCTTTCATGTCGTGAACGGTGTGATGCCGCCGACAACTATTGCTGGATTGCGCTGTGATGACTTTTAGCTTGTTGAGTCAAAACGACTTGCATGCACAAGCGTGCCGTCTGTGTGTTCAGCTGCCTAGTAAAATCTATGTTGATTGCACATAATCAGTCTCGCATTCCATGTGCCGGAGGCTTAAGATAACTCCTCATCCCTACACCCGATGCCTAACGTTCCCACCCCATCTCCTTTCACCATTTATTATGAATTCCTCCAATTCATGTCTGTCCTTCCAGCTGTGTCCTTGCTCCTTATAATATCCCCTTTATTACATTTGTATTTTTTCCTTTCAAATTCCCACACTCTTCTACACCTCCCTATCCTCTCCTGCCCCTTCCCTTCACTGCATTCAATGCTGTATCACACATTCCGACCTATCAGAGCCTTCACAATCCATCACACAATGTGGAACTTTCCATCCCCACCCTTACCTGGCATCCTTCCCCCTCCACTCCCCTCCTAACTCATTAAGATGGTTGTCACACTGGAGTGGCTGGAGATGTTGGTCATGTTTGAAAGTTACGTCTCGATTGCATGTAGTATTTGTTTATTTTTCTGACAAGGACCATGCCGGAAAATTCGTGCGAATGTGATTGCCTATCCTGATCCTTAGGATGTGTAGTACGTTAAAAGCAAGTATGTTCGGTTGGACGCTCAGATATTGCTCGTCGGTGTGGGATGTGCACCAGGTATGGTTGATAGAAGACGTAGAGAAGATCGAACTGAGAGCAGCTCATTAAGCACTAAAGCGTCACAGACACACGCCAGTGGTAGACGCTGCGAGAGACTACGTTCTATATCGTGGTAGGACTCCTGTTCCGAGAGCATGCAGTTCTCTAGCAGTCAACAAATGCAGGCTGTACACAAAGTACGATAACACTTTAATTATGTACTGCAAAAGAACCAAAATTGTACAGATACATGCATATCTCCTTTTGAAGAGAAAGCCACAGCGTAGTTCGGTAATTTGCCGATAGCGCTATTGGCAAACAAGGCAATTTCAGGTGCGGAGTGAGCTTTCTGTGTGTTGGACAATAACAAGAGCAGTGGTGTAATTATGGGGGGGGGGGGGATGAGGGGCATAGAATCCCCCACCCCAGAGCCCCCCCCAAAAAAAAAAAAAAAAAAAAAAAAAAAAAAAAAAAAAAAAAAAAAAAAAAAAAAAAAAAAAAAAAGAAAGAAAAAAGAGAAAGAAAAGAAATTGTATAACAATAATCTGGTAAAGGTAAAGATTGAAAACTTGGGGTGTTTTACCATAATCTTTCATTGGGTGGGAGTGAATTAGTTTCTTCAACGGGAGTGGTAGATGGTAGTCTGTCTGGAAACTGACTAAAATTTTGCTCGTCAAGCAGATCTACCCCCCCCCCCTCCCCCTCCCAAAGCCAAGTCCTAGTTACGCCACTGGTTGTGAATGCATTCCCAAGGAGTGCTTGGAACTCCTTATATGAACAAAATACAGCTCATAAACTCCATAAAATAAGATGCAAAAACTACACAGCTAAGCACATTTGAGATGGTTTAACTTACCAGGCAAAAAAGCACAGGTATGTAGATAGAAATACACACACACACACACACACACACACACACACACACACACACACACACACAAATGCTGAGCTTTTGCAACCCTGGGTTGCTTCTTCAGAAATAGAGCAGGGAAGGAGAGGGAAAAGGAAAGGATGCAGGTTTTAAGGGAGTGGGTAAGGAGCCATTGCAATCCCGGGAAAGGACTTACCTTGGAGGGTAAAGAATAGTAAATGTGTGCACATGCACACACACCAAGGCAGACATATACACTCACATTCACACAATTTTCAGCCACAGCCTTCAGAGAAAGGTACACAGTCATTCAACATTCAAACATAACTTATACATACATGACCACCTTCTTTTGCTGCTAGCCAGAAGCCTGTGACTGAGAATTAAAAGTTGTGTGTGTGTGTGTGTGTGTGTGTGTGTGTGTGTGTGTGTGTGTGTGTGTGTGTGTGTGTTTTGTGATCAGAAAATGAAAGGTGGTGCTTTTTTCATGTCACTCAGCTTAAACCTAGCAGCTATTCTCTTATCTAATCCTGGTCTGCAACCCAGTGGCAGACTGAATGAAGATATGCTTTTAGTGTACGGTTGTGCTGGTTAGAAATAGGATTACATACATATTGCCACAGGTCTATGCATATGCAGTGGAGGTGGGCTTACCTGCTTGTTATTGTAATTGGTAGCACGACAGCCATTTTACACAGAAGTAAAGCACAACCTAGGAGCGCCTTCATCAGAAAATTGCTAAAATTGCATGTCACTTGATAAATGTAAACAAAGCTTAAGTCACATTTGTAATAAAATTATAAATGCTCGTTAATCTGTACCAGAAATTGTCAACATTTATAGTTAACACAGACGATTTTTGTGAGCTGTCAATACAAATATGTTATTCATTTAGAGGTTCTTTTCAGCGTACAGCTTTTTAACGTGATTTGAAATAGAGATTTTTAACTACAGGTTCTTCCAGCTGAGGTCGGCATTTGATACACACTTGAGTTCTTGGCTATTGTGTGAGATATGTCATGCATATTTCAGCAAATAATTTTAGAAAGACACTGATAAAAATCTGTTCTTTGTGTTGCCTCTGATGTGTGTTGGAGCAGTGATCTCTATACAGCCTAGATGCATAACTCTGGTCTCGGTGCATAGAACTGCAGTGTGCCTCTACAGTCATGTTTTGCATACAATTTTGCATTGCCCTCTGTTGTAATTTGTGATACTAATTTCCACCATTGCTGCATTACTTTTTGTTTTGAAATATGTGAATATGCCTTTAATAAATATTACTTTACCAGAAAGGAATTGAAATGTAATTTTGTTTGTAATATTTTTTTAGCAGCCAAAATTTTAATTTGGCAAGAAACAAAACATGGACATGTACACCTTGTAATGACAGCTGAAGTTCAACATTCTATTTGTATAGAGATCACTGGCTTGGAGGCTTCTTGAAGACTCCTTCAATTTTTTTTCTTGCCAGCTCTGCACATACAGAATAGTGATGGTGGTGAATAAAATATAATTTTCATAAAGTTTAGATTGTGTGTAGTTCTATTTATTGCTATTATTTGTGAACCATGAGTTAGCAGCTTGTACATCTTGTAAGAGTAACACTTTTAAACGATTGGTTCCATGATACTATTAGTGATTAGTCTAGTGCTTCTGGTAACTTCACTATCTTTTTATATTGTGTGTGACACGTGATTGTGCTTCTCCTGAAAAACTAAGCATTGTGTTATCCAGAGAGATAATTGCGTACCTCGGACGTAATTTCAGGCGTCCAAAAGGCAGCCCGGAGCGTCGGGGCGGCTTCACCGCACAGTGACTGGCGAGTGGGTGTGGTCTTCGGAGGACGAGGAGGGCGACTCGTCGGATGAAGACGTGAGTTCTGTGTCTTGTGAACGTCTCCCCTTCCTCTCGCATCGGCTGAAAAGTTTCCTGCTACACCTCTAGGCTTGTTCTTTCCTTCAACAATAAGTGGAAACTACTATCACTCTGTCAAAATAATTTGAGAGTAAAGAAGACGTCTAATTGAACAGAAGTGTTCAGTCTTCGACAGGAACACACAATGTATTTACTGTTTGCAGGATCAGTGTTTCTGCTATTTTTGGTGCGTGGTGTCCTTAACACCAAAATTGTTTATATTCTGGCAGAAGTTTCTTCCTTTCTTTATCTGTCCCTCCCACTATACACCCAAGATTGCATACTTTCCTTTTATTACCTATTTCTAAAAGTTCCCTTCTATATTCTTCTGTTCAAATGATTTTTGTGTTTGTGTTAATACATTTGGACCAAAGTACTTCATTACACTTAGTGTCAAATAAATAAATTGCATGTATTTAATGACGCTGTAACGTCAACTCTTGGCTTTTTTGACCTGAAGAAAATGCTGGCATGTACTTTGTTTGCTATCAAAGCGATTTAAAATAGAAGAGGTTCCAACTATTAAGATTTAATCGTAATTGTTACGAAAATCGTTTAAAATTACGACTTTATGATTGTAGAGGTTCAAATTCAGATTTTCAGGTTTAAATAACAAATTGGTGTCATTTGTTTTCCGTCCATCAATCTCAGTTCCTTTTGAATTCCTTCGTGTGATGTCATTGACAAAAATAAACTGGTTATGAGCAACACCTGCTAGCATCTCCTTGTGAAAATCACTGGTATTGACAGTAACATATGGAATCTAGCAGCAGCCACATTCTGAGATAGCTGATATATATCGAAAAGGAAGATGAAGTTCGCTTCTGTAGAATACTTCTTGGCTCAGTTTCCAGGGGTCTAACCTTCTAGTGACTAGGGGGACTAGAAGTAGAGTTAAATAATTTTCAGTTTTATGCTGTGGAAGATCAACTCCATGAACGAGCAGATATCACATGGTATACCATTTCCAAATTTGATTCCTAGGTTTAAGCAGGATTGTCTGAAGTAATTATGACAAATTTGTAGGCACCCCAAAGTAATATAGCAACAGGGAGTGTTTAGCATTGTGGGTACCAACAGAATTCTGACAAACTCTTAGCACTTCATCACTGAATTCATTTTAATAGAAAAATATTAAAATATCATCTTCAAAAAGAGTATTTCATCAGTTAATTTACCGAAAAGCAGTTGTGAAGACAAGAAAGACATTTTTATTGTGTACATTTAATGAAATAACTTAACCTGAACTGTCACCCTAAGTTATGATTTTACGTTATCTTGCATTCGTGCGCAATGTTTGAGTACATTGTTGTAGATATAGATAGCCTATATAAATAAGTATTAATCTGGAAATTGCAAAATCTAAGATGTTCAGTTCTGAGGAAGAAAATAATTAGCTCTTAAGTTTCCTACTGTACACATCAGAATGATAGTGGTATGCTGCCCCTATCTCGTCTGCAACCTTTCAAAAATGATTAGCACAGTTTTATCATTCCTTATTGACTTATACCGTTTGGACCCTTATAACCCCCCTTCCCGCAAGCTAATATACCGTATTTGCGCGAGTATAGGCCGCACCTTAACTTTTGACACTAGATTAAAGAAAAAAATATCTGGAGTATAGGCCACAGGTTTTTTAATTTTTATTTAATTAATTTTATTTACTTTTTTGTATAATCAAACTTATTTCGTAATCAGAAACACAGTGTTAACAAATGAATGTTCTCTTTTCAATAAATTCAAAACAAATATGCAAGACTAAATCAACCGAATAATAAGAAAGCGAGACGATAGGCCGATCCGGGCGCTCCAAGTGAGGGGACGCCGAACCGAGGCGTGTTACCGGGCGTTTCAAGTGTTGTACAGCGTAGGCGTGTGCTGCGAAAATATAGTTTTTTCGGTGTGTGTGTGTGTGTGTGTGTGTGTGTGTGTGTGTGTGTGTGTGTGTGTTGACAATGTTTTGGCTTGTAAGTGGTAGCGGAAAACAAACGTACGAGTTACACCGCCAAATGTAAGCTTCAGGTTCGTCGATCACAGTAACGGACATGGAAAATGGGAAGTTCGACGTAAATCTGACGCTGACAAAAAAAAGTTCAACGCTAGTGTGTAAGTGAGGACAAACTATTAAAAGTTCGAAGAGTCGTTGTGCATTTGAAGGGCTAAAATGTAAATATCCCCACATTTGCTTGACTTCATAATTCAAAACAGGAATTGTGGTTTTGCTGTTACAACAGAAATGATTCAGTTGCAAGGCTAGAAAAACGCCCAGAGTTCCATGTACATCGTTTCATGGAAATAACCCCCAACGAATGTGAAACCAGCGAATCTGGTTGTAGTAAAATACATTATTTTAAAAAGTAGCATTGGAACTCAACATCGGCATTAGCTACACAAATCAGTTGTTCCGATCTCTTAACCTCCCATTACCGCTCGCGGTAGGCGTTACCATACCGATCACAGTAAAAGCACTCATGATACACAATAAACTTGTATCGCGAAGACTAGCTTAATTGACTACATCAAATAAAAAATCATTTGTGTGCTTAGGAAGTGTGTATTACATACTATTTTTGTTTAAGGTCGCGCGGACGTGTTAAACAGTGATCTAGAAACACAGTCGTCAGCTTTTGTTGGCTGCGGTACAAAATGACACCATTAGATTTATATCGAAATATCGACTTCCACGAATTCCTGCGCTGTTTCCATAAACATGTACAAAAACATAGATGTAGTTTAGCGGAACTGTTACTGTGGCATGTTTGAAGACTATCTAGTTTATCACGTTTCTCAAGTTAAAATAAAAGTGAATGTGTAATTTTAAAACTAATGACTCTGGGGGGAAAAGGGTGATTGGGTGGGGGGGGGGGGGGGGGGGGACTGAATCTCGATTATAGGCCGCACCACAATTTTGAACAACAAAATTTGGAGAAAAAAGTGCGGCCTATATTCGAGCAAATACGGTATATTAGGTCGTATTTGTATTTGCCATATTCAAAAGTTGGACCCTCTGAAATAGTAATCGTGTTGCATTTCAGAAGCAATTCCTGATTCTACAGTGACATTTGACTTGTTCAGAGTTTAATAAACTACATATTAGGCAGATATCAAAGTATCATTGATGCAATTCAAAATATAGCTATAAATGATGTGGTACATATGTGTTTTAATAAACTATGCTATAGTTTTCTTTTTGTAAGAGTGTACAAACAGTCTTAACAGGTCATAGAGGATGCTTTGTTGAACAGTTTCATGCTGCTGACTTAGTCCGGAAAGCAATTTTAGAGATACAGTAGAACCCTGATTTAATGGACTCGCTTTTAAGGAATTCCCGCTTTTAACAAAACCTGCTATAAGGAAAGTCTGCTTTTAAGGAACAAACATGAAAAATTCTTCAGACTACATTTTTTACACAATTCTTAAGTGTGTGCAAGTTTATTTTTGTTTTGCTTCTCCTGTACAAGTAATTGTGTTATTTGCGTTAGTAATAGATTCTTTCCGTCCATATGTATCATATCAAATATATGTGCAGTGATACCAGTAAAGTGCCCATAATTAATTCTTTCTGTCGATGTGATATCGTATTGAATACCAGTGCAGCAATACTGCAAAAAAGTTTAAAAAATCAGCAAGTGGTTTCCGCCTTGTCTTCCAGTTGTTAGGTCATGTGGTCTGACGTCGGTCAAAAATTAAGAAGCACTAGCTCTGAAGTGTTGTTTTGTGTTAGTCAATTTTTTCACATGTTTCACTTTTGCAGAATTATATAGCCTAGAAACAGAAAATGTGTGATTCAAGAGAAGCTGACAAACATCCATGCTATTGAAGACCTTCGTAACATTAAGCTATGTGATATGACAGAGAAGTAAGATTTTACACTGTATTAATTGTGTAGCATTCTTAGTAAGAGGTAAGCATTGTTAACCAAATCTAGCGGGCCCTTTGTATGCAAAAAAACATGAATATTCGGTAATGTTCAAAAATCGCACTTCAGATTGGTGTGGAAAATAGAGTACTTTTGACTTGCTTAAAAAAAATCATCTACCACCTTTATAGTTTAGTTACCTAATCTAATTCCTTCAGCATCACCTGATTTTCTTAGACTGCACTCCATTACCTTAGTTTTGCTCTTGTTAATGTTAATCTTGTATGCACCTTTCAACACACTGTCCATTGCATTCAGCTGCTCCTCGAGGTGTCATTGGCAGAACACAAGTGTTTTATTTCTTCACCGTGAACTTTGATTCCTTCCCTAAAGTTCTCCTTGCTTTCCTTTATAGCTTGCTCAATGTACAAATTGAATAACACTGGAGAAAGGCTATAACCCTTTCTTACACCCTTCCCAACCTCTGCATTCCTTTCATGCCCTTCAACTCTGATAACTGCTGTCTGGTTTGTGTAAAAGTTGTAAATAACCTTCTGTTGTCTGTATTTTACTCTTGCTGATTTCAGAATTTGAAAGAGTGCATTCCAATCAACATTGTCAAAAGCAGGAGGCTTGTTTCGACTTAGATCTTTCAGTGCTCTGCCAAATTCTTCTCTCAGTTTAGTATCTCCTATTTCAGCTTCATCTACATGCTCTTCCCTTCGTATAATATTGTCTATAAATTCTTTTCCTTTGTAGATCCCCTCTATATACTCTTTCCACCTTTGCTGAGAACTGGTTTTTCCATCTTAGTTCTTTATATTGTTACAGCTGCTTTGGTCTCCAAATGTTATTTATTTTCCTGTCGGTGGTATCTATTTTTCCCCCTATTTATACATTCTTCTACAGACTTGCATTTGTCTTCTAGACACTCGTGCTTAGCTACTCTACTGTTTAATTTTACTACATTACAGAATTTCTAGAGATTGTAACTCTAGAGTGATTCTGCCAAGAATTTATTGCAGTTAAACTATAATTCAACAACAAGAAATAATAATAGTAATATCAATAAAATAGTTTTGGATTGTGGTTATTCCATTAGATGCCCAGATTCTTCTCAGATGTTTTAGTTAAGTTCATCTGGTTTTTGTGTATTATGTGGTGCGTACTACGATAAGACAGCATTACAAGCAAACCTGGCAAAAGCACTTGATACAAAGCAGAATGAAAATATAACCTGCACAGAGGTTAGTGAAGCATACTTTTTGAGAAGTAAGAAATTATTCATTTTTATGAACTTCTGTTTATACTTGTTACATTAACTTGATTTTGTATAAAAGTATGTGTTTATTTCCAAAAATTTTAATGTCACTTGTTACTACAATACATATGTAATGTAAAGACTGTTTTGGTTGTGGCAGAATTGCAAGTGTACTCGTTACTCTCGAAATGTTTACAACAGATGATAAAACAAAGTTGACGATACCCACTGAAACGACTGGAGTACCCAGGTCGAGTGACTGTACCGAGCATATTGTCCTCCGGTTTCAGCGGGTTAAGCCCATGAACAACATCGACACGGTGGGGTCGTCGGGCAGCGAGAGCGACAAGCACGAGGAGGGGGGGCGGCAGCGGGAGCGCGGGCGGCGGCAGTGGCGGCAGCACGGCGTCGGGCACGGTGTCGAGTCAGACGCGGCGCACTGCGCCGGCGACAGCGCAGCAGGCGCTGGCGGGGGCGGCGGCGGTGCAGGGCGCGGGCGAGCGGCTGGCGGCGATGAGCCTGGGCATGGGCGTGCCGCCGGTGCCGCCGCAGCAGCAACAGCAGCAGACGCTGGCCGCCATGCAGCAGGTCATGGAGCCTGTGCCCGTCAACCTGGTGCTGCGCATGAGGTGAGGCAGTGAATTGCTGACGGTGCGACATGTTTTACTGTCTTGTGTTAATTTTAATCATCTCCGTGTAGCCCTTCGCTTTCCGTCTACTCTGGAGGAAATTTTAGCTGATGACACACGAGCAGCCGCTCGAGTTTTGCGTTTTATTAACTTGGCCAATTTATCAAAGGATATTTAACCCTTTTAATTGTTTTTTATCTTTTGTTTTTAGCCTTCTCTTGATATTCTAACTAGCAGTTACCATTTTTTTTTGAGATCTAGCAAATCTATTCTTGTCTGGGCGCTAATGACCTTAACAGTTGTGCGCCCTAAAACCACAAAAAGAGGTGATGCGGCACGTTTCGTTACACTGTATTAGAACATTAAGGGCTTGTTTTTCTTACTCATCTGCATTGATTTGCTCTTGTCTACATTTAGAGCTAGCTTCTGTTCCTCATAGGAGCTAGAAATGTTTTCAAAGTCATCTTACATCCTATTACACCTTGCCATACACAATAGCATTATGAGCAAACTGCTGCAGATCGTTCCACACTGTCTGTGAAAGCATTTGTGTGTGTGTGTGTGTGTGTGTGTGTGTGTGTGTGTGTGGAAAATGAGGCCTCTCCGGCTGCCACACTTAGGATTCGAAGTGCGGCAGCTGAAGGTGATGGTTGTATGACTGTTGTGTGCCTATGTGAATGTTCCTATTTCTGTAGAAGGCCATGGCTGATAGTTGAAAGTGTTGTATAAGGGTGTGTCTTTTTTATGTGGCTGTCTTAGCTCGTTGTCATGCCTTTGCAGATAGTTGTAAACGGCCCTATTGCTATATTCTAATTCCAACCTGGACTTTATTATTATTATTATTATTATTATTATTAGAAAATAAGGCATATCACACTTACATGGGCACCAATCTTCATATTTAAAGCAGTGTGACTGTTTGTGTGTGTGTGTGTGTGTGTGTGTGTGTGTGTGTGTGTGTGTGTGTGTGTGTGTGTGTGTGGTTGCTGAATACCTTGTCATCGCCTAAAACAGTAGTTGAGCTGGTTAGCTGCTTGCAAAGCCATTAGTAGCTACTGACTTCTCAAAAACAGCATCATAGAGCTCTTTACAAACTCAATAATTAAAGACAAGTGACCTCAACTGTGAAGCCAATATTTTAAAATTGTGGCTTATGGCTTTTGATTGAAACCATCATTATAAAAAACCTTTCATCAAATATAGAAAATTGTGAACAAATAAAAATGTGCATTTTTCGTAAACATTACCATCCTTAAAATAATAAAAATAAAATAAAAAATAAAAAAAGCTCACTTTCAGAGAGGAAACTGAACTACTGACCCTATGATCATAAGGCCAGAACACTACCACCTCATCCACACCAACAGATGTTGCAATTGTTTGGTACTTGGATATACTTGCATACCTGCAAAAGATTTCTCGGTAATTTCTGGTAGTTGCGTCGAATGTCTTTGGTTGATTATTATTTTCGTTCTGAACTTTATGTACCATAAATATCAAAAAAATTTAAAATCCAATAGCCATGTGGTTGAAGACTGGGTCTGAGTGGAAGATAGATGGCCAAGTGGCTGAAAAAGTCAGCAGTTTCCATTACTTAGAAAAGACGAAATGAGAGTATGAAGACTTAGAAGACAAGTCACATGTGATCGTGAATGGTCCTAACGGAGCAGAAGCAGCATTAAACAAAAGTAATAGTCATCTGGATTAAATGTATAAGTAAAATCTGACCTCAGCAGAATTCAACACTAGTACCTTAAGTAGAAGAGTCTGTTGCCATAACCACACACTAGGTTTCTGCACATAATGTAACTTTTACTTCTGGAATGTTGTCAGTTTCATGTTCAAAATTCAAATGTTTGTAAATCTAAGGGACTCTACTACAGTGGTCATGAGTCCCTAAGCTTAAAAACTAGTTACATTAACTTAGAGTAACTTCGCTAAGGACAAAACACACCCATGCCTGAGGGAGGACTCGAACCCTTGATGGGGAACAACTGTATGCATCGCAGCTGGGTGCCTTAGTGCACTCGGCTATTCTGCCACCTCCAGTTTCATGTCACGTCATACCAAGCTTATCTAATACAAGGACTTCTGTGATTATAATGAATTATTTTCTCCTGATTCACACAAATGACTCTCAAATCCCCACCCCATTCTTCCAGCTCTAGATAAAGCCGCTCCTGCACAAATAGCATCCAATAATGTGTGTTTATTATTCTACTACTACTACTACTTCTCTCTCTCTCTCTCTCTCTCTCTCTCTCTCTCTCTGTGTGTGTGTGTGTGTGTGTGTGTGTGTGTGTGTGTGAGAGAGAGAGAGAGAGAGAGAGAGAGAGAGAGAGAGAGAGAGAGAGAGAGAGAGAGAGAGAGAGAGAAGTGCTCCACAAGATACGTATTGAATATTTTAGCAGACTTATGCACGCATCACGGCTTTAGCCTGGTATCTACAACTTCCCAAGGCATATTTTACATTAAAAGAATAATGCTTTTCCTGAACTTTTACATGTCACTGGAAAGTTAGCTAGTCTACATACACACAAACGAAAACTGACACGACATTAAAGAGCCCAACATGTTTTATATAAATTGCAACAGAGTAAATTTGTTTGTATCCTCCATGAAGTTACTCCTCTGACGAGTTAGATTGGTTGGTTGCTTTGTGTTTTCTTATTTTTGATTTGAATCATTTTTATTATTATTAACAAACTTTTATAAAATATACAAAATTATGAATAAACAAAAATACATGCATTGTTCATAAAAATTGTTAGGTATTAAAATGGTGTAAGTATTAAAAACAATGAAGAAAAAAAACTGTCACAGTAGGATATGAACCATCGACTATATGGTAGTGAGGCCAGACCACTACCACCTGAGCTACACTGACAGCCACTGCAACTGTGTTATTGTAGCTCTACATGCTTTGCTGACGAACTGTTGACACGATGCACGAATGGGTATTCTGCCAGATTTTCGTGTCACTCTGGCACAATTTCAGCTGCGTACCTAGCTGCCTTCTTCAGGCGCTCCCTGCGACTGCTATTTTGGTGAAACGACTCTAGTATTTATGCTGAAGGGGTGGCGAGCACTCCGTTTGTGGTCTGCGCCCGGATGGTGCTGTTCCTGAGCTGTTGTCCTGGCCCTGATGCTCAGACGGTGTTCTGCCTTCGGACCGGCCGCCCTCTGTGGTCACAGCAGCTGTCTGAAGCCTGTCCCGTGTCGTGCGTTCCGTTCGCAGTCTGCAGAAGCGGCACCGGGGTGCGGACTGCGAACTTAGCGCTCACTGCTCCTCGAGCATAATTACTGGACTCGTTTCGCCAAAATGGCAGTCTCAGGAGCACCTGAAGAAGGCAGTGAGGTACGCAGCTGAAATATTACGCCAGAGCGATAAGAACATCTGGCAGAATACCTGTTCGTGCATCATGTCAACTGTGTTATTTACTTATACTGGCAAAACTTCAAGGAAGATTTTCCTAAAGAACTTTGAGACTTGTGTTGAATGGCTTTGCCTAGTTCTTAGTGGAAAATTTGTACCTGAAGGGGATTCAATCTCGGAATTCAGTTTCTGTTCAGCGGTTGTCTTAACCAATTGGGCTATTGAGACACACTTTGTCCTGCCCAAATACTCAAATTAACAACACACTGCAATGTTAGTGCCCTGCCCCATTAGTTCCTTTGACTCACACCCTCTACTGATTTCCCGGAAGGGTTAGAATGTGTTTATCGTTCAGATGTGTCTGAAAGAACTCACACCTCCCCTCTAGTATTCTAGAATTCCTTGTAGTTTTCTTTATGCACATTTCTGAACACCCTCTATATTAATGTGTAACACTGCAGTTTCATCCTGAGACTTGAAGTGTACACACATTTTTGGTTTTATTTTGTTTCCACCTTCTGCATAAATACTGACAAGAGTGAATGTAATCATAACATATCTCGTAATTCTCTCATCTGAGACACAGGTATTACGGTCCCATTTCTCGTGATGTCACAGGAACCCGCGCGGCGAGCTGAACGACATCCGGTTCGAGTTTGCCCTGGGCAAGGACACGGCGGACGGGATCGCCGGGGAGCTGGTGGGCGCGGGGCTGGTGGACAGCCGCGACGTGGCGGTGATCGCCCTGAACCTGCACCGCCTGATCCAGCTGGCCGCGCAGCCGCCCAACCCCGCCCTGCCGCACATCGCCCGCACCGTCACCTTCATGCTGGTCAGTACAGCACTGTGACAAAAATAAGCTCGCTCTTACGGGGAACAGTATTTATGGCACAATTGACTTTGAGGTGCCAATTTATGATAGTGTTTTGCTTAGACAGGTAAGAGTATTATCTATTAGATATTGCATTATGTCATGAAAATGGAGATGTCATATTTTGTTGCTTTCACCTAAGAGTGTGTTTATTAGAGATTTTCCTATAAGCAGGCTTCAAAAAGTGTGCAGCAATATGTGTGTTTAACAAATGAGTGATAGTATTGGAATGTTGTAATGTAGTAATCTTAAAGTGGTGGTCATAAATCCAGAGGTTGCCTACTGTTAAGAAAACCTTAGCTGTTACTTACAAGTGAGGTAGGAGTAACTATGAATTCCTTACAAATTGCTCAAGTGGACACTGATTGTAGGTAAATAGAAGTTAACTGTTCAGGATCTCTCCTCCTCCTAAACTGCTTAGGCTATTGGTTCGTAGACTTAAACACTGCTTAAATTAACTTGTGCTAATGACAACATGCACACAAACGGCTGAGAGGACTCTGGCGGGGAGGGACTGCACAATTCGTGACACGGAGTCTCGAACCATGTCACAGTTTATTACGACACTGGTTGCAAAAGTATTTATACAGCATTCTGCACATAGGAACTGCCCCCCCTCCCCCCTCGAGATGTGACAGTAAATCTTCAGATTGGGGCACGAAGACGACAAAAACCAGACATTAGGTTTGACTGTGGCCGGATAGGAAGGAAGGCAGGGAAATATACTCACACAGCTAATGAAAGATTGTCCCGGTGATCCGCAGCAATTTCAGAACTTCATGAGGAAGTTTGAAGAGCTGCTGACTGTAAAGTTGTAAGCATATCATTGAGGAACAAACTATAGGTGACGTAACTTACGATAGAGGATCGTGTGGGTTATACAAAAAACTTTCCTCCCTGTACGCCAGAATTATGACTCGATGGCTCTCTCTTAAATTTAATTTGTAAAGTATTAAGCAACCAACGTAAAAACTCCTTTGAAAAAAGTCTGGTGGAAAACTTTTTTTTTTTTTTTTTTTTTTTTTTTTTTTTTTTTTTTTTTTTTTTTTTTTGTTAAATTACTTCATTTTTAATATTTACTAATTGAAAAATGGCCAAAATTTGTAACACGTAAGTCTGAAATCTGTTCTAACCGTGAATGTCATACAATTATCAAACAGAAAGCTTAGTTAAGATTACCTGACATCGTCTGCTCTGGAGGCGATCAATTTGTTTTATAGTTTCCAAATGACAAGCCAAGATCACAAACTAACAATTTATTAACTGACGACCGGTTTCGGTGGACTGTCACCATCATCTGGTCATATATATGTTATAATTTGGTCATCTTGTTAAAAAATTGGGTATAAAATAACAAGTGCAACTTTGTACTTAGTAACAATACATATGTTAAAAACATGACAGCTTGCAAAGCTGCAGACTTCAAAGTAGTTCTCCTGCGAACCCCTCAAGGGCTCAGCATTAATTTGCTGAGTACGGGCTTGGTGAACCCGGTGTCCTGAGCTGTGGGCTGTGTTGCGCCAACAGTCCTCTTAGGGAGCTGTGTGCGTGGTTCAACAACCATCGTTTGGTGCGACGGTGGAACATTGTATGTTTCAGAACCCGGGGATCTTGGCTTGATCGCCCGGGTCGCGAGGACGGTACAAACCTCCATACAAAAGTAAAAGAAAAAACTATCTGAAGTTGTGCTACGTGCCGAGGAGATGCATGGCTGCTGAGGTTGAACAGTCGCTAACTAGCAACATCTGAAGAACCTGCCGCACCTCAGTTGTATAAGGCTTACCCAGGCAAGTGGGCCCTGCCTGGGTGCACCTTTAACCTTTAGATCCCTAGCTGCTCAAGGGAACACCATGTAAAGACCTCTAAGAGAGGTCAAGGCGAATACAATGCTGCAGAATATGATCCCCAAACGTACACTTCCCTGGCTACACTGTGAGAGGAACGTCAGGCGACACATCAGGGTGGGACTTAAGCCCCTAAATATCTGTTCTGTAGCCGTAGTGATGGAGAATCATTCAAATATACAAAGCCCTCGTTTTTCGTTGAGAATTTGGAGGACAAATTTGGTGAAGTGGAAGGAATGTGAAAGATAGACCCAGGGTGCATCTTAATAATGACGTCATCCCCAGCCCAGTCACGGGCATTGCTTGCCTGTGACAAGCTGGGTGATGGTAACTGAAACATCACGCCGCACGAGACCTTAAATATGGTATAGGGAATAATATTTCACAAAGACCTGTTGCTGCAGTCAGATAATGAATTGTGTGCCAACCTGGAAAGGTGGGGAGTACATTTCATTTGGCGAGTGCATAGGGGTCCGAAGTACAAAAGGGTCGCCACCTGTGCCTTCGTCTTGGCTTTTGAGGGTGATTCATTGCCCGAGAAGGTCAGTGTGGTGATCTATCGGTGCGACGTAAAGCCCTCCGTTGCTCCCCCTATGCACTGCTTTAAATGCTGGAGGTGTGGGCATATGAGCTCGCGATGTGATGCCGACCCTACATGTCGGGAGTGCAGACGTGCGGTTCATCCAAAGTCCCTTGTGCGCCTCCTCCAGTATGTCAACTGCAGCCAGAATCACTCCCCTTGCTCACCTACGTGCACAGTTCTGCAGCAAAAACGCAAGATTATCGAATAAAAGATCCGGGACCCACTGACGTACTCAGTGCAAAGTGCAAATTTATGAAGCTGCACCCTGCGAACGTGGCTACCTCCTATGCTGCTGCAGCCCTACCGTCCACTTCTGCTGCTCCTACGTCATAATCTGCCCGAGCGACGCAAGTCGGATCCCGGGTCCGATCGACTGCTACTGGCACCTTGCCAATGGGGGGCACCTTTTCCTCAGTTGCTCCCACTCTTTTCACCTTGGGAGAAAACATTTTTAGAGGCAGTTGCTGTTCAGCTCTGGGCAGTGCAAGATTTTACTATATGTTCAGTCTACCTTCCACCAGACGAGGCTCTCTCTCCCGTAGACCTCGCTGCCTCGGTCACCCGACTTCCCCCACCCTGCCTTCTTTTGGGGGATTTCGATGCCCACCACACTTTGTGAGGTGGCACACAGACCTCGGCGTGGGGTAGAGAAGTCGACACCCTACTGACGCAGCTGAACGACTGCCTTCTCGACACTGGTGCTCCTAAACATTTTACTGTAGCCCACGGAACATATTCGGTCGTAGACTTGTGTGTTGCAGCCCGAGCCTGCTTCCACATCACACCTGGAAGGTCTGCGAGCTGCGTGGTAGCGACCATTCTCCCGTCTCCCTGCGACTCCCACAGTGTCCGCCTGCTGACCATCTGCCTCGTTGGCCCCTGTATAGGGGTTAATAGCCAGCTGCTGCGATTACCTCTCCCCTTCTAGCTGATGTTGATGCCACTGTTAAGCAGGTCACAAAGGCCATCATTTCTGCTGCTGAGAAATCTGTCCCCACATCAGTCGGAACAGTCGACCGTAGGTCGGTGCCCTCGTGGGCACCGGAGATTGCTGTGGCCGTCTGGGAACATCGGCAGCACTACAGCACCGCCGACGCCACCCTTCCGTACGTAATCTTATCGCCTTAAAGTGTCTCCGGGCCCGGTGATTGATCCGGCAGAGCGAGAGGGCCTCCTGGGAGTGAGTGGTATGTTGCCTCAGTTGGTTCCCCTTGCCACTCTTTCACGGGTACGGCCAAAAGTTTGACGCGTCTTCGGGCACCGTCCACCGGCGAGAATCCCGTGTCTCAGTATTCGGGGTACATTCTGTACGACCCACTCACCATAGCTGAGCACTTGTCAAACCATTACGCTCGTACCTTAGCGACTGAGACTTATGGTGCGGATTTCGGCACCCTTAAAGAGTGTAAAGAACAAAATCGGGTGTTTCAGGGGCAGTATCAAATGAGCTCGGCAATGTAAGAGTAAAAAACAAAACAAAAAACACTTATTCCTTAATTCCCCTTCCTTTAGAAGTTTTCATAGATTCTACTTAGATTTTTTGTTTTTGTTTGTTTGTCTATTAGAAGAAGATATTTTCATACTAGAAATTATTAAAAATCACTTCACTAATCTCTAAGTTATTGCAATTTTTCCATTTCAGCCCCAATTTTGGAGGGACTGTTTCACCCCTTAAATATGTTTTTCAGCCACTAAAAAAAAAAATTGCATGTCCCATAGTTTTTCATGTATTATAACACATACAAAATTCATGAAAATCGGAGAGTGACACTTCGGTAGGTTGCCTTGTGACTATTCTGCCAATGAAACGTAGCTTTAAGTTTGCTTTCCCGACAATATTTTCTGTATGTAATTTTTTTCTTCGATTTATCTGTAATTGTAATGCCCAGGTATTTAATTGAATTTACTGTTTTTAGATTTGACCGATTTATCATGTAAATTCAGTTACGTGGATTTCTTTTACTGTCCATATGGATAATGTCACACTTTCCATTCTTGTAGGTCAACAGCCAATTTGCACAATATGCTCTCACTTGTTTTGCATTTGCTTTCGATGTACTGGTGATTTTACTGAATGATAAACAGCGGCATCATCTGCTAATGCCAGATATGTCGAAAGTTATCTTTCTTCACCAGTTTCCCTGTGTCCTCCCAACAGATCGAGCTTTCCATGAACTTTCCTTACATCGGTTGCATAATTTTTGTGTTTCAGACATCCAGCCAGGCCATGAACGAGCCACTGGACGAGAAGGCTCTGATCGGCTTTGCCCAGATCTCCATAACGGACTGAAGTGTGCCTGTAGTGTGAGGTGTGGACGTACGCGTGGTCAGTGAGGCGAGTGTCTGAGTGTCCTCTGCCGTCCCGACGGAGAGGCTGCTGACCCGCCACTCGCGGGTGCCGGGAGTCGCGAGTGGCGGCCGGTTCGAGCCTCCGCCACTCGAATTGTATACTACGTTGGGAAAGGCAGACACACGTTTTACAATGAGCTCGAATGTTTTAAATAAGACAGTGAAATATGGTGCATGCAAATTGTAATTCTTTCGTTCTTCGTAGTTGGAGGAGGAGTAAGGATATTGTTAATATTAACTCTGCTCTATCTGTTACTGTGGTTCCTCTAAACAAGAGTGCAAAGGAATTTCTGGCAAATGTTGTCCTTAATTTAATCACATTTACTTTTTTCTCCTTGTGTAAATAAATGATTTTATTTCAGTTACAGCAAATTGTGGTTTCTTGTTGGTTTTGATTCCCTTGATTTTGAGTTATAACTGTTTCTTTGTAGTAGTTTTATTCGTATGTGAATGTTTGACAGGGTTTGAGAAAAAGAATACTGGAGCAAATCCTGGTAGTATCATTAGTGCTTAAGTAGTGTGCATTAGTGGCTGTGGTTGCAAATGGGAAGTGGGAAATATTTCTCCCTGCATTACCTTTGTTTCCATTTTCTTCCAAAAATTGACTTCCCTCAAGATTTTTGTTGTCTTATTGTGCAAGAGGTAAGGAATCTGAAAATACTCAATATACTAGCTAGTTCAAACACACATTTCATTTCCACAACATGAGAAATTACACAGAACTGGCACATTTGTCTTGTAATGCCGACATGGTGGTTTTACTGTAGTGGAATTTTTTCTGTACTGCTGTAAAATTTGAATGGAGTGAGTAAGGACTTACATACATATGTAACACACTACAAAAGTGCAAGGGTCATCAAGTAAGCATATTTTACCATTTACAACATTATTTCCCGCATTTTACACGATTTCACTGAATTCCCTTGAAAAGTTTAAAAAAGGGGCTTTACTGTACTTTTATTTGCTATTTTCTACACATTTACTCTGCACATCACATTAAAGTGCCCACAGCCAGTGTTTATCAAACCACTTTAATATTTCTCTGCCTTCCATACTCCAATAATATGTGGGAGAAAGGAAGACTGGAATCTTACCATTTCCTAGGTTGATAATGTGATTTTCCTGCTTGCTACCTCGATTTGTCTGTTTTTTTTTTTTTTGTTTTTTTTTTTTTTTTTTTTTTTCTCGCATGTGGAGGGGGGTGTGGTGGTGGTGGTGGTGGTGGTGGTGGTGGTGGTATACAAAAGTATTGTTGATACAAAGTGTAGTTGACATGGGTTAGAAGTGATGAATAGCATATAATGTAATAGATGACCAAAACAGCTGTAGTTTAAGACCTAGACAGTCGCGGGGCAGTGACGGTGTAAAATACAATATAAAACTAGAAGTAGCTTTATTAAAATCCAATTCTTTTTAATAACTACTGATATTTAATTTTTATCCAATTTATGATTTTATCATTGATGTACTTAGATAGTTCCAACAAACTTTTAACGAATTTGAGTTATGGTAAAGATGTATATCTGGCCTTCACAGGTACCACAAAATTGGGCAACTTGTTTAATAAATTTTCTCTCAGAATCCTTAGCAAGTAGCACATCCAGGGTTTGGGATGTATTTTTTAGAATTAAATTTGCCACTACTGCACCACAACACTAATGCACTGCTAAGCATATCTGTACCACGTTTGAAATTCCCTTTTAAATGTCTGGCTCTCAATGTGTTGATATGCACAGTTGCATCTACAATAACACGACTACAGTGCAATTAAAATTTTAGTGCCTAGCTATTTCTCTACCATTTTCCCGTCTTATCAGCTCACGGCAAAAAACAAACACTTAAATTTTTCCTGGCTGTGTCTTCTATTATTATACTGATCATGTCTCCCTATGTAGGTGGAGAAACAATCTCTTTCCAGATTCATGGAAGAAAATTGGTGGTGTTTCTGGAAAAGGTCCTCCCACAGCAAAACCACCTTTGATTACCGCCTCCTGAAATTCTCACACACACACACACACACACACACACACACACACACACACAGTCTATTGGAATAATACAACACAATGTGCTCTTTTTTTTGTGTCCTCCATGGATCCTATATAGTGAGGAGCCATACTGCACAGCAATAGTCCAGCAGCGGGCGAGTCACCAAGAAAGCCCAATCCGTGGTTCTCCTTCCCCTCTATATATGTGGTCTTTCTAATCACAGTTTCCGACTATTCCAAATCTTATGCTTTTAGCTGAATTGGTAGACACGATATTCATATGCTTTATCGTGTAAGGAAATTTTAAGGTTCCTTTCATTGGTCATTTTGAGTACTTCATAAGGCCAGTTGTCACTTCAGTACCATAAAGGTTTCTTGTCTAAATCATTGTCACATGTCGGTCATCTGACAGACTTTACTTGATAGTAAGTGGCAACATTGTTTGCAAGCAATCTAAGATTGCTGCTCAGAGGTTCCAATACACACACACAGATAAGAAGCATGTGCTGTGTTGCTTGAAGTTCAGAAAACTCATTTTCCCATTTGTTCCTTCACTGGTTCCTTCCTACATTACGAGCTGACAGCACACGCTCTAGGCTTAGTTACCCTCGATACGTTATCTTCTCTAAATGTGGGAATTACGCGACTAACGCTGCATTAGTTATTTAGTCCCACTGTTGAGTAATTGTGCTCTGTGCAGAAACTTAGATTGCACTGAATATGTTTGCTTGTGCTTCATACGCTTTTTGTTCTGCATTTATTATTATTTTTCTCTTTCATTTTATGTTATGAAGAAATGTTTTTGTCCTGTACCTGCCCCCTGGAATTCCTGGCACTCTTGTTAAGTAACAAACAGCGATTGTACTAAAAGCCGTATTTACGAGCTAGGAATTGCACAAGGACATTGTTTATGCTGTGCGACTTCTGTGCCTTTACAAGTTTTCCATTTTTAATCGATGTTAAATTCGAGATTACACTGTTAAATTTGTAAATTTTTGTCACTGTCTTTGTTGTGGGTGTCTGCCATAATGTCAAATTTAGCCCCTTTCAGTGAAGGCCTTACTTTGTCACCCAGTTATATAATGCAGCAGATAGTAGACTGACAACGAAGAAATGCAGAATATTGAGACAATGTGTGAATAAATGTCTCCAATAAGTTTTTGGAACCATCAGGTGAAAAGAGGATTCATCTACTGCATGGTAGTTGGTAGTACAAAGTTCGCACTCTCAGAAGTATTCATTGTTGGCCAATACTGCACCTACGTTAGTTCATAAAGTAGTAAGACTGAACATATGTCACCTAGACTGCTACGACTTTTAAAGTGTACTTTTCTTCTCCTTCTTGACTTCTTTGCTCTTCCACATTGTTTTTATCACTCTTTGCGGTATAATTAAACATTAGAGTTTTTAAACCATAACCTTTGTTAAAAAAACAATACAAATTTATTATTAGCAGGAACTTTACTACACAGTATTAAATTAAGTTTTACATTTCGAGGTATAATTTTTGCACACTTTATTCTCACTGACTGCCAGTATATAAAAGATAATGTATGTACCTGGACAATGATTAGTGCAATGACAATGAGTTGTTGAGCAGCGGGTGTTCGGGTTCTGACTAAGAATTACTGAGCTGCTTTCCTCCCTTTGGCCTCCATGCAGTGTGGTTATCATTGTTAGTGTGAACTATGGTGGTATTTCAGACATGTTAATTCAGAGGGTTCAACCATACTGTACGTACAAAAAATTAACTTCCCCATTTGTAAAGCGACAAACAATAAGTAATATTTAGTTAACATAGAAACTGCAAACAGTTTTAAACTAATAATGAGATCATTATTGTTTTATCGTGTAGTTCCTACTTGCCAGGAATACCATTAAAATGTTGAAAACTTTTTTACCAAGAAAACTACCCTTTAAGATACCCAAGAATTTGTATATATTCAGATTTAACACAAAGTATTCCTTCATTGACTGGAAATAAGAGCAGTGCTCAGACATTCAGCTTCAAATTTTTTTGAGTTTGAAAGGGGGAGGGGGGCATTTTTTATATTACAGTTTGTGGTATATGGTATATGTGCACAAGCAGAGGAATCTTTATCATCCCATAGGTGAGGTCATTAAATGCACAGAAGGTTTTTCTGCACAATTAGTGAATGCAAAGGGTCTCGGAAGAATATGCTCCTGTCGTTTGTGTCGATTATTTGCTAAAGGAAGAATATTCTCCTGTCGTTTGTGTCGATTATTTGCTAAGAAAGCTCATTATAAAACCTTCGCAAGCTCTGGTTTACAAGCGACAGTTTCGTCCTCAGTGTTAAATTGATTAGATTATATGTATTTCTCGTTCAAATGTTGGGAGTTGACTTCTTTGGTTATTAATCCCTAAGCTTACAAACTACTTAAAACACTCGGCTACTGCCTGTGGCTACTTTGTATTTTTCTATTCCAGTGGCTACTTTCTACTTTTCTATTCCAGTTGAAACAAACTGAGGAGACCTTCTTGGATGTAGGACATGTCAGTTCTTCTCAAAACTTCTGAATGCTGCAGTACCCCAGAGGCAGCAGAGCAGTGTTTGCATCACATGATGAATTTCACATATTTTGGAAACAGAAATGAGCAGACCTTACTTTCTCTGAACAAGCACAGAAAATTAATGAAATAAATAACTCTCCACATGTTCTCATCTGTTCATTGTGGCTTTCATTGCTCTATAAAAACCTACAATTCTCTAGATCTCCCGACATTTGTGTAAGAACATTTGATGTAACAGTCAATAGCATCTGTGATTGTTTTGAGTGTCACTATCATTGTCAATCTTGTGTGTATTTGTTCCAGAATCTAATTGTTTGGGTCTGTCAGTTGGTGTGACAGCATGAAACAGCTGAGACTTGTAACCTGAAAAATCAGACAAGTTTCTGTAAAACCTTAAAAATTGTGGTGCTCTTTAGACCTAATTCTTGAGGACTTGCACACAGTTTGTTCTAGCCTTCCTAGCTACTGTCCCTTTATGGCCACTCCAGACTAGACACTTAGGTAAGTCCTACCAGAATGGTTTTTTTCCAACTGCTGGTGTCTTGCGATGGCTTTTGTGTGGAGGCTCTTTGCTGACATAAATCTCTGGCCACAGATTTGAACTACCCAGCCACCAAACTATCTGAATTTCCCCTGTACAGACCTCATCTCAGCTGTTGCAGTCAGATGCACTACTGCTATATGGTTTGTTGTCCATCTCCTGTGTGTGTTTATCTACATAAACTCTGCAGCATTGTCCAGTGTAGTACGTCTGACCAATTCATTTTGTTAGGTGCAACAGGTGCTCATAACTGCACTCATGGTGGTAGATACTGTAATTTTGTGGCATTGGTATGTTGCATTGAGAAAACCCACTTAGCTTTTATTTTCCCTTGTGTGTTTGTGAACACCTTAGAACTAATAACTTCTACTGTGACAGTCATTTTCATTTACTGTAGAGGCACAACACACACATGCATGTGTTGAAAAGTGGCTACAATATGAGGGGAAGGGCAGTTCACAATTTGGGACCTTTGGGAGGATGCTTTTATCTGTAACTAGGAGAGAAGTAAAAATGAATCTCCCAGTTAACTCGGACTTTGTATACAATTTTGTATACTCTTAGATTTTTGTTAGTGTGCTCATTTTGCTACCATTCCAAATCTTCATCCTTTCAGTTGGGTTTTCAAGTTTTGGGTAGGCAAAGATATTTCTGGTCTTGACTGATGAGTTGTTGGGACAAATTTGGTGGAAACACAATACATTCCAAGATGCTGTCTGGATTTCATGACTGAAATGTTAAATTATAGTGCAGTCTCTTTCATTGCCACATACAATTTTAACGGTTCTGACAAGTGTTGTCAGTAGACGTTGAAGGGCATTCGGAAAGAGGGTCATCTTTAATTTCCATCTGACTATTTTTGAACTGTCTCAACCATTTGTAACACAGAGTACAGCTGAAGCACTCGTCAGCATGGGTTTGGTGTATCTGTAAAGGTTTTCTCGAGTTCGGTGCAAATTTAAATGCAGACACATTGCTACTTGAAATTTCTAAGCTGTGCGACAACTTTCTGCTTAATACATCACTGAAGAGTGACATATGCAGGTGTGTGCGTGTATGCCATCCACATTTCGCTCCATCACTCCATTGGCACTAAATTATGAATGTTGTGGAATTCTTTGAAGAGACCTCGCACTGCTTCTCGACTGTATGACACCGATAGTCAAAGATAGCTTAATTTGTTAGAGATGTAATTGTTAGACTCTCTCCCTTAATCCTTCACAAGAAATGACCCTCGAGTACTTTCCAAAACTGGTTACTGAAAACAAAATGAACAGGAGATTAGTGCATTAAGGTGGCTGCCCACAACACTGTACAAGTGTCTTTACTGTATTCTAAAAAATTAGTGTCTACTGCAACGAATTTAAAGTGAGGCTGTGACTAACAATACTCACTGTAGAACTTGAGAGATCTGACAATATGGATTCCTCATTAGGCTTACAAATATTTTACTGTGGGGAACAGTAAACATGGTTGGAAGGCACAAAACATGTTATAAACTAGGAAAAATACAGCACAAATCTTCGCCTGAGCTGGCTTAAGGTATTAGTGTTAGCACATCAGTGTATTGTGTTTTGAGAAAAACGTTGAAATGGAACAGGAGTGAGACTCAAACCCACTCCTGCATATACTCTCCAGCATTGTTCCTAAATGTTTTCCAGAAATCTAGATGTTCCTGAAACACCCCATGTGGCCCAGTTGCAGTGGTTCCTACCACTAATAGTAAAGCTCTGTGTTTGAGACTCAGTCTGTTGTCATTCCTTAACATAACTGTAATAAATTTACACCGGCAGTGTTGTACTGAGGTATGTCTGCATGTAAATGTTACAGTTCTTGTGGTATGTGTTCTAGTATTGTCAACATAGAAATAATGTCTGGTGAAGAACTCAACAATTGTTTTCAAATGGTTTGAAAACTGTTTGATAGCCTGCTGGATGTTACCAGTAGTGCTTTCTGTATTTGCTACGGTCACACAGCTTGGTAAGCATTTATTGTGCCTGCGTCTGTACACTTGGGTACCACATGTAAAACTGCACTAATATTCGTGTCCAGTTGAAGGCTTTTTAAAAATAAGCTGACTGTGTTAATAAGACAGCGGAGATGATTCAAAATTGTTTTTATCAGTGACATTGCTTCTTGTACCTTTGTACACTCAATCTAGCATTCTCATACTTACAGAGTTTGGTGTTGTTCGTAGACTTGCCCACCTGCATTTTCGGCTTAACGAAACGGTCATTTCTGCATCTGTAGTAGAGTTAGTCATTTTCTTTCTACAGTATCTTGTCAGACCTGTCATCCTAGTCAAATGTCGAGCAACAAATTCTGCAATCTGCACCTGACGAAGGCATTTGTTGAAGTTGCCATAACATTGAAAAAAAAGACATTAACTGTTCGCCAGATTTCACCGAGAAGCCTTGGAAGGTCATAGTGTATTGGAAGAACAGTGCTGCCGACCGGGCTGATACAGACATGTGTGAGAGTGTTGACAACTTTTTGTTCACGTTCCACCTGCTCTAGGGTTGTTTTTTTTTTTTTTTTTAATTCCCCTCAGTATCGTTGGCTTACAATGAAAACATTGTATCTCCGAAAAGGAATCAAAATTATTCTTGTTGAATCACTTTGTAGAAAATGTTACATTTGAACTATTAGTAAGCCATTTGCAGGTGAACACTCCTACTCCTACTCCTACTTTTGTGAGATACAAGGTCCTCAGTGTAAGCTGACGACGTGTTGCGCATGCGCAGTCGGTTTAGATAGCCTTGGATGCTAGATTAATGATGCTGATTTTGTTGTTGTTGATGTTGATGTGTACAAAAGTGTTGCAGAAGCTGGTGTCTAACACCATATAGAAGAAAGCAAAAATAAAGTTATGGCAGCCTGGACCAGTCCCTTTCCTCTTCCACAGCCTGTACCTAATGCCTGAAAAACTCGTGACATGAATGAAAATGTACAAGAAAATGACTAAGGTTCCGTGCCAATAGAGAGCTGTAGCGGCTATTTTTAAATAAACTGTTTAACAACTTTTGGATAAGACAAAAAAAGTGGTGGATAAAGTGAAGTGTTTCTCTTAAAATCTTACAAAAATATTGAATACTAGTAAAACTGATCATAGTTTTAATATGAAGCTTTGTACTTCATAGGAAAGTAAGCTTTTAGAACAATTTTAATGAACTGTTGACTTGTCTCCCAAGTTTGTACTGTCTAAAGGTGCTATGTTCCTTTCTTCAATAAAATGTTATTACTGAGTAAAACTAAACATTTTTTACACAACGATACTGTCATAACAGAAGCAGATTTTGATATTAAGTGTACACCTTGTGTATATATAGCTTCTATAGAAAGTATTTGCCCATTTTGCACTGCTGAGTTTTGAAATTTCTGTAACAGAATGTCGCCGTCTTCATACCCCGTTTATTAAGGATAAGTCAGTGTGGCCACCGAACCTTGAAACCGGGGAAAAAGCCTTGAATTTGAAAAAAAAACAGGGGAAAACCTTGAATTTCAGCCAGAAACCGGGATTTTTAACCCATGAGATCTCGCAGCTTTAAGACTTAAACGATTGTTCGCGTGTATAGCCTATTGCTCAACTTACACGACCAGTTCGAAATGTACTTAATAAGTGAAATAAGTAATCCTGTAGTTTTAGTTAGAAAAAACCTCAAAGTTTAATATCTACATGTAACAAAATGCCAGCCGTTTTAAAATTACGGTGACCTAAATGCTCATATCGCTAGTGCCTGCGTGTTAAATAATATTCATCGCTTCATTTTTGTGTACAAAAACATTTTCAAATATATTTCTGGGCAGTTTAAAAAGTTTTATAATTATGGGTTACGTATTTCGTTATCTATTTCTGTATTTATCTCAAAGTATTGTTCAACCACGCGACTCAGTTCCTCGCGATGTACGTCGAAGAGACGCGATGTTATCGTAAGGTGCGGCTAGAATGAAAGGCGATATTTGTACTAAATTTTTGCAATTTTCGTAACTGAGCCCCCTCCCCCCCCCCCCCACCCCAAGTGATACTCATCAACACAGGTCTCGTTTGTCTGATTCTGTGTTGAAAAATCTCTTCACGGAAGCATTTTGTTGATTTTAACTATAATCTTCATAAAAGTTGGTATTGTGATGCTTCGTTAGCATAGGCACCGACTATGGGTATGCTAGGCATACCCCACCGAAAATTTTGGTATTATTTTTTCTTTGTTATATTTCTTGAATGTAATTAAAATCGACTCTCTCATCCGATTGATGACCGACTAGCTTTTGTAAGACACCACTCTAAAAAGATTATTTTAAACAGGTAATTGAATTCGTAGGCATTAAAATCCACGCTCACTTGTGAGTGAAGTGACTGTTTTCTAAATGGTCCGAATGTTAATGGAATTCCGCTTGTTAAGTCAATATTGTAAACTGAAGGCGGCAACCTTTAATTGTTTTAAATAACTAGAAATGAAGTGGGTTTGGTATGATATGTTGAAAATATTTACACTATGAATGTAATTCCCGGTCTTTTTGTAAATTGTAATTGGTTGGCCGGCCGCGGTGGCCGAGGGGACAAGGCGCTCCAGTCACGGTCTGCACGGCCACTATGGTCAGGGGTTCGAATCCCCCTTCGGGCATGGATATTTGTGCCGTCCTAGTTCATAAGTAGTTTGTAAGTTCAGGGACTGATGACCCCGACTATACAAACATTTGAACATTTTGTAATTGGTCGCCACCCAAGAAAAATTACTTCATAATTGTTTTCTGGTTGTGGATCATTAACACATCATGAAGGACCTACACACGTGACCAGAAAATCAAATTTTTCGGCACTGCAGTGCTTCACGCTACGCGCAACAGCCGACGAGTTCATAGGTTTGCGATCGCGGCATTACGCCGCTCAGGTAACTCGCAATAACTTGTGAAAGGAGCTAGATATTGGTGCGACTACTGTTTCAAAAACTTATCCATACTTATAGCTCCATTTCCTTCGCTGTAATGTATGGTCTAAAATGCATAGAACAGTAAGTTGCCCGCTATCGAACTTTTTCAATACACGATTTGTAAATCAAGTGCGCATACTTGACAAAAAGTATCATTTGAAAACGACTGTTAAAAATTTCGAAAAGGTGAATGTTTTATTCGAAAGCTAAGATATTGTGCTACCCTGTGTTAAAAAATCAAATTTTTTAATCGAATACTTCAATCAAAATCGAGTGAGGAGCGTTAAGAATCTAAAATCTCTCGCGGAAGGAAAAGTAGACTTTTAATTTTTTCAGAGGCAAGACAAAACTTTTAAGGAAAAAATAAGTTGATAAAACAATGTGGCGTGGTCTTATATACCGTCAAAACGTTTAGCAACTTGAAAATCGGAAAAGTTGATTTTCCCCTCTCTTTTGTCTCGGCCCGGCGCGCAGGTGAACACCCAGGCAGGCGGCGCGCGCCGACTAGGCACCAGCCGGCTTGGCACATCCCAGCTTGGCTCGGCTCGGTCCGGCCGGCAATGTGAACACGGCCTAATGCCATCTACATCTTTCTGAGACGGAACAGAGTGAAACATTCGTTGCAGAGAACAATAGAGTGAATCAAAGTGAGAATCGACCTTATCTGTGCCCGCACAAATGAAGTAATTCAACGTGTTTTGGAGTGAAGTGTTTGTCCGTCATGTCAAAACAGAGTATAACTCGATATCAGAGCGCGTACGAGACAGTGTATCTGTGGGTTACATGTGATCCCAAATCACAAATGAATGCATTATGCTCTTGGTGCAACACAAAAGATCAATATTTCTACAATGGGCAAGAATGCTTTGAACAGCCACGCAAGAAGCAAGAAACATAAACTTTCCATAAACAAACGGAAGTCTGTTGCTTTCCATAATATAAGTTACATTTCACTGTCTGTTTAGTACTACAAGAATTTAAAAAATGAAACAAATTCATTTGAACAAAATGTTTTCATTAAAATCTGCTGATGAGTGTTATTTTAGCAAATGACACTAGAATGCAAATGCCACACAGCTGTTGCTCCAGATATGTTTTTGCATTCCCCATTTCATCTCCTCGAAGTTCAAGAACTCGCCCACAAAATTGTGCATTATCACGCATGCTGGGTTATTAACATTAATTGATCTTTTAGCTATGGTTTTCCAGGGTATAACTTATTTGACTGTATGGGCTCTGGAAACTGAAAACCATCATTGGGAACAATCTAAAACTTGAAAGAGGTGAAAAAGGTTGTTCATGTCCTGAAGGTAAAGTAAATCATATATGTATTGAGTTCTCGATCACTAGTTCATGAGATGTAACTGTATTTTAATGTATCAGGAAGTCTAGTATGTTGTATAAACAAATGCAATTCACATTAAAACATACAGTGTTCTCCAACTACTTGAACTCAACTTAGTCCATTATACTGGGTGTAAATTTTAATTTGACAAACCGGAATAAATCAGAAAACGGTAGATATTCAAAAATGGTTTTCACCAGCATGTGCGGATGGCAGAGTCTTAGGAAATAATACTCAACCTGAACCGTTTCCACCGTTTGTGGGGAGAGAGGGGGTGCCAAGTGAAAATTTTAAATGGGAACCCCCGCAGATTCAGATTCTAAGGCTCACATGTATGGTCTGGTTGATTTTTCCTTTTTTTGTGACAGATGGCACTGTAATAGCAAGAAATACTTGCCGTATTGGTGAAGAAATGTACTAAACAGGAAATAAATGAAAACCATATTCATGATGCTTCAGAACGCTACCAAATGATCCCTAAAGTGATCCCTCCCCCTCCCCGCAGTGGACAGGGCAGTCATTGGGAACAACCTAAATGAAAACTTTAAAGAGGTGAAAAGGTGATACCTTACTGCAGATTGTCCTTGTCTGAATACCAGTTATGAATTGCCGAAAAACACTTAATTGAACTAGCTGGGACGAAATGTACATCTGGTATCATTTGGATGGGTACTGAAGCATCATCAACTTTATTTTCTTTCCTGAGTGGTACATTTCTTCAGCAGTATGGCAAATAATTCTTACCAATACAGTGCAATATGTGCCAATTGAAAGAGAAAAATTCAACCAAACTACACATGATTTGGTCTGTAGAATCTGAATCTGCAATTAGCAATGGGAGTTTCCATTTAAAATTTTACGCTAGCCATCCACACCGCTTCCAAATGGTGGAGACAGTTCAAGTTTAGTATCATTTCCTAAGCCTCTGCCGGCCGTTCATAATGGTGAAAACCATTGTTGAATATATACTGTTTTTTCTATTTTTTTTTTTTTTTTTTTTTTTAATAGTTATTCTGGCTTAACTTAAAATGTGCACCCTGTACGACACATTGTGTCAGTGTCGAATCTGGGGTGGGGGAGGGGGTCTATGTGGCTGCAGATCCCCCAAAACCATGAGGAAAACCTCATAGTATGAGATGGTTCTTTTTAGATCAGTTTGAGGTACAATGCCACAATTTTTATCAGCTCTGCCTCCCCCCCTCCCCAACACAAATCCTGGATTCGCCACTGCTTGGTGTATATTACAACATGACATGCTTCAACTTGGATGGTATGTGTTTTAAAAATATGTAACTAGTTTCTTTACGGTATAGTTGTCTGCTAACACCTTTGAGCAAAATTAAGTTTCGTGAAAACCTGGAAAATAATTATTTTTAACCTGGAAAACACCTTGAATTTGAAAATGAAGATTTGGTGGCCACCCTCTAAGCAGAGGTGACATTATTTCCTCAGTTTCCTCTAGTTTTCCCCAACATTCCTGTTCTGTACCTGTTCCTGTCAGGTTCTTCCTCCTTAACATGTTTGTGATGATCCACTAGTGATCCATTTGTACTTTGGTCTGATTTTAAGTTGATCAGCTTAAATCACAACACTGTGACATACCATGAAAAATTAATACTACCATGGTGACATAATCTTGGCACCACGCCACTGTTGCGTTTGCAGGCTGTCAGATGAACAGTGACGCTATGGTATCCCTTTCAGACCCAAGGTTGTATGTGATGCGACATTAATATAAAGAGGGATGTTTAACATACATTCAGTAATTCATTAAAAAAAAAAAAAAAAAGATCTGCATCATCTTACTATAACATGCCTTTGAAGAAAATGACATATTACATCACAGAATCATATACAATCATCTGGCTGTCAGGTATGATACCTTCACATGTCAAAACGAGGGGATAAACACCTTGTCTTAAAGTCTTTCTTGCCGCCATTGTAAGTGTAGTGGAAGTCCGCCAACTGCTAGCATCACCCAGTGTAGAAACATGGAACTAAAACATGTTGCGCACCTTACCACAATCCATCCATGATTGAGTGATGCAGGCTCAAACATCCTAGCATGACTCACAAAGAAATAAAGCGAACAAAATCGGAACTGGTGAACTGTGCATGCAGGGCCTCAAAGGGAAAGTCAGATTTGCATGGCAGACAAGCAGTGTTGTTGCCCAGTTTCCTTATTATTTTGAATGGGGTATTTCTTGTTCTGACATTTCATAATTTTATTAATTTTTATGACCTTTGTTACACATGTTACAAAAACATAATAATGTATTTTTTTATTTAATGGGATACTTCTCCATTAAAATTTAGACATAAAATATGAAGACCTCAGAGGAAAATAATAACCCTAATTTATAAGGTTCTGAGATATGATGAATATTATTACTTTTAATATCTTTATTTACACCAATAACAAAATTTCTTGTCATTTGGCAGCTTGTTTCGGTCAGTATTGACCATTTTCAAGTCTGTTGTTACATTCCTTAATGCACTATAGCCATAATGGTATCAAAACTGCATAAGTGTAATTTCATTGTGTCGTGATAAAAGTTTAAAATAAACATCGAAGTTCATCACAGAGTTGGTTACATGTTTGCAACACAGCTAGCAAACATGTTGTCACCAACTTTGTGGCCCATTTCAATTTCCTGATTTCCTCCTACCAAAGTTCTGGCCAAATACAAAAATAAATATTATATTGATGTAAGAGGGGGACCAGTAAAAGGTATCTCATTCCTGTTACCTGGTGGTTACTTAATCATCAGGAAGGAAAACTGGAGATATGAGGCCTAGTGGAATAACAAACTGTCATATTCTGGAGCCTTATTACTGGGTATTGCGACTGCTGTTTAAGATGCAGTGCCTGGTACAACTTGAACATTAGTAGTATCCTACTTATCAAAACTTGATGCATCCGGCAAAAATTCTAATGCATCACCAGTTAATTTTCAATGGTCTAAGTGCCAAAGGGCTTTGACTGCAGTGTATGTATTTCTTTTTCTTCTTCCAGACGGCCTAGTGAATAACTCCGACAGCCAAGAAACGCAAAACAAGAAATTTGCCTCTGGAAAATATTGTTAATAGAAAGTATATGTTTATTATTTTTTATAGATGAACAAGTAACACCATTGATGACCATTTGTGCGCTTGAGGAAGAAATAGGAATTTTTGACAAATTTTACTCTGATAAGACTATAACAAAATAGTCACAGAGGATCGCTGCTTGAAAATGCTTGATATTGCTCACACTTACCAAATGTAAACTGAAACGGTATATCAGATTTTAACTGAAGAATTAGAAATGAAAAAATTGTCTGCAAGATGCCGCAACTCTTGAGGCTGAATCAAAACTGCAAGAGTGTACATATTGGAACAATATTTGGCCCGTTTTCGAAGGAACAGTCAAGAATTTTTGTGCTGGTTTGTGACAAGGGCAAAGAAACAAAGCCGTGGAAATGTGCTGATTCTCCACCATCAAAACAAAGACAATTGTTTCAGCTGGAAAGGTCATGGCATCAGTGTCTTGGGATGTGAAACGGATTCTGTTTGTAGATTCTCCCCACTGGGCAAACAGTTACTGGAGAATACTGTGTTAACCTCCTGGACAAATTGGAACAGAAGATAAATAAAAAGTCCATGTTTAGCAAGGAAGAAATCGGCTTCCATCAAGACAATGCGCACTCGCATGTGTGCTGTCGGCGTGACAAAATTACACACAAACTAGACTTCTCTCTTCCTAAAAGTGAATATTTTTATTGGTCGATGAATTTTCACTTCAAAGAAAGAACTGGTAGCTGGAGTTGACAACTCTTTTTGAATGCCTGGAGGAATCTCATTTTTAGGATGGGATCAAGGTTCTGGAACACCGTTTGACCAAGTGCATTACTCTACATGGAGACTACATTGAAAAAGAAGTAAGTCTTAGTGATGTAAGTACTTTTTTTCTATTCCATTCCGAGAACTTTTCAAACCACCCTTGTATTTGTTCTGCAGGGCCAAATTGAGGAGCAAGTCTCCCTGTTTATGGAACAAGTCATTATAACAAATTGTAACAAAAAGTAGTAATAGATATATCAATAAGGGGAAATCCAGGTTGGATAATGATAAGAAAATTAATCTTGAAAATTGATGAAATTCCAATAGGATACAAGAAAATTAATGAGTACTAATATTAGTTATCACATAATTTCTGGTTATGGGAATTTTTAGTTCGAAGAATTACTCGTTGTTTGACATTTATTAAAAAATCTCTACTGCTTATATACGCAAGGTACAGTTATGTACGAAGTGAGGGAGCAGCCGAGCATTTTGAAATCTCTCAGCCTTGATTACCACAAAAATCATTCGTCTGCCCTAAAATGACCCATTGTAATACTACTTGAGATCTCCGTGATATATAAAAGTGTGTGAAAAATGCAGACACTGCTGCAAGAGCTACTGGTCACGCAAAGCTGGACTCGACTGCTGCCCTGCCCTGCCCTGCTCGGGAACGACTGCCGTAGCAACTGACAGCACCCCTTCAGCTGTTGAGGGAAGAGTTTGGAAGGCGAGCTGGGTTGCCGAATATCTTCCAGTGAGATGTGCAAAATATTTGGCAAACTTAGAAGGAACAAAACATTCCGTGAATATAACATCATTGCTTTGATGGGCATCTTCAGCTCACTTACACTATGGAGAGTTTCACAGTGGAAATAAAAATGTGTAACACAAAAACAAATGCGGCATGCAGTGGCGGCCGCCACACTACCGAGCTGGTGTCACCATGGAAAACAAGTATTTTAGTATTACCTGTTACACTGGAAGACATATCGTTTATATAAATGAAACAGTGGCCCCAGAGCATCACACTGGGGCATCCCCAAATTAAATGTGCCCCATTGTGAGTGAACATCACGGTTGTTTTCAATGTAGAGGATCACCTTCTGCTGTCTGTAATTAAGGAAGAAGTGGACCAGTTGTGAGCTACTCCCCTCCTTCCATAAAGTTGCAACTTCTGTAAAAATAGCTTGTGATCAGTAAACACACACTCGTTAAATCAAAGAATATGCCTAGCGCTCAGTCTTTTTAATTATCCATTCAGGAGACAAGACAATATAGAATTTCAGTTGTCACACCACACCTGAAATGAAACTGTAAATTAGACAGCAAATTATCGGAACAGAAATGATATATACAGCCTTCTGAATATTATCAGCAAAACCAGATGGCATAGAAATAAATATAAAGTTTGTCTACATTCTGTTTCTTTCCTTTCTCCTCTTTTTACACAGTGCCTTCGCAGTTGAGTACTTCGATCTGTCAGGCGACTGACCAATCCAAAAGGAAAAATTACAAAGTAATGGAGCAAGTGAGGTGGAACAATATTTAAGTATTCCACGAGATAACCCGTATATCCGTAAGAGTCAGTAGTCTTTAGAAATTTCCTCCTTGCCATTATGGAGAACTATTTCCGGCAACAGTCAGAAAGGTATTTTCCGAGAGTGTCTCAAGATTCTCTGTATGAACTATGCTTCTGCTTAATTTGCCTGCTATATTCAGAAAGTGGTTATTAAATACTGTACATATATTTGTCTTAGCAGTAACAGGAAAATTTCCACTACGCACGTAGTACATCATACCCTCAACTCTATGCTGCTGCCCAGATGATTCCTCCATGACCATGTGCTTTTAATTTTATCCTGAAAATTACGCACTATTTTTGCATACTGCATACTTTTGCCTTAGGAGTTGCATATTTCAGAACTGTACTGCTTGTAATAGGCTGCTGCAACTTGTTTCTGACTGTATCCAAGATTTTGATGTAATTCCCAATTTGTTCTACATGACACTTATTCCTCTTGTCAGCTACCCAGGCTGTTAGTTAGCAGGGAGTACGTTGTTTTGAGCATTCTCGAAGAGTATGAGAAATGTGTTGAGGAAAGCATTTATTGTTTATATTATCAGCACTATAAACACTCTACCAATATTGTTCCTTAATTAGGTTTGAAAAGGCTTGTATTGGAACTTTACCTTTTCTAAACTGTTCATAATTATATTTTAACAAGTGTTTGAGCACCAAAGTAAAAATTTCAACTTCATGGTCTGATAGGCAATTCAATAGTGTCCCTCATGATGATGATGAATGAACAAAAATGTTGAGGTGCTCTTTGCCCTGCATTCTCGTTGGAAAGAACAGTGTTTTCAATGGAGTCAGTCAGACTTCCTCTAGGTCTCCCTCTTCCTTTTTGGTATTCTACACTTCGTCTAAATATACAAACCATTTTAACTCTGTAGACTTTGTTCTCGGGGTAAGTGTCGGGTATCGTATAAACGCCACGATATTTCATCAGCACAACTGGCCAACATCTTCAGCTGATAAAACACACTGGTCTAAGTAGCTAGTTGAAATATCATCTCAGTGCACTGCGGTTGTTCATTCAAAAGAACTGACAATCGACATCTGTCGTAATGGCCGCGTGTCAGTTCTTTCGTGTCTGATTTATGGAATAAGGGGCAACAAATTAGTCATCGCCGTATCACTTCACGTTTCTCCACTTTATTTTCGTTCTACCTATTGGAAAGACGCGTGCTTATTTGCCGAGTTGCCAATTTTTGAAGTAATAGATCATAAGAAAAATAAATTTTCCTATTTTGCAATATTGTAGTAAAATTCTTACTTATGAGTAACGTGCATATGGAATACTAATTTTATGTTATATGAAAAGCACTTACCTATTACATTCCAAGTGGCAAGCAATTCGGATGCACCAATTCTTCTGTTCTTATAAAATGCAATGAAAGTGCTTTTGACCAATCTTGACTCCCTTGGCCAACTACCGAAACTAATTCTGTAGTTCTCGTTGCAGAGAACGTGGCGAGGTACAGCGAGGCTACGGTTAAACTAGCGCCCAAGAAGATGAAGCAAGCAGCTCACAAAAAGTATGTGAATGACGATATGGATAAATGTAATATCAGGCAGCAATTTCTATAGCATTACGAACACTGGAAATATGAACTTTGCGAAAACTACACAACTTTTGTCAAACAGAAATGAGCTTCAAAGCTAACAAGGAAACCCTTAGAAGCAATGTTTTCTGTCAATGGATTTTAGCTTAAAAACATATTGTTTTGTGTGGATGAGAGGACATTGTTGCTAAAAGATCATACTTTCTCCAATTTTCATCAGAATCAAAGCGAGCAGTAGTATACTTAGATGAAACATGGATTCACATGCATTATACAGTAAATGTTGGCAAAGTGATAGTGTGAGAGTAGTATTGTCAAACAAAAGTGCCAGTCAGAGTTTAATTGTTGTTCATACAGGCGGAGACAGGTGTTTCATGGCTGAATAACCAAAATGTTCCACAATCACTCAGAAATGGGTAGCAAAAATTTTCAAAACTATGTCATAACCCAACTTATTCCAGGCTTACTATCAATGTCTTTATCCTTTGTAATACCGCAGCGTATTTACCCATTCGGAATACTTCTAGCCATTGTAGGTGTTGAACAAGTTTGACTGTAGTTATGTTCAACCATTTTTTCCATAATGCGGGAAGAGTAAAACAATTGGGAACTGCTGTTGAAAGGCTTAGCAAAATTTCTTCAGGCTTAACATGTAACCACAGTATATCGGAGATTGCATTCTAATTTCGAAATTAGATTTTGTATTCTGCAAAATTAGTTGTTAGTAAATGCTCGGCGCGTAGCAGGCTGGCAGCACTCCACTCATAAGAATACCGGCGTGTACGCCAAGCTGTTTCCCCCTCTGTTCCTCTGGCGTAAACACGATGGTACTGCCAAGGTGGTGAGGAAGAAACTAGTCCTTCTCCCTCCGCTTGTTCAACAGGGGCGGTCGGCAGGTAGTCTAGAAACCATGGCACAGTACCCGAAGCCGCTCCCTCTGAGGTTTGCTTTCGAATCCTTTGTTGGGCACGAATGTTTTGACCAAAAGAAAAAAGGGGGGAGTGGCAGATTTGCCGCCCTGTGCAGCCGCATGTTTCGCACCTGCCTTGCGGCGGCCCTGATGGCAAGCGTCGCGACACTGCTCATCATTCCCATCGTCACCCTTGAGCAAGTGAAACGAAAATTTCTTTACAGCAGTGGCATTACACGAGGGAAAGTTAATCGTATGTGTAAGATTTGTGTGACCTTCAAAATGAACATTATAATGAATAGTACAAGAAAAAGCAACATTTGAAAAGAAATTGCCAAGCAATTTTGAGTACAGGGTATGTCAAATTCATATTTTTTTCTATGTTTGGGCAAGATATTTTCAATCAAACATAATGTACCTAGTGACTATATTTTTTGTATTATTTTTTAAATTCATTTTGTGAATGTGACTGCATTGTTTGTACTAACACGATGAATTTATCTTGAGACATTTTAAAGTACGTACGAAATCTCTTTGGGGCCCTTTTAAGCCACGGAAAAAGTCACTCTCCTTCATATCGCGAATTCGCAATGTTACGCAATCACATTCTTCACCTTTTTGTTGCTTTCTTCTGCTTCAGCCTTTCTTCTTTCTTACATAACAAAGAAATTATTACTACATCCATGTCACTATCGTCACTGAACTCGGAGGTTGCCCAATGACTGAATTGCAAAATTCGCTGCGTGTTGTCGCGCCACTGCCATTCAGGCGCTGTACTGTATACCGTAACCTACCACACACAGCCGCGCTGTGCGGCTGCAGTGCAGTCCCGTCCACTGCGGTCCTACCTCCACTGTCACCCACAACTGCACATGAGATTCTCTATTTGATGCCTGAAGGAGGACACTGATTTCATAGTTAGTGGCCGAGACCTTCGACGTATTTAAGTCGAGAACAAAAGACGAAACTCTACCACTAGCCTGCGGATTTGGAGTTCACTTTCAAGCTGAAGAACAATGTCTCCGCAAATTTTACAAATGCTATGAGAAGATGCACATTGGTTCATAGAAGCATATGCTACCTTTTCAAAAACGATTTCAAAAAAGTGTTAGGTCCATTCAGTGTCTTATGGGTTAATAATGTTCAATAAATTATGCTCGGCTAAACCGAGACTGCCTGGATAACTTTTTTCCCGTATAAGAAGCCTTGGACACTAGTAGTGGGGCAATAGGCATACTGGCACATGGTAGCATTTCATTCCCTGGGTACAGCCCCACCCCCAGGCCGACACACTTGGGCGATCTCCACCCCCGGGGACCCACCACCTCGCATGAAGCCCACTTGCCTAACCTCTACACCCAGTTAATTTAATTGAATTTCCATATATAATTAATTCATAAACACCCCCCAGCCGCCACCAACCAGGTGCTGCACCAAACATGTCCACACCTGTACACCCCCACAAATGCTGACTTACCTGCATGCTGCTTCCCCCCCCCTCACCGTCCTCCACTTGGGCCACTACCGCCCCCTGCCCACCACCGCCTCTGATGGCCGCGCACTTGGCCGAGGTCCACCTCCACCACCCCCAAAACTGGTCACTAGTGTGAATGCTGCCTCCACTGCTCTGACTAATCCTATTAAATTTCCATGTCAATTTAATTGTAACAACCTATGTTTTTAACAGTAACAAGGGCAACTGGCTCCACAGGTGTGCAATTACGTGAGTACAGCCCCGGCCCTAGCCCCTGACGCCACCTCCCCCCCCCCCCCACACAGACAGTCCTAAACATCGCCGCCTTCGCGCAACCCAGTCCGGGACTCAGACCCACACCACTGGAAATTTATTTTACAAACGTTTTTACTTATAGATGTATAACAACATTGGAAGAAAAAAAAGGAGCCAATTATTCCGTACTTTCAACAGTATAATTACTTCCAATAACATCGAACATGACTGCCTCCACAAGTGCCGCTCCCACCTCCGCCCCCAGATCATCGATCACCAATCCCTATTATTTTTTGCATATCAATTTAACAAATCCAATTTAGCCCCAAGGGGATGCATTGGATATACACCACGGTGATTAGACCCAGGATCACCTATGGGGTGGTCGTGCGGTGGAAGAAGGTAGAACAGCAGGTTGCTGCTAAAGAGCTTGGTAAGGTGCAGAGATTAGCCTGCTTAGCCATAACAGGCGGAATTAGCAGCACACCAACTGCTGGGATGGAAACCATGCTGGATATGCCCCCATTACACCTTTGGGTCAAGATGGAGGCAGCGGCTGCTTGCATACAGACTCAAATCTGGAAACAACTAGAACTCTTTGGGATATTAAGAATCTCACACTAAAATAGTGACTGAGGTAAATATAGGAAAGGTTGGGGAAATGCCAGCCGACTATATTATAACCCCATACTGCTTCAACAAGCCTTTCAATATAACAATTAGAAGTAGGGAGCAGTGGGAGAAAATAGTTCGACACCGTATGGGGGATATTGTCTCATTCACTGACAGATCAAAATCAGACCAAGGTGTTGGGGCCGGGGTATACGGGGTGCAGCCAAGACTGGAGGGCGTCATCTCTCTAGGGAAACTGGCCTCAGTATTCTAGGCCGAAATCACTGGCATCAGGGTGTGTGTGGAGGAGAATTTGCGTAGGTGATACAAAGAGCGTAACATCTATATCTATTCAGACAGCCAGGCAGCCCTGAGATCACTGACAGCTCCTGCAACAAGGTCTAAAATTGTTGCAGAATGTCACAGGGCTCTAGTGGAGCTAGGGGAAAGCAATAGAGTCAACCTATTGTGGGTCCCTGGCCACTCGGGGATCAGTGGCAACTAACATGCCGACAGATTAGCCAGGATGGGGGCAGAGATTCAATTTATTGGACCGGAACCTGTCCTGACAATCACCGAGGCAATGATCACATTGGAGCTACGTAACTGGCTCAGAAGACAGCACGTAGAATATTGGACCAAAGTGCATCAACAAAAACATGGCAAGGTAATGATGCCAAAGCTGTGTTTTAAAAGAAGCTCTGCAATCTTGGGCCTGAACAGGAGAGAGATTAGACTCACGGTTGGATTGCTGACAGGCCATGGGAATTTCAAAAAACACCTACATACAATGGGAATAACAGAAGAGGACCCTAAATGTAGGATCTGTGATGACAGTGATGAAACTGCATCACATCTAATCTTCGAATGCAATGCATTGGAGAGTAAAAGGCACAGAACATTAGGGGACAACCAGACCCGAAGAAATTGTGTCTAATAAAGAACTGGTAAAGGGACTCCTTGCACTGTTCAAGGGCATTGGTTGGCTTTACTAGGTATACAGGGAGCGATACCGCACAATAAACTTAGTTTTGGTGTGGGCAGTGGTGAGTTGGACCAAGACTGTTTTGGCTTCCCTGAGAAAATCAAATGAAACAATTCCAATTTACTGATGGAAATAACGAAAATCGACAAAGACATCTTATGATTCAAGAACAGAACCTATTTAGAAACTAAAGATTTGGTTGTTAGATGTCTAGACGTGTTACGATTAACTTGAGTACATCTCGATCCCCATTGCGAATACAAACACACAGTGGTCTCAGCAAGCTACATCAAACAGTTCTATAAACATATGCTAAATGTTTAAACAAAATATAACGTTTTAAGCATCCTCCCTCAAAAAGCAATCTAAGTTGCATCTTCAAATGATCAAAACATTCTACGCAAGACGTCTGCAGATGCACCACTTTGACAAGGATAGTGCGCATTGCATTTATTTAAACACACTACAGTAGAGCTGAGCCAGGCCGAAATTTAATACTCCCTCTTTCTTTAGTGATCTTTTCCTGTTAAGTTTCCTTGGATCGAGGGATAGCTGTCTCCCATCCAGTATTTTGATAGGTAATCCACTTAATATCCAGTTCTGCGCATTCCGAGAATTTGGGTAGTTTATTTTTTCCTCTTATTTCCTTGCCACAGCAGTACACATCTTCTTGCATATACCCATCTAAACATAGCAAAACGAAGCGAGGTGGTGGAATGGCAACATACTGGACTTGCATTCAGAAGGAAGGTGGTTCAAATCCACCTCCGGCCATCCAGATTTAGATTTTCCATGATTTCCCTAAATCACTGCGGGCAAATTCCGGGATGGTTCCTTTGAAAAAGGCACGGATGATTTCCTTCCCAAACCTTACACAAAATCAGAGTGTAAGCTCAGTCTCTAATGACCATGTTGTCAATGAGACGTTAAATCCTAAGCTCCCTTCTTTAAACATAGCCGCAGAAGACATTTAAATCCTATTGTACAATGGAGAGTTGGAATGAAAAATGCGTGAAATAATTTACCTGTATCCGATCGTATTGAAAGTTTTTCATATATTTTAAGTAATTACAGTTTATTCCACCGATACTCAGCTTTTCAACATTGCGATGTATGGGGGTTCTGCTCACTGCAACATTATTCTCCTGGGGCGTTCGTGGTAGAAATAAATACTCGTAGGTACAATTTTTCACTTCTTTAATTTAAATCAAACTTCTTCTCCACCAAAACATAACACATTCAAAACATATACAAATTACAAAGCATCAGAACGGTAGTACTTCCATTTCAAAACTGACATAGCTTCCAGAGCACTTGACAAACGACTGAAACTCGAACTCCCCCACGCAAGGCGGTGAGGCAAATATATAACTTCGGCAGTAGTGAACTTACATTAAGCATTGTTCATAACAATTGAATATAGTAATTTACAATTAACGAACACAACAGTAAAACATTTCATGTACACAAAAATAATCACAATATAAAATGAAAACTATGCATACAATAATTTTAGATGGTGGAAACGAGGTTTAAAATGTCACGTCAGTCAATATATACAAAGAAACAAAATATACAAATTTCGACTTTACAGTAATTAAAACAATTAGCTGATCTACACAACTTGTTAATGAGCTTAACATACATACAATGCTATTAATTTTCTTTTTGTTTTTTACAAAAGATTTTACAATTCATCTGTTTAAGTCTTGAAATAATGAACAATGACAAAAGTATTGTTTATAGAACTGTCTGGAAAGAAATTACATGAATCTCTTAATTAATGAAATCTATCTCTTGTTAACTAATCACAGTATCACCGAGACACTGTCCTACACTGATTCCTAAGGTAGCTATTACGTTTTTAACTTCAGACGCAACATATATCACAACTGAACCACACGATTCCGGATCCGAAGCAGACGGTATCGTAGGATGACATGGAGATGAGAGCACCAGACAGACGGTATCATACGATAACATTGAGATGAGGGGGTCAGCAGTATCTTTACAGTATACACTAAAACTTTTTTTCGTGGAAGTATTGACCTAACAATACCCTTCTTCGAAAAGACATCCAACAATACAGCTACCACAGAACTGAGGTAATACTTTACCCACCTGGTAGCTAGGAAGAAACACAGATTTTCAGTTCTGTAGAACAAGTTCGACCTGGTCTTTACCCAAAATATAGACAAAAATTCCTGCCCCAAACAGAAAACAAGCACCTTTCCTGCGATTTATTTTTTCATTCCACTAAACCTAACTCGGATCTACCTTTCCACCACCTTGTTGCACGTAAACACCTACCTGTACGCCACATCCTCGACAGGTGCACCGCAAACGAAGATGCTTAGGATCCTAACCTACACACTGCAACACCAGAAAATCACCAACAAACCTCATATTTCGAAGTTCTATGTCAAAGTACAGATGATGACAGATGTTCCAACCTAATAATAATAGTAGACAGTGCTTAAGCACAACGCAGTTTAGTAGACCCTCGTGAGGTAAAAACATTCACTGAAAATTGACTGGTGTTTCCGTCAATCTAGTGAACTCATCTGCCCGATAGGATGTTTGCGGTCTTTGACTCTCTTCTCGCACTGTGCTGTCGTTTTGGAGACCTACGGTGTATTGCTTTCGTCTTTAAGTTGTTGGTTTTAACGTTTTTGTTTGTGCAATACTGTTCTGTGAGAGGATGATAGCTCAGACGACCATGTTGATGAATGTTTTTACCTCTTAGAGGGTCTACAAAATTTCGTTGTCTTTAAGCATTGTCTACTATTATTATTAGGATGGAACCTCTGTCATTGTGTGTACTTTGACATAGGTCTTCGAAATATGTGAGGTTTGGTGTTTGTGGTGATGGCCATAAATGCCGTGTGTGTAAGCTGCAGTGCTGGAAATCTTTTGTTTCTACGCAGACTTTGTGCTAAATGTCTTTGCTGATTTTAGTTACTTCCACCAGTAAATTCGAACTTTTATAAAACAATATGTCCTCCTTCTTCTTCTGGTGCTGCTGCTGTTGTGCTATTGGAAGAGTGTTTGACATAAAAGTTTGTAGCGTTCTGTACCATTCCATTACATTTATTATCTAACACATGCTCTTTTTAACATGTTCGTTGCCTGGTACAAACATAGTCTAAACGAAGAGATACATTTATTTTGCTTACAGATCTAAGGTGGCGGTCGAGTTACGAAACGGGCTATTTCTTTTCTCTTTGGTAGTCCCAAATGTTTGAGTCTGGTTAGAATTGTTTTTAAATAATCTGGACATCGAAAAGGTATTTTTTAAGATGGATGCGTAAGTTTGTGTGGTTTGTTACCATTAAATCCTGTTTATTATCTAACCTGTGCTATTATTAAACACATCTGTCGGCTGCTGTATATGTATTCTATGCGAAGAGCTTGGAGAGAGAATGCTTAAAATAATAAAACATTATGATATTTTGTTTAAGCATTTAGCATTGGAATAATTGGCTCTTTTTCCAATGTTGGTGTACGTTTGTAAGTAATAACTGTGTAAAAAATAATTCTTTTTTTGGGAGGGGGGTGTGGGGTTGAGGCCCAGACCAGGTTGTGTGGGGGCGGCAATCTTTAGGGCTGTCGGAGTGGAGTGGTAGCGGGTGCGGAGGCTGTACCAGGCAAGTGCTTACTTGTGGAGGCAGTTGCCCTTTTTACTGTTAAAAACATAGCTTGTTACAGTTAAATTGATATGTAAATTTACTTACAGTAATTGGGAGTGGAGGTAGGGTTAGTGGCTGAGGTTGGAGGGGGTACTTGACCCTCATGACACTAACGTCGAGGGGCGATTTTCAGTGGGCCTGTACCCCTGTTGCCCTACTACTCACGAATGACAATCCTCAGGGATGTATCAAAATCAAATGTTTGTAAAGCTTATGGGACTTAACTACGGGGTCATCAGTCCCTAAACTTACAAACTACTTACGAACTACTTACGAACTAGGACAGCACAAATATCCATGCCCGAGGGGGGATTCGAATCCCCGACTGTAGTGGCCGTGCAGACCATGACTGGTGCGCCTCAGTCTTCTCGGCCACCGCGGCCGGCAGGGATGTGTCGTTTTTGATATTTCCCACCACTGGAGGCACTGCGACTTCTCTTATGCCAGGCGTCAGCAGCTATGAGTGAACGCGTGCGCTCTGTACGTAGCGCATGCACATTCGTACTGTCGTTGCATACATAGGGCCAGCCATTCCAGTTTCACTCAGTCACGGCGAGGACTCTTAGCTTCTTCACTTCATTATGACGGTCAGGTGGACCGCAGAAATATTGTCTACAGATGTCAGCATGATCGGCTGGAAACCCGATTAGAACCTGAACAATGTTGTACTCTGTAAAAACCTTAGGTAGCCTATATTTGGACATTCTACTGTACTGCTGACAATTTTAATAGATGTGCTCTCTCTCTCTCTCTCTCTCTCTCTCTCTCTCTCTCTCTCTCTCTCTCTCTCTCTCTCTCTCTCTCTCTCTCTCTCATTTGTCTCTATGTATCAAAGTGATGCAAAGTTGTTGCTACTCATGGTCCGATGAATATGACTGGTGCTTTTTCTAGGCTGCAAGGAAAGATCAGAGATTGAGCCACAAGTTATGTATGACACAGGCAATGCAAACGGAAAATGAAAGTGGAGCACCCATATTGATTTTAAGAAATCGGCGCCCCTAGTCATGTCAGACCACCTGGTAGGGATCCACAGTGTGCAGCGATAGTCCAGAACAGGATGCACAGGTGTGGTGTAGGCAGTTTATTTAGCAGAACTGTTGCATTTATACAAAGGAAAACGCCCCTCTAGGATTTCTGGTAGTATGGCTCATTCGATAGACCAAGCATGAAAACAGGAGGAAGGAGGGAATGAACATTAGTGTGTAACGCCCCGTCGACAGCGTGGTCTTTGGAGGCGGAGCTTGTGCTCAGGTTGTTTGGGTGAGGATGGGGAAGGAAATCGGCCATGCCCTTACAAAGGAACCATCCTGGAGTGATTTCCCTAAATCACGGAAAACCAAAATCTGGATGGCCGTAGGTGGATTTCAACCACCGTCCTCCCGAATGTGAATCCAGTGTACTACCAGTGCAACACCTCGCTTGGTATGAAAAAAGGGAAAAAAGTGTGAGGAACTGTGAAAGAAGAAGTAAAGTAGAAACAGTTAACATCCCAAGTAGAACATATAAAAGAAGAGGGGAAAGTCTTACAGCTAGACTGTCGAAGTCCTCTAGTTACGGCGTTGAGGTGAAAAGCTGAATGTTCATGGTTCACACTTTCCCTACTGCAAGAATTTTAACTTTTCTTTCTTTTCACACAATTATGATCTATATGAACTACATTGCTCAAAACAAGTAGGGAATCATGTGAAATGTCATGCACGATATACCAGGTGAGATGGAAAATAAGTTTCCACTGTTGACTGTAATTAGAGTTGCATATGAAAGGAATAAAATAGAATGAGACTTTGAAGATAAGACATATATTTATTTTTGTAAACACTTTCCAAATACACACATTTGTCATACCACTTTATAAGCTTCAGAAAACAGTCCAGGAAAACATCAGGGCGTTGGATATGGAAGAAGCATTGAACGGCTCGTTTGACGTCAGCATTGCTTCCAAAGTGCCTTCCGCCGAGAGTCTTGTGTCTTCTTCAAAGCTGAAAACAGGTGGAAGCCACTTGGTGCGAGATCAGGACTGTATGGCGGATGGTGCAGGCGCTCCCAACCGATAGTTGCGATGAGGTGTTTCGTTGCCGTCGCTGAGTGTGGTCTTGCGTTGTCACCCGACAGCAGGACGCCAGATCTGAGAAGGCCAGGACGCTTTTTCCGAATCTCCACTTTCAGTTTCGACAGAGTGAGAAAGTAGTGCGCAGCATTGATGGTCGCATCCTCCTGAAAGTCCGGAAACAAAACTCCTTGGGCGTCACAGAAAACAGTAGCTACGTACTCGTACAGAAGGACGTCACTTAAGGAACTAATTAAAATAAAATGACAAATGGCAGCAGTGTTTTGTAAATGGTAATGTTGTAAGCTTTCAATTACTATTAATTAAATTTCTTTCCTTCATCACTTCTTGTTTTAGTGGATTGTCGAAATGTTCCCGTTTTTGTGTGTCACCCTGTATTGTTCCCCGTTTTTTAAACACTGTGTGCACCACGATCAGGTTTACTCTTTGAGTGTATTTTTTATTCTCGTTTTTCCGTAACACAAACACAAAAGGATGCCAAACCTACGTCATCGACATTTGAGCTCATTTGCTGGTAAACAAAGTTGATGCTTGTACACGTATGCATGGAGGCGCGAGGATGTTGTACATGTCTGTGCAAGCATTGCTGTAAAGTAACGACCGACCGAATATTCGGTTTCGGTTACGGCCAGTGTATTAGTATCAGCCGCAGTTTTGGCCAGAAATCAGCTGAGTCTTCGGCTTGGCTGAAATTAGCTTTTATTGAACTCACTCATTTAGTCCAGTCGCCTTCTGGATGGACTCAATCAACAAGAACGCTTCACCTAGGGTGGCCAGAAGTCCTGTATTTTAGGGGATCGTCCCTTAGCCTAAAGCCGTCGGCACACGGAGCGTGTACCGGAACGAGTGTGGCCAACGTGGCGAGTTGCTGACGTCACAGCATGCGAACCGCACATTGGCGAGGCTTTCCCAACGTGGGGCAGTATCGAGCATGCCAGATATTCTCAAGGAGCGCCTGAACCATCACCAATAAGGGGGGAGGACGCCCCCGACGTGACACCACGTGGCTATCGGGGGGGGGGGGGGGCGCAGCTCTTTTCGGTAGAGAGCATAGACTTACTAAATAAAAACTAGACCGCTCGCTGGCGCTAATGTCGTGCCCCCAAATTGAACGTGACAGAAGCCACCATTTCCAGGGAAAACGTGCGTAATCATGGGTCGTTCGTTTGCTGCTTTAATTGTAACGGTAAGATTGGAAGCGAAGACGAAGACAGAAACAGTGTTTCAATTCAAATGTTCAAATGTTTGTTAAGCTTATGGGACCTAACTGCGGGGCCATCAGTCCCTAAACTTACAAACTACTTATGAACTAGCTAAGACTAAAGACGGCACAAATATCCATGCCCGAGGGGGGATTCGAACCCCCGACCGTAGTGGCCGTGCAGACCGTGACTGGGTGATTGGAGCGCCTCAGTCCCCTCGGCCACTGCGGCCAGCAGTGTTACAATTCACAGATCAGTCGTTACTTGTATACCGCATAGTATTTTCATGGAAAAATAGTAATTCATGGGCGTTAGTTTTTGTTTAGATTTACTCTTACAAATGATTGTCTAATACTGAGAAAAGTAGATTGTTGCAAGTGAAAAACTTATATTTCACTTGCATATACATATAAGAAAAAATACTAAGTTGAGCTGAATGAAAAACAAGGCGTATAAGAGGTATTTAGATTTTTGATCACGTATGATCAGTATGATGCAGAAGTAGGTCGAATAATTGCTTTTAGACACTTAAGAGGTAGTGACTGTACTTTGTAAATGGTCATTATTTGACCGAATGTTGGATACTTAACCACTTTGAGAAGTACTATCTCTGTTAGAAAATAATGTGCGAATAAAATGCCTGTTTAAAATTGTATAGGATATTACAATTATTCGTACCCAAATTCGAAGAAGGTGAAAGAAAATTTCTATGTAATATGTAAAGTAATGTGGAGGAAAACGTGGCGTACAAACAAAAAACGTGCAAAACGTGCAGAGTAGTCGGCGAAAATTAAACACAACCTGACACAAAATTACGTGGATTAAATGATAATCGCACTCTTCGCTACTTCACAAGTTTCTTGTAATCATCTTATGCAAATAACTCGATTAACAATCACTCCACCTTCTCAGAAAAAAGCCTTACATCCTTAAACTTCGTGTCTCTATGCGGACATATTTCGGTAATTATGGAACTTCATTCATTTGAGAATACTTTTTAAACAGATCGCAATAGTCAGTAATTTTTTGAACACACATGGGTTTATTTTGTGCTTTATGTTGCCCTTGTTGCGTCTCATACACTTGAAATCACAGCCCCAGTGGTAGGACTCTTCCCTGCAAATGGCGGCGATCAGCTGCTTCAATTCGGGGATAGTTGCCTCGCTTCTCCGCTACGGCGTGCTAGGGGCTTGGTAGAGACACGAAGACGCCATGTTGGGCGTCGTATTTCGTGGTTTTTGTGTATGTAACTTATTATGACACTTCAAAACAAGTAAAAGTAACTGAGGAAACTGAATTTATCTAAAAGCGATCATTAGAGGTACCATTTATTGGAATAAATGACTGGAAACGTTTTATATGTGATTAAAAGTTTTTCGTATTACAGTAATCTGCCGCTTCAAGGCAAGGCGGGCTGAAGATCTATCAACACGAATTGATCTTTACATCATTTGTTGCAATTACTCGTCAGCAACCGACATATACAACGGGTATAATTTCTTTGTTGATGACCACCACATACGATAGTGGCCATGGCGTAGGCAGCGAAGTCGTGGACTGTGATGTGGTGGTATGACTTATTGCGCTGGTTCAAGGCTCATCAGGACCAAAAAAAATTTCTTCTTTTATTCGGGTTTCCTGATAGACGCAAAGACTTTGCTATAAATTTCATAGAAATATACTGCATAATATTCGATGCTGTTTAAACATACGTGCGCGCCCTTTGAGCGGTGAGTTTGTGGGATTCGTTTTATGAACAGGGCAGTTTGCACTTCACTTAGAGTAAAATACGCACTTTGTTGTTTCACGTATTGCATTTTAACGTTCTTAACATTCTTCTACCCAATAGTAACATGACCGTGGAAGAGCGACATTTACGTTTTACTAAAAAGCGAGACCGTTGCAATAACGTTTGCCTCTTGTGAAGGCCTTTTCTAATTTTATATTGCACAGTCTGTTATGAAACTTTCATAATTCGCTGTACTTACTGAAATATGCAACTTTTATGACAGTCTTATGTTTTATTGTTACTTTTCAATGTTGACTGGAATACACTCTTTCAAATTCTGAAATCAGCAGGGGTAAAATACAGGGAAAGGAGAGTTATTTACAACTTGTACAAAAGCCAGACCGCAGTTATTAGACTCGAAGGGCATGAAAGGGAAGCATCTGTTGGGAAGGGAGTAAGACAGGGTTGTAGCCTTTCTCCGATGTTATTCAATTTGTACATGGAGCAGGCGGTGAACGAAAGCAAGGAAAAATTTGGAATAGGGATTAAAGTTCAGGGGGAAGAAATAAAAACTTTGCGTTTTGCTGATGACATTGTAATTCTAGACAGCAAAGAACCTGGAAGAGCAGTTGAATGGAATGGACAGTGTGTTGAAGAGGATGTATAAAATGAACATTAACAAGAGCAAAACAAAAATAATGGAATGCAGTCTTAGAAAATCAGGCGATGCTGAAGGAATTAGATTAGATAACGAAACAATGAAGGTGGTAGATGAGTCTTGTTACTTGGGTAGTAAAATAACATGCGATGGTCGCAGTACAGAGGATATAAAATGCAGAATTTGCTAACATCGAATATTAATTTAAGGGTAAGGAAGTCTTTTCTGAAGGCATTTGTGTGGAGTGTTGCCTTGTACGGGAGTGAAACATGGACGATAAGCAGTGCGGACAGGAAGAGAATAGAGGCTTTTGAAATGTGGCGCTACAGAAGAATGCTGAAGATTAGGTGGGTAGATCGCATAACTAATGAAGAGGTACTGAACAGAATTGGTGAGAAAAGGAATTTTTGGCATACCCTGACCAAAAGAAGGCATCGCTTGGTAGGACACATTCTTAGACATCGAGGAATCGTAAATTTAGCATTGGAGGGAAGTGTGTGGGGTAAAAATCGCAGACGGAGACCAAGAGACGCGTATAGTAAGCAGATTCAAGTGGATGTGGGTTGCCGTTCTTATGAGGAGATGAAAAGGCTTGCTCAGGATAGAGTAGGGTGGAGAGCTGCATCAAACCAGTCTCCGGACTGAAGACCATAACACACATAACAATTGTAGGCCTGTATCGCAGAACATAATGAACATATGCACAAGCGCCGAAATAAGCGATTTAATCGAGGTAAAGCAGGATTTCTACTTTTTTGATTTCGGAGCCCGATTCCGCCGTCAACTGTCACTGGAGCGGACACGTTGACACATACGCTTCGTGTGACGGCGGCGTAAGTGTCCCGTTGTCCCGACAATGTAAATACGGGATGTATTTTTTCTAGTTTTTCGTTAAGCGCATCGTATTTTTGTTTTAAACATGTCTCATAATAAAACGTAGAACTCGATGTTAGCCAAAGGATAAGGAAAATCAAACATTTTGATTAAAGCAATGTGTACGAGGAACGATTTATGTAGGTTCTTTGTTTGGTACTATGTAGTGCTTTCACAGGCCGAGCAGTTGTGCACTGGTTATTGCTTCAGGTCACATCATTTAGATCTGTCGTTTTAAATCATCAACAGTCACCAGATGTTACTTTTTCACATAAAAACCAAAAGGAATGGCTACTTTTAATGACAGTAATACGGCGAGTTTACACTTCCGAAACTACAACAGCAAAGGTAGAAACTATTTTCACGTTGAGTAGAAGTACTTTCTCAGTCGACAGTTGAGGTCGGTTTGACGTTACGCAACCGATACGCCCCAACTCCTTAGAGCAAACTTCGTCATAAAGTATGTGTTGTTTTGTTGTAAAACGTGAAAATGTGTCATCGTAAATGGAAAAAGTAAGCGTCTTGCTGCTGAGGTAGGCTTCCTTGCTGTTCCGATGTATTGCCCTGAGTGAAGAACGTTAAAAATGTATACCAAGCGGTAAAGCACGGCCGGCCGCGGTGGCCGAGGGGACTGAGGCGCTCCAGTCACGGTCTGCACGGCCACTACGGTCGGGGGTTCGAATCCCCCCTCGGGCACGGATATTAGTGCCGTCCTTTGTATTAGCTAGTTCATAAGTAGTTTGTAAGTTTAGGGACTGATGACCCCGTAGTTAAGTCCCATAAGGTACAAACATTTGAACATTTTGGTAAAGCACGAATTTAGTACTGTCTTAGTGAAAAATATGTTTCAACTTATTTCTTGTCGTGGTATCTTCTGCAAAAAGTTGGACAATGTCTGACGCCTTTGCTTTATGGACCGATGGAAACAAGAGCTTTAGTACTGACCGTGTCACGGATATAATTATAAGTAAGACTCAGGTTCATGAATCATTGAATGTTTGTATAGCTTATGGCACTTAACTACGGGGTCATCAGTCCCTAAACTTACAAACTACTTACGAACTAGCTACAACTAAGGACGGCACAAATATCCATGCCCGAAGGGGGATTCGAAACCCCCGACCGTAGTGGCCGTGCAGACCGTCACTGGAGCGCCTCAGTCCCCTCGGCCACCGCGGCCGGCCATGTCTATGATACTCCATATGTTAATTTTCAGAAAACTGTATTTCAAATTATGATACTCCTGAATGACATGTATTCTTTTGAAAAGTATAGTTGATAGAATGAGAAATAAGTGATCTATGTACATATGAATAGCTGTCACCCATAGTCGTTGTGCAGGGTGTCCCGTTTTATCTCGCTCACCCAAAATATCCCTGTAACAACAGCTCAAATGTTCAAATTTTTGTTAAGCTTAAGGGTCTTAACTGCGGGGTCATCAGTCCCTAAACGTATAAACTACTTATGAACTAGCTTATACGAAAGACGGCACAAACATCCATGCCCGAGGGGGGATTCGAACCCCAGACAGGGAACGGCCTCGCGCATCGGAGCATAGCGCCTCAATGCGCTCGGCCGCTCCGCCGCGGCCCAACAGCTATTGAAATCCACTTTCACCGATATCAATGTAAAGGAGGAGCTCATTAATGGAAATACTTTGAAATATTCTAAAATATCATGTGTTTTTTAACACAAAATTGAGTCTTTTTAAATCTAGACCGTATGTTATTTGATCTGCAGTCTATAGCACGACAAATCACCCAAACAATGGCTTTGATTGTACTACAATACGTCAATTACATCCCGAGATGTTGCGAAGCGAAGTTGACGCGCCGGCCGCGGTGGCCGAGGGGACTGAGGCGCTCCAGTCACGGTCTGCACGGCCACTACGGTCGGGGGTTCGAATCCCCCCTCGGGCATGGATATTTGTGCCGTCCTTAGTCTTAGCTAGTTCATAAGTAGTTTGTAAGTCTAGGGACTGATGACCCCTTAGTTAAGTCCCATAGACTTTACAAACATCTGAACATTTTTGAACCTGTCTGCGCCTGCTTTCTTTGTAATGGGGATTGTAATATTTTTCTTAAAGTCTGAGGGTATTTCGCCTGTCTTACATATTTTAAACACTAGATGAAACAGTTTTGTCATGGCTGGTTCTCCCAGAGACTTTAGTAGCTCTGAGGGAATGTCATCTACTCCAGGGGCCTTGTTTCGACTTAGGTCCTTCAGTGCTCTGTCAAATTCCTCTCTAAATATAGTATCTCCTAATTCATCTTCATCTACTTCTTCTTCCCTTCCTACAATATTGCCTCTAAGTTCATTTCCTTCGTAGAGCTCCTCTATATACTCTTTCCACCTTTCAGCTTTCCCTCCTTTGCTGAGAACTGGCTTTCCACCTGTGTTCTTGATATTCATAGAGCTGTCCCATAAGCTATACAAACATTTTTTTTTGAAGTTGATGCTTTAAATACGCGATCACGGCAGCATGGGCTTCACGCCTCAGTCCCAGGAAACGCCTGCGTTACACCACAGACTTTGTGGTTACACTTTTACCGGCGAAACTCGTTTTACAATAGCTGATGTTGTTCCAGAGGTATTTTGGGTGAGCAACATAAATGGGACACCTTGTAATTAAGGTATTGTGTTAGCAAGTGACAACAATCATTTGTTCGTAAACGGCGCGTACGAATTCGCGATTCTTTAGGGGCCCATATCTCAGGTTCTGTTCATCTCAGAGTGAAGGGATAAAGTATTCTAGAAAGATCTTGGTCTAATGATCATTTGTGTACATATTATAAGAACGGATATACTATAGCTATCATACAGTTCATCGTCAAACTTTTCAAAGTTTCACACTTCCTGGAGCCCATCCAAACTGAGCAAATCAGTTGTCTTTTGTACATGACGTGTAGTCTATGGTGGGCTTTAAACTGCTCACAAAAGCACCATTCATTCATGGCGTTCCTCAGAAAACAAAAAAACAAAAAAAAAAAAAAAAAAAAAAAAAATGTATTTTGGGAACCAAAAATACGAATTATGGGGACTGTCACTTCGATACTTTCTGTTCCTTGCAAATCTTCGAAATTTTTACCATATGTTCTTATGATGATATTCTCGAGGCCGTTTTTAAATGTTTTCGATATCGATATTCGTTGCCGAGATCCAGAGGCTGAAACTTATAGGTTTGCACAAAATCACAAAACCCGATTTTTAGCAGTTTTAGCACCGTGAATCGCAAATATCTAAATAACTAACCATAGAGAATTGTTCTAATATTTACAATACATCCTGTATAAACGGCATTTTTCAGTTTTCGTAAATCTTAGTCCGTTAGCAAAATAACCGCGATATTTTGCTATAAAAAGTGCATATTGTGCTGAAAGACGGCGTTCGGGCAGCTCTGAAACTTACCATGCGATTTGAAAAAAGGTACTCGGCGAAAAAATGTGATTTTTGTACATCTTAAAGATTGAAATCTTCGGTCGATGAAGGGGTGATTTTTGTTTTCGTTTACTTTACAGTTAATATGCAGCATCCGGTTTAATGAACTGTTGCAACATATTTTAAAGAGTTTGCAGAGGTAAAAACACATTGCGTAGACTTCTCGTATGGTTGAATTTAGGTTACACATAGCTGCGTATGAAATGTAGATAACATATCGAAATTTTATTTAAAGTTTAGAACAGAATGATATCTTATGTGGTTCTTGAGATATCGGTCTGTGAATGATAGCACACGACAGTAATAGGTTCGAAAACGCTATTTCTGATGGTATGTTGAGGAATATGTAATGACTAAAATATTATGTGTATGTTGTTTAGGTGTTTATTTGGAAAATCCTTTTTCCGTTTTTGGAAATGTGTATCGCGATACACTACAAAAATCATAATTTTTGGTATCAAACGATCCAACTGCGTGCATTAGCTAATCTACACTTCTATTCAGGGCAAATCGTCGAAATTTTTACGATTCGTTCTAATATTATACTATCCAAATTTTACTCACCATTGATTTCATGTTATATAAGCAGTACACTCTGATGTAACAGGAAAAAGACAGGAACCAGCTGAAAAATACTCCTTCTGGGGCACAGAAAAGGCGAATGTGTTCTCTGACACAAAAGTGTGGAACCAGCTGCCTCAATCCTCATTCCGACTTCCTCACCAAAAATTTTGGCATGCGAACATATTCGCGATGTTTTTGGTTGAATGTGAGGAGGACAGAGACAGTGCAACAGGCAGAGAGAGCCATATATGATGGAACAGAGCAAGTGTCAGTTCAGGAGAAAGGCAGATGCACGAAAACAGCAGTGGGAAGCGAAAAGAGATGTCGAAAGTCGGGGACAGTGGCAGCAACAAACTGAGACAGATGCAGATGGTAGCAATTGGAGCAAAAGGGAAAACAGTGGGAAACTGTGACGAATGGAGACCATACATGAAGCATGAGTGTGCAGCTCTCCAGTACTATAGCACGAAACAATTTGTCCAATTTTTCCCATCCCCAGTACCCGCGTGCTAAAGTTTTCCGGTCTACAGGTCAAACCCCAAGCAAACCATCCCCATGGTCATATGTGTAAGGGAGACAATCGTGATTGAAGACAATGAAAGCCGACTCTAAGCTAGAAAGAAAGGATACTGGCAACAGGACAGGAAGTGAATGGGACAACGTCAGCGGGGCAGAGAGACGATGAAAGCGGTGAGGAATCGTGAGGGAAATGAATGAAGACAATGAAAGTTTGACACAGACAAAAAAAAAAAAAAAAAAAAAAAAAAAATGTTCAAATGTTTGTATAGTCTATGGGACTTAACTACGGGGTCATCAGTCCCTAAACTTACAAACTACTTAACTACTTACGAACTAAGACGACACAAATATCCATGCCCGAGGGGGTATTCGAACCCCCGACCGTAGTGGCCGTGCGGACCGTGACTGGAGCGCCTTAGTCCCCTCGGCCACCGCGGCCGGCCGACACAGACAGAAAGCGGCAAACAAACGGACAGAGACACATATAGACACTGACAGTGAGGCGACATTGCTCACTATGACGGCTTGTCTGGACAAAAGTATTTAAAAAGTTATGCGCTAAAAGTGCGCGAATATGTTCACATGCGAAAATTTTTGGTGAGAAAGTCAGAATGAGGATTGAGGCAGCTGGTTCCACACTTTATCGTCAGAGAACATATTCGCCTTTTCTGTGCTCCGGCAGGAGCATTTTTAGGCTGGTAAAACATTTACTCAACAAATATAGCGACGTATTTTACGGTTCTTTAAAGTGCGAGTGTTGAAAAAAAATGGAATGGTGATGTATGGACCAAATATTCGAACTCAAATCTATTTCATTGATACGGTATTTACGAGACGTTTTGCAAAATGCGGCTTGACTTCAGCTTTTAATTTGAGTCGCGTATTTTGATTTTGGAAATCTGGTCGCCCTAGCTTCACCTCAGCTGACGTGCGCCGTTTAGCTGCTAGCAGTCTCTGCTCGCGCGTAAAAATTGTGGGGATTTTGTTGTTAAGCACAGTATAAAACAGTCCTATCTTATGGTGATAGCCTTACACTATGTTAAAACCATTTAATCAGTATTCCTTGAAAGCGATAAACTTTCGTTATTTAATAACTGATATCGGTTTAGGAAATATTGATGTATAACACACACCTTGTCATGTTCAGTTTGCTTAACAACAGTCATACAGTGACTTTATTTTTCGAAATACTTGCTGCAGCACTGATTGAAACTGCTATGTATTCAGGAACGCCACAAAGGAGATCGTATAGTTGTTTGTCGATTGCAAAACACGGAGGTGAAGACGGCAACATAAAGCCAGCGCTCTCGAGAAGAAAATCGTAAAGGCTACTTAAGAAGCAAGCAAATGATAACTTTTTGCGTAGTTTGTACTGCGGTAGTCATGTTGAGGTTCTGACATTTTGTAGTATCTAAAGGTTAAAGACTATCTTCTACGAGAAGGCATACAGCACTGTGGAATTTGTGGTAGCCATGCAGTAGCCTCGTTAGTTCGAGGTGAAAGGGACCTCGATCACATCGAACTATCGAAATTTACGCGCGAAAACAAGAAAATCGATCTTGAAACACTTGTAAAGAAATATGACCTTTTTTAAAACAGTTTTTAAATAGTCATTTACATTGGCAGAACTAAAGGTTAGTCTTTTCAATGTTTACTTAGCGTTACAATAGTGGAATTAATTTTTGTTTTGTGACGCTCGTATTTATGGGAAATTCGTAATTCTGCCACTCCAAATATCGAGACTGCACTGTTCAAATGTCTGTAAATCTATCGGACCAAACTGCGTGGTCATCAGTCCGCAGCTTACAAACTACTTAAACCTAGGTAAACTAACCTACGGACAAACACACATACACACACAGCCATGCCCCAGGGAGGACTCGAACCTCCACGGCGAGCAACCGCGCGCTCCGCAGCGAGACGCTTTAGACCGCTCGGCTACTCCACCGCGACTGCACTGTAATCGAGTTCAGTTTACTTATTGTCTATTCCTTATTTGTTTTTTACGTACAATACAGGGGTAAAGTACAAGGAAAGGAAAGCTGTTATTTACAACTTGTACAAAAGCCAGACAGCAATTATTAGACTCGAAGGGCATCAAAGGGAAGCATTACTTGGGAAGGGAATAAGACAGGGTTGTAGCCTTTCTCCGATGTTATTTCAATTTGTACATCGAGCAGGTGGTCAAGGAAAGCAAGGAAAAATTTGAAATAGAGATTAAAGTTCATGGTGAAGAAATAAAACATTGCGTTTTGCTGCTGACGTAATTCTGTCAGAGACAGCAAATGACCTGAAAAAGGAATTCAAGGGAATGGACAGTATGTTGAAGAGAGCGTATAAAATGAGCATTAATAAGAACAAAAGAAAGATAATGGAATGCACTCTTAGAAAATCAGGCGATGCTGAAGGAATTAGATTAGGTAACGAAACAATGAAGGTGGTAGATGAGTTTTGTTACTTGGGTAATAAAATAGCATATGATGGTCGCAGTACAGAGCATATAAAATGCAAAATGGTAATGGGAAAAAAAAGCATTTTTGAAAAAGAGAAATTTGCTAACACCGTATATTAATTTAAGTGCAAGAAAGTCTCTTTTCTGAAGGCATTTGTGTGGAGTGTTGCCTTGTACGGGAGTGAAACATGGACGATAAGCAGTGCGGACAGGAAGAGAATAGAGGCTTTTGAAATGTGGTGGTACAGAAAATTGCTGAAGATTAGGTAGGTAGATTGCATAGCTAATGAAGAGGTACTGAACAGAATTGGGGAGAAAAGGAATTTGTGGTAGACCTTGACTAAAAGAAGGGATCGATTGGAAGGACTCATTCTTAGACATCAAGGAATTGTGAATTTAGCGTTGGAGGGAAGTGTGTGGGGTAAAAATCGCAGAGGGAGACCAAGAGATGGATACAGTAAGCAGATTCAGACAGATGTAGGTTGTCGTTCTTATAAGGAGATGGAAAGGCTTGCTCAGGATAGAGTAGGGTGGAGAGCTGCATCAAACCCGTCTCCGGACTGAAGACCACAACAACATTACATCTACATCTACATGGGACACACTGCAAATCACATTTAAGTGCCTGGCAGAGGGTTCATCGAACCACAATTATACTATTTATCTCCCATTCCATTCTCGAATAGCGCGCGGGAATAAAGAACGCCTGAATCTCTCTGTTCGAGCTCTGACTTCTCGTATTTTATTCTGATGATCATTTCTACCTATGTAAGTGGGAGTCAACAAAATATTTTCGCATTCGGAGGAAATGTTGGCGATTGGAGTTTCGTAAGTAGCCAACACTGCAGCGATAAGCGCCGTTGCTGTAATGATTCCCATCCCAGATCCTGTATCATTTCCGTAACGCTATCTCCCCTGTATCGTGACAATACGAAACGAGCTGCCCTTCTTTGGACTCTTTCGATGTCTTCCGTCAAACCCACCTGATAAGGATCCCACACTGGGCTGCAATACTCCAAAAATGGATGGACAAGCGTAGTGTATGCAGTTTCTTTTGTAGTTCTGTTGCATGTTTTAAGGGTTCTGCCAATAAAACGTAGTCTCTGGTTCGCCTTTCCCACGATATTATATACGTGTTCTTTCCAGTTTAAGTCTGAAATAATAGTCATTCCTTGGTATTTTGTGGAGTTTACGGCCTTCACATTTGATTGATTTATCTTGTAAACAAAGTTTAACGGATTTCTTTTCGTACTCATGTAGACCACTTCACACTTCTCATTATTTAGAGTCAATTGCCAATTTTTACAGATCGTTCTGCAGTTGGTTTTGATCTTCAGATGATTTTACTAGACGGTAAATGACGGCGTCATCTGCAAACAACCTAAGAGAGCTACTTAGATTTTCCCCTAAATGGTTTATGTAAATAAGGAACAGCAGAGGACCAATAACACTACCCTGTGGAACGCCCGATATCACCTCGGTTTTAGTCGATGCCTTACCATCGATTACTACGAACTGTGTCCTCTCTGACACGAAATCGCTTATCTATTCGCAAATTTGGGGCGATATACCATAACCGCGCAATTTCATTAAAAGCTGTTTGTGAGGTACGTTGTCAAAAGCTTTCTGGAAATCAAGAAATACGGAATCGATTTGCGAACCTTTGTCTGAATAAAGAACTAGTTGTGTTTCGCATGAACGATATTTTCTAAATCCGTGTTGTCCTTGGGTCAATAGATCGTTCTGTTCGAGATAATTCATAATATTTGAATACAGGATATGTTCCAAAACCCTGCTGCAAATTGACGTCAATGAAATAGACCTGTAGTTTAGAGGGTTACTCCTACTGCCTTTCTTGAATATAGGTGTGACCTGTGCAACTTTCCAATCTTTTGGTACAGATCCTTCTATGAGAGAGCGGTTGTATATGACTGTTAAGTAAGGAGCTATCGCTTCAGCATAATCAGATAGAAATCTAATGTGTATACAATCCGGACCAGAAGACTTTTTCTCGTTAAGTGATTTTAGTTGCTGCACTACTCCGATGATATCTACTTCTATGTTACTCATTACGGCATCTGTTCGTAATTCGAAATCTGGAATATTGGTTTCGTCTTCTTTGGTGAATGAGTTTCTAAAAGCTATGTTTAATAACTCTGCTTTAGTAGCGCTGTCATCGGCAGGATCGCCATTACTATCACGAGAAAGTGAAGGTATTGTTTGTGATTTGCCCTGAGTATATTTAACATATGACCAAAATCTCTTTGGGTTTTCAGTCAAATTTCGAGAAAGAGTTTCGTTGTGATAAATATTGTTGGCATCTCGCATTGAAATCCTCGCTAAATTTCGAGCTTCTGAGTACGATCGCCAATCCTGGGGATTTTGTGTTCGTTTAAATTTATTATGCCTTTTCCTTTGCTTTTGCAACAGTGTCAGGACCTGTTTTGGGTACCAAGGGGGATCGCCTCCTTCTTTTATTAATTTATTTGGTATAAAACTGTCAATTCTGTGGATACCACTTCTTTGAATTTGAGCCACATCTGGTCTACACCTACGTTAAGTGTTAGAAACGAGTGGAAGCTGTCTTTCAAGAAGCAATGTATTTTATTTCTATCTGCTTTCCTGAACAAATATACTTTTCGTTTACTTTTGGTAACTTGGGGACTTTCGATATTCAATTTCGCTACGACAGCTCTGTGTTCACTAATACCTGTATCCGTTTTGATGCTCGTAATGAGCTCAGAATTATTTGTTGCTAAGAGATCAAGTGTGTTTTCACATCCACTTATGCCGGCCGCGATTGCCGAGGGGACTGAGGCGCTCCAGTCACGGTCTGCACGGCCACTACGGCCGGGGGTTCGAATCCCTCCTCGGGCATGGATATTTGTGCCGTCCTAGTTCGTAAGTAGTTCATAAGTAGTTTGTAAGTTTAGGGACTGATGACCCCGCAGTTAAGTCCCATAATCTTTACAAACATTTGAACATCCATTTCCAATACTAGTTGGCTCATGAACTAATTGTTTGAAGTAATTCTCAGAGAATGCGTTGAGTACAATTTCAGACGATGTTTTATGACTACCTGCTGATTTGAAAATATAATTTCGCCAACAGATCGAGGGTAAATTAAAATCACCACCTACTATTATCGTGTGAGTCGGGTACGTTTTTGTAATTAGACTCAGGTTTTCTTTGAACCTTTGAATCGTCAGAGTCGGGAGGCCGGTAAAAGGAACTGATTGTTAACAGGTAGAATATATCATAACGAGGAGAAAAGAATCCAAGTTGAAAGTATCTACTTAAATAATAAAGGTGCTGTCGATTTGTGTAAACCTGTTCGCCTTGCATGTTATCTTCTATGGACTAAAATGTTCAAATGTTTGTATAGTCTATGGGACTTAACTACGGGGTCATCAGTCCCTGAACTTACAAACTACTTATCAACTAAGGAGGACTAAGGACGGCACAAATATCCATGCCCGAGGGGGGATTCGAACCCCCGACCGTAGTGGCCGTGCAGACCGTGACTGGTACGCCTTAGCCGTCTACGGACTCCTGGTTAGGCTTACAGGCACTCTAGAATCCTTACTACAGGGTGATGATGTTGAAAAATATATTTCTGGTGTAACGTAAATATGGAGACATAGGGTTACCAGACGTTCGCATTTATGCAGACAAGTTAAATGGAAGGTCCGCTTATATTTTTACGATTTCTGGAAATGTCCGCATTTTTCAGCTTTGGGAATTAAGAACTTAAGACTATTGTTTTCATGTCTTGTCGTCAGAAATTAATTAACTTTTTGCATTTATTTAAATAAACAATTTTTTATTTACTTATATCAATTTTTTTTATACTCGGTAGACAAAAATATTGAAACTGACGATAAAAGTGTTTCGATCAGTTTTCAAATTTAAAGAAATTCACTGCAACAAATGATGTGAAATCTGAAGTTAGTCTAAACAGATGGTGCAAGTTCATTGAATCATGCAACAATGAGGAACAATTCAGTGAACTCGTTACAATTTCCTACTTCTTTTTCCTTGCATCCCAGTCCATAATGCTACTGTTGAAAGATTGCTGTCATTAATACAGGCACAAAGGACAAAACAAAGAAACAGATTGTCAATTTGTAAGAGAGATTGTGATGGTTAATTTTAGACATTTAAATGGCAATTTTTTTAAATATTTGTGTCAGTAGAGTCAACCTTAAAAAGAATGAAATGTAATGAAAAATGCACATCTGACGAGGGCTCACATGGTATGTAGGCATGTTTGATTGGTTTCATGATTTTTTTTCTTACTCGTGCAATAAATTTAGAGTATAAAACGTGGCCTTATTTTTCATCTTAAAATATAGAAAGTGACCTCATTTTTCAACCCAAAATGTTTAAAATGTCCTCATTTTTACATTCCAGGATCTGGTAACCCTATGCAGACATTTTAATTACGCAACTTTCGGTTTCAGCCATAGTTCATGTTTCGGTGTCGGACACTAGTGTAAAGTTTGCATTTGCGTGTGTTGCCGCCTTAAAGCCGTGTTCAGACAAACAACTAATGGCATGCAACAGCTAGTTGCATAGTGAAGTTTTGGTTCAGTAGCAAGTCTCAACTACCCGTTTTAATAGCGCCACTTAAGAGGCGCTACTTAATCCATGCAACAAAGAGTTCCACTGCGTTGTATTTTGTGTCGCCATGTTCTTCCCCCAGCACCAAATATCAACATTAGACTATTATCTCGTGGGGTATTTCGAACCATTTTCGTCGTATCCAGTACCGGCGGAAGGGCCGGGCGACCGCCCAGGGTGCCAAATTTTAGGGGATTCTGGGGGGCGCCACAATCCTCGCTAAATTTATGTTATTGTAAACAGTGAACTAAAAATTAACTTTTTCATAAATTGTGTAGCAACATTGGTTACTGCCTCATGCCATAGGCCTCACTCTTTATAACAACTCCGGTTTCTTCTTGAATCACCTATAAAAGAAATCCCTTCATCCCTTCACCTTATTTGTCTATAAAAAATCTCCGCTGACAAATCTAAAGGCTATTGTTGAGAATTGGGAGTTCTGAGCAGCAATAACACGCTCTGACAATTACAACCGCCGCGGTGCTGACAATTGCACTCCTTGCGACAAAGCTATGTCGGCCGCTCTAACAATACACACAAACAATATTGAGTTATCGGCAGGCAAAAAGAAATTAGTCCTGTTTGTACTGTCAAATGTCTCGTGAAAGAAAATTATAAATCAGAAGTCCTGTACATGTAGTGCAGGCTTCATGGTGTGCGTGTTCTTCATTTGTCTCCTGAATTTCGATTCTTAGTAGAAGAATCGTTGCGTTAATGTGTTCTTTATCAACACGTCGGAAAAAAGAAGCCTTTTGGAAATGTATACAGAAAAAGAAGAGCACAATTAGAGGCTTAAAATGAGAAACAGGCAGCAGCATTAAAGAAATTATTTCGTACTCCTGAAACAGACAATAATGGAAATGAAAACGTAGAACTAGAGAATGAGGAAACCAGCAAGAAATCAGCAAATGTTCCAGAAGATAACAACAAAGTACGCCTACATTACGTAACGTATTTTCGCTTTATTACGTTTAATAGAGAAGAGGTGTTTAGGCACGTAGCGTCTTAGCAGGCTGGGGTGGGTAGGGTGGCGGCCTCTCAGATAGGCGGCGAACTTCAGGCTCAGAGAAAGTCCTTTCCCCATTGATATAAGTAGCAATAATTACATTCTATACCAACACTGATGCTTGATACATGTATCAAAGCGATAAGACTTTCACTCGTTAGATGTGTATTAACCAACTTTAATTAAAGACTTTGCAGAGAAAAAGGCACGAAAAGTTAACTTTACTTAGCATTATAAACAACTCAAAGGACAATTTGCATTAAAACTGTATAAAGATATAAAATTATATTACTGGTTGTATTATTTGTACTACGAAATCTTTGTACAATGCTGTAACAAAATATATTTGTATATTCTTTTGTTCATATGTGTTCTATTTCGAAATTAACAAGGTTATTTATGTATATATGTGTAAATAAATGCTGTATCGCATCAACAATCTTAATTTTATATAAATCATTGTTTCTTGAATCGTTCTGGAAATTTCTAATCAGTGATGTAGAATATTCTACATGCTCATTTGTAAATTATTGTTTCGTATATCGTTAACCAAAACTTTCTCTGTGTATTCAACTGACAAAAGTTCTTACTCAGTTTGATAATTGATTCTTATAGTTATTGTCATAGAGTTCAAGGAGTTATCCTTTAAAAGCAGCTATCTGTAAGGTAGCGTAGCTAATTTAACGTCAGTAATAGCAGTGGGTTGTAGGGGGCGCCATATGGATTCTTTGCCCGGCTGGTATTTTCCCCTTTCGCCGGCCCTGGTCGTATCATTGCGTTTGCGTTCGAGGTTTACGTGTTGGCGTCTTTGTTTGCGGCAAAAGTGTCGAATCAATTAAGAAAACACTTCGTGGGCTTGAGGAACAAAGTGTAACGATCGTTTGGCCGCGAATGAAACGAGCCGTGCAGATCGCGATCAGCTGCGACAGCGGACGCCATGTTGAAAACTGCACAACCAACGAGGTTAGGATTACCTCCTCGTGCACAACTATGTAGTAGAGATGAGAAAAATGAAACACTGTTTCGAAACCATGATACCGTGTGTTAGAGTTGGCTACGGTTTCATGGCTTCGAAACCAGGTTTCGATACACACAACAGATTCAGTGTTTCAAAACTGGCATGTTTCACGGTTTCGAAAACCATGCGGTTTCATTCCGTTCTGTTCTGGATCACATTTTCACTCGATTGTCGATACACTGAAACCGTTTCTCCCTGTCGGTTTCACGGTATCGTGTCGGTTTCACGGTTTCGTGTCGGTTTCACAACACCGGTGTTTCAAACCACTAATGCAGAAAGGCGGAACAGACTAATGGTATCGAAATGGGGTGTTTCATTTTACTGAAGCTCCACACAGATACACATATAACTTACTAGTATATAAACCATTTAGACAGTGTCAAATAGTAGTTGACACTCTTGAGTCTGCAGCTTACGATTACTGATATCAAGATTCGCTTGCAAGAGACTGCTGTATTCCGAAATGACATAATGTCTGCTTTATAAATGTAAAAGAACAATAAAACAAAGTTCACTATTTGCATTGAAATAACCACTTAAATTCTAGGTTTATCTACCATATTAAAAACACACGAGTGAAACTACATTTTTTTAAAAATAAGATACAACATGAAGCCTGAAATGACATTTTTTATATGAAGAAGGAAGGGTAGTGGGCATATTTAATCTCGTGTTAAAGAGTTAGTTTCTTAGGAGCGAAAAACGAAGTTACCTAATTTAATATAATGTTTCGACAGTCATGTTAAAGGAATTGCGGCGGTGGTGTAACGGTCAAGACGTACAAGGGGTGAACTTGTCTCTTATTTTATTATTTTTGTAATTCCACAGCATTACTTGTGATTATTTAGTGTGCCCTTTATTCCCTATAATTTATTTAGTATGTATAGAAAGCAGCATTTATGATCCATCACCGTAATATGCCTACCGTATTGCATTTTGTGAGTTCCTAGCGGGGTAAATTTTTACCTACCAAACCGGCGGCCTCGTGTGACTATGTTGGCAACATCAACAACACGGGAGAAAATCTTTATCAACATGTTTCGTACAGACCGAATAAATATATACTCTATGGTTGACAGGTTCTTGTATGTACCCTTATCCACATAGGGAAAAATATTGCCCTCCTAGAACGACGATTCATGACAAAACATACATTGCTTCACGGTTTCATAGTTTTGAAACAGTTTTTCGAAACCACAGATGGTACGGTTTCATTTGTTTCGAAACCGTCAGTTGTTTCAGTTTTCCCATCTCTACCGTGTGTATTTTGTCATAGTATGGGCCTGTTTTTTGTAACATCGTCAACGTGTAGTGTATAAGTATAGCTATAGAACCACACAGTTTGAAGCCAGCAACTGTAGCAGTAAAAAAAAACAACTGTTGCTCAGATGCCTTGACAGTCATATATTTCCTATACGGCCATATTTTACCTACCACCCCGGACGCCTCACGCGGTTATGTTGGCAACATCAAGAACACGATAGAAAATCTTTGCCAAATGCACTGCTTTCGGAGTAAGTGACGTTCCTGCTTTTCCATTAGCTGAGAATTGACGTTTGTATGTCTAATATATTGGTTTGTATCAAAGTAAATATAATTAATACATTTTGCTTTTCTCTATTCTATTGTCTAATATTGATAGGTGATGTGTGTGCTAACCTACATGTGATACTAAAAAAGACAAAGTATCACCTAACATTTATTGAGCTAACATTTTGGGAAGGGTTAAGTTTTTATACATTATCGCACTGCTAGGTACTTTAGTAAAATAAACCTCGTTTTGCGCGGTTTCATTTATCGTCCAAAATTTCGTAATATGGAAGTATAAATACGAAATTCGTGGGATACGGCACATAGTTAGATTTTCATGTATTTGTATCTTTTAAAAACATCTTTTGTTTTACATGATGTCCGACCAACAGTGCTCACAAGAAACTAACGCTGTGGGGAAAAGTTCTAACTCTTTAAAACGAGATTAAATTTGCGATCTCCCATTTTTAATCTAAAGTCTGTCATTTTAGACTTTATGTTGTTTCCCCTTTTCTTTCTTTATTTTAAAAAACAAATAAATAAATAAAAAAATGTTTAGTCGTGTGTTTTTAATATTATTACCGTGCATAGATAGATAAACATAGAATTTTAATGGATATTTCAATGCAAGTAGGGAGCAATGTTTTATTTTTCATTTACGATTCTAGAGCAGACATTGTCATTTAGAAATACTGCAGTCACTTTAGAAACGAATCTTAATTCAGTAATCTTATGCTACATACTCGCGTCTGTCCATTAGTTTTTGACACTCTTTAAACTGTTCTTATGCTAGTAAGTTAAATGTGTATCTGTGCAGAGGTCCAGCAAAATGAAACACCATGGTTTCGATACAATTCGTCGTTACCGCGTTCCTGCATTATTTGTCTCAAACAGTGAAACCGATAGGACGAAAAAGTTTCAGTATCGACCGCGAATGTCATCCGAAACCGAGCATAATGAAACATGGCGGTTTCGAAACCGTGAAACATGGCGGTTTCGAAACCGTGAATCAGTTCCGCGTATCGAAACATGGTTTCGAAGCTATGAAACAATGACCAATTCAACTAAGTAGTATTGGTGACGTTCTGTGTGAACAACAGCTCGCAGTGCAACTGCAGAAAGACACGCGTTTTTGTCCTAATGTAGTTGCTTGTGTGAACCTGGCTTAACGCACAACATAATACGTACTAGCTTTCAGAAATCACTGTAACCAGTCGCCTTTTTTTTTCTTCTTCTTCTTCTTAGGGCCGGTTTGTCAATTCTGCTCGTTACACGGCTAACGACCAGTTAAGTGAGAATCTGTATCAAATTGGCAGGATTCCAAAGCCCTAAAATACATCAATATATTCACGTGAAAAAAAAAACAACTAAAGAACAAAATAACAGAAGGACTACATGTATGAAAAACTAGTGTGGAAAGCAGCTTTATTGGTAAATTGTATCGTCATATTTCTCGCCCTATCCATGTCAGTAGCGGTTAGATGAGTTTGATACATTGCAGATACGCAATATAACCTTAAAAATATTGTTGCAATATCAAAATACAAACTTATGGGTAACGACTAGTTAAGTGAGAATCGGTATGATGAAAATGGCTCTATAAGATTTCGTTGACCATTACTACGATGTCAATATTTTGGATGATCTAGAGGACATTGCCCCTATAAGGCGTCCTAGACGTATTTATGTTCTTCCAAATCATTTTGAATGCTGGGATGATGCAGAATTTGTTACGCAATTTCGTCTTCGAAAAGCCACTTTGGAAATGCTGCATGAAAAACTAACTACACGACCATCTGAAGGGACCTACATATAGTTATGAATTTTGTAAGTTATCTGTTGTAATAAAAAACAGAATACATTATCTATGTGTGCAAACTTATTAATTCAGTATTTACTTATGCTTGTTGCACCTAGAGTAACGCCTAAAATGTGATTTCTTTCTCCGATCTACAGGAACAGTGCACTTTCGCCAACGTGCAATTTATTGCTTGCTCTAAGGTAAAATTTTACGACGCTTCTCGCCGGACTCCAGTGCTTATGTTGGCAACAGATGAATAATGAAGTGTAGAATTGCGTTAATATTTTTCACGAGCTACAGAGTAAATGTTATTGCTGCTCGTTTCACTCGCAGCAAAATTAATACTGTACCTGCTCTATGGTTGACAGGTTCTTGTATGTACCCTTGTCCAGAAAAAATTATTTTCGTTTTAATTGCAGTTGTCACGAAAAAACATTTATTGGTCATATGAGTAGCCATCATTAACATTGGTGCCAACATAACCACTGCAGCCCGGCGAGAAGCGTCGTACAATTTAACCTGCACTAACGTACTATGCACTTGGCAGTATATTATCGAACTAGGCTCTAAGCACTTCTGCTGTCCTACATGTTCCATGAACAGCATTGAATTCATTTGCCGCAATGTCGCTTCCTTTTCGTTCCAAGTCGTAGCGTCGTTTTTTTTCCCAATTTGTCATATTTCTCTATTAAGGACAAAAGACTCTCGCACTAATTTCTTTTAAAATTTGAGCTTCTTTCACGTTTGTTTGCCATAGCACCAAATAACGACTGTCTGTTAACCTCTTCCCTGATAGTCAAATATGGGGAACAGCTGTTTATTCAGACTTCACTTTCATTTGTTTCTATTGCCAACATAGTCGAAATATATCGTACCTTCTCGTTTTCTCCAGGTTAGCAAACGAGAGGTGTATGTGGCAATGACAAACGCAGTGCACTTAACGAGCACATTTAACAAGACGTTAAAGGCATCTTCTCGTTTACTAAAGACAAGATTAACGAGAGATGGACGAACCGGCCCTTAATGAAGATTTATTAAAACCATGACCGGTTTCAAGCTGCCTAGCAGCTCATCATCAGACGGTATATATACATTCAGTGCAAATTACATTTGTATCTGTGGCAGGGCAGAAAACGAGAAAAAGTAAACACTAATCGTATGTGTAATCGGTGTAACATACCACAATTAGTGTTTACTTCTTCTCGTTTTCTGCCCTGCCACAGATACAAATGTAATTTGCACTGAATGTATATACCATCTGATGATGAGCAGCTAGGCAGCTTGAAACCGGTCATGGTTTAAATAAATCTTCATTGAGAAGAAAAAACGGCGACTGGGTGCAGTAATTTCTGAAACCTATTTCAAGACAGAGTCGCAGCACAATCTATGGTCACAGGTTCCAACACATAATGGATAAAAATTTTATAATACGTAGCTACTATTGTTACTACTTTTGACTGTGCTCGTGGCAGCTTTGTTTCCGCTCTACGTGAAACGAAAAACACCGAGATTCCAGCTCACGCAGAACAGCACGCAGTGCAACGTTTACATCGGGTTTATCGTTACGGCGAACGGAGTTCCGCTTCGAACGTCGGGAGCCGCTATTCAAATGTTGGCGGCCGGCGTATTGGCAGTAGTTGGCGAGCCGGCCGCGGCGCGGCGCCACGGGCGGCGCGTTGCCAATCGTTACTATAATGCCGGCCGGCCGGACGGCGATTTCAGTTGAGCGCACGTGGTCGACGTGGGCCGTCGGTAAACAGTGACCAGCGGCGCGTGGACGCCCAATAGCCAGCCAGCTCCCCGTCGCCGACGAACGTGCACCCACAATGCCAGGTACGTGCAACGTTGCTTCCCACCGCGGTCCGACGCCGACTGTGCTAGTCATGTTCACAACCTCGAACGTGCGGGTATTGTTTCACTTACCGCATTCAGCACATTTACTGCACACCTAATGCTTATCAACGAACTGCAGTGTGTTCCTGTGAATTAACGCATAATTCGTATGCCGTAATTTTGCGTGCTAGGCGATGTGAGATGACGCCGAAGTATCAGTTGTGAGTTGATTCAGTGTGTCGGCCGTGAACTTTGCGACGTCTATTAGCAGACGACACTTTTTCGTAACGTGGTGTCGCAGCTCGCGTGGATTACGCCACGGTTCGCGTGTCACGTTTCATAATCGACGGATGGCGCGATATCTGTCCGTAATTTCGTCACACTGCTGCTGTCTGCCGGTTATTCGTCTCAAAGTTGCACCATTTTGCATTCGACGGGGAAGCCTGTTGCTCGTTTGTTTTCGCCAGTCACGCCAACACTGCATTTCGTTGTCGCATTAGCTGTGAAGCTTAACCGCCTTGTAACGAAGGAAAACAAAACGCTTGCTTGTTGAAAACGACGCGTTAACTAGCAGATGCGAGGCGAAGCGCTGTATGAAGCGTGACCTTAAAGAACCGCTCGTTAAGTTCGTCCTGCTTGTGGAGTTAAATGGGAGTATGTTTACGTTTCAGTGCACCTTTCCGAGTGTTGAATCGTTTTCCTGGTTAGTCTGCTATTTGGGCCTATCGCCGATGTGTTCAGACGATATTTACTGGATGAATACGTAGTTTCATATCCCCTTTTTTATTTTTATTTTTTGTCGTTTTATAATAGTACTGTTCTAATTGTAATTGTGTGTAATGTTTTGCCATAATGTACACAGACACATTAATAGAACCAGTTTGTTTTTTGCCAGTTGTCTGCACTTCTGTTATAGGCTGAAAGAAGAAAGACAATTTATAGGATGACTTGTAAACAATTTTTGAAAGATGTTCGTCGGCGTGTTTAATGCAGTTTCGTGGATCTCTTAGTTCAGCGCCACACAGACACACTGCTGACGAGGTCTTCTATAACTTGCTTCAATCTGATTGGTAAATAAAGAGTATCCAGAACACTGGATTATATCTCACCTTCATCAAATTCTTGAAGTGGTCGTTTGAAGTTGTTTGTATACCTCATATAAAAATGACTTAGCAGACTCTCATTAATTTCAGGTTAATATTCTTTTATTGTTGCTTCGTAAATGATAATAATAGTTTTTCCTTAACCAAAAGTACATTCAGTTTTAGAACATGCCACAACATATCTTCGTAAACTACAACAAGAGAGCAAACATAAAACAATCTCTGACAAAGAGTCTTAAGCTCCACAGTTCACAGCACTAAAGAAATATATCAAGGAATATCTCTGCCACTATATATTCGAAATCACTGTCACATGAATTACTAAATGTACTACTACAATTTACCCGCCACTGCCGTCTTCGAAACGATACTGCTTGTAAATTGTAAATGATTTTTAAAGTACGCAACGTATTCCCTTTTAGGAGTGCAAGATGAATTTGAATGTACTATGTAGTCTTTTGAGAATTGCATCATAGTTCGCCGAAACTAGTTGTGCAGTGTTTAATACGAAAGAGACTGTTGCCTTGTCAGTATACTATAATTGTCTCAACAAGAAAAAACGAAAAACATGTGGACATTTCGCCTTTGAACCTTATTAACCTTCCTCTGTCCTGCGCTTCAATTTTGTGACTGAAAAGTTCAAATTTGCCTATATACTTTGTTCTTGAACGAAAGCAAATTGCGAAAACATTAACATTTTTATATAATTGCTGTGAGTCGACATATTTTCGCGGCGTGTGTGCTTAGGTTGCGTCAGGACTCAAATACTTTTTCTTTTCTTAATTTTTCTATCCTAAGTACGTGTTTTCAAATCTTGTTTAATGCTTCTTATTTTTAAAGCGACAACTGCTACACATAAAATATATTTTATGTAAGTATGACCATAAAATATTATACGAGTATTCTTATTACATTGGAAAATACAACCACTTTTTTTTTTTTAGAAGTATGTTTTTATGGCCTTTTTTTTTTTTTTAATAGTTCCATTTTTACATGTAATTTGACCACAAGCGCCTATACGAAATATTGTTCGAATTTATTCCCGGAATTCTAATCGGCATTTGAAATGCGCGCATGCGGCAGCCAAATGTTGTCATTGTGAGATTAAAGGTTCGTTCCAGCAGCTGCCAGACGGCTAATTTCTAGCGCCAAGAAACAGATATTACTGCGCATGCGCAGCTACTCTGACGTAAAAACCCTTGTTTGAAACTTGCACTGCTGGAATGCTTTTTGCACTGTTTATTGGCTGCAGGCGAAGTTGAGTTTAAAGAAATAATTAAAATACTTTCCTTCCTAATAGCGAAGAAGTGTAAACGAGAAATATCTGATCTCAAGTGGGATTGCAGTGACTTCGAAATAATCAGAAAACACGCTACAAACACACACGAATCACGTGATGGCTACCCCCACTCTAACTCAGACCTTTCTGCGCATGCGCAAATTGGCAGCTTGGCTGAAATATTTTTCCGGTTAGCGTCTGGCTGCTTGCGGCAACTGCTGGAACACCAAACAGCCACACTCCAAGTAGAAAAAAAAGGGCAATGCAAACGGTTTCGTTGTTGTTGTTGGTTTTGAATGTACATGTAGTCTTTTGAGAATTGCATCATAGTTCGCCGAAACTAGTTGTGCAGTCCTATAGACTCATCAGATGGTCTGTAAGGTATAATAACGTATTATTTAGAATATGAGTTTTGTTTTGCATTTAGTGCAATGCACGGATTTTTAACGTGTACGGTAAAGCAGACTGCATCCGCAACGACTTCTTTTCAAGACGCAAATGTCCTGTCTTGAGATTTGCTGAGTGTTCAAATGTTTATACACCTATTGGTCTAAACTGTTGAGGCATCAGTCTCTAGACTAAACTTACACGCTTAAACTTACAGCAAGGGCAATACACACATCCATGCCTGAAGGAGAACTTGAACCTCCGACGCGACCAACCGCCCACTCAGCTGGCTGTTGACCTCTGGCTGGAAATGCAAAGTACTATTTCTGCTTTTGAGCTTAGGAGATGTTGGTGTCAAGTGCTCCGTAAGATGGTTGGTTAGTGTTTGCGATTTTGAAGGGGACTAAGCACAGAGCCTCAGTCCCCTGTTGGTAAGTACGACATGGTAGCAAAAGAGTAAACATAATAAAAAGCTGACGCTTAGCTCCGAGAGGAGAAACCCCGAAGCTGTTCAGAGCGGCAGTCAACGTTACAGTGTCAGCTCAGAGGACCAGGACAAGTGGTTGACGTAACTGAAAAGATACAGTCAGAGAGGACACAGTTCGTAGTAATCGATGGTAAGGCATCGACTAAAACAGAGGTGATGTCGGGCGTTCCACAGGGTAGTGTTTCTGGTCCTCTGCTGTTCCTTATTTACATAAACGATTTAGGGGAAAATCGAAGGAGCTCTTAGGTTATTTGCAAATGACGGCGTCATTTATGGTCTAGTAAAAAGAGCTGAAGATCAAAACGAACTGCAGAACGATCTGAATATCAGTTTGGTGTAAAAATTGGTAATTGACTATAAATAATGAGAAGTGTGAAGTCGTCCACATGAGTATGAAAAGAAATCCGCTAAACTTTGTTTATAAGATAAATAAATCAAAAGTGAAGGCTGTAAACTCCAAAAACTATCTAGGAATTACTATCACTTCAGACTTAAACTGGAAAGAACACGTAGATAATGTCGTGGGAAAGGCGAACCAGAGACTGCTTTTTATTGGCAGAACCCTTAAAAGATGCAACAGAACTACAAAAGAAACTGCATACACTACGCTTGTCCGTCCATTTTTGGAGTATTGCTGCCCAGTGTGGGATCCTTATCAGGTGGGTTTGACGGAGGACATCGAAAGAGTCCAGAGAAGGGCAGCTCGTTTCGTATTGTCACGATTCAGGGAAGACAGCGTTACGGAAATGATACAGGATCTGGGATGGGAATCATTACAACAACGGCGCTTATCGCTGCGGCGTGGGCTACTTACGAAACTCCAATCGCCAACATTCTCCTCCGAATGCGAAAATATATTGTTGACTCCCACTGACATAGGTAGAAATGACCATCAGAATAAAATACGAGAAATCAGAGCTCGAACGGAGAGATTCAGGTGTTCTTCCCGTGCGCTATTCGAGAATGGAATGGGAGATAAATAGTGTGTTGTTGTTGTGGTCTTCAGTCCGGAGACTGGTTTGATGCAGCTCTCCACAATACCCTATCCTGAGCAAGCCTCTTCATCTCCACATAAGAACGACAACCTACATCTGTCTGAATCTGCTTACTGTATCCATCTCTTGCTCTTCCCCTGCGATTTTTTCCCCACACACTTCCCTCCAACGCTAAATTAACAATCCCTTGATGTCTAAGAATGTGTCCTACCAATCTATCCCTTCTTTTAGTCAAGGTATGCCAGAAATTCCTTTTCTCCCCAATTCTGTTCAGTACCTCCTCATTAGTTACGCGATCCACCCACCTAATCTTCAGCATTCTTCTGTAGCACCATATTTCAAAAGCCTCAATCCTCTTCCTGTCCGCACTGTTTATCGTCCATGTCTCACTCCCATACAAGGCAACACTCCATACAAATGCCCTCAGAAAGGACTTCCTTAGGCCTAAATCAATATTCGATGTTAACAAATTTCTCTTTTTCAAAAACGCTTTTCTGCCCATTGCCATTCTGCATTTTATATCCTCTGTACTGCGCCCATCATTTGTTATTTTACTGCCCAAGTAACAAAACTCATCTACCTCCTTTATTGCTTCGTTTCCTAATCTAATTCCTTCAGCATCACCTGATTTTTCTTACACTGCACTCCATTACCCTAGTTTTGCTCTTGTTAATGTTCATCTTATATGCACCTTTCAGCACACTGTCCATTCCGTTCAATTGCTCTTCCAGGTCCTTTGCTGTATCTGACAGAATTACTATGTCATCGGCAAAACGCAATGTTTTTAATTCTTCCCCCTGAACTTTTATTCCTTCACCAAATTTCTCCTTGCTTTCCTTTATAGCTTGTTCAATGTACAAATTGAATAACATTGGAGAAAGACTACAACCCTGTCTCACTCCCTTCCCAACCACTGCATCCCTTTCATGCCCTTCAACTCTGACAACCGCTGTCTGGTTTTTGTACAAGTTGTAAATAACCTTACGCTCCCTATAATTTACTCCTGCTTTTTTCAGAACTTGAAAGAGTTTATTCCAATCAACATTGTCAAAAGCCTTCTCCAAATCTACAAAAGCTAGAAATGTAGATTTGCCTTTTCTTAATCTATCTTCTAGGATAAGCCGTAAAGTGAGTATTGCCTCCCGTGTTCCTACATTTCTCCTGAACCCAAACTGATCTTCCCCGAGGTCGGCTTCTACCAGCTTTTCCATCCTTCTGTATATAATTCGCGTTAATATTTTGCAGCCATGACTTATTAAACTGATGGTTCTGTAGTTTTCACACCTGTCTGCACCTGCTTTCTTAGGGATGGGGATTATAACATTTTTCTTTTAGTGTCTGAGGGTACTTCACCTGTCTCATACATCTTACACACCAGGTGAAACAATTTTGTCATGGCTGGTTCTCCCAGAGACTTCAGTAGCTCTGAGGGAATATCATCTACTCCTGGGGCCTTGTTTCGACTTAGGTCTTTCAGGGCTCTGTCAAATTCTTCTCTCAGTACAGTATCTCCTATTTCGTCTTCATCTACATCCTCTTCCCTTCCTACAATATTGTCTCGAAGTTCATTTCCTTTGTAGAGTCCCTCTATATATTCTTTCCACCTTTCAGCTTTCTCTTCTTTGCTGAGAACTGGTTTTCCATCAGTGTCCTTGATATTCATAGAGCTGTTTTTCTTATCTCCAAATGTTTCTTTTATTTTCCTGTAGGCTGTATCTGTTTTTCCCCTATTTATACATTCTTCTACATCCTTGCATTTGCCTTCTAGCCACTCCTGCTTAGCCATTTTGCACTTCCTGTCAATCTCATTTCTTAGTCGTCTGTACTCCATTTTGCCTGTTTCATTTACTGCATTTTTATATTTTCTCCTTTGATCGATTAAATTTAGTATCTCCTGTGATATCCAAGGATTTTTTGTAGGTCTTTCCTTCCTACCTATTTTGTCCTCTGCTACCTTCACTATTTCATCTCTCAATTTTACCCATTCCTCCTCTACTGTTTTATTTCCCCCCGTTTCTGTCAATTGTTGCCTAAAGCTCCCTCTGAAATTTTTAAGAACCTCAGGTTCCTTCAAATTATCCAGGTCCCATCTCCTTAGTTTCCTACCTTTTTGTAGTTTCTTTAGTTTCAGCCTACAGTACATAACCAACAAGTTATGGTCAGAGTCTATATCTGCCCCTGGGTATGTCTTACACTGTAGAACCTGATTCCGAAATCTGTGTCTTACCATTATAAAATCTATCTGATATCTTCCGGTGTCTCCTGGTCTCTTCCACGTATACAACCTTCTTTTGTGATTCTTGAACCAGGTGTTTGTTATAACTAAATTATGTTCTGTGCAAAATTCTACCAGGCGGCTTCCTCTTTCATTCCTTTTGCCCAGACCATATTCACCTACTATCTTCCCTTCACTTCCTTGTCCTACTACCGAATTCCAGTCTCCCATAACAATTAAATTTTCCTCTCCTTTAATTGTCTGAATAATTTCCTTTAGCTCCTCATATATTTCTTCGATCTCCTCATCATCGGCAGAGCTAGTTGGCATATAAACCTGTACTACTGTTGTCGGTGTTGGCTTCGTATCTATCTTGACAATGATAATGCGATCACTGTGCTGGTCATAGTAGTTTACCCGCATTCCTATTTTCTTATTCATTATCAATCCTACTCCTGTGATACCCCCAACTGATTTTGTATTTATAATCCTGTACTCACCTGACCAGAAATCCTGTTCATCCTGCCACCGAACTTCACTAATCCCCACTATATCTAACTTCAACCTATCCATTTCCCTTTTTAAATGTTCTAATTTTCCTACCCTATTAAGGGATCTAACATTCCACGCTCCGATCCGTAGAATGCCAGTATTGTCTTTCCTGATGACAACATCCTCCTGAGTAGTCCCCGCCCGGAGATCCGAATGGGGGACTATTTTACCTCCGGAATAATTTACCCGAGAGGATGCCATCATCATATTTTCATACAGTAGAGCTGCATGTCCTCGGGAAAAGTAACGGCTGTAGTTTCCCCTTGCTTTCAGCCGTTCGCAGTAGCTGTGTGGCAAAGCCACATTAGCTGATGTTACAAGGCCAGCTCAGTCAATCATCCAGACTGTTGCCCCTGTAACTACTGAAAAGGCTGCTGCCCCTCTTCAGGAACCACACCTTTGTCTGGCCTCTCCACAGATACCCCTCCGCTGTGGTTGCACCTACGGTACGGCTATCTGTATCGTTGAGGCACGCAAGCCACCCCACCTCGGCAATGTCTGTGGTTCATGGGAGTGTAACGGTGTGATTACGTAGAGTTTCCCGGCGTATAAATTGTTGATATTCATGTCGGGGTTCCAGCCGGATCATCGAGTCATCTTGACACAATATTTCAACGGACCACCTGGCCGCATCTTCAGGTGCTGAGTCTCGTCGGAAACTGAAGTCTTGCCGTGCCCGGCGGCCTTATATAGTCTACGCCGCGAAGTACTAACGGCGCGTGCGCCAGAGAGTCGTGGCTGCGTCCTCTGCCGCAAGCAGCCGGTGGAGAAAACTGGCAGGAACGATGTATCGCTTACATGCGCTAGTTGTGACAGGTGGAGGAAAGAGCGCGCTGTTTTTTAAAATTAGACAAAACTGGATTCCACATGTTGCTAAGAGGGAACCCCTTATCTCTATTTATTAAATTGTCCGCCAACCTAATCTCAATAGATTCCTTTAAAACGCATCCCCAGTAGCAGACTCTCTGGCGCACGCGCCGTTAGTACTTCGCGGCGTATATAAGGCCGCCGGGCACGGCAAGACTTGTTTCCTACGAGACTCAGCACCTGAAAATGGCGGCCAGGTGGTCCGTTGAAATATTGTGTCAAGATGACTCGATGATCCGGCTGGAAACCCGACATGAATATCAGTATAACTGTGGTTCGATGAACCCTCTGCCAGGCACTTGAATGTGATTTCCAGAGTATCCCATGTAGATGTAGATTCCATAACATAGTGTTCTCTCTCTTATGTTATTCTAATGTTTTGGCCCACTTTAGGTTACGGTAGTAATACTAAAAGTGGGCTTTTGCCATCTCGCCTATTGACAGCACGAAATTTAAATGAAAATAACGGCTGACACGAAAATTGGATAAACGAGTTAGTACAGGAGAATATTCTCTACAACTTTGCTCTTTTATTTCCATAACTCGAACCGTTTCAGAAATATTTGCAAAAATAACGGTGATCTGACACCGTCAATTGATTTTACATAAACCAGTATAGGCGAAGAAAATAAACTTGAAACAGAGGATAAGCTACCAAGGCAAGACAGGTGATGATATGAAAATATGGGACAGATATTACAATAAAAGTTTAAGCAGGTAAAACTTAAAAAAAGAAAAGAATACGTTTGTCAAAGCTAAACTGAAGTATTAAATTATTTTCCCTATTTGTTGACAATACGATCAGAGAGAATATAGTTGTTCAGTGTATAGATTGAGACATCAAGGAATTGTCAACTAAGAAGGGAGTGTGTGGGGTAAAAATCGTAGAGGGAGACCCAGGGACGAATACAATAAGCAGATTCAAAGGGATGTAGGTTACCGAACGTATTCTCAGATGAAGAGGCTTGCACAGGTCAGGGTAGCGTGGAGAGCTGCGTCAAACCAGTCTGTCGACTGAAGACCACGACAAAGTACAGTCGTATTCGTATCGTCAATAATATATTATTATTTGCAGAAAAATCATAAAGCCGGCCGCGGTGGCCGAGGGGACTGAGGCGCTCCAGTCACGGTCTGCACGGCCACTACGGTCGGGGGTTCGAATCCCCCCGCGGGCATGGATATTTGTGCCGTCCTTAGTTGTAAGTAGTTTGTAAGTTTAGGGACTGATGACCCCATAGTTTAGTCCCATAGACTCTACAAAAATCATAAAACTAAAGGAAAACCCCAAGTAGGCCGTAAAACACGCCAGTGCGATTTTTATCTTTCCCATCGGTTTTTTCCAATGCACCTGTAATCAAGACACTTTCATAAAAGTGTGAAATAATCGAATTAATGTAGTGAAAGTGTACTAAAAGTATTTATTAAATAGGTGGAAAAATGTTTGGAACTATGATTGGAATGTTGTTTCAGTTTTCAGAATTATTTTTTAAGAAAATAGCGCCAATTGATTTTGATAAGACATTTCCTCCCCCCCCCCCCCCGCCCTTTTTTTTCATGTCAAGTTCACCCTCACAAAATCCTCAACATGTGAAAGCTCAACTGCTGAAAGCTACTTCAGCTTTCGTGGAGTCATCAACTAAAATGTTTTATTTTTTGTTGTTCTTTTTTTGGGTTGCTGTCTTCAGTCCCGAGACTGGTATGATGCAGCTCTCCACCCTACTCTATCCAGAGCAAGCCTCTTCATCGCCTCATAAGAACGGCAACCCACATCCTCTTCAACCTGCTGACTATAATCGTGTATCGATCGCCCTCTGTCGTTTTTACCTCATATTATAATAGTTTACCAAGACTAAATTCATGATTCATTAATGTCTCAGCAATCAGTCACTTCTCTTACTCAAGATATGCCAGAAACTTTTCTTCCCGGTTGTATTCAGTACCTCTTCATTAATTACGTGTTCTATCCAACCAGTCTTCAGGGTTCGTCTGTAGCAAACATTTCAAAAGCTTCTTTTCTCTTTCTGTCTAAACTAAGACGGATATTTGGAAAGTTCGTGCAAAAATTAAAACTACTAACATGTTGGGGAAAAGCATTTTTATTTTTCGACATAGTCTACTTTTATACTTACTGTATACACTTCGTCCAAAGCTGTTCTAATTTGTTGATCCCTTCCGAATAGTAGGAATTGTCGAAGCCTGAAAAATATCTATTAGTTTCTGAAATCACGTCTTCGTTTGAATGAAATCCTCGTCCCGCCAGCCATTGCTTCAAATTGGGGAACAAATAGTAGTCCGAGGGAGACAAGTCTGGAGAACAGGGGGGATGTGAAACGAGTTGGAATCCTGATTCCAATAATTCTGCGACCACAACTGCTGAGGTGTGTGATGGTGCATTGTCGTGATGGAAATGGACTTCTTTGTGGCCCAATCGGCGGAGTTTTTCTTGCTGCTCGGTTTTCAAGCGGTCCAATAACGATGACTAATACGCACCTGTAATAGTTTTACCCTGTCCCAGATATTCGATGAGAATTATCCTTTGTAAATCCCAAAAGACCGTCGATATAACCTTTCCGGGCAAAGGACTGGTTTCGCCTATTTTGGCACAGATTCTGCCTTGGTAACCCATTGTTTAGATTGTTCTTTCGTCTCAGGAGTATAGTAATGAATCCACATTTCACCCACAGTAACGAAACGACGCTTAAAGTCTTGCGGATTCTTGTTGAACAGCTGCAAACCTTCCAACCTCACTTCGCACAATTCCGTTTTTGGTCAAAAGTGAGTAATCTTGTGGATAGCTTTCTCATATCAAATTTTTATGCAAAATATTATGTACCCGTTTATTGGAGATGCCCACAGCACCAGCAATCTCACACACCTTAACTCTTCTGTCATACAAAACCATATCGTGGATTTTATCGATGAGTTCTGGAGTCGTAACCTCCAACTTGTGCCCATATAGCCAGTTCGAAAATTAGGAAAACCACTTATAAACTGTTCTGATCGAAGGTTCGGAGTCATCATAAATGTTTACCAAGCTTCTCTTTTGTCTCCTGAGGCGTATTGCCTTTCATAAAGTAATGTTTAATCACCGCACAAAATTCTTTTTCGTCCATTGTTTGACAATCACTCGACTTCCTTGATACAAACACAAAGAAATAGACAAATATGGCTGAAACTTTGTGTGTGTGTGTGTGTGTGTGTGTGTGTGTGTGTGTGTGTGTGTGTGTGTGTCTTTTTCGTCCAAAGATACTACTAAGACCTAGACAAGCGCCGGTGGTGCCATCTAAATCAAATGTTCAAATGTTTGTTAAGCTTATGGGACTTAACTATGGGGGTCATCAGTCCCTAAAATTACAAACTACTTATGAACTACCTTATACTAAAGACGGCACAAATATCCATGCCCGAGGGGGGATTCGAACCCCCGACCGTAGCGGCCGCGCAGACCGTGGTGCCATCTCTCTGACTTGGTATGGACTTTTCAAACACTCCTCATATTTATGGACCATTTTTCACTGCCGTAGGAAGCAATACTCCACACAAATGTCCCCACAAAAGAATCCCTAACACGAAATTAATATTCGATATTAACAAATTTCTCATTCTTCCCATTGACGTTCTGCATTTTATATCGCCTGTTGTGCGTCTATCGTATGTTATTTACTGCCCTAGCAACGAAACTCAACTGCTACTTTAATTGTTTCGTTACTAAACGTAAGCCGGCCGCGGTGGCCGAGGGGACTGAGGCGCTCCAGTCACGGTCTGCACGGCCACTACGGTCGGGGGTTCGAATCCCCCCCTCGGGAATGGATACTAGTGCCGTCCTTAGTATTAGCTAGTTCATAAGTAGTTTGTAAGCTTAGGGACTAAGGACCCGGTAGTTAAGTCACATAAGCTTTACAAACATTTGAACATTTTGAACTCAACGTAATTCCTTCAGCATCGCTTGATTTTCTTAGACTATCAGGTATACCGAGGAGGAAAGAAATAATGCCAGAGTACTCAGGGCCGGCGCAAGGCAGGTGCGAAACGTGCGGCCGCACGGGGCGGCACTTTCCCAGGGGGAGGGGCGGCGAATCTGACGGCCACCCCCCTTTTAGGACAAACTCAACATTCATGCCCGAGGGGGGATTCGAACCCCCGACCATAGTGGCCGTGCACACCGTGACTGAAGCGCCTCAGTCCCCTCGGCCACCGCGGCTGGCGCCCCTGTTCAATAAGGAGGAGGATTAATTTCTCCGTCGCGTCGCCAGTATCGCAGCACCGTCGTGTTTACGCCGGAGGAACAGAGAGGGGCAAGCTGTCTGGCGTACACGCCAGTACTCCTATGGATGCTGCCAGCCTGCTACGCGCCGTGCGCTCACTTACAACTAATTTTGCGAAAGACGAAATCTAATTCGGAAATTCGAATGCAGTATTGGATACTGCGCTTACGTGTTAAGCCCGAAGCAATTTTGCCAAGCCCTTTAATCCCAGGTACCGAGTGTTTTATTCTTCCCGCATTATGGAAAAAATGTGGTTGAACATTACTACGGTCAAACATGTCCAACACCTGTAATGGCTAGAAGTATTCCTATTGGGTAAATACGCTGCGAGTAATTACAAGGGATAAAGACATTGGTAGTAAGCCTGGCATAAGTTGGATTTCGACGTATTTTTGAAAATTTTTGCTATTCGTTTGTGAGTGATAGTCGGACATTTTGGTTTTTGAGCCATGAAACACCTGTCTCCGTCTGCATGAAAACAAACTCTGACCTGCACTTTTGTTTGACAATTCTACTAGCCGCTATCACTTTGCCAACATTTATTTATTGTATAATGCGTGTGAATCCACGTTTCATCTAAGTAAACTACTGGTCGCTTTGATTCTGGTGAAAACCTGAGAAAGTATCTTCTTTTAGCAACAATGCCTTCTCGTCCGCACAAAACAAAACGTTAATTTCGACATTTTCAAAAACGAAAATCCATTTATAGATCATTGCTTCTAAGGATTTCCTTTCTAGCTTTGAAGCTCATTTCTATTTGACAAAAGTTGTGCAGATTTCGCAAAGTTCGTATTTCCTTTTATACTTCGTAATGCCATATAAATTGCTGCCTGATAATTTATTTATCCATATCATCAGTCACATACTTATTGTGAGCTTCTTGCTTCTTCTTGGGCGGTAGTTCAATCGTAGTCTCGCTGCACCTTGCCACATGACGTAGGTTCTCGCACTGTCGCGTCACTACCAGTGTTCACAACCTGAAACGAGGCAACACTCTGGTACTCTGGTACTCTGGTCGTAAAATTATCGTAAATGCACCGGATTTAACCAGAATTATCGTACTTACCTGCAGAATGACAATAGTACATAATATTTACTAGGAAATCTGATTTTGTATACCTTATACCGTACTGTAGTCTGTCTCTTGCAAAATATATTACTTTTTCCGAATGAAGAGCGGTTTTTTAAAAATAAAATTGTTTTATGCATGACGGATAAAACCGTTCCAGGAAAAATTGTGTGACTGCTCCTGGTTAAATTCCGTTAGATATCGGCTTCATCGGAAAGACTGCGTTTACTTTCTCCTTCCTCCGATTGCTGCCAATGCCACCGATCGAACAATTGGGACGCAATATTCCGTAACGGAACTAAGTGTCGTTGTATTCCTTGCTAGTAAGTACTTTGCATTTGTAGGCGATCGTCTGGGAAGCGCGTGTTCATGAGTCAGTGTTAGTTCGGTATAAAGCTAAACCTCAGCACCTGATCAGTGCGCGACACGTTAGGCGGACAAGTCGCACGCTCACTGCGGATTGTCATCATTTCCGCTCACATGCTGGGTGCCACACCTTCGCCAGCTCAAACAAAAGTGCTGGCGACACCTTAATATTCTACGCTGTCTAAGCCATACTGTTTGGGGAGCGTCACGCCCAACGCTCCTGCAACTTTATAAGGCGCTCATCCAGTCACGCCTAGACTATGGCTGCGTAGTATACGATTCGGCTGCACCTTCAGCACTGCAAACATTAGACCCAGTCTTACATTGTGGAGTTCGTTTGGCGACAGGGGCTTTCCGCACGAGCCCTGTGACAAGCCTACTAGTTGAAGCTGGGGTCCTTCCTCTGCGGTTCCGACGGCAGCACCTGCTGGCTTCGTACGTTGCCCATGTTAAGGCCTTGCCACACCATCCGAACCACCGGCTTCTTTTTCCGGGCGCTGCACTCCCTATCCCTCCAAGACGACCTTGGTCGGGTTACCCAATATCGGTCCGCGTTCGTTCTCTACTTTCGTCCCTCGAATCCCAACCACTCCCTGCCACTTTCCACTATTCCTTTCAAACCCCTCCTTGGTCCATCCCCCGTTTGCAGCTTTGTCTGGATCTGTCCAATAGATCAAAGGACTCCGTTTCTCCAACGCAACTCCGACACCAGTTCCTGGATCTCTTCAACTCTCTCCGTGGTGCTGAAGCCATCTATATTGATGGGTCCCTAGCTGATGGTCGTGCTGGGTATGCGTGTCTCCATGGTGACCATGTCGAACAACATTCATTGCCCCGTGAAAGTAGTGTCTTTACCGCAGAGCTGGTCGCTATCCTCAAGGCTCTAGAACACCTCCGAGCCTGCCCCAGGGGGTCATTTGTCATCTGCAGTGACTCCCTGAGTGGCTTGCAAGCACTCGACCAGTTCTTCCCTCGTCACTCGTTAGTGCAGTCCATTCAAGACACTACTTACTCTCTTGCCCAATCTGGTCGATGTGTGGTCTTCCTGTGGACCCCTGGCCACGTCGGCATACCGGGGAATGAACGTGTTGACCAGTTGGCCAAACAGGCCACCACTGCGCCACCCTTCACCATTGGCATCACGGAATCAGACGTTAGGTTATCATTGCACAAGAAAGTGCGTGATGCTTGGAGTGCCGAATGGTGTACCATGGGTGCAACAAACAAGCTCCGAGCCGTGAAGCTATCCACAACTCTGTGGAAGTCTTCACTGCGGCCCATACGTCGAGAGTCAGTTGTCCTCTGCCGCCTCCGTATTGGGCATACCTGGCTGACCCATGGTCATCTCCTCCTCCGTGAGGCCCCACCTGTGTGTCCATCTTCTGATGGACTGCCCAGTTTTAGCTACATTGCGCCAGTCTTTTAACCTACCAGACGCGCTACCTTTAGTTTTAGGAGACGATGCCTCTATGGCTCATTCTGTTTTAAGTTTTATTCGCGCAGCTGGTTTTTACAACTCCATCTAGTGGTGGGTGCTATAGCCTGATACTTCAGGTCCTCACCTATCCAGCGATTTTAAACCCTTTTAAGACCCTTCTGTAATTTACCGAGGGGTTTTTAGTGTGTGAAGTATGGCTGGCTCATCCTGTTTTTTCCCTGTGATCAGCCAGCCGTGTTTTTCTGCTGTCCAGTTTTAGCTGAGATGTCAACTTCTTTTTTCCATATTGTGTCTCTTCCTTTTGTGTTGTAAGCGATTTCTCCAATGTCAGCTTACCCCATTTGTGAGTTTTCATCTTCGGGGCTGTGTTTTACTTTTTATACTCTTGACAGAGGACTCTTAGCTAGGGACAGGGGACTGATGACCTAGCTGTTTAGTCCCCTTAAAACCAACAACAACAACAACAACAACAATCCGCTCACATGTTTCCTTGCACGTACCGACAAATAAGACCTTTCCTTATGATCTGCTACAATAAATGAGAGAAGATATATAATACGCATCCGAAGGACTAACGTATTTGAGAGATATAGTTACTGCTCAAGCCAAAAGCAATCACTGGTCCAGTTAAAATTTCTTGTGTCAGAATACCGCTTTATGTAAGGGAATGCGTGAAACTTCAGCACCACTAAGCACAATTCAAGCACTTTAACGTAACTACGAGCATTGTAACGCGAATGTATGAAGAGCGAACTTCAACAATAAAATTATTTATCCCGACAACGGCACTATACCTGGGCCGCTGAAACTTTGCACTTGACGTTTACAAATAACAAGTGAAGAGCAAGAAGCGCGAGGCACTAATCGCCAAGAACGAACCAATCACAGCGCGCTAAACGCTTCCAGTGGTCACGTGCCGTGACGACAACGTTCGCGCGTTGCCAGCTTTGTTCAGTGCTACCGTAAACAACGTTGTGTACCGTGTCTACCGCGTGTTTACGTTGTGCGTGCTTTTTTTCGCTGCGGTTTTACTGTGAGTGGTTTAACTTGACTTTCCGAGTTCAACTAATTGGATAACGTCACCGAAAAGACGTTTGTCTAGTGAAGTTTCCTGAGTAAGTTCTCAATATCGTTTGAATAAAAACTTCGAAGCTTACGCTCTGAGCAGGAAGTTCATTCTCGCTTCAAACGATCGGAAAGAAATTATAGTGCAGTGGTTACAAGAATGAAATATTGCTGCAGATATGTCAATGTCAAAACTTCTTTTATTTTCGCTCGTGCAACAAAATAAGCCTATTACACCCACATATGCAGTAGACGAAATCGCAAAGGAGCAGCGTCAGAATGAAGTAAATCTGCCCCCGTTTCACTGCCGTTCTAACCCTATAAAATTGGTGTGGAGTGACGTGAAGAAGTACTTAAGGAACAATAAGTCTTTCACAATAACAGAGGTGGAAAAGCTGTTGCATGAAGCTGTTGCCAATGTGGCAGCGCAAACAATGGAAGGGATCATGAGCAGTTAGCGATTTGTCTTGGTGATGACGATTTTGGCAGCGATGACAACAGTCAAGTTGGGGAGCTGGATGTAATTGTACCATTGTGGCCTTAAATTGGTGAGTGAAAATCATTGATTATAAAACGTAGAGAGAAAAATTACTATTTTGATTATTGTTTATTTCGTACCTGTCGTGATCCAATGCTTATTTTCTATATTGCTTTGCTCCGTTATTGAAAGGGTGTGCATTGTTGTGCTCTGGTTCCATTAATATGCCGTTAATTAATTGCTGTTCAACAACGAATTATTATACGCACTTTTATTACTCAATAGCTTACATTTACGAGATGCAATTCAAAACCGTTTCGTCTGCTGTGTGTATAGAGGCTAGTGTTGCAACGTCGCTAAAGCAGTGTAGCCAACTTAACTCGCCGTAACGCGAAACGTCAAGTGCCATGTTTCAGCGGCCCGGGTATACATTGTCGCTCACCCACCGGTAGACGCTCACAGTCACTGAGATTATTCAATCGACGAGCTGTATTACGAAAGTAGCCGTTCGTAGCTACTGAGATGATTAAAGCGACAAGTTTAATTACGAAAGTAATTTACCAGTAGGGCTGCGACAGAAAAAATCTTTGAAGAGACAATGTATTGTTACATTTTATTACGTTCGAAATTATCGTACATCTGCGTACGATAGTAACATCCTTTCGTACTTCGTACGCAGGCACGAAATTATCGTACATGTACGATAATTATCGTACGGTTGTGAACACTGGTCACTACTTCGCCTTTCCAGACAATGGGTATTGTTGGGTTCTCTACAATGAAAACTACAGAATTCGTTTCGGTAGTTGGCCGAGGGAGTCAAGATTGGTGAGAAGTACTTGCATTGCGTTTCGTAAGAACAGAAGAATTGGTGCGTCCGAATTTCTTGCAACTTGGGATGTAATAGGCAAGTGCTTTTCATATGACGTGTAATTAGTATTGCGCATGCATGTTACTCATCAGTTAGAATTTGTCTCCTTCAAGATTGCAGAGTAGGAAAATTTATTTTTCTTATGATCTATTACTTCAAAAATTGGCAAGTCGGCATATAAGCACGCGTCGTCCCAATAGCTAGAAAGGAAATGAAGCGAAGAAAAGTGAAGTGATATTGCGACGGCTAATTTGTTGCCCCTTATCCCATAATCAGACACGAAAGAACTGACACACAGAATTTACGACAGATGTCGAGTGTGAGTTCTTTGGAATGAACAGCCGCAGTGCAGTGAGTTAAAATATTTCGACTAGCATCAGTGCCCGTCGATGCCCGGCTGTGTATTTACTGCATTATAAGTTCTCCATCTCCTTGTTCTTCCTCTCTCTATTGTCTTCCGCCCCACTCTTTGGCCGTTTCACCTGCGTTTCTAGTGAAATTCGGCCTGAAATTCAATTTCACGCGGCTCAATTCTTATGACTTCATCTCCTGAACAGAATGTCCTACAGTAATATAAGATTTCACACACATTCGAACATTTTTGTAAATTGACAACGATTATTAAAATTAGGTAGATTTCTTCAGTCAGGTTTGACTCCATTTTCAATTTGGTGCCCAGCGACGGTTTTGTATAAATCTGTAGAAAATGTCACCAATCAGTCGCAACTTTCGTTTTCATTTTCCAGATCTACATAGATTTCGGGCACGGTGTGGCTATTCTCAATGCTTTCAGTTAAGTTTACATGTATACTGTCATGCTGAATGTAACTGTCAACATGACAGTTCAGATGGAAGCATTTGAGACTGGCCACTCATTGTTGGAAACCTAGGTAGATCTGAAAAGTAAAAACAAAAATTGCGATTGATTGCTGGCATTTCCTGCAAATTTGTTTAAATAAATTTCATAATAGTTATGTAAAAAAAGGGGGGTGGGCGGCAATTTAGCAGTTCGCACGGGGCGGCACTTGGGCTTGCGCCGGCCCTGAGAGTACTTTTGGTAGAGTAACTATAACGCTTATTGAACATGTAATTATACATGTGTATATTTACTGTGGTGTCGCACAAGTACAAAGTGCGCGTCACTTACTTTCGCCGCGCGCCGCCATGCACGCACGGCGCGGCGTTCTCACGACGACAGCCACGAGCGCCCTCTGCTGCAACCCCGCTCGTGGCCACCACGGAAAAACATCGGGCACTTCGGACTGAGCTAGCAACCAGTTAGGACCTTCGTAATCAGATAGGCACCAGTGAAGACTTTGCAAATTACTTTTAAGTGTCTAGCAGATGCCTCATCGAACCACCTTCATGCTAGTTACCTAGCACTACATTCTGGAAAGGCACGCGAGAAGAAAGGCGACACAAATCTCTGCGTTCGAACTGTGATCTCTCTTACTTTATTTTGGTTACCATTTTCCCCTCTGTAGGTGCGAATCGACGATATAATAATACTGGTGGTCGAAATAATAGAGCCATCTCTGTTGATGAGATTAAGAACTAGGGCATCTATTAGTTCACGAAATCTCCGAGTGCCCTATTTTCAGTCATTTTTAGACATCGGAGAAGACGTCGCTGCTATCTGTAGTTGTGCGAAAGGAAGCGTTTGAGCCAGACGTGCGAAGAGAGGCATACAGGTAAGAATCTTATGGGTCACAATAATAGAGCCGTTTTACAGATTGTGATTCGTAGAGGAGCTTCACGTTGGTTGTCTTGTATTTTGGTTTTATCTTGTGACTTGTAAGCTGTAGATTCGGCTTGACTTTAACAGTTATAGTTGATGGATGGGTTCAAAATTTTATTTGTCACCTTAGTATGAAATTTAAGTTGGTAGACCTGGTACTTCTCCGTTATTAATAAAATTAATATCTTTGTTGAATTTTTCATACTTTAAATATTGTTTCGGTGTATCATCTAAAAGACTTTTTATAATATTTGAGCATAAAATTCCGTTTCTCAGGGGCTGATATTTAATAAACCGAAAAAAATTGAATCATTGAGTCCCGGTAGTTCAGACAGTTTGAAGCCCGTCACAAAAAAATATTAATTGTACGTGATTCCTTTCTATCGAATTATTCTTTAGAAAAAATTTCAGTAGAAGTTACTTTTAATCAAAACTTTTAGATATTTTCGTTCACTTATTAACTGATTCATTACGAATTTCACAGATATATGTTCACTTTTAGAATCTTCTTGGACAATATTAGGGAACTAAATCCTTGAATAGTTGTTTAAGACTTGTTTAAGTATTACAGATTCTCTATTTGGAATTTAATATTTACAACAAAAACACTTTCAGTACTGGATCCTGTTACATAGCTTATGAACTTTAACTCTTCCAGATATGTTACTTTAAAGTTATTTCATTGAACTTGACAATAAGTTCAGCTTCCAAAATCACGAATATTAATCAGTTTATTGCGGGGGGCAGAAGTTTATAATTCTTCCGTCCTAGCCTATCCCGATCAAAGTCCAAAGATAATGTACGCATTCGCGTATGATCACAATATGAAAGTTTTATTAACTAATACTTTTTCTCGGTTCCTTCCTATTTTCGAAATAAACCGCGTGTAATAATTAGAAAGTAATCACGGAGAGCCATCACACTTCGAGATCTAGTAACATAGAGAGCAAGTAACGTAGAGAGAGAGAGAGAGAGAGAGAGAGTAATTCAACTGCGGGTACTATTAATAACAGCAACCTGACAAATGATCTTTGATATACGAGGTGTTTTGACCTACGTTTTCCCTGGATACTGTTATTCTGAATTACTCTGACCTAATTTGAATTTACTAAAAATTTTGAAAAATGAGAAATTGCTGCCTCTAAACAAATAATTAAAAAAGCCGACCTCGGGGAAGATCAGTTTGAGTTCAGGAGAAATGTAGGAACACGGGAGGCAATACTCATTTACGGCTTATCCTAGAAGATAGATTAAGAAAAGGCAAACCTACATTTTTAGCTTTTGTAGATTTGGAGAAGGCTTTTGACACTGTTGATTGGAATAAACTCTTTCAAGTTCTGAAGCAAGCAGAAGTAAAACATAGGGAGCGTAAGGTTATTTACAACTTGTACAAAAGCCAGACGGCGGTTGTCAGAGTTGAAGGGCATGAAAGGGATGAATTGGTTGGAAAGGGAGTAAGACAGGGTTGTAGTCTTTCTCCATTGTTGTTCAATTTGTACATTGAGCAAGCTATAAAGGAAAGCAAGGAGAAATTTGGAGAAGGAATTAAAGTTCAGGGTGAAGAATTAAAAACATTGCGTTTTGCCGACGACATAGTAATTCTGTCAGATACAGCAAAGGACCTGGAAGAGCAATTGAACGGAATGGACAGTGTGCTGAAAGGTGCATACAAGATGAACATTAACAAGAGCAAAACTAGGGTAATGGAGTGCAGTGTAAGAAAATCAGGTGATGCTGAAGGAATTAGATTGGGAAACGAAGCAATAAAGGAGGTAGATGAGTTTTGTTACTTGGGCAGTAAAATAACAAATGATGGTCGCAGTAGAGAGGATATAAAATGCAGAATGGCAATGGGTAGAAAAGCGTTCTTGAAAAATAGAAACTTGTTAACATCGAATATTGATTTAAGCCTAAGAAAGTCCTTTCCGAAGGCATTTGTATGGAGTGTTGCCTTGTATGGGAGTGAGACATGGACGATAAACAGTGGGGACAGGAAGAGGATTGAGGCTTTTGAAATATGGTGCTACAGAAGAATGCTGAAGATTAGGTGGGTGGATCGCATAACTAATGACGAGATACTGAACAGAATTGGGGAGGAAAGGAATTTCTGGCCTATCTTGACTAAAGAAGGGATTGATTGGTAGGACACATTCTTAGACATCGAGGAATCGTAAATTTAGCATTGGAGGGAAGTGTGTGGGGTAAAAATCGCAGAGGGAGACCAAGAGACGCGTATAGTAAGCAGATTCAAATGGATGTGGGTTGTCGTTCTTATGAGGAGATGAAAAGGCTTGCTCAGGATAGAGCAGGGTGGAGAGCTGCATCAAACCAGTGTCTGGACTGAAGACCATAACAACAACATACTTTAAAACTGTGAAATTCGGTGGCGGAAGTGTTACGGTATGGGGATGTTCTTCATGGTGCGGCATTGGTCCAATACTCCGTATCAACGGCATAATGAGCGCAGAAATGTACAGACATCTTGGTAAATGTGATGCAGCCATTTGCTGAAGACGAAGTGGTGTGTGTTTCCAGAATGAAACTTCCACTCTGCAGCGGAGTGTGCGCTGATATGAAACTTCCTGGCAGATTAAAATTGTGTGACGGAACCGGGACTCGAACCTGGGACCTTTGCCTTTCGCGGGCAAGCGCACTACCGACTGTGCTATCCGGACACGACTCACGATGCCGCCTCACAACTTTACTTCCGCCAGTACCTCGCCTCCTACTTTCCAAACTTCACAGAAGCTCTCCTGCGAACCATGCAAGACTAGCTCTCCTGGAAGAAAGGATATGGTGGAGACATGGCTTAGCGACAGCATAAGGAATGTTTCCAGGCTGTGGCTAAGCCATGTCTCCACCATATCCTTTCTTCCAGGAGTGCTAGTGTTGCATGGTTCACAGGAGAGCTTCTGTGAAGTTTGGAAAGTAGGAGGCGAGGTACTTGGCGTGTGTGTGTGTGTGTGTGTGTGTGTGTGTGTGTGTGTGTGTGTGTGTGTTTGAATGATAAAAGTAGTGTGTGTGTGTGTGTGTGTGGGGCAAGCGTGTCACTGTTTGTGTTTAGTAACCGTGCTCGCTGAAATTCACAAATAATTTTTCTGTCGTGGTTTTGGTCACAAAATAACTTGACTAAGCAATGACACTTAGTACCTTCCTTTGCCCTATTAGAATAAATTGCAGCTGACATGGAATGCAACGATCTTATGTGAATGTGGTTTCGTTTGATGCGCAACGGATAACACTGTAAATTGTACAGTAGTTAATAAGTTAACAGTAATTAAATTCATAGTTGGTCTACACATTAATCTCGTGTGTGAGAAACAATGCGAGAAAATGAAAAGTTCATATGTTAGCTTCCACCATATACCAGTAGCCAAACTATACATGCACAATTCGATTGCGAGAGCCAACAAAAACAGCGTGCTACTTCAGGTAAAATTTCCGGGCTGATGGGCCGTGGTCCAGACGTAAAACCTCCTCCCGACGTTTCGTCTCCAACTGCGGGAGACATCTTCAACAGTCTTCCGGCTACTGCCACTGTGGGCCGAGGGGCTCTCGCATTTATAGAGGGCGCCACCATACGTCGCGTGATGCTGACTTTGTTGCTATCTCTGGATGACGTCATCATTCTCGAGTAAAAATAATCGATTGTCGTTCTGTTGGTGCAGTGTCGACATCCATATTTTATTTAACTTCAGACCTTCTTCTTTCCTATTGAAATTATTCTGGTGTTTGTGGATCTCTATTGCTTCTCTATACATGCGTGCATGGTACTGAGATGTCCTAGCGAAAACGCTCGTCTCGTCAAATTTTATTTCATGATTTCCTTTTTGAAAAACATGTTCAGCCACTGCCGATTTTTCCATGTGGCCGAGACGACAGTTCCTTTTATGTTCAGATATGCGAGTGTTGCCGCTTCTTTTTGTTGTACCAATATATATACTTTACTACAGTTGCAAGGAATTTTATAAACCCCAGGTGTTGCTAGGGGGTGAAGTGCATCTTTTGCTGATCTCAAATGTTCTTTGATGTTTTTTGTGGGTCTGTAGATGGTTTCGACGCCATGCTTAGCCAATACTTTGCCGATTCGATCGGTAATCCTGGTAATGTATGGCAGAAAACTTTTCCAGATTGTTGTCGTTGTTGCTCAGAACTTCTGGATTCTTCTCTTCTTTGACGGAGAGCTCGATCAGTTTCCTTGGCATCATATCCATTTTTTCTTGAAGATCGACCGTAAGTGATTTAGTTCGTCCTCCAAGTAAACTGGCTCACAAATTTTGTTGGCTCTATCCACCAAGGTTTTAATGATACCTCTTTTTTGCCTCGGATGATGGTTTGACTCCTTGTGGAGGTATCGATCAGTATGTGTGTTCTTTCTGTATACCTTATGGCCCAGAGTTCCGTCCTCTCGTTTTATTACCGATACATCCAGGAAATTAAGTTGGCCATTGATCTCTTTCTCCATCGTGAACTGTATATTCTGATTAATGCTGTTGAGACACTGTTGATACCAAAAGCACTGCACTTGATAATGTGCCTATATGTACAACAATTACGATATTGATTCGACGTAATAAAAATGTTCTACAAATCTGGTAAAGATTTCAAGTATCACTCACTGCAAATATTTCTTATCTCTTTACGTGATCTACTTCTCTTCTGATTAGACTAACATTAACTGACTTAATAATTTGAAATTTCATAAAGACTGAGAAAATCTCTAACTATGAACTTTACTGCATTTATGAACAAACTACTTCCTGCTCTCATTAATAGACACATTGATCATGACAAAATCCCTACACTGAACTGTTCTAATTAGCACATAATTTACAAACACAATAATTATGTTAACTGATAAATGCAAGATGCACTAAGCAGTATTCATTAGCAAAAACCAAACACCAAGTACAATAGTTCAAATACAGGCTAGTAGACATAACAATAGAAAAGTACAAGTTTACCTTATTTGAGACAGATTAATTTCCATACAAAAATTACAATCTGCATACTTGGCTGCGACTCTTCAAAACTGTCTGAAATTTCTTTTCACTCTTCGGGTCTAACAGACAGACAGACTAACCCGACAGTCCCACGACCACTATTCATCGACTCAACTCCACCATAATCACACAACGACTGCTCTCCACGAAGGTCACACCTCGAATTTCCTTCACGAAGGTCACACAACGATGCTTTAAACGCAACAATCGCGAGTGCAAAATACACTCCAAAGATATAAGCAAGTCTTTGGTTTACAGCAAAGATATGAAAAAAAGTACAGCATGTTATATCGATTAATGAAATGCTACAAAATATTACATAAATTTGTTTTCTACGGAATTATAGCTTAGGTTTTGATTACAAAACATGCTCAAGGCTGTATGGCAGGCAAAAATAAGTGAAAATTATATTGCGTACTCCTTTGACGCTGAAACGGAAATTTCGGCAAGATGATAATCCGAAGCATGCTGCAAGAATAGTGAGGCAATATCCACGTGTTAGAGCGGCCACCTCAATCCCCTGACGCATCGCCCATTGAGAACTTGTGGGGGATCGTACACAAGAGAACTGACCGCTCAGAAGCGACATCGTAAGGTAGACTTTGGGAAGAAATCCAGAGAGCCTGGTATGCGTCAGTAGCGACCGAAGACCTGTGTAAACAACATAGACTGGCCACAGCGTAGCCGATTGGAGAGGCTGCCGCCATCTTTGAGAACGTCAGGGGATACTGGGCGTCTGCTAATAACTGAATCATAAGTTTTATATCAACCATCGCCAGTGTCGATTTTTCCTTAATTTCTGGGCGACGCATTTTGGAAAGTAATTCCCACTACGAAAAGCATTTTTCGTTTAATAATGCATCCTAAGTGTAATGTTTACAATCGTCCAACTGCTGCATTTTTTGCTGTTGCTATAATGTCAATAATCGTTTGTATTTGCCGACATATCTTCCCTGTAAATACAGGCGAATTTCTTTAAAGTCTTCAATTACCTTTATTCTGCCTGTGGTTCAAATGCTATTTCCTGCTTTGAAGTACATTACGTATGTATCAAGCTCCCAAGCTTTTGGTTTCTGTAGGTGCTCAGGAAAGGAAAATAGTGTTGGAATGGCATTTGCAAGTAGCCGCTTTCGATCGGTGGTAGCATACATGAACTTTTCTTCAAATTGACAAGATGGTCCAGTCAAATTAGGAATTCACCTCGGAATGAGAGGTAACAAGCTGAATATTTGCATGAGCCTTTGTTGTGGCATTTTAAATGATGTGTCGAAAGTCTCATAAAATCTCGTGTCCGCGTCTTAAGATATTAGCTAAAGGTCAAAGGTCACGAAAATCAGGTTTTTCGCAAATATCTCGCTTCCAATGCGTTAAATGGTATTTTCATCTCGGATAAAAGTTGTAGAGCATGAAATTCTCTGCAATTTTTGTTTAAAACATTTTTTGTGCAATTAATCGATTTTAGCTAGAGCGCGGAGAGCACACAGGTCACAGCGCTCAGACATATAAGACGTAATACGAGGCCAGCTGCGAATCACAGTCAATGGTAGACTGTTTAAAGTTAATAAACCATTGTAACAATTACAATAACAAACCTTCATTCTTTATGAATTATGTTCAATATTTCTTAATATTATTCATAAATCAAAAAGATTTGTTTAATAATATTTACTTATTTCTTGAAATTATTAAGTAATGAAGCCAAATACTTCGAGTATATTTTAATTGCATTCTAATATATCTTCATTATGTTTCGTGTAGGAAAGAATACAATTAAGATATATTAGAATATAATTAAAATATACTCGAAGTATTTGGCTTCATTACTTAATAATTTCAAGAAATAAGTAAATATTATTAAACAAATCTTTTTGATTTATGAATAATATTAAGAAATATTGAACATAATTCATAAAGAATGAAGGTTTGTTATTGTAATTGTTGCAATATTTATTAACTTTAAACAACCTACCATTGACTGGGATTCGCGGTTGACTTGCATTACGTCTTATAACTATGTCTGAGCGCTGTGCGCTCTATCTAAAAGAACGATGAATTGCACAAAAAATGTTTAAAACAAAAATTGTAGACAATTTCATGCTCTACAACTTTTATCCGAGATGGAAATACCATTTAACGCATAGGAAACGAGATATTTGCGAAAACCTGATTTTCGTGACCTTTGACCTTTAATAACTTAAGACGCGGACACGACATTTTATGAGACTTGTGACACATCATTTAGAATGCCAAAAGAAAGGTGTATGCAAATGTTCAGCTTGTTACCTCTCATTCCGAGGTTGACGCCTTTTTTCGGCTTATTTGACTGGACTAACAGAGGTGATATCGGGCGTTCCACAAGGTAGTGTTATTGGTCCTCTGCTATTCCTTATTTACATAAACGATTTAGGGGAAAATCTAAGTAGCTCTCTTAGGTTGTTTGCAGATGACGCCGTCATTTACCGTCTAGTAAAATCATCTGAAGATCAAAACCAACTGCAGAACGATCTGAATAAGATATCAGTATGGTGTAAAAATTGGCAATTGACTCTAAATAATGAGAAGTGTGAAGTCGTCCACATGAGTACGAAAAGAAATCCGTTAAACTTTGTTTACAACATAAATCAATCAAATGTGAACGCCGTAAACTCCACAAAATACCTAGGAAACACTATTACTTCAGACTTAAACTGGAAAGAACACGTAGATAATATCGTGGGAAAGGCGAACCAGAGACTGCGTTTTATTGGCAGAATCCTTAAAAGATGCAACAGAACTACTAAAGAGACTGCATACACTGCGCTTGTCCGTCCATTTTTTGGAGTATTGCAGCCCAGTGTGGGATCCTTATCAGGTGGGTTTAACGGAGGACATCGAAAGAGTCCAAAGAAGGGCAGCTCGTTTCGTATTGTTACGATACAGGGGAGACAGCGTTACGGAAATGATACAGGATCTGGGATGGGAATCATTACAACAACGGCGCTTATCGCTGAGGCGTGGGTTACTTGCGAAACTCCAATCGCCAACATTCTCCTCCGAATGCGAAAATATATTGTTGACTCCCACTTACATAGGTAGAAATGATCATCAGAATAAAATAAGAGAAATCAGAGCTCGAACAGAGAGATTCAGGTGTTCTTTCTTCCCGCGCGCTATTCGAGAATGGAATGGGAGATAAATAGTATAATTGTGGTTCGATGAACCCTCTGCCAGGCACTTAAATGTGATTTGCAGAGTATCCCATGTAGATGTAGATGTAGACTAAGAGCACATGTAACTATACTTTGTAGGCTGCCACTTATCACACCTCATACTGGTTACCCACTGGGTTAGAAACTCCTTGCTTTTCAAAGGAAATCTGTGTAAAGAATAGTTTAATTACAGTTCATATACCTAGGCTACTTACCCAATGGTTAATACGCTTTTGTACACTATATGGACCGTGTTATGTATCACAAGACCAAGCGCCGTTACTTTATATTTCTGATGTGAGCGCAGTCAGTGCTGTTTAGTAGTTATTTACAGTGAGATTTCACTACTAAGTGAAAGAACACTAATCCTTCTTTGGTACAAAAAGTTGAGAAACATTCATAAATAACATGTAAAACTTAGGTTCCATTATGTCAGATATGACATACGGCGCTTGGTCTAGTGATGCATAACACCGCCCATATAAACAACTGTCGTTACATTGAAACACACCAAATTCACCCGCCATCTGCCTAGATGGTGGAGAAGTAAACATAATTTTGAAACGTGGTAAATGCGAAAGTTAAGTATAACGAATGTTTATAGGCAAATACACGCTGGTACACAACGACCTACATAATTACATATCTCTTTCTTTATGAATGATATTCTTACTGTTTTATGACTGCAGTGGCTGCAGTTGTACGCCGAACATACAGTGGGCTTGATTTACCACTAGTAACAGCGCTCACACGTTAGTTTAGACTATAAACAGGAGCGTCTGTTCACGCTGCTGCTTCAAACTGACGTTCTCAAACATGGCGGCCAGTGTTGCTCCGTGCTGCCACCCAGAGCGCCGTAGTTACATTAGATTAATACTTGTTCCATAGATGATATATACGACATTTCGTAATGCTGTGGAACGTGTCAGTTTAGTAAATGTTGTCTATACTTAACAATCAATATTTTAAGGATTTATTTTTTATTTTTTAAGTTGTATCTAAAAATTCATCTACATTGTAGAAGGAGTTGCCATTCAGAAATTCCTTTAATTTCTTTTTAAATACTAGTTGGCTATCTGTCAGACTTTTGATGCTACTTGGTAAGTGACCAAAGACTTTTGTGGCAGCATAATTCACCCCTTTCTGAGCCAAAGTTAGGATGATATTCACTATTCAAGGTTAAATCTTCCTCCTAGTGTTGTAGCTATGCACACTGCTATTACTTTTGAATTGGGTCGGATTGTTAATAACAAATTTCATAAGTGAATATATATATTGTGAAGCTACAGTGAGTATCCCTAGATCCCTAAATAAATGTCTTGGGTGGGCTCCAGCAATTATTCTGATTACACGCTTTTGTCCAATGTATACTTTTTTACTCAATGTTGAATTGCCCCAGAATATGATCCCATATGAAAGCAGTGAATGAAAATAGGCGTAGTAAGCTAATTTACTGAGATGTATATCACCAAATTTTGCAATGACTCTGGTAGCATAAGTAGCTGAAATCAGACGTTTCAGGAGATCTTCAATATGTTTCTTCCAATTCAGTCCCTCGTCAATGCAAACACCTAAAAATTTTGAATATTCTACCTTAGCTACAGATTTATGTTCAAAGTCTAAATTTATTAATGGTGTCATGCCATTTACTGTATGAAACTGTATATACTGGGTTTTATCAAAGTTTAATGAGAGTCCATTTGTAGAGAACCACTTAATGACTTTCTGGAAGATATCATTTACAATTTCATCAGTTAATTCCTGTTTGTCTGGTGTGATAGCTATACTTGTATCATCAGCAAAAAGTACTAGCTTAGCACCTTCGTGTATGTAGAATGGCAAGTCATTAATATATATTAAGAACAGCAAAGGACCCAAGACCGAACCTTGTGGGACCCCATTTTTGATAACTCCCCAGTTAGAAGCATTAATTGTCTCATCTACATCATGTGAACTGTTTATTTCAACTTTCTGCACTCTTCCAGTTAAGTATGATTTAAACCATTTGTGCACTGTCCCACTCATACCACAATACTTAAGCGTATCTAGTTTGCCTGTAGCCCTCTATGTTGTTTGTATACCTCTTTGGTAGCGACGAATGCAGGCGTTTGCTAGACTCTGTGGGGAAGAGGTGTGGGGGCAATCCTCAAAAGTAACGGCTACCCCACGAAGCACTGATGCACTCCTATTGAAATTACTGTTCCTGTGATTCCATAAGACGGACAACGAGACCACACGAGTATCGGATTTTAGAATTTCTTCATATTTACGCTACGTAAAGTTCACAACTTAACCCTTTATAGGACAAACATTATTTTTAATACAGAAAATTGAAATGTAGCTAGTTAAATTACTTATCGTACCCAAATACATAAAAAATATTTGAGATTTTCAAAATCTTTTACTCTTAATTAGTATAAATTTTTATACTTGCAAAAATATTGACCACAATCCATTCTGTGGAACAGTTACTTTTGTGGTCGATAATTTAAGCACTTCATGAAAATGAGGTATTTTATGACAGTAGCAGAAGAAATAAAACCTTTTATTTATCGTTTCCTTTCTTTTATTTTGCATACATACATTAAATGACATACAAAATATACATAGATGTGACAAAGCATTGTCTGCACAAAGCTACACTGCAAGTTATACAAGATAACTATAAAAGTACATACAGAGGAGTCATACGTAAAATCACAGATCAAATTTGTTCAGTTCTTTAGTTCTGCTGGTGGAAGGGTCCATAGCATTGCCTACAGAAAGCTACATTGATGGTAGTGCATGCCGACTTACTACGCTTACGTTTGCTTCGTGCAGTGCAAAATGCATACCGCCTTATGACCTAATTCGTAAAAAAAAAAAAAAAAAAAAAAAAAAAATTGCATTCATTACGAAACTGCAATTACTGTACAAGTAAGATACAGCTTATTTGAATCTACTTTATGCTATAGTATCATAATAAATCGATTTAATTTTGTAAGTGTAAAGATTTACCAACAAAATTAGACGTAATCACTGCACAGAAAACTAGTAATTCTGTTTCCCGTGCTACATACAGCTCACTGCTCACAGATCGTGCACCTTCCTTACTAACGTGAGATGCAGCTTCTTCAGAACTGCATATATAGCATCTAAGCGAAATACTAAATTTCAGAAACTGTTCGATAAAATTGTCAAGTAAATACTCAGATAACAGAATAACATAATATAACCTGCCCAGAAGTATTTATTTAGAAGCGAAATATTACGTGAACTCGAGAAAAATTGAGGCTATCTACCTCTCCTGGCATCCACGAAACGAAAACGATCATTTCAGTAGAATTTTCACTAGACATGGTACTTGTGGAGGGAAATTACTCTCACCATATCTATATTACAACATAAAATCATAACAAATCGACTTCGTTTTGAAAATGTAAAGACTTACCAGCAAAATTACGACATAAGCCATTCATCGAAAACTTGCACCGCTTTGTGGTTATTTTATCAACCATAAAGACTATCAAGTGCTGTCATCTGTTGATAAAACAATGTAAGTTCGTTGTGGTCGCTTTCGTAGCCAAAGATCATCCCCACGCAATAGCTGAATGCGATAGGGTCTATGTCTGGCATCAGTTAGCAGAAATTTTGAACCTTATATCGTGTGGTTAAAATATCGACCACCGACCTATAAAGGGTTAAATGGCAGTCAGTCAGCCAAAGATATTCAACGCAACTCTCAAAAATTCTTGAGAAAATCGACTTTGAAATTTTGCAAAGTGCACGTAAGTACCGGTAATTGCAGCATCTGGAGGTGTAGCTTAGGTGGTAGCGTACTAGCCTCACAACCATAGTCCGAGGTTCGAATCCCACTGGGACATTCTTTTTTTCTTTTTCGCGTTTAGTTGTGTAAAACATTTTGGGATGTCTTATTCCACGTGTTGTGTCAATCTTTGTTTTTGTGTATGTAGGCGAGTTGAAAACCTTGTCGTCACGTAAGACATGGTTGAGTAGGTTAGCTGCTTGGAAAATCATTAGTAAAGATGATTTTCCAAATACAGTGCCGCAGCTCTTCACAAACTAAACAAAGACTACCAGTAGTCAACTAATAGTGAAGCCAATACTGTAAAAAATGTAACTTACGTCTTTTGATTATCATTATTAACAACCTTCCATAAAATGTAGAAAATTACAAATAAACAAAAACACGTTCACTTTTCGTAAAAATTACCACTAGATATTAAAATTGTGTAAGTATTCGGAAACAACGGAAGAGAAGTAAAAAAATGCCATGACCTTTTCTACACATGCAGATACATCAATTATTTGTACTTAGTACGTACGTGTACTTCGCGAAAATTTAAAGTCGATTTTCCCGAAAAATTTTTGAGAATTGCGTCTAGTAGCTTTGGCTGATTTAAGTTCTGAACTTGACGTGCCGTAAATATAAAGAAATTCTATAATCCAATACCCAAGTGATCTCCTTGTGAATCAGAACAAAATATTTGTAGCAATTGGCTCTTTTTTTACCCTGCGGTCTGCTATTCTTTTGAATATTATTGATTATTTTGTGATGTGTTATATAGGCAACTGACTGTGGTACAATGTGACTGTTGTTATCGTTCCTGCACAACGAAAAATTTTGTTTCCATCGCAGTACAAACGTGTCTAGTAATAAATGTACACTTTATTCCAAACCAAAAATGTTCAAATGTTTGTTAAGCTTAAGGGACTTAACTGCGGGGTCATCAGTCCCTAAGCTTACAAACTACTTATCAACTAGCTTAAACTAAAGACACAAACATCCATGCCCGAGGAGATTCGAACCCCCGACCGTAGCGGCCGTGGTATTCCAAACCTTTGCCAGGTGGTTCTATTATTTTGACAACCACTGTATTTTCGCATTCAGAAGAGAGTCAGCACAAGGTAGCTAGACAATCGATCCAAATTTCGTAAGATCATCTCGTCGCATCGAAAATCGCCGTTGTTGTTAACGGTTCCCACTCCAACTCGTGTATCATTTTCGGGACTCCGGGGCTCTCTCTCTCTCTGTCCTGCATCGCAATAATGAAAAACTAAATTGTTCTTCTGTGTACTCTTTCTAAGTCGTACTTGATGCGGTTCACCACACATCAATATTAAAAAGAAAATCGCACTGACGTGTTTTACGGCCCACTTTAAATTTGTAGTTTTATCATTTTTTGCAAACATTTCGGACAAAAGTAATAGTGTAAATAATAAGAAATTAGAGTGGTATGATTACGACTACTATTGTGATAATATCTATGCACCCAATAAGTAACCCTTTTAGGAAAAAGGAGAAAAAATATTTGGGAGTGGCAGGTCTCGAACCACGGACCATATGCATTATTATCCAAAACGCTGCCCACTACACTGCAGCGAATAGTTACTAAATTCGTCCTACATTTTGTTACTATTAATGCAGTTGTTAACTGATGCTAATATGACATTTGTAGACACTAGGTTATCATTTATCGTACGAAGAACGAAGTGTTTTTATTAATTCTTCAGTGCGCCGTTGCTTTGAAATAACGTGTAAGTAAAGACTGGTTTGAACACCACAGTGCTTTACTAGGCATGGTCTTGTTTGGAAGTGGTATGCCGTTGCCTTCCTCCGACCTTGGAACTGACTTACCCAGCCAGTTATAGGGGGACCTACAGTTTAACGTAGGTTCCGAACCACCGTGCTACTCGGTATTTTTCACATGAGCAATACTGCCAGAGGTGAAAGAAGTGGAAAGTGACAGATAAAAATCCTAGCACCTGGCGGGGATCGAACCCGCTACCTTTGGATTTGTAGTCTGGCTAGCGAGCTAGGCAGCTAGCGAGCCGCACACGTGTAAGTTACAATAAGAAAATCATGAAATTTGCAACGCAAGATGGCGTGGAATGTCACGTAACATCTTCGAACGGCTGGTTTTCGTAAAATCAATGGACGGTGTCAAATTGCCGTTATTTTTGCAAATATCTCTGAAACGATACGAGATAAAAAGAGAGAGCAAAGTTGTAGAGAATTTTCTCCTCTCCAAATTCGGTTATTCAATTTTCGTGTCAGATGAATGGTTAAGCCGTTATTTTGATTTAAATTTCGAGCTGTCAAAAAAACGATCGCAAAGGCCCACTTTCAGTGTTACTACCGTAACCTAAAGTGGGCCACTACGACGGAGAAGCCTAGTGCAGGCACGTTCCGTGTAATGTGTAATGTGCTGTTTAGCACCGCAGTGCCAGTTGGAAGTTGTCTGCCTCGTTAGGAGCTGGCTGACCTGGGAGCCTGCTCGGTTACTGGAGAAGACGTCGCCACTTACCTGCGCGTCTGGCTGGGGTGTTTTCTGCTGACGGCAGGCGTGTGTGTTTCCACCTCACGCTGCACATCCATTGTACGGCTCGAGCCAGTACTTAGCTGCCCTTGAGCTGTTCATTAACCCTTTCGTGACCGATTTATTGAATTTTCGCATATTGCTCTAACAGTTTCTTCATGTGCATACATACTCCGTAAAGTGCATGGCGGAGGGTACACTGTACCACTACTAGGCATTTCCTTTCCTATTCCACTCCCAAATTGAACGAGGAAAAAAAAGAATGCCTATATGCCTCCGTACGAGCCCTAATTTCTCTTATCTTGTCTTTGTGATCTTTACGTGAAATGTAAGTAGGCGGCAGCGAGATCGTACTACACTCAGCTTCAAATTCCGGCCCTCTAAATTTACTTAACATAAATTTACGAAAAGAACGTCGTCTTTCTTCCAGCGATCCCCAATTGAGTTGCCGGAGCATTTCCGTGACACTCGCGCATTGGTCGAACCTACCGGTAACAAACCTAGCTGCTCGCCTCTGAACCGCCTCTATGTCTTCCTTTAAACTGATCTGCTGCGGGTCCCAAACACTTGAGCAATACTCAAGACGTGGTCGTACAAGCGTTTTATACGCGGTCTCCTTTACAGGTGAAGTACATCTTCCCAAAATTCTCCCAATAAACCGAAGTCGGCTGTCCGCCCTACTCACAACTGTCCTTACATGTTCGTTCCATTTCATATCGCTCTGCAATGTTACGCCTAGATATTTGAACGACGCGACTCCATCAAGAAGCTCACTACTAATGCTGTATTCGAACATTATAGGATTGTTTTTTCTACTCATGCGCATCACCTTACATTTTTCCACATTGAGAGATAGCTGCACCAACTAGAAATTTTGTCAAAGTCATCCTGTATGCTATTACAGTCAGTTACAGACGACACCCTCCCATACACCACAGCATCATCAGCAAACAGCCGCAAATTACAACTTACTCTGTCCATCAGATCATTTATATAGATGGAAAATAATAGCGGTCCTATCACACTCCCCTGGGGCACGCCTGACGATACACTCGTCTCTGATGAACACTCGCCGTCGAGAACAACGTACTGCGTTCTATTACTTAGGAAGTCTTCCAGCCAGTCACAAATCTGTGAACCTATTCCATAAGCTCGTATCTTCGTTAGCAGTCTGCAGTGTGGCACCGCGTCGAACGCCTTTTTGAAGTCGAGAAAAACACAATCCGCCTGTTGCCCTTCATCCATGGCTCGCAAGATGTCAAGTGAGAAAAGGGTAAGCTGAGTTTCATGAGAACGATGTTTCCTAAACCCGTGTTGATTCATAGAAAGAAGCTTTTCCGTCTCAAGGAAATTTACTATATTCGAACTGAGAATATGCTCCAAAATTCTACATGAAACTGATGTCAACGATATTGGCCTCTAATTGTATGGGTCAGTTCTCTTTCCTTTCTTATACACGGGAGTCACCTGCGCTTTTTACCAATCACTAGGAACTTTGCGCTGAATTAAAGATTCGCGATAAATGCTGCTTTTGGATTGGATGGTGGATTATAATCTGTAGAAATAAGAATGCTAGTACCATTATAGTGTCAACCATATTTATTTATTCAGAGCTTAACATTTTTGAAAATCTGGCGGACTACATACTGGTACTTCGCAGTAGCTACATGTGAAATTTTCCGCACCTCTTGATTCTGTGTACTTCTTTTCCTCGTTCTGCTCCTTCTCGGAAAATATTTTCCAACAGCGCATTAGCACACACAAACTGCTGGTTTCTTGTTTATGATGAATGCCTTCCTCTTCTCTTCAGACTGCACTTCATCACAGGGCAGCGAAAACAATAGTGCAAAATTTCCTCTTGTCTCAATATCGACATTACTAGAACCAAGAATTGACAAGGTAATACTAACACGAATGTATGCGTGATTTACGAACAATAAATATCTACATCTACATAGACACTTTGCAGGTCACATTTAAGTGCCTGGCAGAGGGTTCATTAACCATTTCAAAAAGCGAACGTATTTTGTTAGCACCGACATGGACAGGAAATCATGATCATCACAATAAAAAAAATCACACGGAACACAGAAAGAGTTAGATGTTCTTTTTTTCCGCGCGTTTTCACAGAGAAACTCCATAAATGTAGTTCGTTGATCCCTCTGCCATTCACTTCAGTGTGACTTGCAGAGTATCCATGTAGATGTTGACGTAAGTGGTAATCGCACCAATTTTCAAACATGGAAATAGGAAAGATTGTAACAACTGTCGAGGTATCTCTTTACTTAGTGTTGTATGCAAAATATTCTCAGGTATTGTTAAAAGGAGAGTGCGAGTATTAATTGAGGACAAGGTAGATGAAAATCAGTGTGGGTTTAGGGCTCTTAGAGGCTGTCAGGACCAGATCTTTAGCTTACAGCAGGTAATGGAAAAGTGGTATGAGTGGAACAGGGAATTGTGTCTATGTTTCATAGATCTGGAAAAGGCTTATGACCGTGTCCCTAGGAGGAAGCTATTGTCAGTTCTACAAGATTATGGTATAGGACGCAAACTTCTGCATGCAGTTAAAGATCTTTACGTAGACTGTCAGGCAGCAGTTAGAGTAGATGGCAAATTAAGCTCATGGTTCAGGGTAGTTTCAGGGATAAGACAAGGCTGTAACCTGTCACCACTGTTGTTCATACTATTCATGGATCATATGTTGAAAACAGTAGACCGGCAGGGGGGATTAAAATAGGTGAAAACAAAATAAGCAGTCTCGCATATACGGATGACATAGTTGTAATGGCCGATTCGATTGAAAGGTTGCAAAATAATATTTCAGAGCTCGATCAGAGGTGCAAGGATTATGATATGAAGATCAGCATCTCCAAAACAAAAGTAATGTCTGTGGGAAAGAGATTTAAACGGATTGAGTGCCAAATAGGAGGAACACAGAACAGGTAGACAGTTTCAAGTACCAGGGATGTATTTTCTCACAGCATGGCAACATAGTGAAAGAACTAGAATCGAGGTGTAGTAAAGGTAATGCAGTGAGTGCTCAGCTAAGATCTACTCTCTTCTGCAAGAAAGAAGAAAGTACCAAGACTAAGTTAGCAGTGTACCACTCTATCTTTCGACCAACTTTGTTGTATGGGAGTGAAAGTTGGGTGGATAAAGGGTACCTTATTCATAAGGCAGAGGTTACAGATATGAAAGTAGCAAGAATTATTGCGGGTACTAATAGATGGGAACAATGGCTGGAGGGTCCATCTGAGGAAATCAAATAAAAACTGGGAATGAACACCATAGATGAAGCAGTTAGAGCGAAGAGACTGAGATGGTGGGGAGAAGCAAGGTTACCTAAGAGACTCATGAGCTCGGCAGCGGAGGGTAAGAGGAGTCGAGGTAGACCAAGAAGAAAGTACTTAGATTCGGTGCAGAATGATTTTGAAGTAAAAGGCATAACATCAGACGAGGCATCAATGTTAGCATTGGATAGGGGATCACGGAGGAGTTTTATTAGAGGTACTATGCTCCAGACTGAATGCCGAAAGGCATAATCAGTCTCTAATGATGATGATGATGATGATGATGATGATGATCTACAAATCAAAATTGACAAGATCTGGGAGGTCGGGAGGCACGCGCGATAGCTTAAAGGTTAGCGCGATCGCTCCCGACAAGCGGGAAGTCCGGGTTTGAGTCCTGGCGCGTCACAAATTTCCATACGTGATACAGCTGATGGTGGCTCGTGTTCCCAGTTGTGAATACATTTATTGTATTTAATGAGACGGCTATAGCCGCTCCAGGGTCCGCTCTTAGAGACTGAGATGTAATAGGCAAGCTACAGAGCTAAATGTTTACTACTTCATCACCAAAATAACAAATTAAACAAATTATTTTATTAGAACCTCAACTGTTATATGCCAGTTTGTGATTTCATAGTGTGTGTAATGTAAGAGGCATGATTTCTAGATAAAGTAATGGTTAAGAGACGATACATACATTGCTAGGAAAACAAACAAATAATATTTCATCATAAAATAGAAAATTAACAAGAACACATGGCCATGAAGCTAAAACCTGGTAACATGCACTTTAAGAAAACAGAAAGTGAAATAGTATGCTTAGAGATATATTCTATTGTATATTTGAGTAGGAACTCGCCATGAAAACACAAATATAATAAATGTTTCGAATATAAACTTGCCAGCATGGGCAGCATTGTAGATTAACTAAGCCTATATGAAATATTGCCGTGTTCTTGTATACAGCAAAACAACTAATACTTTATTTCATTATTCTGTACATGGTTGGAACATTTTCCTTCACAATTTTCCAAAATAGTAGTATAAACAAACAATGTATTGTTATATTTTATAGTTAAGCTTATTTCAGATCTGCGACCCAATATATGAAAGCAGGATTATTATGAATCGATGTAAATTAATAATTACCTTAATTCTGAACGTAAATCTGCTATTACCTTGCCATAACATGGCCAAACTAATTGTTTTTCATATCTTTAATAGTTTTAACAATGTATGATATTGTAGGCCAGACTATAAAAGGAGCCCACACAAAGAGCGAGAAAGGCAAGTCTTGTTAAACAGCTTTCCAAGCCGCCATTATGCCGGTTTGGGCACCGATGTACATATTGTTATGATGCATTGTAGGGTAAAAGTGATGAAATTAAACAGCTTTTCAGATGCCTGGTGTTTGCTCTGAGTTCTTGCCTTAATTTTGACGTACGCATAAAACAGAGAACATTTCTCTAGCTGCACGTACTCTGAATGAATTCTAGGGATTCCTGTAAGCAGGTAATGCAGATGTGTGTTTTAAGAAAATTCTACATCCACGAGATATCAAGGTAACTGTCCTGAACTTTGATGCTGTGGAGATTTATTAAGACGTGAAGACCACAATCACAGAGTCTGTGAACAGAACTCTGTAAGGTTCTAACGTTTTAAGATATATACGAGGAGTGTCCAAGTGAAAGGGTACGAAACGGAACTGCTAGTGTAACTGAACTAGTCAAAAAATGTTTCAAATGTTTGTGTAGCTTATGGGACTTAACTACGTGGTCATTTTGGTGTCGCACAAGTCTAAAGTGCGCGCCACGTACTTTCGCCGCGCGCCGCCATGCACGCACGGCGCGGCGTTCTTACGACGTCAGCCACGAGCGCCCTCTGCTGCAACTCCGCTCGTGGCTACCACTGAACGACATCGTTCACTCGGGACTGAGATAGGAACCAGCTAACACTTCGGAATCAGATAGGCACCAGTGAAGACTTGACTATCAGTTAGGCACTAGGCAGGCCTCTAGCTCAACTATGTATCAGCATTCTGCAGTACTGAGCTATGTAAAAGTTAAGTATTACTAAGTCTCTAAGAAATATAGATCTCGTTCTAATTTACTCTAGTGTTTCTAGTTCCTGCTGTTCCACTGGCTGGTCAACTCCTACCTGCACAAGTGTGCATCCTTTATTCCTGTGTCGGTCTTTCTACTCGGCCACCGACACCTACGACGGAAACGAGACACAAAAGCGGCGACGAGGCTGGGACACAAAAGTCATCAGTCCCTGAGCTTACAAACTACTTATGAACTAGCTAACACTAAGGACGGAACAAATATCCATGCCCGAGGGGGATTCGAACCCCCAACCGTAGTGGCCGTGCAGACCGTGACTGGAGCGCCTCAGTCCCCTCGGCCACCGCGGCCGACTGAGCTAGTCATCGGAGGCCTCGCCTCAGCTATGGTACTGTTTAATGAGCCGAAGGATTCCCCTGTTCGCGGAATTCCTGTGGCTGTGCGAAGAGCCACTCCTCTACGGTGTGCTTCGTTCGTCGTGCTAGTTGAAGCGCTTCCGTTAGAGATGTTTTATTTAGCGGGCCAAGTACATGGAAGTCTCAGGGCGACATGTCCAGGCTGTAGGGTGCATGCTCAAGCCGCTCCCACTTGAAGTTGTCCACTAGACTACACTGTGTGTGGCCCTGGAGACGTCTGGACGCGGTGTTATCACGGGGCAGAACCACTCCCCCTGTGAGCACCAGCTTGCCTTCTGGGGGCACAGCCTTGAATTCTTTATGGGGAGGTGACGTCGCACACTTTACGTCTGTTGTTGTTGTTGTTGTTGTTATGGTCTTCAGTCCTGAGACTGGTTTGATGCAGCTCTCCACACTAACCTATCTTGAGCAAGCCTCTTCATCTCCACATAAGAACGGCAACCCACATCCACTTGAATCTGCTTACTATACGCGTCTCTTGGTCCCCCTCTGCGATTTTTACCCCACACACTTCTCTCCAATGCTAAATTTACGATCCCTCGATGTCTAAGAATCTGTCCTACCAAGCGATCCCTTCTTTTAGCCAGGGTATGCCAAAAATTCCTTTTCTCACCAATTCTGTTCAGTACCTCTTCATTAGTTGTGCGATCTATCCACCTAATCTTCAGCATTTTTCTGTAGCACCACATTTCAAAAGCCTCTATTCTCTTCCTGTCTGCACTGCTTATCATCCATGTTTCACTCCCGTACAAGGCAACACTCCACATAAATGCCTTCAGAAAAGACTTCTTTACCCTTAAATTAATATTCGATGTTAGCAAATTTCTCTTTTTCAAAAATGCTTTTCTTCCCATTGCCATAATGAATTTCGTATCCTCTGTACTGTGACCATCGCATGTTATTTTACTATCCAAGTAACAAAACTCATCTCCCACCTTCATTGTTTCATTACCTAATCTAATTCCTTCAGCATCGCCTGATTTTCTAAGACCTCATTCCATTATTTTTGTTTTGCTCTTGTTAATGTCATTTTATACGCTCTCTTCAATACACTGTCCATTCCATTCAACTGCTCTTCCAGGTCCTTTGCTGTCTCTGACAGAATTACAATGTCATCAGCAAAACGCAATGTTTTTATTTCTTCCCCCTGAACTTTAATCCCTATTCCAAATTTTTCCTTGCTTTCCTTCACCGCCTGCTCGATGTACAAATTGAATAACATCGGAGAAAGGCTACAACCCTGTCTTACTCCCTTCCCAACTGATGCTTCCCTTTCATGCCCTTCGAGTCTAATAACTGCGGTCTGGCTTTTGTACAAGTTGTAAATAACTCTCCTTTCCCTGTATTTTACCCCTGCTGACTTCAGAATTTGAAAGAGTATATTACAGTCAACATTGTCAAACGCTTTCTCCAAATCTACAAAAGCTAAAAATGTAGGTTTGCCTTTCCTTAAAGTACCTTCTAAAATAAAAAGTTAGTATTGCCTCCCGGGTTCCTACGTTCCTCCTGAATCCAAACTGATCTTCCCCGAGGTCAGCTTCTACCAGCTTTTCCATTATCGTTTAGATAATTCGTGTTAAAATTTTGCAACCATGACTTATCAAACTGATGGTTCTGTAATTTTCACACCTGTCTGCGCCTGACGTGTTCAAATTTCGACCGATTTGGTCGTATCGTACCTTTGAACACCCCTCGAACATATTTAGAGTACAAATCTTATTTAAGTGCCTCGCAGAACGTTTATGGAATCGCTTTCACGATATTTGTGTACCGTTCCATTCTCTAGCAGCGCGGGAATAAGAAACACCCTTTGTTTTCTTTCTCATTTCCCTTAATTTCTCTTGATAATGATGGGCCCGTATGTACGTGCGTGTTCAAAAGACATGACCGAGCAAGGTGGCTCAGTGGTGACGCACTGGTTTCGTATTCTGGAGGACGGTGGTTCAAATCCACCTCCGGCCATCCAGATTTAGGTTTTCCGTGATTTTCCTAAATCACTCCAGGCGAATGGCGGGATGGTTCCTTTCAAAAGTTTTAATGGAAGTCCAGCTCCAGTTGCATTTACTGGTGCTTTACGTAAGCCCACACTCCCGGTTTCGGCCTCTATGTTAGGCCATTTTCAAGTGTGAGAGACCTGCATATGTGTAACAATATGTTTACAAAAATTACATGGTACAAGACAGAATGTTACATATGTAAAAAGGTACTATACAGAAGCAGAAGGAAACTTATGTTATGCCATAGAGAAAGCAACGTCAAGTGATTACAGCAATAGAACTCAGAGAATTTAAAACTTTTGGCACCCAATGGCGACACGAGAAAAATGGGCGTGTCGTATTTAACATTCCAAAACAATATAACCGGCATGTTCTGATGTGTTCTGATATAAACATTACATCATTGCAAGCATGAAATTCTAAACATTAGTTGATAAAATGTAAAGGTCAATAGTAAAATATTGTAAATGTCAGGATAAATAAAACGGAACATATAGCGGCCAATGAGGCTATGTGAAAAGTGGGCGTGTCGTCAATTTAAAATTTTTGATACAGGAAGTATAATAATTTAGCTTAACGCCAATTGTATTCAATTTACTTCACATTAAAGTTGGTTGTATGGTTTAAACAAGGTACAAAAATTCTTAAGATGCAAAATGATTGCAACAAACGAGGCGTCCAAGCCGATAGTTGAGGGGCGGCCTCTAGCGAGCGAAGTTTGAACCAGGGACGCTGGTGCGGGCTCCAGAGCTGTTTGGACGCGTCGTCGATTGCTTACATTGTACCGTTTACAAACAGTAGTCTAGTAGATGTTTCAAAAACAGCCACGAACTTGCGGAGCATTTCTAAAAAACTTTGTCAATTACTGGGCGGCAGATATCTCAGAAATTAGTATTCTTTAAAGTGCATTGCTCGTTGAGCGTGTCTTCCTTGGATTTTTTTAGGTGAGTGTATACAGCAACCTCTTCGTAAAAATCCATGAAATAGCCTTTCTTCATTGTATGGAGTATTGTCAGGTTGTTTTCGATACTGTCTACCTTGTGACTGTTGCGTATAAGGTGAGCAGCGAAGGTGGATCTGCTTTCAGCGTTTTTTCTGCCGAGTTCTGTGTGTTACTTGTTACGCGTAACGCGTTTTGAAGTTGCGTCCTGTTTGCCCGATGTAGTATGCATTACAGTCGGAGCAGCGAATTTTGTTTTGATATATGTCCTGCGTTGTATTTATGTCATGTATTAGAAGACGCAGAAGTGCGGGTTGTGATTTGTACGCAATTTGCACGTTACAATTTTTAAACAAATTACTTAGTTTATACGAGACCTGGCCACTGAAGGGAAATGGAAAAAAACGTGTTTCTTACCCGGTTCCATATTTTGGCTCACTTGGTTTTTGTTGGATTTGGCCACGTTAAAAATCTCGTCTACGACCATGCTATGATAGCCGTTATTCCGTGCTATATTTCGGAGCCAGTTAAGTTCCTTTTTTACTTCATTATCTTGTAGTGGCAATTTGAGGAGTCTATGTACTGCTGAACGGAAATAAGCCTTTTTATATTGAGCAGGGTGACAAGATGCAGCCGGGATAATGACGTCAGAAGATGTTGGTTTGTGGTAAATACCAAAGGTGTGTTTGTTTTGAACCATGCTGATGGAAATATCTAAAAATTTAATATTGTTGTCCTGTTGATGCTCAACGGCAAATGAGATGTTATTGTGCATTTCGCTGAAATCGTTTGCAAATTGGTCTATTTCTTGTTGGGAGCCACTGAATAAGACGAGAATATCGTCAACATACCGTTTATAGTACACTATTTTAGCGTTAATTTCAGGATCGTAATTAAAAAATTTGTTTTCTAAGTGGTTGATGAAAATATCTGCCAGTGTACCTGCCAAGGGAGGTGCACGGCCGATTTCCTTCCTCCATGCTCAGCCAAAACTCCGAGCATGAGGTTCATCTCTAATGACCACGCCGACGACGAGACGTTAAACCCTAAAATTCCTTTCTTCGTTGAAAAGATACGTTTACAATTAGAGGAGAAAGTTGTGAAAGAAACTGCGTAAACACATTTCGGTGCGACGAATAAAGCCTTTCTTTGAATGACTTCTATCCCGACTCGTCCATATCGCGATAGTACAAAACGAGCTGCCCTTCTCTGAACTTTCTCTAAATCCACATAAGTGTGTTGAATTTAGAATTCATTTATGTAGATTTTTTCTACAAATAGTATTGATAATATATGATTTATTTATATTTCTTTTAAATTTTTTATTATTAATTATTTGTGTTTTAATTAGAGTTGCTTTTTTTTTTTTTACTTTAATGGAGCGTAAAGTGTTAGGTTACGTTCAGATTCGTAAAGGTCCAAATAGGGTAGGTTTTTTAGGTATTCCTCAACCTTTTAGTGATGCTATTAAATTGATTTGTAAGGAACAACCTATTCCTTTTATATCAAATTATTTTTTATATTATTTATCTCCTGTTTTTAATTTAATGATTTCTTTATTAATTTGGGTTATTTTCTCCTTATTTGACTTATATATGTTCTTTTCTTTATGGTTTTTTATTTTTTCTCTGTTGTACTGGATTTAGAGTTTATACATTAATAATTGCTGGTTGATATTCTAATTCAAATTATTCATTATTAGGTTCTTTACGTTCTGTTGCTCAAACTATTTCTTATGAAGTAAGATTAGCTTTGTCAGTCCCACTTTGGGGGGATCCCACAATGCGCAGCGATACTTCAGAATTGGACGTACATGTGTGGGTGTAGGCAGTTTCTTTGGTAGAGCTGTTGCATCTTCTAAAGGCCAGTCTACACGACGGCACCTAGGTGTCGTGAAACTGTGCTGCTGGTCATTGCGCATGCGCAGCTGACGTATGCGCATCTCGTTGGCGAAACTAAACAGTTTACGCACCTTCCAACTTTGGCGAAACTTTTTACGCGAGTTTTTAGGTTAGGTGATGACAGAAATAAAACAAAAATATATAGTGGAGTAGAGAACAGAAGAGATTATTCGTTTTTTTGGATATTTATGCAATGCATAAGTGTTTGTGAAACTTTAACGACGAAAATTTCAGAAATAAGCAGCGACGTAATGTAATTTGTAATTTCATTTCTGGTGACGATGCTTCTCGCATAACACACCTTGTTTACGTATTGTATTACTGACTCTGTTTAAAAGAAATGTAAACTTCTCTGACGACATTATGAGGTGATTACAATAACTTTTAGGGTCTTCAACGACAATTTCTTTCAGAAAGGTTGCTGAACAATCGACCTGACGTCGTTTTTCAATCCAATCTCGAACACAAACACGTTTCTTAGTCTTCTTTTGTTTAGTCTTATGCAGCGATTTCACACAGAGAAGCAACAGCTTCGCCAGAACTCTTACAGCCGCCAAAAGTTTCATTTCACGACGAGTACGGTACTCACGAAACAACGAAACTGAACTGTACAGTTTTGGCGCCGTGTCGGCAGACATACACGAAACCGGTGTCGACGAGTAGACCAGCCTTTAAGTGTTCTGCCCATGAAACGTAGTCTTTGATTCGTGTTCCCTTCAATATTTTCTGTGATGACGGTGATCAAACTGCATCACATCTAATCTTCGAATGCATTGCATTGGAGACTAAAAGGCACAGAACATTAGGGGACAACCAGACCCGAAGAAATTGTGTCCAATAAAGAACTGGTAAAGGGACTCCTTGCACTGTTCAAGGGCATTGGTTGGCTTTACTAGATATACAGGGAGCGATACCGCACAATAAACTTAGTTTCGGTGCGGGCAGTGGCGGGTTGGACCAAGACTGTTTTGGCCTCCCTGAGAAAATCAATCAATCAATCAATCCCTTCAATATTTACTCTTATTTTTCAATTTAAGTTCTTCGTAAATGTTACTGCTAGCTATTTACGGTCTGTAGGTTTGACTGATTTGCAGTGTAAATGTAACGGATTTCTTTTAGTGCTGATATGGACGATTCATACATATTCTTTAGAGTCAATTGCCAATTTTCGCCCATGTAGATACATCTAAATCATTTTGCGTTTGATTTTAATCTTCTGCTGACTTCAATAACCGATAAATGACAGCATCATCCGCAAACAGTCTAAGATATTTGTGTCCTAAATATATATATATATATATATATATAAGAAAGTCGTGTTAGTTACACTATTTATAAGTAAAGAACGTCTGAACCGATTTGGCTCAAAATTGGTGGGGAGTTAGCTTAGAAGCACGAGACGAACATAGGAAGATTTTTAGTTACCTCTTTATTTAATATTTTATGTATGACACATCTATCTATATTAATAAAAATGAATTGCCCCATGTATGAAAGCGCATCACTTGAGAATGGCTTCAGCAATATGGCTGATCTTTTGTTTGTTCTGTTCGTAATTCTCAGGACAAGGTTCGCAGAAAAAAAAAATTGGAAAATCTACCGGATAATATTAGAATTTGAGAATAACTGAATGTACGCTTCCAGCTCGGATCATTTTCTAGATTCTCCAACAACCAGCTTATTCGTGACGAGCGTTTGTAAGACTGTTTTCATAAGGGAAGTCCATATCACTCTTATTCATGAAAAACAGCATCTTCCCCAGTAAGTTTAATGTTCCCGAAACTAAATTATTATGCGGATTCCCAAAATAATATCGTTTAGTATGAAAAGAGAAACTGTCGTCAACTAAAATTTCATTGGCTGTCTCAAGCATTGCCACGATTGGTCGGCTTCATTCCCACGATGCAACAAGTTGCCTGTGTCGCGGAATGTAAAATTTTACCGGTATGTAGCAATGTTGATAATTGTGTTTCAATTAGATTCCTAATAAGAGTTCATTATTCACTTATAGGTAAAGTAACTAACAAGAAGGTCAACTGTGTGAATTTTTATGCCTGCCATTTGATGATTCACTGAAACGAGGACAGTCACATACTGAAATGTCGCAGATTGTTTCATCAGTTCGCCGCTGATATGTGTGTTCGTGCAATAAAAGCTTAGAGCGTACGGACATTAAAGCTACTAACCTTAGAGATAGAGCAGTTCGAAAGTTCCTTCTAATAACCCGTTTCCAGTTGTTTTGCCCATCCTCTTTCACTTCTATTCCGAATCCGGGTCCCGATTGCAATAATAATAAATAAAATCAGAGACAGGGAGAGGAGAGAGAGAATGGGGGAATGAAATGGATTTAAAAAGGGGGTTGGTAGGAGGGGGGAGGAGATGGATATGGTGTGGGGTAAGAGGGAGTGGAGAGAAGATACGGGGAGGAGGAGAGGACAAAGGAAGGTGGGAGAAGTAGACGAGGCAGGAAGGGATAGACATCGGGGGAAGAAGAGAAGATATTAGGGTATATATCCCAAAACACATTAGCGTCTGCGAAGCGTTGCCGGGTTTGATAGTCGTTTATAAAAGTAACGAACACTAGGGACCTTATAACACTGCCCTGGGGAAAGCGAGATACTACTTGTGTTTTGGCCAAAAACTTGCCGTCAGTTACAACGTACTGTGTCCTTTCTGACACGAATCCAATCGCACAACTTGTCGATAGCAGCGATAACTTCATTTGGGCAAAGAGCTAGAAGGATACTTTCTGAATCCGTGTTGCCTACAAGTCAATAGGCCGTTCTCTTCCAGGTAGTTGAAAATATTTGCTGAAAGTGTATGTTCTGGAATGCTGCTGCAGACAGACGTCAGCCATACCGGCGCACCGCTCCTACCGCCTTTCTTCAGTATGGGGTGACCAGCGCCTCTTTCGAGTGTTTGGGTACGGATCGGGTGTTTGTCCGTCGCGCATTTGCATCGGTAGTATCGGTAAACTCGGACGCTGGACACCGTACTGAAGCGAACGCTGGTGACCGCTGAGCGAATTGTCAGCGAATTGTCGGCATGCGCTGGCGTCGGCTGCCGTTCGCTGCGGAGTAAAAAGTGGACGCGGAGAAACCGAGCGAGGTAGCTCATGGGTGGCCTTGACCAGCATTTTTAGCGCCGAGGGAAAAGTCCGCGTTCCGCGAGCACTAGCTGGAGGCAGCCGCTGTTCCCATACCTCTCTCTCTCTCTCTCTCTCTCTCTCTCTCTCTCTCTCTCTCTCTCTTTCTGACACCACACACACACACATCTCCTCTACATCATTATATAAATACGCTAACACGAAAATTGTGGTACAGATTACTAATTTATTCGTACAAGAAGGCAAATGAAAGTTACATAGCCAGCCGCGGTGGCCGAGGGGACTGAGGCGCTTCGGTCACGGTCTGCACGGCCACTACTGTCGGGGGTTCGAATCCCCCCTCGGGCATGGATATTTGTGCCGTTCTTACTTGTAGGTAGTTCAGAAGTATTTTGTAAGTTTAGGGACTGATGACCCCATAGTTCAGTCCCATAAGCTTAACAAACATTAGAACATTAGCAAGTCACATAATTCGAAAGATTGTTTGTCGTAGATTTCACGAATATAAATATTATCTGTGCATTTAGCCATTAAAAGTGGTAAAAGGAAGTAGAAATCTTCCTATCTACAGCTTGGATCAAGTTCTACACTCTCCAACAATCAGCTCACTGATTGGCTATTCGCCTCGACCAAAGACGCTGTAATGCAGCGCATCTGCAGTATTAAAATAAGTGAATGTCGAAACATGGAGTGCCCCCAACTCACTTTCTTGTGCCGCTCAAATGCTTCATTTTCGCAGTGATTAAGAGTGGTTAAAGGAAATGGATGTTTTCATACGAATGCCGATATAAAGGATGATGCGCCGGGAGAGGCATGTAACGGTGTACGGGTGGAACTACGAAGTCGACATGTTGTCAGCTCTGGAATTCTGAATATCGCAGTATCGAAATAACATTTCTTGGCATTGTATAAATATACGAACACCGAAATTGTAGTTCCATTTCAAATGTTACGCTAATGAAAGCTATGTAATTCGAAAATGGCATGAGTAGTAGATACTTCCGTTTTTATCTGTTGTTATTGTGTCAGGCATTTTCCTTAACACGTAAAAGATACCGTTTCATACCTCCCAGTGCCGGTTAAATTACACCAAATATCCCAGCGGCCTCCTATGATAATGTTGGCAACAGATGCTGAATACTGAGAATCCTGTGAGTCTTCATTTTAGCCAATCGCTTGACAACGCTGATGTTTTCTCGTGGAATCTTCGCTTTACGAGGGCAATTATTTTTACTGAGCGGACGAGGGTTCATACGAGAACCTGTCAACCATAAAGCAGGAACAGCATTATTTGTTTACTTCATGGTCTATTCGATACACTAATCGAGTCACTCTATGTGGTTCCAACAAATGGGCAAAGATTTTCTATCGTGTTGTTGATGTTGCCAACATCATCACGCGATGCCGCCGACATAATGCGTAAAATTGTACCACCCCCCCCTTAACCATTGTAAACATTGTAAACACAATTGGTCGATTTGCGACCACAGGCAATACTAGTATAAGTAAATTTTCGCAAGTCGAAAGTTTATCTTGTTGGCTCGTGGAAGACGTCTTCGGAAAAGGAGCGGACGAAGTAAGAGGCGAGGGATCTGCCAAGTAGTTCGTGTAGTTCGCCTGTGGGAGCGCTCTTACGAACTAGTTCGATCGCGAACTACACAAGACTAAAACACACACACACACACACACACACACACACACTGTGGGTTTTTCTTTTCTTTATCTTTTCTTTACTCATCTTGTTTTTGGTGGTTTCTTCTTTGACGTTGCTCTGCTTATTCTTCTTTTATTCTTGGCCTTGCGTTGTGAGTTCTCCTAGAGCTAAAACTTGTACATTTGCGGTAAGTCTAAATACTGTGGATACTTATTCGTTCATCAAAATTTTATTCTCTATAACAAGTTTGCTTTTCACAAACATGTAAGGCTACAAGTTATTACAAAAGCGTCTGTCCCTCTCCACATCCAAGGAGGCAGTGTCAGTAATGGCAGACCTTGCCTTCTACTCTTCTTTCACCTCTCAATACAAATGATTGTTTATTTTATTGACAATTTTTCAAGATTGTTCAACATAGAAAGATATTAAATAGAGTTTATAACTTAAGAATTTGTTTCCTTATTTTAATTTGGTGTGTGTTGTCTTGAGTGGTCGTAAATGCATTTTGAGTGTTCTTGACATGTTTTTTGAGTTGGACAAATGGCCTAGTTTTGTTTACTCAACAGAAATATATTTTGACACTTTGAGTGGAATTTCAGTGAAGTCTGTGTGTGTGTGTGTTATCAAATGATTTGTTATTTGATCGAGTGTATTTTGGTGTAGCTATTTCGTTTGTTTGTGATCAACAAAATGTTTCAAAATGTTAAAATGTTTGTAAATCTATCGGACCAAACTGCGTGGTCATCAGTCCGTAGCTTACAAACTACTTAAACCTAGTTAAACTAACCTAAGGACAACACACACACCCATGCCCCAGGGAGGACTCGAACCTCCACGGCGAGCAACCGCGCGCTACGCAGCGAGGCGCTTTAGACCGCTCGGCTACTCCACCGCGGCTGTGATCAACATTTACCTAGATTTGAAAAGTACCGTTATATGTATTTATTTGGTAATTACTCGTGTAATTAGCATCAATTGCATTTTTGACAGCAATATTTGTTGTCAGCGCATTTTAATACACTCCTGGCCACTAAAGTTGCTACACCACGAAGATGACGTGCTACAGACGCGAAATTTAACCGACAGGAAGAAGATGCTGTGATATGCAAACGATTAGCTTTTCAGAATATTCACACAAGGCTGCGACACCTACAACGTGCTGACATGAGGAAAGTTTCCGATTTCTCATACACAAACAGCAGTTGACCGGCGTTGCCTGGTGAAACGTTGTTGTTTGATGCGTCGTGTAAGGAGCAGAAATGCGTACCATCATGTTTCCGACTTTCATAAAAGTTGCTGCTCGCATTGGTCGCGATCCAATGACTGTTAGTAGAATATGGAATCGGTGGATTCAGGAGGGCAATACGGAACGCCGTGCTGGATCCCAACGGCCTCGTATCACTAGCAGTCGAGATGACAGGCATGGCTGTAACGTATCGTGCAGCCACGTCTCGATCCCTGAGGCAACAGATGGGGACGTTTGCAAGACAACAACCATCTGCACGAAAAGTTCGACGACGTTTGCAGCAGCTTGGACTATCAGCTCGGAGACCGTGGCTGCGGTTACCCTTGACGCTGCATCACAGACAGGAGCGCCTGCGTTGGTGTACGCAACGACGAACCTGGGTGCATAAATGGCAAAACAATTTGAGATCATGGAAAATTTTTTGATGAGTATTTTCTTACGTATTATGTACTTACATCTTACATGAACTACGAAAAATGCAAGGAGATACCCACCACGTGTCTTTTACCAGAAACAGAAATTAAAGGTGTCTTTACAACGCCAATTACATTTGAATGCCTAATATTTGTCTTGTTTAAATTCTTTGTTTCCTGTTATGATACACTCTAACACACGAAAACGAATCAGAAAAGCTTGTTTCAGAAAGTTTATGTTAATTTCATATCCAAACGGGAATCTAGTTCACTCACTAATATGTACAATAAAATTGTCTATTTTTGACAACTACCCGCAGATAAAATCAACGACGCGTGAATAATTTAACATCACGACATTGTGCAAAAATTTTCTTCACAAATTTATTGAAGTTAAAAATATATAGATATACGCTGCGTGATCCATTCACCAGTGAATCTTTAATCTATTAATTTAGATTATGAATTAAAATCATCACAGCACAAGAACCGAAGTTCGCTTCTGGACTCCTGGTTTTTCTCGACGATTTTCATCAGCCAGGCTGTTCATCTTCCTGCATTTCTGATATCTAATGGAAGTACTATAATGTTTTCCTCCCTTCTTCGCTTCTTAAGAACACCCAAAAGTACAGCAATGTGACGTTATTCAAACCAAAACATACGAATATTCACAAGGCTTCTCATGACAGCCAAGAAACGTATGGATGGCCAAGATGGCGGAAAGAACCACGTGACTGGATTTCAGCCAATCACGAGCTGCAGACGGCGGCAAGCGGAGCGGAAAAGGATGGCCATACTTTCCCTATACAGAGCTTTAGTATAACCGACGGCCGGCATCGATTTACTGATAACGGTCGCTGCGAAGCACTGCGTAGTCTGGGTACGGCCACAGCGTTGCAGGCAACGGAATCTACACGTAGTGCTACACTCGCAAGGAACACGTTTCAGCCGCGCGCTCTAAGGCGCCTTGCTGTGCAGTGTGCGGCAGTTCCCTGTCAGAGTCTCGAGTCCTCCTTCGGGGGAGCGTGCTCGTGTGTGTGTGTGTGTGTGTGTGTGTGTGTGTGTGTGTGTGTGTGTGTGTGTGTGTTGTCCTTAGTTTACTTTAAATATTTAAGTAGTTTGTAAGTGTACGCACTGATAACAGCAGTAGTTAAGTCCCATAGATTTACAAACATTGAACATCAGACTGATGCAAAGCTTAAATTAAATAACTGTATACACTAGGTACTAGACTTACGCATACTAGTTCGCGATCGAGAGCGCTCACTTTAGTTCGCGAGTCTGCCGTGAACTAGTTCGCTCTTTTAGTTGGTCCGCTCCCTGTGACGGCTGAGCGGCGTGGTCTGCGCGTGCAGGTGGAGGGAGAAGTTCCCCCACCTAGCTGCTGCATGCGCTTGCTGCTTGAGCCGCTAACGATATCACGCAAACCAAAAGAAACAGTCTGTGGATAATTTCTCGCGTTTAAGTTTAGAGTCATCTCTATATTATCTCGGCATTATGGAATTTATTAGTCAGATATTGCAGACTGCAGAACACACCAAAACAGAAATTTTGTAGCACTGAACGACGTAATCTAGCAGGCAGACGCTCACCTCGAAATGGCTGTCATCAGCAGAAGGCAAACACGTGATTTTTAATTCTGCTGCGCGCCCTCTCGCTATTGCCCGTCGGTCTCCGGAAAAGAATCCAACGAACTAAGAAGCGAGATACTTTTTGGCATAATCGTCCGCTGCTCCTAGTTCATCCGCTCCTTCTAGTTCGTCCGCTCTTTTTGGCTTTTGCTACCGCTACTAAAAGAGCTCTTTCTTTTCTTATAACAGCTTTTTTATATAATGATCAGTCTTCCCCAAGCGTGTGCTATTACCCGTATTTTTGGGCAATCAGACATCAAATACTTAAGCAAATAAACCGATTATTAACAAGAGTGTGTGATACAATGATATTCAGCTACTGTGCATATAGAGTACTCGTAGTATTTTATTTTTAAAATGGATTTATTTATTTATTTATTTAATAGGTCATTGAAGGAACGTTACTTACAAATCACGCGATTCTGCGCGCTTTCGCGTCCTCTCGCTGTTCCCCGTCAGTCTTCGGAAAAGGAGCGGACGAACTAAGAGGCGAGGGATCTGTGAAGTAGTTCGCGTAGTTCGCCTGCGGGAGCGCTCTTCCGAATTCGTTCGCGAACTACGCAAGACTACTATAGCCTATTCACCGAGAGCTGGGACGAAACATAAACAGTCACGTGAGCGACTACGATCGGCCGCGGTGGAGTAGCCGAGCGGTCTAAAGCGCCTCGCTGCGGAGCGCGCGGTTGCTCGCCGTGGGGGTTCGAGTCCTCCCTGGGGCATGGCTGTGTGTGCTTGTCCGTAGGTTAGTTTACCTAGGTTTAAGTAGTTTGTAAGCTACGGACTGATGACCATGCAGTTTGGTCGGATAGTTAAAAAAGTACGATCGTTTCCCGCGAAAGCATTCGGTGTTCACGTGACACGAAGGGCTGTACAAAATGCTTGGCGCACACTTTTATTTTCATTCAGGTTGCTAACAAAACGCTCCATTCAAAACAAATCAATTATTAATAACAATGTCAGTAATATTAATGGACAACGAAACAAGTTTCACTCTGTCGAACTTGAGCTGTTTCTATTGAAGTTTATAACAAACCGCTCCTCTCTCTCCTCTATAATGCGGTCTAATTTCCACATTTCAATTTCAACTTTTTCTACCACATGGAAGACGCACTTGTTCCAGTCTTCTGCAGTCAGTGTTCTTACTGCTTCTTCTAGCAGTTCTTTAACTTCCGGCGTTTTGTGTGTTTTGTTTTTAGCTGCAACGTAGCCTTCGATTCTAGCCCGCACTAACTCGATGGCGTTTAATTCTCAGTGGTACGGGGGAATTCTGAGAACAGTTTTCCCTGCATTCTTCGCCATTTCATCTATCGTGTATACTTTGTGCAATTCTGTGATTTTTTACTATATCTAAAAGTCCTTTCTTCAACATACTGTCTGCATAGTCGATATTTTTAGATTTTAGCCGTTCCTATATTTCGCGCTTATTGGAATCAGCATTGAGAACATTTTCTTTTCTGCGATGGCGCGTTATCAAGAACAATAACTGCAGTTTCCTCTAGCCGAGGAAGAACATTTCAAAGCCACTTCTCGAAGGTTTCGGCGCACGTCTCCTGACGATAACCTCCACTTTTGTTGGATTCGAAAGTCCACAAACATCCTGCAACAATCGCTGCTTTGCTGCCAATGTGTGCGATAATCAGACGTTTGCCTTTACGTGATGGGTCCTAGCTTCCGGTGGATAATCCGGACAGAAACGCTTGTTTTGAGAACTTGATGGATGGTGTCATCTACCCAGACCTGACTTCGGTTAGGGATGGGAAAAACTGACCGGTTAAAACCGATACCGGTATTTTAGTTTTGAATAACCGGTTTTTTCCGGTATTTATTTGGTTTCGGTTGTAACCGGTTTATTGTAGTTATTGCCAAGAACCGGATAAAAAAACTGATACGACTACTTCCTGTAGTAGTGGTTCAAAATGCGGTGTTTGTAAATAATTAAAAAAATTTAAAACTAGTAGACCCTAATATTTAGAGCTACTCCCAATATTTCCTCTGCTGTGAAATATTAGGTCATTGCAGTAACTAAGAAAAGCATTCAGTGATAATTTAAGAACAATCCCGGCAGTCAGAAACGCGCAACAGACGCGTGGCATAAGAACTTAAGGACTGGTGCAGCTACTGAGGCATCGACGCAGCTGTTGCCGTGTGGCGTGGCCTATTAGACGACGCGCGTGCACCGGCAGTGTACGAGACTTGCCTCCGTCTGGTCATGCGGCAGTTCCTTGCTGTCGTCGCCAGACATCGGTTGTGTCTTAAACGGCACCATCGCGAGTGTGGAAGTACTTCACCAAGTACGGCAGCAGTGAGGTACAATGCTCCATTTGCTTCAAAAAGCTGGAAACGGGTAGAGCTACTACAAACATTCTGTGTCATTTAAGGAGAAAGCATCCAACAATCATACTGTTAGTCGGAACTGTTATTTTATTTTTCGAAAGACTTCTGCAACACTGACTGAAGTTTATTTACTGACTGTAACTTTTATATGTTGTCTGTATAACGAGATATTCGTATGCGCTGGCTCACAGCTTACGAAGTGGTTGACTGAATATTCGCAACTGCCGGATGGAAATAGTAGGCCAGTAAATCTGTATGCTTCGTATATCGTCTTCTACAGACTCCTGGCTAGGCTTAACACACACTCGAGAAGGCGTAGTATTGGGAGGGGATCTTGCAAAATATGGAAAGACAATTGATTTGTCGTATATCGTAAATTTACATAAATTTTAACTAAATTTCGTAAGTTTCGGTTACGGCCGAAACTAGAAGAACCGAAAATTCGATTACGGTTTCTGTTTCGGCCACAAAATGTGTTTCGTTCGAACTCTACTGAAAATAGTAGCAATAAAAACCGAAAACTGGTTATTTAAAAAACCGGTTATCTTGAGCAATTTTTACGGTGCGGTTAAACTGGAGATGAAAAGAACCGGTATAACCGAAAACCGGTTGTTTCAGCGATAACCGCCATCCCTAACTTCGGGCAGAGTAGAACCAGCACCCCCTATAGAAGAAAGCCTGCGCACGAAGTGACAACATGGTGGCGGTGAGAGGCTCACACCCAAACCTTCAGGTGTCAGACACTCAGATCCGTACCAAACGTTGTATATCGGTAGAGTATCAAGCGAAACTTCTATATAATTCCTGATTTCTGCTGCCGTCCAGTAGAACGTGCGTAAACTATAGTAATAACTAACAACTAACCTACGGAATAGAGGATAAGAGTATCTGTGATGCATAATTACGTTACTCTTCCGTGGGTTGGTAGGTAGAGCATTAGATTGTCGTGTAGAGGGTCCTGGGTTCAAGCCCCACCTATGTCTTAAATTTTTTCATTGTTTAAACTACAGTACGTTGGAAATTGTTAAAAGGGGCAACATGTTCCTCATATGTAAAAGGACTGTTTTGATTTTGTAGCAATGTGTTATTGGCAGTTTACTCTTGCTTCGTTTTATTTGAAAGTAGGAAACCTGTACAGTGTTATTACTTTAATTACGCTTATTGTTTTTAACATTACTGTTATTTTTGTTATTGTTATTACTGTTATTACTATTATTACTATTAATACAGCTGTATGTATGATTGACATGGTCTGATTATGTTTGTTTATTCTGTGAAACTACGAATAAACCCTACAGATTTGCTACTTTCAAAAAAAAAAAAAAAAAAAAAAAAAAGCAGGAGTAAACTGCCAATAACACATTGCTACAAAATCGAAACTGTCCTTTTACACACGAGGTACACGTTGCCCCTTTTAACAATTTCCAACGTACTGTAGTTTAAACAATGAAAAAAAAATTGGAGCGAGGTGGGGCTTGAACCCAGGACCTTCTGCAAGAGAAGCTAACGCTCTACCAACTAGCCGACGGTGGCGTGACATAATTGTCCCACACAAACACGCTTTTCTTCTACTGCGTAGGTTAGATATTACTTATTATTACAATTTACGCACGTTCTACTGGACGGCAGCACAAATTAGGAATTATATACAAGTTTCGGTTGATACTCTATCGATATACAACGTTTGGTGTGGATCTGAGTGTCTGACATCTGAAGGTTTGGGTGTTAGAGTCCTCCGAAAGATTGTAAACATTAGCAGTGCACGCTGTTTATAGTGCATTCTTTCGTTCAGGAGGGTATTTATTACGCTGGACGATTTGTCTGTGTGAGAACAACGTGTGATCTCTTTTTTTTACTGACAAAATGCCGTTTCGCTGTTCTGTGCCGAAATGTAGAGGAAATTACGAGTGTGCCCCAAAAGTTGCCGTCTTTAAACGTCCGGGGAAGAATAAGCTATTAGGGGTGGTTACGTAAATAAAATGAATCGCAATATCCAACGGTAAACAGTCATGACTTAAAACTCTTTTATAAGTTTGAACAAAAAACGAAATCTTACTCTTTAACTAGAAGGAGCCAAGTTATCCTGGAAATTCTTGATATCCATTTCTTCTTCTCCGGACGTTAAAAGACGGTAACTTTTGGGCCACAGTTGTAATTTCCTCTACATTTCGGCACAGAACAGCGAAACGGCATTTTGTCAGTTAAAGAGAGATCACACATTGTTCTCATACACACAAATCGTCCAGCGTAGATATCACACCGTACACAACAGCAATTTACATAATAAATACACTGCTGAACGAAAGAATGCACTATAAACAGCGTGCACTGCTAATGTTTACGATCTTTCGGAGGACTCTCAGCCTCTGACCGCCGCCATGTTGTGACGTCGCGCAGGCCTTCTTCTATAGGGGGTGCTGGCAGAACGCGCACTCTGTAGCTGACACCTGCAGCGGAGACGGCCACGCTCACTTAGCTGCCTTGCACACCCCTGGCTGTGGCCGCGCGCCTTCCCGTATTCACACTACGCCTCTCATTTCGGTCAACGGAGTATAGGTATTTCTTCCACAATAATATTCTAGCTTTCGGCTTCTTACGCCATCTTCAGACAACTTAATACTGCAGATTGTCCACATCACACCAGCTGCTGTGTTTCGACTTCAAAGATTTTACAAAGATAACTGTCATAGAGGATGTAGCCTTTAGGTAGTTTACAAACAGAGACGTCCAACCAATTAAAACAAATCTACAGCTACATAGATACTCTGCAAATCACATTAAAGTGCCTGGCAGAGGGTTTATTAATCACTTTCATAACTGTTCTCTACCGTTCCATTCTCTAATAGCGCGCGCGAAGAAAGAACACCTAAATCGTTCCGTTTTCGATCTGATTTCTCTTATTTTATTGGGATGGTCATGTCTCCCTAAGTAGGTGGGTGCTAGCAAAATATTTTCACATTCAGAACTAAAAGTCGGTGATTGAAACTTCGCAAACAGATCATGCCGCAATGAATAACGTCTTTCTTTTAATGATTTCCACCCCAATTCGTGCAACATTTCCGTGACGCTTTCCCCCCGTAACGTGATAGAACAAAACGAGCTGCCCTTCTCTGAACCTTCTCAATGTCTTCCGTCAGTCCCACCTGGTGAGGGTCCCACAAGGGGCAACAGTACTCCAGGAGAGGACGCACAAGTGTGATGTAGGCAGTCTCTTTGGTGGAGCTGGTGCATCGTCTAAGCGTTCTGCCGATGAAATGTAACCTTTGGTTCGCCTTCCCCACAATATTTTCTGTGTGTTCTCTCCAGTCAAAGTTGTTCATAATTGTAACTCCTAGGTATTTGGTAGAATCTACGACCTTAAGGTTTGATTTATCGCGTAATTGAAGTTCAGCGGATTTCTTTTAGTGGTCATCCACACTTTTTTTTATTTAGTGTCAATTGCCAATTTTCGCACCATGCAGAAATTTTGTTTAAATCGCTTTGCAGTTGCTTTTGATCCTCTGTTGACTTCACTAACCGATAAACGACAGCATGACCCGCGAACAGTCTAAGGGAGTTATTCAGATTGTCTCCTAAATCGTTTATAAACACGAGGAAGAAAAGTGACTAAAACATAACTGTTCATTAATTTTCAACAAATAGGTTCAAACAAACACTGGAGCCGGCCGCGGTGGCCGAGGGGACTGAGGCGCTCCAGTCACGGTAAGCACGGCCACTACGGTCGGGGGTTCGAATCCCCCCTCGGGCATGGATATTTGTGCCGTCCTAGTTCGTAAGTAGTTCATAAGTAGTTTGTAAGTTTAGGGACTGATGACCCCGTAGTTAAGTCCCATAAGCTTTACAAACATTTGAACATTTTGAACAAACAATGGTTCATTGAATAATAGTTAATAGTAGTTTTAATTGGTTGGACGTGTCCTTTTATAAAATAGCTAAAGGCTACATAGTCTATGACCGACAGTTATATTTGTAAACTCTTTGTAGTGGAAAGACAACAGCTGGTGTGGTGTGGACTAGAGGTCTGCACGTCGCTCGGTTGCTCGCTCGAATCGCGTGATACATGTGGTTCTACGATAGTCCGGCAGGGGTCGGTAGGCTACTGCAGCTTGCGGCAAGGCGTGTGTCTGCGCTCGACCTCCTGCACGCTCGACCGGCCCCACCGTCCACAATGCCCGCTACCCACTCGGTCGCCCACCGCAGCGACACTCGAATGCAAGGCGAGTGTCGGGAGCAAACTAGATGTTTGAGAATACATCCTGACCTCGAAATTTGGAACTGTTTCCTTTCCCGGGTGTTCCGAAAGCTGTTCTCTCGATCCACTTGAACTAGCCATTCAGTTTCGCATTTTGTACTTTACCATACAGGTTATTGTTGTTGTTGTGGTCTTCAGTCCGGAGACTGGTTTGATGCAGCTCTCCACAATACCCTATCCTGAGCAAGCCTGTTCATCTCCACATAAGAACGGCAACCTACATCTATCTGAATCTGCTTACTGTATCCATCTCTTGGTCTTCCTCTGTGGTTTTTACCCCATACACTTCCCTCCAACGATAAATTCACCATTCCCTGATGTCTAAGAATGTGCCCTACCAATCTATCCCTTCTTTTAGTCAAGGTATGCCAGAAATTTCTTTCCTCCCCAATTCTGCTCAGTACCTCCTCATTAGTTACGCGATGCACCCATCTAATCTTCAGCATTCTGATGTAGCACCATATTTCAAAAGCCTCAATCCTCTTCCTGTCTGCACTGTTTATAGTCCATGTTTCACTCCCATACAAGGCAATACTCCATACAAATGCCTTCAGAAAGGACTTCCTTACGCTTAAAGCAATATTCGATGTTAACAAATTTCTCTTTTTCAAGAACGCCTTTCTACCCATTGCCATTCTGCATTTTATATCCTCGGTACTGCGACCATCATTTGTTATTTTACTGCCCAAGTAACAAAACTCATCTACCTCCTTTATTGCTTCATTTCCTAATCTAATTCCTTCAGCATCACCTGATTTTCTTACACTGCACTCCATTACCCTAGTTTTACTCTTGTTAATGTTCATCTTATATGCACCTTTCAGCACACTGTCCATTCCGCTCAATTGCTCTTCCAGGTCCTTTGCTGTATCTGACAGAATTACTATGTCGTCGGCAGAACGCAATGTTTTTAATTCTTCACCCTGAACTTTAATTCCTTCTCCAAATTTCTCCTTGCTTTCCTTTATAGCTTGCTCAATGTTATACGTGATTAATATAAAGTTTCTGTGGTAAGATCATTTGCTACACGAGTTATCCATGATCTTTCTTCCTTTCTTGTTTCCATTTTGTGGACTGTTACTGCCTGTTTAGTGGTAGGTCTTACTTGCCGTCTTAACGAGTAAATGATTGTATTTAATGTCCATTCCTCTCATCACTCTCAAGTCTTGGAATACTTTGTGCGTCTTTTATAGTAATACTCCTATATTGATGTACAACCGTTAGGTTAGGTTTGTGCATCTCTCTTTCTGTTGCACCCCGTTAACACATATCCCCGTAGCATTTTGGCACTGTGCGTGGTTGCTGCGCCTCTATCTTTTCCAAGTGAGTCCTTAACGGGAATTTTTCAATTGCAACATTCATATAACCACACTGCCACTGCCGTCTTTCTTATCTACATAATAAAGAACGCATGCGAGCTTTTGTACAATATATAGGATTCGCCCTTTCTTCCGTCGTCAGGGTCATATGCTGGTCTAATGCTGATATATCCTGTACCTGTTTTAAATCATCTTATTCCAATTGTTTAGTTTACACAACTGTGCGAAATTATGCTGTTCGTTGTGTTTCAGTGATATCTGTTTTACATTTATTTAGGGCCGTCTGAAGAATATCACCCGGGTGCACCAGCCAAAAGAATGAACTGCATGTTTTCGGAATGGTTGGGTAAGAGATCAGCCTAGGTACATTGCAGGGGAAGTGACAATTAGGGGGGCAGCTACCGCTAAAGTAACCAATTTTTTTGTGCTCAAATAATTATTTTCATTTAATCGAAGTTGAATCTAAGAAATTTGTCTTTTATCAAACGATACTTTCATACCAAAAATCATTAAAATCGCTTCACTAGTCTCTAAGTTATCGCCATGTTTCTATTGAAGCGACAATTTCGGAGGGACCGTTTCACCCCTTAAATATGTTTCTTCGCCGCTAATATATATATATATATATATATATATATATATATATATATATATATATATATATATATATATCCATTATTCGCCGAATCCAGCACACTGGCTTTGGATTCGAGATTCGGCGCATAATGGCCGAATACTGCCGAATCCAGAATACAAAGTGTTATATGGAAACCTTCAGTTACGAATGTACATAACGGCATGTAATCTTCCGTGTTAGCTGTTACCACATTTATATTCCGTCCGCCTAAAAAACCAGAAAGACAACGGCGAACGCGGAAGAATATACGTATCACGTTAATGTTTACATTTGTATTATTCTTATGCTGAACGGTAATAGTTAAAAATGAAGCACGGCAAGTGACTTCTAATAGTGATTTTTAAATCTTGCGCGAATAAAACTTCTGTGCAGTCTAGTTACGTGATCTTAAATGTTTGAAAGAATAAATTAATCTGCAAAATACCCTTGCTTAACCCTCTGGAATGCGCAATCTTTTCACAGGTCTGAAATGTCTTCGTGGCAATAACAAGTACACACTTGTCGAATAAACGCGGTTTTCTATGTGTCTGAATGTTCTGTCCGTCACTCATGAAATGCCTGATATGTCACTATAAAATTATTTAACATTTACACATCCTAATTTTTAAGAATCTATTTTTTAACTTCCAAAATATCTACTCATCTTTTCGAGGTTTTATTTTTGAGTCTTCCCCTTCGAAAAAAAGAAAAACAATACGTAATCCTTTCCTTTCATAATTTTTTATTTCATCAAAATGAAACATTTTGTAATAGAGTGAAGAAAGTTTCTTATTATCTTTTAGATCATCTCAACAACATATATATCGAAATGTTTCATACAAATTTCTTTTGCCGGCCGCGGTGGCCGAGGAGACTGAGGCGCTTCAGTCACGGTCTGCACGGCCACTACGGTCGGGGTTCGAATCCCCCCTCGGGCATGGATATTTGTGCCGTCCTAGTTCGTAAGTAGTTCATAAGTAGTTTGTAAGTTTAGGGACTGATGACCCCGTAGTTAAGTCCCATAGACTATACAAACATTTGAATTGAACAAATTTCTTTTAAGGGTAAGGAGTATTAAAAAATCTTTGAAATATAAAATAAAAATGTAAATGGAAATTTTAATTTCTTAAATTTTTCTGTTAATATTGTCATTTGGGATTCACCCCAGAAGGCTTTATCTTCATCACTGGCTGTGATAGACGAGTAATTCTTTTTAAACACATGTACTTGACTATGAATGGTAGTGATTTTCCGTCTTTTGCAACTACAATAAAAATGCGATTTTTTCACACCAGACGCGTTTCGTTTTATTGACTGTAAAACATCATCAGTGGTCTGAAATAGTAGAAATCTACAGTTTGGTTTTTGTTTAGATCGAAAACAGTTCTTAAATGGACCCTGAAAAGTAGGCCTAATGTTTGGTACTTACGGAAATTTTGTCTTCTTTTCGCTTCACATCATGGAATGCCGGTCTGTTTAGTGCAATATCGCCGGTTCTTCACTAAACAGACCGGCATTCCATGATGTGAAGCGAAAAGAAGACAAAATTTCCGTAAGTACCAAACATTAGGCCTACTTTTCAGGGTCCATTTAAGAACTGTTTTCGATCCAAACAAAAACCAAACTGTAGATTTCTACTATTTCAGACCACTGATGATGTTTTACAGTCAATAAAACGAAACGCGTCTGGTGTGAAAAAATCGCATTTTTATTGTAGTTGCAAAAGACGGAAAATCACTACCATTCATAGTTATGAAAGCAACTACGGACATTATGGCCACACAAACGAAGAACATGTACTTGAGTTGACAGATTATTGGGGTTCGAGATTCAGAAGATTCGATTCGGGTTCGGTATTGGGCACATGTTTTATATAAGATTCGGTATTCGGATTCGATTCGGTAAAATTGGGGTTCGACCCATGCCACGCGAGCAGCGAGGGTGTTGACACTCCAACGGGGCGGGCAGAGGCCGCACAGCGTGGCGCTGCCGCTGTACTCGCGAGGAAACCTACCCAAGTGGCACTCTCTGATTTTTATGAAATTTGCGTATGTTATAATACATGAAAAACTATGGGATACGTATTTTTTTTAGCGGCGGAGAAACATATTTAAGGGTTGAAACGACCCCCCAAAATTGGGGCTGAAATACAAATATGGCGATTAGTGAAGCGATTTTAATGAAATTGGTATGAAAGTATCTTTTGGTAAAAGACAAATTTCATAGATTCAACTTCGATTAAATCAAAACAGTTTTTTTAGCACAAAAACTTGGTCACTTTAGGGATAGTTGCCACCCTAATTGTCACTCCCCCTACAATGTACCTAGGCCGATCTCTTATCAAAAGATACTTTCATACCAAAAAGTCATTAAAATCGCTTCATTAATCTCTAAGTTATCACGATTTTTCTATTTTAGCCCCAATTTTGGAGGGATCGTTTAACCCCTTAAATATGTTTTTCCACCGCTTAAAAAAAAAATAAAATAAAAATAAGGGTCCCACAGTTTTTCATGTATTATAACAAATCCAAATTTCATAAAAAGTGACACTTGGATAGGTTTCCTTTTTAGTCGCTCGTTAGTTGCTCGTTAAGGTGGCAAGTAACACCTACCACTCAACAGGAACTAACAGTCCACAAAATGGGAACGAGAAAGTAAGAAAGATCATAGAAAACTCGTTTAATAAATGATCTTAGAACACAGAAACTTCATGTTGATCACGCATAATAACATGTACGGTAAACTACAAAATGCGAAACTGAATGGCTAGTTAAAGTGGATCGAGAGAACAGCTTTCGAAGCACCTGGGAAAGGAAAAACTACCATATTTCGCAGTCAGGATGTATTCTCAAGCATCTAGTTTGCTCCCGACACTCGCCTTGCATTCGAGTGGCGCGGTGGTGGGCGACCGAGTGGCGAGGAAAAAGTCGAGCGCAGCCACGCGCCATGCCGCAAGCTGCACTAGCCTACCGACCCCTGCCGGACTATCGTAGAACCACATGTATCACGCGATTCGAGCGAGCAACCGAGCGAGGTGCAGACCTCTAGTGTGGACAATCTACGGTATTACGTTGTCTGAAGATGGCCTAAGAAGGCGAAAGCTAGTTCGCAACAAAAATAAATATTACTGTAAAACAAATACATAGTGTATACAGTTATTTAGTATATGTACATTCCATCAAGAAGCGACGGAAGAGTCCATAAATATTGTTCACGTCTACTGCTTCTCGCACACTTAAAGGCTAGTCTACACGACGCCACTAGGCTCCACGCGGATCCTCTATGACCTCATCCCCTTCCCTCCTCTCCTACAACACCTCGAACATCTCCGGCTCCTTTACACATCCCGCAAAATAGAGTCGCAAAACCCTCTGGTCTACCCTATTCTTACAAATCCCGGGCCTCTGCCACGCCTCCGCCAAACCGTCCCTCCCGGCCTTCACCTCCATACGCTCCGTATCCTCTCCCAGGGCAATTTCCGCACCCTTACTGGATACCGAACTTCGTCCCGATATCTGCCCCTCCTACCAACTCTGATCCCTTTCCCCGTAGCATCAGCGCCCCTCCCCTCTCTCCCGTCCCTTTCCCTTCCCGCCCGCTTGGCTACCCCTCTCCCATGCCCAGAGTCTCGTCACTCCTTCCCTCCTTACGCTCTCTTCCCTCCCCTTCTCCCCCTCCCCCGCACTTCCCCCGTCCCTGCCCCACCTCCCCCCTTCCATCCCCCTTCCAATCCTCCGCGGGGGCGTCTCGACTTTTTATCTACGTGTTCAGTGCAAGTGTCTCCAGTGTCGTGTGTTTTACTCAGTGCCTCCATCATCGCCGTCCCCATGTTTTATTTTGTACGCCGTCCGCTGTCTTCATGTGTGAACTTCGTGTCTCCGCAATGTACTTTTAAACTTGTCACCGTGGCCGATCGTTTTTACTGACTCTGTGTGCGTTTTATCACTGCCCGTCTGTTTTTTTGTTCTCTGCCGTATGTTTTGTCCTGTTTGTACATGTCCGTTTTAGTCTGTCGAAAACTCTGTATGTCAATGTTTTTCTTTCCGCATTTTTGTTCATCTTTTTTATATTTTATCTCCTCTTTGTCAACATTTTTGTATGTCACATGGCTGAAGAGCAGCCACCGCAGCTGCTGCCAGCCTGCCAGCTGTTTCTACGGCTGGCTTTAAAACAACAATAAAGGAAAAAAAACGCCACTAGCTTTCATGAACCTGCGCTACTGGCCAGTGCGCATGCGCGGCAGGCGTTCGCGCAACTCGTTGGCGAAACTAAACAGTTTCGGCACCTTCCAACTTTGGCGAAACTGATTGAACGTGTTTTTAGGTTAGGTTATGACCAATACACAAAACACAACCTAAAGGGGGGAACGGAAGAAATAATTCAGTTTTTGAACATATATGCGTTGCGTAGGTGTTTGTGCGATTTTAACGGCGTGTTAGTGCTCTTCTAGTAATTACCTGTGCAATTAAATATTGATGGGTTCACGATTAGTGAATTGCAGACTAAAATACATCCAATTCGAAATACCTATACAAACGAAGTATGGCAATTGTGGATTTCGGAATACGGTACAAGTACTGTAGAGACGAATATCTACTTGACAAGAAACGCGATTAATGCAATTTGTAATTTCAGTTCTGGTAACAATGCTTCACGCATAATTGTATCTTGTTTGTTTATTGCATTGGTAACTCTGTTTAAAAGGAACGTAAACGGCTCTAGTGACATTCTGAGTGGATTAAAATAACTTCAAATTTCTTCAATCACAATTTCATTCAGCAAGGTCGCTGAGCAATCGAACTGACGTCTTTTTTCAATCCAGTCAGAAACCCAAACACGTTCCTTATTCTTTTTTATGTTTAGTCTTATGCAGCGACTTCACACAGAGAAGCGATAGCTCCGCCACAAGTCTTACAGCTACCAAAAATTTCATTCTATGGCGACTAGGCACCCACAAAACAACGAAACTAAAGTGTGTAGTTTTGGCGCCGTGTCTACAGACACACACGAAACCAGTTGCGCGCAACTCATTTCATGAAACGAGTGTCGCAACCTGGTGTCGTCGTGTAGACTAGCGTTAACGCTCGTAGGACTGACGGGCTGCTGACTGGCTGGCTAACTCGCGAGTACTTTGCGCAGTCCAGCAATGAAAAGAGGCAAAAGTTACTTTAAAAGCCTTTATACGGCGCAAATATGATGGTATCGAATTATATTGTGGACATATCAGTGCAGTTTTACCGAGTTCAAAATGTTCAAAAGTTTGTTAAGCTTATGGGACTTAACTACGGGGTCATCAGTCCCTAAACGTACTAACTACTTATCAACTAGCTACAACTAAGGACGGCACAAATATCCATGCCCTAGGGGGGATTCGAAATCCCGACCGTAGTGGCCGTGCAGACCGTGACTGAAGCGCCTCAGTCCTCTCGGCCACCGCGGCCGGCTTTTACCGAGTCCATTTCCAATATGTAAAGCAGAATCGAAAGAAAAATAATAATAGCATTGCTCCTGATTTCAAAATGATGGGTCCACAGTGCAACACAAATCAGCAATCGAGAGATAATAACACATCTTCAACGTCCACGTCGCTGGTGCAGTATTGCGTACCGGTTGTTGAGCAGATTGTAAATAATGCACGAGTTTTTGGGTACTTCTAAGTGTAAAATGTAATTTCTCTTCTTCAGTTATTGCATTTCTTAGCCACTGTGGTTTTATGTCATTCGAAACAAAACTCGGTACGAAGTTGAAGAGTCTTTTATTTAAACGACAATAGCTCCTGAATAAATTCATGATAAACATTTTTTGGAAACTCTCCTTTTACACAATGGCATTACCAGCTTCCGTGTTCGGACTCGCACCTTTAAGGGAGAATGAAATGACGACGAAGCAAAGGGGAACAGGGAAGGAAGGGGAAAGTGATAAAGTGATGATATAACAAGTGCAGTGAAAATTCCCTTTACTTTGACGTTAGCTTCGTGTCGCATTCAAAATCTATATCTATATATAAAAGGCTTGTGTGTGTACGTGCTGACAGACTTTTCTCCATGACCACATACTGCCACCCACTCGTGGTTGTGTTGTGGTGGTAGATAGCCCTTGGTCTAATGATGTTAGTAAGGGAGTTTGGTCGCGGTGCGTGGCAGTGGGTGAATGTGACGAGCAAAAATTCGCAAAATATGCAATAAATACTCTTAGGAAAAGCTATATACTCTGTGACTTACGAAATTTGCGGTACGAGTCAAAATCTGTTTATTCTTCCAATCGTCAGACAATACGGTCCTTTCAGACTTTAATAACGACGAGGAATATAAAATACGGATTTTTTTTTTAAATAGATCACATGTTTCCGCCAACCACACATTACCGACTATGAACAGAGACACAAAACAAAGATAAAAATCCAGATAGACTCAAAGATAAAAAATACTCGTGGAACATTGATCACTGTCGTGGAAGCTTGGTGGAAACACAGACATACATAATGATATAGCCACGACACTCTCTGCTGTGAAACTATGCGACGTAGTCCTACTCATATCCCGGCGGCCTCCTGTGATAATGTTGGCAACAGGTGTTGAATAACGAGAATCATGTGACATCGTCATAAGCCAATCGCGTGACACGCAAATATTTTGTCGTGAAATCAAGCATTCAGCAGGAACAGCAGTATTTATCTACACTCTGTGATTCGGTCATCTATGCAACGATTTTATATCGTGTTATTGATGTTGCCAACATAAAAACACGAGGCTGCCAGGATAGAAAAAAAAAATTTACCGAATCGGATACATCCGTTGTTGTCACATCTCATTATGACCAGCACTTTCACGCGAAACGGTTTTGTATAGAGTCTCATGATTCACACAGTCTTACAATTCATTCCAAATTCCTATTCAAGGAGATATTTGTGAAAACTGTTACAAATCAATATTCGCAGTTATCGAATATTTTCAGGAATGTAATCTGCCAGCCGCTTTCGGCGCTGCTGTTGCAATGTATAACAAAATTGAGAATAACGACGCATAATATGAAATATACAAGAAAGTTGGGGAAGCATCATTAAAAGGGCCATTTACACATCGTCATCCGTCTTAACCGAACAAAAAAGGACCAAGATAAAGTCAGCGATTAGTAGGTTTTTCCCAATATCACGTGACATTTCCACCTCAATGTTGAGGGGACAACATGTGTTCTGCGCTTCTGAATGCTCACTCCAGAGATACTTCTGCTCTCTGCTGCCTCCAGAGATAATATAGCTGCACATGCGAGCGACAAGCTCATCAGAATCCTCTCTGCTTTCATAACTGTTGGGTGCGATATTGTAATTAAAATTTGTAATTACTTACATTTGGTGCGGACTACATTAAGACGTCGTCTTTTGCAGAGACAATTGCGCTTAGAGTTATGATGCGATTTCTGAATATATAGTTCTGTTACACAAGGTCGATTTCAACTTCGTGCTTTTCGAAGTAATCACTGCAGGACATGGGGTCAAGTATTAGCTGAAAGACTGGCCGATGCTGTTAATACAGTCAAGACATTTCACTAGGAATACTATATTTAATGGAATGTTCTATAGAGACGATCAGCTTACTCCACACCTTCAACGATTACCCAGAGTTACATAATCACACATTGACACCACCATGACGTCTTATTTAAACAAACATCTACTGCTCTGTTGATTCAATTACCAGACTTTCATCACTCGTCGAGTTTTCGATAATAGGCAGCACTGCATACAGAATAACTACATTGTCCCCAGTGCAACACTGCAACATACTAATACTTCAGCATATACTTACTGTGAGAGATAAAAAGTTTAGTACTACACCATAGAACCAATACATGGCTCTGTTATTATTATTAGTATTTCTCATCTCAACTAAAGAAGTTTTCAGAAGTTTACGCCAAACAAACAATTACACACACCTTAGTCTTACCTTTATGAACACAACCTAACATTGAATTTATATCGATCCGGGGTACGGACTTACATTAATTTAACTTTTTGCACGAAGAACTTTATGAACGTTCATCGTTTTCAACAATGATTACTACGTAAATTTGACATCTCGGCTAGGAGAACTGAGATTGACAAAGCGATCCAACAACGATTCTGTTTAAGCTGACCTAGGTCCGGAACCCCAAAAAACCATGATATACACAGGTCCCTCTTTAACAACCGTTGCGAAGCACGGGCGTATAAGCTAGTTAATTTATATTATTCGATATGTTGTCAGGGCGGCGGTCTAAATATTTTTGATTAAGAAGACACAATATCTGTAGTCTTGCCATTATAAAATCTATCTGGTATCTCCCGCTGTCTCCTGGTCTCTTCCACGTGTACAACCTTCTTTTGTGATTCTTAAACCAGGTGTTTGCTGTAACTAAATTATGTTCCGTGCAAAATTCCACCAGGCGGCTTCCTCTTTCATTCCTTTTGCCCAGACCATATTCACCTACTATCTTCCCTTCCCTTCCTTGTCCTACTATCAAATTCCAGTCTCCCATAACAATTAAGTTCTCCTCTCTCTTAATTGTCTGAATAATTTCCTTTAGCTCCTCATATATTTCTTCGATCTCCTCATCATCGGCAGAGCTAGTTGGCATATAAACCTGTACTAATGTGGACGGTGTTGGCTTCGTATCGACCTTGACTACGATAATGCGATCACTGTGCTGCTCATAGTAGTTTACCCGCATTCCTATTTTCTTATTCATTATCTGATATATTAACAGTGGTGACAGGTTTCAACTCATTTCTGAGTTATCCTCGGATCAGTTTACGTCTTTCTCGATACTTGTATCTGCCTCGAGGTAGTATCACCTTCCAATCACCTAATTACAACTTATAAAAGCAACAGTAGTTCGTGGAGCTACAATAAAAGGCCATATGTCTCATGTTCCTGACACTGTCAGTCAATTTTAACCAGCACGGCATGATTTTAGCTACCGTTCTTCAAAAATGTTTCAACCAACACACATACACACACACACACACACACACACACACACACACACACACACATACCAATGTGATTTGCTTCAAATGTTATTCCGCCTATATATATTTTATATATATTTTTTTTTTGAAAAAGAGAAATCTGCTAACATCGAATATTAATTTAAGTGTAAGGAAGTCTTTTCTGAAGGCATTTGTGTGGAGTGTTGCCTTGTATGGGAGTGAAACATGGACGATAAGCTGTGCGGACAGGCTTTTGAAATGTGGTGCTACAGAAGAATGCTGAAGATTAGGTGGGTAGATCGCATAACTAATGAAGAGGTACTGAACAGAATTGGCGAGAAAAGGAATTTTTGGCATACCCTGGCTAAAAGAAGGGATCGCTTGGTAGGACATATTCTTAGACATCGGGGAATCGTAAATTCAGCCTCGGAGGGAAGTGTGTGGGGTAAAAATCGCAGAGGGAGACCAAGAGACGCGTATAGTAAGCAGATTCAAGTGGATGTTGGTTGCCGTTCTTATGAGGAGATGAAAAGGCTTGCTCAGGATAGAGTAGGGTGGAGAGCTGCATCAAACCGGACTGAAGACCATAACAACAATAACAACATATATTTTTTCTGTTATATTGTAATTTAATGATCTGAAGCTTATACTGTCTGATGGCAGGTACAACTATTGACAAACACGTCAACTAAGCCCAGGGTGACTCAGAAATGAATTGAAACCGATCATACTGTTAATAAATTTGCGGTCAAAACTATAGATATTGTCTACTTCATCTAAAAGGAATTTGTACAAAAAGTACTGACACGTAAGTGCTTTTGCGGTACTTTGTCCCTTTTGTTCTAACATGACGAACAGTCCTTTGTTTGCACAAAAAGATGAAATCAATTTTTCATCCACCTTGGCCCCCCCCCCCTCCAATCATCCTTCTCTCTCTCTCTCTCTCTCTCTCTCTCTCTCTCTCTCTCTCTCTCTCTCTCTCTCTCTCTCTGTTTTTGTATCTTTCTTTCACCGCGACCGAACAGCCGTACGCACTAAGGCGCCTTGCTGCGGTACGCGCGGCCGATCACCATCGGAGGTCCGAGTCCTCCTTTGAGCATAGCAGTGAGTCTGTCGTCCTTACGATAAGTTAGTTTAAGTAGGTTAGTGACCGATTTTAAACATATGTTCTCAAAAATTGCTGCAGCCGCGCTAAATTTACAGCAATCTTATTACATCTTATATAATAGGCTGTTTGTATGTGTGTTCCACATTTCCTCCTAAACATCTGAACCGATTTGAACCAAATATTGTACACATAGTCCTTACTATCAGGCAAGAATCGCTGTCAGGGTAAGAATCACCTACGACGCATGCAGAAGGAGATATGACGTCATAAACAATGAGATGCGCGAAAAACTGCTGCGTCAAACGACAATTCTGCACATTTTCTCCTAAACCACTGGACCGATTCCAACCAAATTTGGCACACTATTCCTTACCATACGTATTTGTATGGAGTGTTGCCTTGTATGGGAGTGAGACATGGACGATAAACAGTGCGGACAGGAAGAGGATTGAGGCTTTTGAAATATGGTGCTACAGAAGAATGCTGAAGTTTAGGTGGGTGGATCGCGTAACTAATGAGGAGGTACTGAATAGAATTGGGGAGAAAAGAAATTTGTGGCATACCTTGACTAAAAGAAGGGATAGATTGGTACGAGACATTCTTAGACATCAAGGAATTGTGAATGTAGCGTTGGAGGGAAGTGTATGGGGTAAAAATCGCAGAGGAAGACAGAGAGATGGATACAGTAAGCAGATTCAGACATATGTAGGTTGCCGTTCTTATGAGGAAATGAAGACGCTTGCTCAGGGTAGGGTATTGTGGAGAGCTGCATCAAACCCGTCTCCGGACTGAAGACCATAACACACACACACACACACACACACACACACACACACACATTCCTTACAGTGAGGTAACAACTGCTGCAGGAGTACGAACCACATAAGACACGTGGTTCAGGGGATATAACGTCATGAACAGTAGGAATCGCAAAAAAACTGCTACATAATGCGGCGAGACTTTATAAATACACTGTATGAGAATGACAGTAATAGGCGACTTGCAACAAACTTTAAACATAATTTCAAACCTTTATTAAATTTTTTCTCGCAGACAACCACATCAAAATAATGGAAGGAAAAAAGTTTCTCGCTTACTACTTTTCCGCTGTTCATAGATCAAAACTGTGGCATTCGGTATAACGTTACAATTTATAATTTCTGCACTACCAATTGTACACGCAGGAAATTTTGCAGACAGAATACACACTTAAACCTGAATGTACGTTCGAAATTGTATCACAGTATGACACGTAGTTCATGAGACAAGAGGACGTAAAGAGTAACGTTCATGGAAAACCGCCCCCATCAAGCATCACGTTTTAACCTATTACTTCTTTACTACTAACCATATTCGCAACAGATTTTACCGACATACAGCACTTATACAAATCAATATATATACCCGCAAAATTTTACAATTGTTCAACATATTTATACTAATAATCAATCTGTAAATGTAGCCCTGTCGCCGTTCGCTTCAATCTTCAAAACTACTGGACGAATTTTTATGCGGTTTTCACAGAAAACATGAGGGAAGATTGGTTCTGGATCAAGACATGATTTCATGAAAATAGAATCACGAAGTGTTTTCAAGGACCGTGGTGTCTGTCTGTTCATCTATTACAAACCACTTCTTCAAAACTACTTCACGGATGCCATGGGGTTTTCACAGGTAACTTCAGCGTAACTTTGGATAACATATAGACTTAGTTCCATAAAAACCGGTTCACGAAAAGAAGAATAGAACAGTTTAACGTTTTTCATCGACAACCGTCATGTCTTCCTCTTTCATCTCCAAAACTAACTGGCGAATTTTCAGGTGTTTTTCACAGGAAACGTGAGGGTATCTTGCGGTTACAGAAACACTTCATTTCACCAAATCGGATCAGAAACAGTAAGATATCACAGTTTAAACATTTCTCTGAAAGCAATCGCATGTGTCTATTTGTAGAGAGTAATCTCCAAAAGTACTAAATGAACATTCATTGAGGTATCACAAGTAAACAGAGAATATCCTGGGGCAACATATATAGGCTTCATTTAATCAAAATCAGATCAGGAAAGCAAAAGATGTCGTAATTTGAAGTTTTAGGTGTATTTCAGGCTTGGAAAGAACGGCGTATTGCAGCAAAGAACTAATAGATAGCGCTGCGATTGTTCGTGAGAAGTTCGGGGCAGCGATCGCATGATTACCCTTTGAATATACTACTTACTCTTTTCAAATTTACCACATTTCTGAAAATTGTATCCTTGGTGCTATGTTCTGCGAAATATGAATCAACGCAATGAATATAAAACTGATACATTCCTCACCGTGTTTACTCCATATATTTACATACTGATATCACAGTCTAACGTATATGTACAACAGCCATGAAAATTTAAGTCTCACACTTGGAGCTACAAAAGCGCATCTAAAGGAAAGAGAGCCAACCGCAAGAATAATAATTGTTTTCAGCGATATTTTACTTCATTAAGGAAATACTTATTACTTATTATATTTCAGCTTTACATGCCTCAGTCCATTGTCCAGATATATGAATGATCATGAAATGTTTTAAATAGCGAGTATAACTGATGTATGAAGTAAGCTACATCATATTCATGAAGATATCCCTATTTCTAACACGTTTCGCAAACGTATTAAAAAAAAAACTACTGACACATTTCCATTTGAGCTAAGATTGGGGCAACATATAGGGATGATTTGATCAAAATCAGATCACGGAAAAAAAGTTTTCAGTAACTGTCTGTTCATCTATTAGAAATACCAAATCTCCTAAACTATTTCACGTATTTGCATGGAGCAACATTCTTTTCATAAAAGTGGTACCAGGGACATTGTTTTAGATGTAGGTTATGCTTGAGGTATGGATTGCGTAGTACAGCAAACAAGCGATAGAGGCGCTGTAGTGCACCAAAGAACTAATAAACATCGCTGCTGGATAATAAGTATGGGGCAGTACACAAATAAGCGAAGAATTAAGCAATCTTATGTGTACCAATACCAACAAACATTGAACATAGTGTTACAGATTTCGCTTTGTGTATGAAATACTTAACGACATTTCTTTGCTTATTTTGTCGCGTTTCACTTTTTTTTTATCAAAAACTTTATGAAGATACATTGTTTCGGACAATGACTTTTACTTACATTTGACATCTTGGCTAGGACAACTGAGTTTATTGACAGAGCGATCCAACGAGGATTCTATTTTTTTACTGACTGAGGTCCGGAACCCTAGAAAGCCATGATACACACAGGCCCTCGTTCAACAACCGTTGCGAAGCACGGGCGTATAAGCTGGTTGTAGAATAAAGGAGCCCAACAAGTTGCAATTTGTTTAGATACTTGATCTAGATTGCGACACCAACTATGGGTGCCTTCATCAGACGATTAAAATTATTACCTTGAAATGAATGATTGAGTAAATTAACAAACATTAGTGTGAAATACTTCATATACAAACCTAATATATAAAGCAGAGTGTCCGTATGTGTGTACGTGTTGCGTACAAATCTACAGTTTTGTTCCAATCTTTCTCAAATTTTGTACACGCAAGCTTCAATCAATGAGGACGGTCGCCGTAAGTGTAAGAATCAAATACGATATATAGTACACATGACGTCATAAACAATGAATGCGCGAAAAACTGCTGCATTTTGCGACAATGCTGCTCATTTTCTCCAAACCACTGGACCAATTGCAACCAAATTTGGTACACACATTCGTTACCGTGAGGTAACAATTGCTGCATGGATAAGGATCACATACGGCACATGGTTCAAAAGACATTACGTCGTAAACAATAGAAACCGCAAAAAATGCCATATAATGCGGCGATACTTTCGAAATACACTGTATGAGAATGACTGTACTTAGCGACTTGCAACAAACTTTAAACATAATTTCAAACCTTTATTAAACTTTTTCTCGCTGGCAACCATAGTAAAATGATGAAAGGAAAAAAAGTTTCTCGCTTACTACTTTTCCGCTGTTTATGGAGTAAAACTACGGCATTCGGTATGACGTTACAATTTATAATTTCAACACTACAAATTGTAGTCGCATGAAATTTTACAGACAGTATACACGATCTTAGTTGAGTGTACCTTCTAAACTGTATCACAGTACGACACGTAGTTCATGAGATATGAGCACATAAACAGTAACGTTCATGGAAAACCGCCCCATGACGCCTTACGTGTTAATCTATTACTTCTTTACTACTAATTGTATTACCGAGAGATTTTACACACATACAGCCCTTATCCAAATGAATATATACCTGAAAACGGCATAAATAAATAAATACCCGGGCCACGCCGGGTTTTCAGCTAGTAATTTTTATATACAAAGCCATATGTAGAAATACGTACTCACATGAGACGCAAACGTATGAGCGATATGCTCAAGTCCAAGAGACAAATAACGTCAGAACAAGAAGCTAGTGAGTCAACTTTTACAAAAGAGCGGCTGGCCCTTGTCGGGCTGCAGTATATAGCTACATATAATTACATATAAAAATATTTATAATATAGTACTTCATGCTAATGTTTGTTATTTTACTCAATAATTCATTTCAGTCTTCTGGTGAAGGCACCCACAGTTGGTGCTGAAATCTAGATAAAGTATCTAAACGAAGTGCAACTTGTTGGACTGCTTTATTCTACAATTATTCTCAGTTTAGGGACCAATGACCACTGCAGTTGCTCCCATAACTTTACAAACATTTCTTTTTCTTCTTTCCCTCTTTCTATCCACTTTCCGTCTCTCTTTCTTATCTTTCCCTCTTTCTATCCACTTTCCGTCTCTTTTATCTTTCCCTCTCTTTTTTCCCCTTTCCCTCTCTTTTTTCCCCTTTCCCTCTCTTTTTTCCCATTTCCCTCTCTTTTTTCTTGTCTTTTTTTCTCTTTCCATCTCTTTTTTCTTCTCTTTTTTTCTCTTTCCATCTCTCTTTTCTTCTCTTTTTTTTCTTCCCCTCTCTTTCTTCTTCTCTTTTTTTCTCTTTCCCTCCCTTTTTTTCTCTTTCCCTCCCTTTTTTCTCTAATACACTCCTCTTTCATTCTGTTTTTTTCTCTTTCCCTCTGTTTTATTCTCTCTTTCCCTCTCTTTTATTCTCTCTTTCCCTTTGTTTCTTTTTTCCCTCTCTCTCCCTCTGTTTCTTTTCCCTCTCTCTCTCTCTCTCTCCCCCTCTGTTTCTTTCCCGCCCCCTCTCTCTCTCCCTCTGTTTCTTTTCCCTCTCTCTCTCTCTCCCTCTGTTTCTTTTCCCTCTCTCTCTCTCTCTCTGTTTCTTTTCTCTCTCTCTCTCTCTCCCCCCCCCTCTGTTTCTTTTCCCTCTCTCTCTCTCTCTCCCTCTGTTTCTTTTCCCTCTCTCTCTCTCTCCCTCCCTCTGTTTCTTTTCCCTCTCTCTCTCTCTCTCTCTCTCTCTCTCTCCCTCTGTTTCTTTTCCCTCTCTCCCTCTGTTTCTTTTCCCTCTCTCCCTCTGTTTCTCTTCCCTCTCTCTCTCTCTCCCTCTGTTTCTTTTCCCTCCCTCTCTCTCTCTCTCTCTCTCTCTCTCTCTCTCTCTCTCTCTCCCCCTCTGTTTCTTTTCCCTCTCTCTCTCTCTCCCCCTCTGTTTCTTTTCCCTCTCTCTCTCTCTCCCTCTGTTTCTTTTCCCTCTCTCTCTCTCTCTCTCCCTCTGTTTCTTTTCCCTCTCTCTCTCTCTCCATTTCTGTTTCTTTTCCCTCTCTCTCCATTTCTGTTTCTTTTTCCTCTCTCTCCATTTCTCTTTGTTTTCTCTCTCCATGTGTGTCTCTCTCTCTTTCGCTTGTTCGTCTGTGCACTGTCGCAGCCACAACGTAATGAAACACGTGGACGAGAGCGCAGTGCTCCAGGCAGCAGTACATAATGGTGGCCAGCTCAATGCCTCTCCCACCCCATCTCACACGGCTGCTACCTCAAGTGACCTCCCCGCGTTCTCTGAGGACCCTGCATTGTGCTAGGCCGGACATCCGCTGCCACGGCGATAACTTCACCCACACTGCCGACTCCAACGCCCACTGCCCAAACCGTCTAGACGTACTTCTTGCTGTCTGGGTTTGCAAAGCTAAAAACTAATTTCTTTTTAATTGGGTGAGTCTGCCTTTACGGAGTGTGTTGGTATTCGTGTTATTATTCTTAGAGATATTTGACTGCAGTTCCAGTATCTTCAATGGGCTTTCATTCATTTCTATCGGACAAAATGATATTTACAGTTTATACAGAATATATAAAAAGTAGAAAACATAAAAGTTTTTATTCGCATCGACAATAAAAACATTGTGGTTTGTCAATGTCATTGCAATTCTGTCAGAGACGGCAAAGCACCTGTCAGAGCGACGGAACGGTATGGACAGTGTGTTGGAAAGTGTGTATAAGATGAACTTAAGAAGAGTAAAACTAGGGTAATGGAATGCAGTGTAAGAAAATCGGGCGATGCTGAAGGAATCAGACTAGGTATCGAAACAAAGTTGTATAGATGAGTTTGTTACTTAGGCAGTGCCGGCCGCGGTGGCCGAGGGGACTGAGGCGCTCCAGTCACGGTCTGCACGGCCACTACGGTCGGGGGTTCGAATCCCCCCTCAGGGATGGATATTTGTGCCGTCCTAATTCGTAAGTAGTTCATAAGTAGTTTGTAAGTTTAGGGACTGATGACCCCGTAGTTACGTCCCATAAGCTTAACAAACATTTGAACTTAGGCAGTAAAATAACATATGTTACAGTACAGAGGATATAAAAGGCACAATGGCTATGGGAATAAAAGCGGTTTTCGAAGGGAGCAACTTGTTGATATCGAATATTAAAGTATAAGCAAGTGTTTTCGACACGCATTAGTGTGGAGTGTTGCCTTGTACGAGAGTGAAACATGGACGACAAATAGTGTAGACAGGAAGAGAATAGAGGCTTTTGAAATGAGGAGCTACAGAAGAATGATGAAGATTATGTGGGTGTGTCGCGTAAGTAATGAAGAGATACTGAACAGAATTGCACAGAAAAGGAATTTTTGGCATACCTTGACTAAAAGAAGGGCTTCGACATGACAGTATGGTAAATTTAGCATTGGAGAGAGTGGGGAAAACCGCAGAGGGAGACCAAGAGACGAATCCAGTAAGCAGTTTCAGATGGATGTGGGCTGCCGTTCTGATGAGAAGATGACGAGGCTTGCTTGTCTGCATCAAACTAGTTTCGGAGACAAGACTACAAAGTACCCGAATTGTAAACTTATACCGCAGGAAAAATTTCTTTCTTCTCTTGTTTAATTTGTTCTTCTGGTGGTGGTGGTGGGGGGGGGGGGGGATTTGGACGATTCACTCCGTAAATAAGAGAACTACACTCCTGGCCATTAAAATTGCTACACCAAGATGATGACGTGCTACAGACGCGAAATTTAACAGAGGGGAAGAAGATGCTGTGATATGCAAGTGATTAGCTTTTCAGAGCATTCACACAAGGTTGGCACCGGTGGCGACACCTATAACGTGCTGACATGAGGAAATTTTCCATACAGAAACAGCAGTTGACCGGCGTTGCCTGGCGAAACGTTGTTGTGATGCCTCGTGTAAGGAGGAGAAATGCGTACCATCACGTTTCCGACTTTGATAAAGGTCGGATTGTAGCCTATCGCGATTGCGCTTTATCGTATCGCGACATTGCTGCTCGCGTTGGTCGAAATCCAATGACTGTTAGCAGAATATGGAATCGGTGGGTTCAGGAGGGCAACACGGAACGCCGTGCTGGATCCCAACGGCCTCGTATCACTAGCAGTCGAGATGACAGGCATCTTATCCGCATGGCTGTAACGGATCGTGCAGCCACGTCTCGATCCCTGATAGAGGCGTTTGCAAGACAGCAACCATCTGCACGAACAGTTCGACGACGTTTGCAGCAGCATGGACTATCAGCTCGGAGACCATGGCTGCGGTTACCCTTGACGCTGCACCACAGACAGGAGCGCCTGCGATGGTGTACGCAACGACAAACCTGGGTGCACGAATGGCAAAACGTGTTTAATTTTTTTTTTCCGGATGAATCAAGGTTCTGTTTACAGCATCATGATGGTCACATCCATGTTTGGCGACATGGCGATGAACGCACATTGGGTGATCGTATTCGTCATGGCCATACTGGCGTATCACCCGGTGTGATGGTATGGGGTGCCATTGGTTACACGTCTCGGTCACCTCTTGTTCGCATCGACGACACTTTGTACAGTGGCCGTTACATGCCAGATATGTTAAGACCTGTGGCTCTACCGTTCATTCGATCCCTACGAAACCCTGCATTTCAGGAGGATAATGTACGACCGCATGTTGCAGGTCTTGTATGGGCCTTTCTGGATACGGAAAATGTTCGACTGCTGCCCTGACCAGCACATTTTTCAGATCTCTCAGTAATTGCAAACATCTGGTCAATGGTGGCCGAGCAACTGGCTCGTCACAATACGCCAGTCAGTGCTCTTGATGATCTGTGGTATCGTGTTGAAGCTGCATGGGCATCTGTACCTGTACACGCCATCCAAGCTCTGTTTGACTCAATGCCCAGGCGTATCAAGGCCGTTATTACGGCCAGAGGTGGTTGTTCTGGGTACTGATTTCTCAGGATCTATGCACCAAAATATCGTGAAAATGTAATATGTCAGTTCTAGTATAATATATTTGTCCAATGAATACCCGTTTATCATCTGCATTTCTTGTTGGTGTAGCAATTGTAATGGCCAGTAGCGTGTATTTTGTTGTTGCGAATACCCTCCATCAAGCGGGGTAGAGCACGCCCTGGGGAGTTGGTTTGCACCTCCAACGTCGTCGGACACCCGCAAACCCCCCCTTACCTACGCTACTGGCTACTGTCCGAGCGGAGAGGTCGTCACGGGTGAGACGTTCAGTAGTGTGCTCAGTCAAAACTGTCAGAAGAGCTGCGGCTCAGAAGAAGACACTGGTCTATATTGGACGGCGCGTGCTGGCGGCAGACACGGCAGTGACGTAACAGCCGCGTGTCACGTAACGGCGGAAGGCGAGCGCACTAGTGCCGGGCCTACCGACCTCTGTGCCGTTCACAATGCCGCCTCCACTGCTCAGAGGAACACACGCGATGTATTCCACCTTCTGTTCTGCCCTACGTTGTGTCTTGTTTTTGTTGTGGTCTTCAGTCCGCAGACTGGTTTGAAGCAGCTCTCCACGCTACCCTGTCCTGTGCAAGTCTCTTCATCAGAGAATACGTTCCGCAACCTGCTTACTGTATTCTTCCCTCGGTCTCCCTCTACGATTTTTATTCCACACACTTCCTTCTAATGCTAAGCTGACGATTCCAAATCAAATGTTTGTTAAGCTTACGGGACTTAACTACGGGGTCATCAGTCCCTAAACTTACAAACTACTTATCAACTACCTACAACTAAGGACGACACAAATATCCATGCCCGAGGGGGGATTCGAACCCCCGACCGTAGTGGCCGTGCAGACCGTGACTGAAGTGCCTCAGTCTCCTCGGCCACCGCGGCCGGCGTGACGATTCCGTGAGGCCTCAGAATGTCTCTCACGAAATATCCCTTCTCTTAGTCTGGGCATGCCAGAAACTCCTCTTCTTCCCATTCCCCTATAGCACCACATTTCAAAAGCTTCTATCACCTTTTTGTCTCAACCCTTTATCGTCCACGTTTCATTCCCATACAATGCTGCACGCTAGACAAATGTTTTCAGAAAGGACTTCCTAACATTTAAATTAATTTTGATAAAATTCAATACACAGATACCACAAAATCTAAAAATTAAAAGGTAACTTTATATTATTAAAGTCCTGGGTGCCGATATGTAGAGAAAATCGCAAAGCTGTTAAGACGTGTTTGTTTAGACACAACCAGTTTGACATCGGTATAGATGCATCTTCAGGTAACATTAGAAAAATGATTACATGACATTTAGACAACAGCGTAATCATTTTGCTAATGTCACCTGAAGATGCATCTATACCGATGTCAAACTGGTTCTGTCTAAGTAAACACGTCTTAAGAGCTTTGCGATTTTCTCTACACATCTACACCCGTGACTTCGTTATTGAAGTTAACTTTTAATTGTTATATTTTGTGCTGTTTGTGTATTCAATTTTATCATAATGTGTTTAAGCTGTAGTTGTTATTTTCAGAAAATTATTTTTAAATTAATATTGGATGTTCATAAGTTTCACATCTTTAGAAACGCTTTTCTCCCCATAGCCATTCTGCATTTTTTATCATCTCTACTTCGACCATCAGAAGTTATTTTGCTACCCAAATAAACTCATCTTCTACTTTTATTGTCTCATTACCTAATCTAATTCCTTCAGCATTGCCTGATTTTCTCACATTGCATTCCATTACGTTCGTTTTACTCTCGTTAATGTTCATCTTATATGTTCCTTTCAAGACACTGTCCATTCCATTCATTTGCTCTTTCAGATCCTCTGCAGTCTGTGACAAAATTACTATGTCATCGGCAAACTGCAAAGATTTTATTTCTTCTCCCTGAACTTTAATTCCGTTTCCAAATTTCTCCTTCCATTCCACCTCTGCCTGCTCAATGTACAGATTGAACAACATTGGGGAAAGGCTACCACCCTGTCTTACCCCCTTTCCCAACCTCTGTGTCCCTTTATTTTCCTTCGTCTCTAATAACAGCTGTCTGGTTTTCGTATAGGTTGAATATAACTCTTCGCTCTCTATTTTACCCCTGCTACAATCAGAATTTGAAAGAGTGTATTGGCGGCCGCGGTGGCCGAGGTGACTGAGGCGCTCCAGTCACGGTCAGCACGGCCACTACGGTCGGGGGTTCGAATCCCCCCTCGGGCATGGATATTTGTGCCGTCTTTAGTATAAGGTAGTTCATAAGTAGTTTGTAAGTTTAGGGACTGATGACCCCGTAGTTAAGTCCCATAAAAAAAAGAGTGTATTCCAGTCGACATTGTCACTTGCTCAGTTAACCGCGTGGTCTAACGCACCGCTTTCGGAGACGGGGAGGCGTACCGGCCGCCGTTAGATTGCGCCCGGGTGGATTAACGAATGGGGTCAGAGTGCCGGCCAGCCTGGATGCGGTTTTTAGGCGGTTTTCCACATACCCCTGGGTGAATACCGGGCTGGTCCCCAAGTCCCGCCTCAGTTACGCGATTCGGAAACATTTCGTAACCCTTTACACTTTCACACACATATAACACTATACGCAGACATTTGGGGTACCCATTTCCTCGCAGGTGGCATGGGGTAGGAACAGCAAGTGCATCCGGCCACCCCGTAAATATTAACACGCCAAAGCCGACCCTGCATGTGCGGGAACATGGCTAAAGAGAAAGGGAAAACAATGTAAATAGAGCCGCGGTGGAGTAGCCGAGCGGTCTAAGGCGCCTCGCTGCGGAGCGCGCGGTTGCTCGCCGTGGAGGTTCGAGTCCTCCCTGGGGCATGGCTGTGTGTGTTTGTCCTTAGGTTAGTTTACCTAGGTTTAAATAGTTTGTAAGCTACGGACGGATGACCATGCAGTTTGGTCCGATAGATCTACAAACATTTGAACATTTGAAAACCGTGCCTAAAGCCTGCCGCGGGTAGACATTAGTAACTGTACAAATTTTTAGCTCTTTATGTCTTGTGGTTCAGGTGTGATAAACGTACACCGAACAGACATTCACATTTATAGATATAGATAAGTATGATGCAGAAGTAGGTCGAATAATTGTTTTTAGACACGTAACAGGTGGTGATTGTACTTCGTAGATGGTCATTACTTGATCTAATGTTGCATACTCAACCACTATGAGAAGTACTAAAATGTTCAAATGTTCAAATGTTTGTATAGTCTATGGGACTTAACTACGGGGTCATCAGTCCCTAAACTTACAAACAACTTATGAACTACTTACAAACTAGGACGGCACAAATATCCATGCCCGAGGGGGGATTCGAACCCCCGACCGTAGTGGCCGTGCTGACCGTGACTGGAGCGCCTCAGTCACCTCGGCCACCGCGGCCGGCTGAGAAGTACTATCTCTGTTAACAAGTAATGTGCGAATGAAACGCATATTTAAAATTTTATGAGTTATTACAATTATCGATACCCAAATTCGAGGAAGTTGAAAGAAAAATTCTAAATGTTCAAATGTTTGTTAAGCTTATGGGACTTAACTACTGGATTATCAGTCCCTAAACTTACAAAATACTTAATAACTAGCTTATCCTAAGGACGGCACAAATATCCATGCCCGAGGGGGGATTCGAACCCCCGACCGTAGTGGCCGTGCAGACCGTGACTGAAGCGCCTTAGTCCCCTCGGCCACCGCGGCCGGCGAAAAATTCTAGGTAATATGGAAAGGAAAGTAGACAAAAATGTGATGTGCAAAAATAAGCGTGCAAAACGCACAGAGTAGTCGGCGAAAAGTAAACAGGACCTGACAGAAAATTGTTGTTGTTGTTTTGGTCGTCAGTCCGTAGACTGGTTTGATGCAGCTCTCCACCCTACTCTATCCTGAGCAAGCCTTTCCATCTCCTCAGAAGAACGGCAACCCACATCCACTTGAATCTGCTTACTATACGCGTCTCTTCGTCTCCCTCTGCGATTTTTACCCCCATACACTTCCCTCCAATGCTACATTTACGATTCTTCGATGTCTAAGAATGTGTACTACCAAGCGATCCCTTCTTTTAGTCAGGGTATGCCAAAAATTCGTTTTCTCCCCAATTCTGTTCAGTACCTCTTCATTAGTTACGCGACCTACCCACCTAATCTTCAGCATTCTTCTGTAGCACCACATTTCAAAAGCCTCTATTCTCTTACATGATTAAAAAATAATCGCACTCTCTGCTACTTCAGAAGTTTCATGGAATCATTTTATGCGAATATCTCGCTGAAAAGCCGGTCAACCGTATCAGAAAAGAGCCTTACATTCTGAAATTTCGTATATCTAGGCAGACGTTATTTCGGAAATTAGGAAACTTCATTCATTTATAATACTTTTTAAACAGACAGCAATAATCAGTAATTTTTTAAAACAAACATGCGTTTATTTTGTGCTTTATTTTGCTCTTGTTGCGTCTCATACACCTGAAATGACAGCCCCAGTCCTGGGATTGTTCCCCGCAAATGTCGGCGATCAGCCCCTTCAATTGGGGGATAGTTGCCTCGCTTCTCCGCTACGGCGTCCTAGGGGCTTGGCCGGTACAGCTGATATGGCATTATCTGACAAGGAAAGTACTTGGGCTCGAACAAGCATATCTGTATGAACGTTTGGTTACAGGATCTCTACGTACACCTCAGTGTGCTGGTGGGTGTCGTTTTTATGCAAAAGTTCTGCAACCGTGCTCTAGATAGCACTGTAGATGTAATTGTAGACGCCATACGTAATGCAGATATCTTAACTATAACTTATGTCATAATCACCGTACATGTTCTCTAGCGAATTGTTATCAAAAGCCGTGGTGGTAGTTGCGACTTTAACCTTCTTCTCGAAAGACTGCCGCTGCTTCCATCGCCTTATAACGTTGCCCTTGCTTAAACCGCGGGTTGCGTATTAAAGTTGGGCACCATACAAGCAACAGCACGTTATAAGACTTACGGAAAGCATCTAGCTCTGGACCCTGCGCTTCGTATTGTAGAAGCTGGAAATGATAACTTTTTTTTAAATAATATATGGATGTTCGAGATACTTTCCGTAGGAGATCAATGTTCAGACTGTTCACTACGCTTTTCATTGTTGTGTGACCGTGGGTGAACATGAAGTTACTGGTAATGATACAATAATTAAAAAAAATGATCGGACTTCGTGAAATTACAAAAGAAATGACTGCAGGTTCTAAAATCAAGCAATGAATAGTATAAGGATGATTGATTGATTGAAATTTTGCAGACAATGCGAAGCGATTGTAATGGCGTCTGAACGTTAAAATATTACGGAGGCGAAGCAGCTGAAAACAATAGAAAATAAGTATTTCACGTGGAGGGATTCATTTAAATAAAGGCCAAAGAGAGGGGATGATTTTAAATTTAAGTAATATATTTTTACAACAATTTGCATCACATTACCTGACATTGAATAGATACATGAATGGAAGACGTCTGTACAGAACGGACATAGACAAGAGAGAGTAAAACTACTATCTCGGTTCCGTCTTCTCGCTTGTTTGGGAGTAAAAAATGAACGAAATTAAATTAGTTGCATTGCGAGTCAGAGGGAACCGGAGGCGATAAGTATCGCTGATGAATGATAAACAAAAAATAAATAAAAATTTCAGTGTATCGTTACAGCCTCTTCCCGCAGTTACCGCAGCACTACCGCTAGCAATGAGTTGTTCGTCATTATCATCCCTATTATCATTATTATGAGTTTGTAACAACAGTATGTAACTTACGCTCATATTTCTGTACCATAATAGATACGAGAAAGCATGCAAATGATTCATCTTCTACACTAATACCGTCTTCACGAAGGAGGGTTCTTCGTAACTTCACCTCAACCAATCGCAATACATTATCAGGATTGATTAGCAATCGCCGCCCCATCTGACGCTTCACCACACAAATGACGTCACAAAACGCAACTTGGGAGGCACACTGCACCGTCCCTACTGGAGAACCGACAGGTCAAAGTGCAATGCGGCATGGCACACGCAGAGGCCTCTAACGGACGACTGCAGAGTTTTGCAGATGCGAGAGTATCACTAGCGCAATAAGGGACCTCTACATTATCTCTCACACGATTTTGGTGTATTTGTGTTTGTTTGAGCCCGAGTACTTTCCTTGTGAGTAGAGCTTCTGCTCTAGACAGCAGTAGATCACGGTAAGCGTGTCATTTGATGTACGTTCATAGAAGCCAAAGAGGGTGATCCGTGTGAGAAGGTGGTTTCTGAAATGGTTATAAAAAAACTGAAAAAACTACGACGAATCGTTGTCCAGAACACTTAGGCCTACCTTTAAGCGAAATCCCAATCTCAGAGAAAGCCACGCGCCCAAAGGATTAGTTGAGGAGACGCCTCTGTCTGGTGTGTGTTATCAGGACGGCGGCGTATCAGCTGGTAGAGTGACGTGTTGGGCCAAGGACCGCGGCGAGCGGTAGGTCAGGGGCGCGCTCTGATAACTGCCGGCGTTACGTAACGTAACGTAACGTAACGTAGCGTAGAGGCACGGCGCGGACAGCGGTCCTAAAAAAACCAGCACAGTGTGCCAGAATCCCCCAAACACCAAGAAGGCGTTCCCTTCACAAGAAACTTGTCCACACGCGCGGGTTTCCGAGGTCGCCGACTACCAATCTGATGGTAAAAATTGTCTAAACAAACTGGCCGAGCTAATACAGCTGCGAGACCCATGCAAATCCGTAATAACATTCTAAAAATATAAGGTAAAGCAGTCAACAATCCGAAGATTGGTTTGAACAGCACAGTGCTTTACTAGGCATGCTCCTGTTTGGAGGTGGTATGCCGTTGCCTTCCTCCGACCTTCGAACTGACTTACCCAGACAGTTATAGGGGGACCTACAGTTTAACGTGGGTTCCGAACCACGGTGCTACTCGGTATTTTTCACATGAGCAATACTGCCAGAGGTGAAAGAAGTGGAAAGTGACAGATAAAAATCCTAGGACCTGGCGGGGATCGAACCCTTGAGTGTGATTTGTAGTCTGGCACTCTACCACTGTGCAACCGACGCGCACTGAACTTATATATATATATATTACAGAGAGAGAGAGAGAGAGAGAGAGAGAGAGAGAGAGAGAGAGAGAGAGAGAGAGAGAGAGAGAGAGAGAGAGAGAGAGAGTGTTTCACTGTGTTTGCCTCTGTAACTTATAAAATTACATGCGGAGCTATGAACATAGTTCATTGTATCATTTTTCAAAGAGTTGCACCACAAAGATATCATTTTTTAAATGGAACAATAGTTTTTTCTATCGTGTATTGGTTTCGTTTAAACCAGCTGCGTCCAAAACAATTTAAACTACATTCCTATCACTGTTAGTTTGGGAGCTACAACCCTTCAAAGTTCCGGGGGCGGAGGCTGCGATAGCGTAGCTGATTGGCCGAGTGGCTATCCCCTGGGGCACGGCCCACTGTCTCATGACCACCAGCCAGTCAGCTACGCTGTCGTAGCCTCCGCCCCCTAAACTTTGAAGGGTTGTAACTCCCAAACTAACAGTGATAGGAATGTAACTTAAATTGAAACTATTGTTCCATTTAAAGAATTATATCTTTGTGCTGTAACTCTTTGGAAAATGATACAATAAACTATGTTCATAGCTCAGCAGAAAGTGTAACATTTCTTGTGTTGACCTACCGCATTAAAATTTCCCGTCACCTATTATTTTATAAGTTACAGAGACAAACACACTTAGTGAAACACCCTGTATATATATGTACACTCCTCGCCATTAAAATTGATGCACCACGAAGACAACGTGCTAAAGACGCGAAATTTAACACACAGATTCTGCGATATACAAATGATTAGCTTTTCAGAGCATTCACACAAGGTTGGCGTCGGTGGCGACACCTAAAACGTGCTGACACGAGGAAAGTTTCCAACCGATTTCTCATACACAAACAGCAGTTGACCGGCGTTGACTGGTGAAACGTTGTTGTTATGCCTCGTGTAAGGAGGAGAAATGGGGAAGACTTTGATAAAGGTCGGATTGTGGCCTATCGCCATTGCGGTTTATCGTATAGCGACATTGCTGCTCGCGTTGGTCGCGATCCAATGACTGTCAGCAGAATATGCAATCGCTGGGTTCAGGAGGGCAATACGGAACGCCGTGCTGGATCCCAACGGCCTCGAATCACTAGCAGTCGAGATGACAGGCATCTTATCCGCATGGCTGTAACGGATCGTGCAGCCACGTCTCGATCCTGGAGTCAACAGATGGGGACGTTTGCAAGGCGACAACCATCTGCACGAACAGTTCGACGACGTTTGCAGCAGCACGGACTATCAGCTCGGAGACCGTGGCTGCGGTTACCCTTGACGCTGCATCACAGACAGAAGAGCCTGCGATGGTGTACGCAACGACGAATCTGGGTGCACGAATGGCAAAACGTCATTTTTCGTATGAATCCAGGTTCTGTTTACAGCATCGTGATGGTCGCATCCGTGTTTGGCGACATCACGGTGAACGCACATTGGAAGCGTGTATTCGTCATCACCATACTGGCGTATCACCCGACGTGATGGTATGGGGTGCCATTGGTTACACGTCTCGGTCACCTCTTGTTCGCATCGTAGGCAGTTTGAACAGTGGCCGTTACATTTCAGATGTGCTATGACCCGTGGCTCTACCCTCCATTCGCTCCCTGCTAAACCGCCGGCCGCGGTGGCCGAGGGGACTAAGGCGCTCCAGTCACGGTCTGCACGGCCACTACGGTCGGGGGTTCGAATCCCCCCTCTGGCATGGATATTTGTGCCGTCCTAGTTCGTAAGTAGTTCATAAGTAGTTTGTAAGTTTAGGGACTGATGACCCCGTAGTTAAGTCCCATAGACTATACAAACATTTGAACATTTGAACCTGCTAAACCCTACATTTCAGCAGGATAATGCACGACCGCATGTTACAGGTCCTGTACGGGCCTTTCTGAATACGGAAAATGTTCGACTGCTGCCTTGGCCAGCACATTCTCCAGATCTCTCACCAACTGAAAACGCCTGGTCAATGGTGGCCGAGCAACTGGCTCGTCACAATACGCCAGTCACTACTCTTGATGAACTGTGGTATCGTGTTGAAGCTGCATGGGCATCTGTACCTGTACACGCCATCCAAGCTCTGTTTGACTCAATGCCCAGGCGTATCAAGGCCGTTATTACGGCCAGAGGTGGTTGTTTTGGGTACTGATTTCTGAGGATCTAGGCACCCAAATGCATGAAAAATATAATCACATGTAAATTGTAGTGTAATAGATTTGTCCAATGAATATCCTTTTATTGGCTGCGTTTCTTGTTGGTGTGGCAATTTTAATGGCAGTAGTGTAGCTTCTGGGTTATTATATTGAATTTACTTACAGTTTTGTAGATAATATTGTTTCTGGGGCGCACACAACACAAAAACAGTCATGTACACACCACATGCAGACATTTTGTATTAGATGTTTAAGAGTGACCATCATATAGGGCATAAAATGGATAAGGGGCAAATAATGGACCTCTATGAAGACTTAGTAATCATCTGCTAAATGACAAACTTTGAAGCAATAATACCAATTTCTTTAAAAATTTCTCCAGTGTTGAATGTATATTTCATTGAACTGTAAAATTAATAATGTAATTTTGATTGACTATTTAATTGAAATGTAAGAACTAATAATGTAGAAAACTAAGTATGACCCTAGCAACATGTGTTTCAACACATTATCTACATATGAACATTTTATGTCATATTCACTGTAAATATTGATGTAAGTAGGTTATGTTAGCTCCTAATTGGTACAGTGTAAACATCTAATACAAAAGTCTGCATGTGTTGTGTACGTAACTGAGTTCTTGTATGTGCTAGATATCAAGATTATCGACAGAACTGTAGGTAAATACAACAATACAATAACCCAGAAGCTATAATCACGAAACATACATACTAACATAGCCGTGTCGTCCTGAACAAATTAAAATGTCCAACCATAACCTCAGTGGCACCCACAACACAAAACGTAACAAAACAGCTATGAACCTGTAACTGTGAAATGCACCCGATGATGGCAGCTTTGCTGCCGAAAACGCGTCGTGCTAATAAAAATATTAGTGAAAAGTGACTGCTGCAGTATACATTATTTCAAAGAGTATTAATTTTCCTGTCGTCTCTGCGTACTTCTAACATAACAGAAGTTACGATTACGAATTCACTAAAGGCATCTTAAATAGGCGAACCGGTTTGGGTAGAATTAAAAAGAAGCAGTTGCAAAACCCGGTATTGCGGCAATATTTGTGGTATAGTCTGTGAAGTCCTGGCAGTGGCCTAACTATGGGGGAGGATGAGTGGGATAGAAGCCCCCCCCCCCCCAGAACCCGAAAAAAAGGAGAAATCGTATAACAGTAATATGGCAAAGGTAAAGATTGCAAAACTTGGTGTGTTATACCACAAGCTTTCATTGGATGGGAGTGAATTAGTTTCTTCAACAGGAGTGGTAGATGGTAGTTTGTCTGGAAACTGACTAAAATTTTGCTCATCAAGCAGATCTACCCCCCCCCCCCCCTCCCCAGAGCCAAGTCCTAGTTACGCCACTGAGTCCTGGGATGCGATTTACCTGAAATTGTCATAGTGCGTTATTAATATATCCTATTAAAATACAATATTATTTTGCTGTGTAGCTTAGCTGTTTACGCCTGTAAATATGCACCCCATCCAAACGGGTAAAACACGCAAGCTGAATCCAATCGTTTTATTTCGTCGGCAATGTAAACACTTCTCTGACTTCTCAATGCTCGCAGTGGCGCACTTATGATTATTGTGAAGGAAGCGATTCGTCAGCAAAATGTTTTTATTTCCATAAATGTTTTTGTTCCTCCCGTATTTCTTCGGACTAGCTACGTATGAAGGAACTTTTTATGCCTTCTAAGCAACACAAATATATTTTTATTATAAACCACGATGAAAGGTAACCTTAATACAAGATAGTATGCCAGAGAGCTCACTTGAGAAATCTGAGAATGTTCTCCGGTCATGAGACACGTCTGTAGTTTTATTAAAATGTTCAAATGTGTGCAAATCTATCGGACCAAACTGCGGGGTCATCAGTCCGTAGCTTACAAACTACTTAAACCTAGTTAAACTAATCTAAGGACAACACATACAGCCATGCCCCAGGGAGGACTCGAACCTCCACGGCGAGCAACCGCGCGCTCCGCAGCGAGACGCTTTAAGCCCAGTTTACACGATGATCGCGCTAGTAATAAACAAATCAAATTGCGCGCCATCTATCGACGTAAACGTGGAACTAGTAGCATTTCGTAAGCGCAGACGGCGTTTCGTACTACCTAGTACGCTTTTGGACAGGTTCTAAATTTGCTAGTAGCGGAGACGTCCATACCGGTATTGCTTGCTTTGTTGGAGTGATACGTCTTGCATCAGTGGAATGGTACAGAGCGGGAATTCCGCTTTCGATTGAGGCATACAGGGTCACTGCAGAAAATCCTCTCTATTGTAAGAAGGTACAATGACTGTTATTTATGAAGAAAATAACACAATAGTGTAGATTTAAATGAATTTTGAATACGGCTTGCTGATTAACTTCATATTTTTAAAATTCTATAATTTTTACCATTCAGAAAGTCAGTTGCACATAATCTCGAAAGTGTGATGCTAAAGGCAAAGCAAAATATAGTTTACTGAGATCCCATTATGGATCGGGAATTGAAATTGCTGTGCAGACTTCAACAGCAATATTTGTAAGAGTCGGTACAGAAATTCTTTGTGCAAAGGCTAGGCTTTAGAAAGATTCTCCTGTCGCCAGAAACTGCAATGTTATAGCAAAACTGCAACAAATAACAATTACAGGAAGTAACTGACGCGTAACTTTAACAAAGCTGAAAATGTAACTCAAGTGTAAAAAGTAATTCCTACCTTCAGCTTGGCGAAATTCTCTCTCTCTCTCTCTCTCTCTCTCTCTCTCTCTCTCTCTCTCTCTCTCTCTCTCCGCCATATTTTTGTCCTTGGATGAACGTAAGATACTTGGTGAAACACTCAGCACTTAATATTCGTAAAAAAAAGTCTGAATTCTTTGAGGTCCTCTGGTATGAGATACTTCATTACCTGCATGCAGTACACATCTCATTCTTCGTCTCTTCCTCTCAACCAAGGACTCACCCAACTTCTATTTCTTCTTCACGTGGAGTGTTCTAACAAACATTGCCACAGCTCCTGCAACCGCCGACAGTGTAAGCTTCTTAAGTTGAATATTATCAGCTATGACATACACCCAAACGTGAACAATTCACACATACAAACAGTAATAAGCCCGTATTTTCGCACAGGCGCTGCTGTTAGTTGTAATGAGACGTGTAGACGGAAGTTTATCGTACTAACGAAACCAAGCCTAGATGATCGCACGTCATTAGTACCGAATTAGTACGCTTGGAGCGCTGCAGCAGGCAATTATCTGTCTTGTGAACTTTTTATCGTCGTGTAAACTAAGCATTAGACCGCTCGGCTGCTCCACTACAGCGTAGTTTTATTCATACGTAATCGGAGAGCGTTCTTTGTTGTTAGCAACTTGCTTTTTACTCACGCTGAGAACATGCTCGGTTGTAGTAGCCTATATTCTCTCAGTCGCTTTTCTCATGCGAAGCTGAGCTTGTAGTCTAGAATCCAGAGTATAGATACTCTGTTTCAGTGCTTTCCAAACTTTCCCTCATGGCGACACCCTCTTATAGCTTACAGTTTTGCGCGACATCCTTTCACTAATATAAATGCATATGGTAGAATTTAGATGGTTCTAGCGGGGGGGGGGATGGGGGGGGCGTAAATAAAGTATCTCTTAAATGTAGTTTGTAAACGAATCTAAAATTCTCGTACACATTGACATTTTTAATGTTGATCCTGACTGCAGCAATTGCGTACACTCATCGCAAGAAAAGGAAACACCAGGAACTACAGAGATGTACAACAGAGTCACACCGCAGACAACATTGCCTAACTCACACAGAAATACTTACTTCTTCTACATGCGACCCAACTTCCGAAACACGAAAACTGAATTTCTTAAACCGTTTTTCGCTGTCGTGTGTACATGTGAGGGACAGATACAATTTTGCTGCATCGACTGAAAACGGCATCTGCAAATTAAGGTAAGATAAAGCAGACAACAATCTGAAGATTGGTTTGAACAGCACAGTGCTTTACTAGGCATGGTCCTGTTTGGAGGTGGTATGCCGTTGCCTTCCTCCGACCTTCGAACTGACTTACCCAGCCAGTTACAGGGCGACCTACAGTTTAACGTGGGTTCCGAACCACGGTGCTACTCGGTATTTTTCACATGAGCAGTACTGCCAGAGGTGAAAGAAGTGGAAAGTGACAGATAAAAAATCGTAGGACCTGGTGGGGATCGAACCCGCGACCTTTGGATTTGTAGTCTGGCACTCTTACTAGTGATGGGACAACCGACTGTTTTTAACAACCGATTGGTCAGTCGGTTGTTTTTTCTTTCAGTCGGTTTTTTCAGTCGAATGAAACAACCGAATGAAAATAGTCTCTCTGGCCGTATGAATGTTTTCACTCACTGGCGGTGTTTGAGTGGTTTCAGTCGATGCGAAACAATCGAATGAAACCAGTCTCTGTCGGTTGCAGCCGCTATATGAATGTTTTCACTCAATCAGTGGGTTTGAGTGGTTTCAGTCGATGAGCGAGCACCGAATGAAACAAGTCTCTGCCCTTTATATGAATGTTCTCGGCATTGAGTGGTTTCACTTGATGCGATACAACCGACTGATAAAGTCTTTGACGGTTTCTGCAGTTATATCGATGTTTTTATTAATTCATCGACTTTGTGTGACTTTATTTGCATACTCCTTCAGCCTTTTCGGGTATAAATGAACCGTGATTCAGCATGAAACATTCTTAGAGACAAATCTTAAAAATATAACAGTGTGTCCGTGTGTGTGTTTCTATTGCATGCAAATCTGCAGTTTTGTTCCAATCTTGATGAAATTTTGTACACTTGACCTTCAAAGCAAGAGGAACGTCACTGTCTACATCAAATTTCATTCGGTGCATGGCGGAGGGTACTTTACATACTGACTTCGACAAAAACCACAATTTGGCTGCGGTCTTGATGAAATTTTGCACACCTGACTTTCAGAACTACTGGCAGTTCAATGTTCATCTAAGATTTTGTATGTTACAAGTGCGCCTCGGTTGCACAGTGGTAGACTGCCAGACTACAAATCCAAAGGTCGCGGGTTCGATCCCCGCCAGGTCCTAGGATTTTTATCTGTCACTTTCCACTTCTTTCACCTCTGGCAGTATCGTTCATGTGAAAAATACCGAGTAGCACCGTGGTTCGGAACCCACGTTAAACTGTAGGTCCCCCTATAACTGGCTGGGTAAGCCAGTACGAAGGTCGGAGGAAGGGAACGGCATACCACCTCCAAACAGGGCCATGCCTAGTAAAGCACTGTGGTGTTCAAATCAATCTTCGGATTGTTGACTGCTTTACCTTTTACATGGAGGGATGGAATAAACCTCCACACCGTTCTCCGATAACCACAGAAATATCTGCGACAAGAGTGAACAATTATGAAACTTGAGATGAATGTTTTCATACACTGTTGACGAATACAGACACGCTGAAGAAAATTTACAGCACTGATAAATGTTGAATGTCTTCCCGTACTCCTTCAAATTAGATTGAATTAACAAAAATATTTTTATAAAAAATATTTTTATACAAAATACTTTAATAAACTTTTTTTTACAGTACCTAATGTTTTAGTGATCTTCGAATTTGGATCTAGCAAATATGCTCAAAGTTAAAATACTTAACTCTGTCCCACTAGTACCTTAGATATGTATGAACAATAAGCCGCAAACCGCACGTTTCTACCTGTTCCCACTTCGGACATACAGTATGCGAGATTAAACTTGTAGCGATCGTTTTGGAACGCCCTGTAGTTCCCACGCTTCTTTATTGAGACAGTAAGAAAGCGACAACAATGGTCGATGTCCCGCATCGCCCCGCCCCCCTGGCCAGACACTTTAGTGTGGTGTGGAGTTTGGCGCGCGCCTGCTGGATTATAATAGCGCTGTCAGCAGTGGAAACGCCAGCGAGGCAGCACCCCCTCTCGTGTCCCCGCTCCCCGCGGTACTTCCTCGGCCACTATCTTCTACAGATTGTGGGTGTCTGCGAAAGTAATCTGATCGGGCCCAGATGATCAGCGTTTTTGAAGTCTGGGGTGGGCAATTAAAGCGATCGCAGGCCTGCTCCAGCGATATGACATCTAATTAGTTACTCGTTGATGGCACCTCGAACAATTTAAACTACGACAAAATATGAATCACTGTTACTGTTTATTATAAAACGAAAAGTTACTTCATTCAGTACGTAATTAAATGAACATTGTAATACGCATTTTAACTTTGGCATACCCCTTTTACATGGCGGTATAATGTAGCACTGCTGTAGTTATCTGATGTGCATGTCACTTTCATTCATAGAAATAAATTGATAGCTCTGTAAGCTAAAACACTAATGAGTCGTTTCAGTTGGGATAATGATTACATTGTTCAACCGACAGAAAAACTTACTGCCGGCCGCGGTGGCCGAGGGGACTGAGGCGCTTCAGTCACGGTCTGCACGGCCACTATGGTCGGGGGTTCGAATCCCCCCACGGGCATGAATATTTGTGCCGTCCTTAGTCTTAGTTAGTTCATAAGTAGTTTGTAAGTATAGCGACTGATGACCCCGTAGTTAAGTTCCATAGACTATACAAACATTTTTAACAAAAACTTACTGCCTCTTTTCACTTGAAAAGAAAGAATGAGTAATTCAGTCAATGTACAAAACTGCAAAAGTGTCGCAGGTTTCATCCGAAAAAATAAACGAATATTAATCCAACATAGTAAAAGTACGACCCACTGACTCTTTCATTCGGTTGCTCCCACTGACTGGTTTCACTCAAAAGAACGAATGAAGAGGCCAACGTACTGTGGCAATTTTTTCATTCGGTTGGCCCCATCGACTGATTTAACTCAAAAGAGAAGAAATGAGTGGTCCAACCGACTGTGTCGATTTTTTTATTAGGTTGCTCCGACCGACTGACTTCACTCAAAAGAAGCAATGAGTAGTCCAACCGACTACGTCGATTTTTTCATTCGGTTGATCCCACCGACTGGTTTCACTCAAAAGAACGAATGAATAGTCCAACCGACTGAATCGGTTGTTTCAAATGTTCAAATGTTTGTAAAGCTTATGGGACTTAACTACGGGGTCATCAGTCCCTAAACTTACAAACTACTTATGAACTACTTACAAACTAGGACGGCACAAATATCCATGCCCGAGGGGGGATTCGAACCCCCGACCGTAATGGCCGTGCTGACCGTGACTGGAGCGCCTCAGTCACCTCGGCCACCGCGGCCGGCGAATCGGTTGTTTCATTCGGTTGGTCTCACCGACTGGTTTCACTCAGAAGAATGAATGAATAATTCAACCGATACGAGAAAGTACAACCGAATGATCGATTTTTTTTCCAACAACCGAATAAATCGATTGTTTTCATTCGATTGTTCCCATCACTAACTCTTACCACTGTGCAACCGAGGCGAAATTAGCTGCGCGGATTTCTGATTTAGACAGCACAGTGGCTGTTCTCTTTCATTTCAATATCATCACATTATTTTCAGAAATAAAGAGGATGTATTTAAGTCAAGTGATGAATTATTATTTAAGTTCTATTGTTAGGTTCTTGCTTCACCACGACCTCTAAATTCCCGACCTATTCGGAAAAAATGGATAAATATTTCTGACAAGTGAGAATATGAATGACATTTCTGGTCCCAGAATCTGTTACATACAGGAAACTGAGAGAAAATATATCAACGCATACCAGGGTTCGAAGCAACGATCACTGCATTAAAAATACTACTCTCCGTTAATCACCCGGCCATACTAAATACTAAACAACGCTACTGAATAGCTTTAGTCAGTGGACGATTGTGTCTGCTTTTACAATCTGTGACATCTTTTAACGTGCCTTTATTCGTAGAACTGTTTTCGAGTGGTACTTCGGCTCTCAAAGACGTACTTTGAAGGCAACGATAAATATATGTCTGTGGTTGTCAAGTCTGCGGTAGCCATTCTAGCAGACGAATTAAACCAGTTGTTCATCGCTTGTTTAGTTGTGTAATTGGAAAGTGTTACCTGCATTTTCGTACCTTTTATGTATTTATATTCTGAGTTGAAAGTAAAATGTTGTTTGTACTTTCCGATTCCGAAACTACAATCCACTGCCATAATGCTGCATTTGACTCGCGATTATTTGGAAAAGCGGAAGTTTCGCGTTTGAGTTCCAAGACACGTAGCTCGCGTATCATTGAACAATGCAATTTCAAAGCTAACGTGCATTAAATAATTACGACAAATACTTTATTTTTTTTTACAGTTAAATGCCTTTGTTTACGTTTTACGATCTTAAAGAGGACAACGAACACAATGTCTGTAGGCCTGAAGACTGCCCATTAAAAGCACGTCTAGAGATGTCAGCAGACGACGTTGTTCTGAATGTTCTGCATGCACTTGCAACAGAAATTAAAGTTGTCCTGTTAGGATCTTAGTTAACCGCACACACTGCAATCGTGACATATTCAGAAACAAGCCACCAAATACTGGTGACAAGGAATATCGGTCTAAGCACACTCTCGGAAATCGCGATATATTCGACACTAAGTAGGAAAATATTGGGGAGAAACAAGAAATATCAGCCTTTCCATACCCTCGGAATCACGAGATATTCGGAAATAAATAGCCAAGTCTTTCTGACTAGAGAATGGTGTAGGCCTAAATGTCATTGATACTCATTTCACTTACTGTAGCAGCGATTTAAACGTTCTCCTAGTTTTGTCTCCAACCATATTCTCGAAAATCGCAACATAGTCAAATATTTGTGAGAAGGAAGAACATAAATGTCATTGCTGATCGTTCCACTTGCAGCAGAAATTTCTTTCTCCGATCTTCAATCACACATAAAGCACCAAATCGATGTTGTTAACTCGTGAGACAGCATAGAAGTGTACTGGATAACATAATACTGTTATGTGAATAAGAAAATCGCACAAAGTGTTGTGGATAAATAACTCCTACAATGTGTTACAAACGTTAAGATTAATAAATAAATGCATGGGACAGAACGTCTTGCTTGGTAGTCCACCACTCTACCCATTATACGACAGCAACTCGATGTTATTAGCCCCTTCATATTTATTGTTTCTCTATGATAAAATGATTTTAATTACATTTAGTTATAATAAATTCATCCAGAGATGATTTTGTAATTCATCGTTAAAGCGCTGTTGCGCTGAAACGGTTTACTGCGAGTTATAAAACCAAAACTGTGAGATATACGGCAAATCGAGATGGCGTCTGTGACATGGAAGGAACAAGTGAATATCGTTTTCAAGTCACTTTCCAAAGTCGTCGTTCATTGGCTAATGTAACAGCGGATTTTATTGGAGGGAAAGAAATTTTTGCTAGACATATATTTATCGTTGCCTCCAAAGTACGTCTTTGAGAGCCGAAGAGCCGAAGTACCACTCGAAAACGGTTCTACGAATATAGGCACATCAGCTTTTACAGCCACTGTGTCATTGATTGGCATTTAATTGTAAGAAACGCTACCGAGGGTGACGTGGCTTTGATAAAGTCATTAAAAAACGCTCAGGTGCAGCTTTTTGAGAAGGAAAGCAGAGTACAGTGAAGGTTCGTTCAAGCAGCTGCCAGTTCCAGCAAACTGCGCATTGGAGACCTATTATCGAGTATCAGCAGCAGCTCTGCGCATGCGCAGTTTGCTGGAATCTGGCAACTGGCAGCTGCTCGAACGAACGCTGAGTGTCTACTACTGCTACTGCAGCAGAGCTGCCGCCTAGCGGCTGAGCACGCAATTAATGTGCACCGATCATTCCTTTAATATATACATGTGGCGTCTGTCCGAAAGAACTGACGTCACTTCTGATCCTGCAGTTGTTATTATTTAATATTCATAGAATATATGACATCAACTGCGATTGGGCAAAGCTGAAAATGTGTACCCAGCCGGGATTCGAACCCGGGTCTCCTGCTTTCTAGGCAGTTGCGCTGACCCCTACACCACTGGGGACACAGTGATCACCGCACCTGCAAGGACTACCTAAGCACGCCTCCCGTCAGATGCAAATTCCCAGCTTCGCCCTGCCCAAAGTACTCAAACTCGTAGCTATGAAACTAATTCCCGTAACAGTAAGGGCTTCAAACTTTGCCCACCCCTCCCCACTAACGATAGGATCATTGCCCGTCACCGACATATTATATATATACATGTGGCGTCTGTTCCGAGGGAACAGGCGTCACTTCTGATCCTGCAGTTGTTATTAGCCGGCCGCGGTGACCGAGGTGAGTGAGGCGCTCCAGTCACGGTCTGCACGGCCACTACGGTCGGGGGTTTGAATCCCCCCTCGGGCATGGATATTTGTGCCGTCCTAGTTAGTAAGTAGTTCATAAGTAGTTTGTAAGTTTAGGGACTGATGACCCCTTAGTTAAGTCCCATAGACTATAGAAACATTTGAACATTTTGTTATTACTTAATATTCATAGAATATATGACATCAACTGCTGGGAATTTGCATCTGACGGGAGGCGTGCTTAGGTAGTCCTTGCAGGTGCGGTGATCACTGTGTCCCCAGTGGTGTAGGGGTCAGCGCAACTGCCTAGAAAGCAGGAGACCCGGGTTCGAATCTCGGCTGGGTACACATTTTCAGCTTTTCCCAATCGCAGTTGGTGTCATATATTCTGTGAATATTCCTTTAATACGAGATCTGTGGTGCACTGAATGAGGAGAACGATGATTAGCTGCAGGCGAGTCTTCAGGGTACTATGAAGAGAAGGATATTTTGTTATTTTATGACAAGGTTTTCTTCTGGTTAGAGTGTAAATTTGTCAGTCCCTCGACACCCTTGATACTACTACGCGACTCCCCAGGGTGTAGAGACGCAGTTTGGAAAGCTCTGCTGTGTTCAACCTTCAGCCCGTACAGCGGTCTTTTGGACCGTGGCGCCCCCTTCTCCCCCCTGCCCTTCTCTCCGAGTGCGTGTCAACACTTTGCCCCCCACAGTAGCTTCAAGACAGTTGGAGAGAAAGTACAAGTAAGTCTTTTCTCCGTTGTGCATCTGTCCGAAGTTCTGTAATTAACGAATTGCACTCTCCGCTCCCGGTCAAAAAAGACCGATGTGTACACTGAATGTCTTTATTTTCTCCGGTGCAATGTACCCCACTTACCCTCAAGTTGTGTGTTTTTCCTTTCACAATCAACTGCAAGTCTATAAAATTGGGAAAAAATCTACATATCAAGTGTGTGAGAAAACTATTGAGGGGGTGTATGCTGGGGAACGGGGAGACCGAATGGTGCAGTACATGCATTTGAAGACAATTAGATGAAAAAATGGCCGAAAGAAACTGAGAGAAACGGCACCGCGGTCTTGAAGACAAAGTGTACGCTTTGTGCGCCATAAGGGGTGTACGGGCTGAAGGTTAATGCATGCGGCCCATTGGGACTTTGGCCTCCTGCTACTCACCCCCGATAATTTCGATGTCTAGAAGCAAAGCGAGCTGCTTACGGGAGCAAAATTTACGTGTTGCTGTTTCGCGAGCGTTGTCTGCCCAGTGCGGCGAGTGTAGAGTGCAGACTTTGTAAGGCACGGCCGTTTGCAGTTATCGGCAGGCTGGCTGCGTCAGTGCGTGGAATTCTCGCAGTTGGCCCCGGGCACTCGAGATAACCGCTTCCGCACGTCACGTTGCAGAGAACAGGCTGCCCGCTGTAGCGAGTCGTACGGCAGTAACTGCAGCGCTGCCCCAGATAAGGCACCGGCGGTGCGTAGCAGGCCTCTAGCTGCCTCCACGCGGAACCAGTCACTCACGGCGCCCAATTTAAAATGCTGCACACGACTCTAACGTCTAGCGCCCATTACATCACTGTACGGCAAATACACTCCTGGCCGTTAAAACTGCTACACCACGAAGATGGCGTGCTACAGACGCGAATTACAACCGACACGAACATGATGCTGTGATATGCAAATGATTAGCTTTTCAGAGCATTCACACAAGGTTGGCGCCGATGGCGACACCTACAACGTGCTGACATGAGGAAAGTTTCCAACCGATTTCTCATACACAAACAGCAGTTGACCGGCGTTGCCGCGGTGGAGTAGCCGAGCGGTCTAAAGCGCCTCGCTGCGGAGCGCGCGGTTGCTCGCCGTGGAGGTTCGAGTCCTCCCTGGGGCATGGGTGTGTGTGTTTGTCCGTAGCTAGTTTACCTAGCTTCAAGTAGTTTGTAAGCTACGGACGGATGACCACGCAGTTTGGTCCGATAGATTTACAAACATTTGAACATTTTTTTTTTTTATTTTTGACCGGCGTTGCCTGGTGAAACGTTGTTGTGATGCCTCGTGTAAGCAGGAGAAATGCGCACCACCACGTTTCCGGCTTTGATAAAGGTCGGATTGTAGCATAACGCGATTACTGAATATCGTATCTCGACACTGCTGCTCGCGTTGGTCGCGATCCAATGACTGTTAGCAGAATATGGAATCGGTGGGTTCAGGAGGGCAATTCGGAACGCCGTGCTGGATCCCAACGGCCTCGTATCACTAGCAGTCGAGATGACAGGCATCTTATCCGCATGGCTGTGACGGATCGTGCAGCCACGTCTCGATCCCTGAGTCAACAGATGGGGACGTTTGCAAGACAACAACCATCTGCACGAACAGTTCGACGACGTTTGCAGCAGCATGGACTATCAGCTCGGAGGCCGTGGCTGCGGTTACCCTTGACGCTGCATCACAGACAGGAGCGCCTGCGATGTTGTACGCAACGACGAACCTGGGTGCACGGATGGCAAAACGTCATTTTTTTCATCTAGTAAATAATTAAAAAAAATTGGACGATACGATTACGACTCTGCTAATGTGATAAAAAGTATGCAATCAACACGTAGTATTCTCTGACGCTATTTTAACGCACAGACGAAATTTTGACTTTGTCAGTTTATATTGTATCATGATAGGTTATAAAAAGGGTTAAGCCAAACTCGCCAGTATATAATTTTATTTCGGCGAACGGTTTCGATGGTCTCTGCCTTCATCTTCTGGTCTAATTTTTTTTTTTTTTTTTTTTTTTTTTTTTTTTTTTTTTTTTTTTTTTTTTTTTAGTCTGGGATATTTCGCCTGTCTGATACATCTTGCGCTCCAGGTACAATAGTTTTGTCATGGCTGACTCTTTTTTTTTTTTTTCTTCGGCTTAGGTGTTATAGAGCTGTCAAATTCATCTCGCAGTGTAGTATCTCGTGATTCATCTACGTCTGCTTCCTCTTCCCTTCCTACAATATTGTCTCGAAATTAATTTCCTTTGTAGAGCCCTTCTTTATACACTTTCCACCTTTCAGCATTCCCTTTATATTCACACAGCTGCTTTTCTTGTCTCCAAATGTTTCTTTTATTTTCCTGTAGGTGGTATCTATTTTCCCCCTATTTATACATACATCTACATACTTGCCTGTTTCATTTACTACATTGTACTTGTCGCGTCGATCAAATATCTAGGCGTAACATTGAAGAGCGATATGAAATGGAACGAACATGTGAGTAAGGCAGATAGCCGACTTCGGTTTATTGGGAGAATTTTGGGAAGATGTACTTCACCTGTAAAGGAGACCGCGTATAAAACGCTTGTACGACCACGTCTCGAGTATTGCTCAAGTATTTGGACTCGCAGCAGATCAGTTTAAAGGAAGACATAGAGGCGGTTCAGAGGCAAGCAGCTAGATTTGTTACCGGTAGGTTCGACCAATGCGCGAGTGTCATGGAAATGCTCCGGCAACTCAATTGGGGATCGCTGGAGGAAAGACGACGTTCTTTTTGTGAATTTCGGTCGAGGAAATTTAGAGGGCCGGAATTTCTTTTTAACGCGTTTCGCGCTTTTGGGGCATCATCAGTTTTGTGTCCCGACTTCGTCGCCGCTTTTGTGTCCCAGCCTCGTCGTAGGTGTCGGTAGCCGAGTGAAACGAGACCGACACGCTGGTGCAGGTACGGAGGGGAGCAGCCAGAAACTATAAACACTCGAGTAAATTAGAAAGATATATATTGCACAGAATGTAACAATACTTAACTTTTACATAGTACTGCGGAATGTTGATACATAGTTGTTAGAGGCCTGCCTAGTGCCTGTACAATAGCAAAGTCTCCACTGTGCCTATCTGATTACGATGGTCCTAACTCGTTGCTATCTCAGTCCGAAGTGCGAAGTGCGAAGTCCTTCAGTGGTGGCCACGAGCGGCGTTGTACCAGAGGGCGCTCGTGGCTGTCGTCGGAAGAACGCCGCGCCGTGCATGCATGGCGGCGCGCGGCGAAAGTAGGTGGCGCGCACTTTGTACTTGTGCGACACCACACCCCTCCCCCCCAAACCGCCGCGCCGTCGTGGCGTAGGGCTGAGGGCCACGGCGACGGCACTGGGAGGAGGGCCTGGACGGGGGCGTTACTGGTGGGACGGGCGTCGTAGCTGAGGCCGGGATCGAGACGCCGTCCGCGCCCCGGCATCCGCCTTGCGATCCTCCAGGGAACCCGCCGAAACCTGGGGAAGGGCGCCCGCCCCCGCCCAGAGGGAGCAGGTCATCTTCTTCTAAGGTGCGTGGCCCAAGCTGGGGGGGCCCGCACGGTCCCGGAGTCCCTCTCGGTGACGCTGTCATCTGCGGCGGCGACAGCGGCGGCGACGACTGCGTCGGATGTACGTCGACGTCCATAGGGATCTCGTAGTCCGGGGACGAACGATGTGGTTGTGCTCCCTGGCGGTGAACTGGGTCTGGAATCAAGAAACCGGAGACAGGATCGCGCGGTCTGTGCAGGCGCAATTGGTTTGCGTGGCGCCGCAGCTCCGACCCTGTGGAAGAACGTACAACAAACATATTGCGCCCAAGCACGCGTTGAATGGTGCCCGGCAACCATGTCTTCTTGTTTCCAGCAAACACCCTGTACAGCACCGGCGTGGAAACCTGAAAACGCGTAGCGCCATACGAACCGACTCGGTGCGTGGGAGGCTGCAGCAGGTGAAGGAGAGTGCGGTGACGGCGGCCGTGTAGCAGCTCGGCAGGAGACGGGCCGTCACGTGGCATGCACCGATACGTAGACAGGAAAATTTGAAGAGCTTGCTGCCTGGAGTGCTGACCTTTCATCTTCTCCATGTGAGACTTGAATGTTCGAACGAAACGTTCTGCTTCACCATTGGACTGAGGGTGAAAAGGTGCGGTGGTAATATGCTGAATGCCATTCACACGACAAAACTGTTGAAATTCCGCACTAACAAACTGAGGTCCATTGTCGCTGACGATAGTTTCAGGCAAGCCTTCGATGCAAAACACTGATGTTAAGGCACTGATTGTACTAGACGCAGTCGTTGAGTTCATGGCAATCACAAAAGGAAACTTGCTGAAAGCGTCTACAACAATTAACCAGCGCGTATTCCAGAATGGTCCGGCAAAGTCAATATGTAAACGTTGCCATGGTCCCTTGGGGCGTGGCCAGTCTGAGAAACGCTGTGGAGGAGCCGCCTGATGCTCCGCACAAACTGTACACTGTGATGTCATGCTCTCTATCTGAGCGTCCATACCAACCCAGGTACAATGACGTCTGGCCAATTGCTTTGTCCTAACAATGCCCCAATGTCCTTGATGCAGGAGGCGTAACACTTCTCGTTGCAGGGAACGAGGAACAATCACTCTTGCTTGGTCGTTGTCGGTATGCAACAACAGTACACCCTGACTTAAAGATAATGCATGACGTTGTGCAAAATAACGTCGAACCAGAGGCCGATCAATGTCTTTGGCTCTGGCAGGCCACCCTGAGCGAACAAAACGTGCTACCACACTTAGGTCTGCATCCGCAGCTGTTTCCTGTGCAACCCGACGAGAGTTCAAAGGAAAGTCTGCGACAGCGGAAGCATCTCTGGAATCTATCTGACAACATGCCATTTCTGAAGAATCAAATGACACATCCTGGCCAACCGGAAGTCGGGAAAGTGTGTCCGCGTTGGCATGTTTAGTGGTAGGTCGGTACAAAATCTCATACTGATAATTAGACAATATCAAGGACCATCTCTGAAGCTTTTGTGCCGTACGTGGCGGAATTGGCTTTGTGGGTGAGAACAACGACGTGAGAGGCTTGTGGTCTGTCAACAAATAGAATTTTCTGCCATAGAGATAATGATGAAACTTTGCGACGCCGTAAATGATTGCTAAGGCCTCCTTTTCTATCTGACTGTAATTCTGTTGCGTCGGCGTCAGTAGCTTGGATGCAAAGGCAATAGGACGATCGTGACATCCAATACGATGTGAGATTACAGCGCCGAGACCATACGATGAGGCGTCAACTGCTAACACTACAGGCTTCTGGGGGTCAAAGGGAATCAAACATGCATCACTGAGTAGTGCAGACTTTAGTTTGTCAAAGGCAACCTGACAATCTTTAGACCATACAAAAGGAACATTCTTCCTACGTAAGTGATGCAGTGGAGCTGCAATCTGAGAGGCATTGGGAATAAACCTGAAATAATAGTTAAGCTTTCCCATCACTGCTTGCAATTCATGCACATTCTTAGGAGGAGGCAAGTCTTTGATTGCTCGAAGATGTGACTGTAAGGGATGAATTCCTTGGGCATTAATCACATGGCCTAGGTACTCTATTTCAGTTTGAAAAAACGAACACTTTGCTTTATTACAACGTAGACCTGCTGCAGTCAAAACTTTGAAAAGGCACTCCAGGTTTGCTAAATGTTCTTCAACTGTACGTCCGGATACCACAATGTCATCTAAATAGTTCGAGCAACACGGTACAGAAACTGTCAGCTGTTCCAAAAAGCGCTGAAAAATAGCGGGGGCGGAAGAACTGCCAAAGGGTAGGCGTTGAAATTGAAAAAGGCCCATGTGAGTATTAATGACGAAAAACTTTTTTGACTCGTCATCAAGTGGAATCTGTAAGTATGCCTCTGCTAAATCAATCTTGGAAAAGAAGCGAGACTGTCCTAATTTGTCCATCAGTTCCTCTGGTCTGGGCAGGGGATAAGTGTCTACAATTGTTTGACTGTTCACTGATGATTTGAAGTCCGCACAGATACGAAGTTTTCCTGACGGCTTGGGTATAATTACTATAGGCGAGGCCCACTGACTCGCAGAAACAGGAGAAATCACCCCACTATCTTGCCAACGTTTAAGTTCTTCGGCAACTGTATCACGCAAGGCGATAGGCACTGGTCTAGCTTTACGAAATTTTGGAACTGCAGATTCTTTTAAAGTTACATGTGCCACGAAGTCTTTTGCACAACCTAGTTCCGGCGAAAACAAGTCACTATATTTGTCACATAAAGCATTGATTTTGTCCTGAGGCACTACTGACGAAATTTGAAGCACATCTCTTTGAATTGATAAACCAAACAAATCAAAAGCATCTAGTCCAAAAATGTTCTGTGTAGATTTGGCCTGAAGAACAACAAAAGCAACTGTTTTTGTTACACCTTGACAAGAGGCAGGCAGGCTACACGTTCCTAGCACGGGAATATTTTGACCTGTATAAGCTGTCAACACTTGTTGACACAGCGATAATTTTGGCGAACCCAGAAGTTCATAAGTATCTTTATTAATTAAGGTAACAGCGGAACCAGTGTCGAGCTGAAATTGCACAGTCTTATTTTCTATAGAGAGAGTAACAAACAGCTTGTGCTTCTGGCGCACGACCGGTGCGCGAATGTGGGCAACGTCTAATACATATTGTTTTCTGCGCTTACGCGGGTTGCGTGCGGTAGGAAACGGCGCATACTCGGCACACAGCGGATTAACCACACTGTCACTAGATGACACTACCGCCGGATCGGCGTCCGCGCAATGCGAGGCTACTGCACTAAAATTACTTTGAGTAGCTACACCAATTCTACTGTCACTAGCTACACAGTACTGGGCACTATTACAAGGAGCAGTTGCAGAAGGCACTATTTTCACTACAGGAATGCACTGTTCATAGTCATTTTGCTTGTCCCGAACCCTTTCCCGTTGCACTGTTTTACGCGCTCGTCGGCGCTTGCTACGTGGTGCACTATATAGTTTTGCAATAGGTGCAGAAGAACTTTCTTGTAATTGAGAACCAACTAAAGCACTGTTCAATTCCACAGCCCGTATTACATTGACAGAATGAACTGTTCTCGCACTCTGAGAAAGACTGTTTCTAACGGTACCGTTCTTTGAGTTTTTAATTTGCATACACACAGACTGTACATGTCCTGATTTGCCACATTGATAACAGGTTGCGTTGCGACTTGGGCACTGTGCACGTTTGTGGCGAGATACACACTGGGGGCAAGATTTACGTACATTTTTCTGAAATGAGCGTTGGCGCCCGTTATTCAAATTACTGTTTCTAACACGACGGGGCGACCTTTGCGTCGCACTTTTACACTGGCTACTGTTCACTGTCTGTTCAGCACGGCCGGTAGAAAAATAAGAATCACTAGTGCTATACTGAGAACTACGGCTAGGAAAGCGTCCGTTGCGGCGCACTGAATTTACACTATGGCTTTGCATTTCTACATCAGCTAAGTCAAAAGTATCATGCGCTTCTATAAGCTGCAGTACACTGTCTAAGGAGGGGTCAGACTGTTTCAGAATTGCTGCTCTAATTCTGGGGTCCTGAATATTCTGCGTAATCGCATCCCTCAACATCACGTCACTATACGAAAGTCCACAAGAGCAAGTAAATTTACATTGGCGGGTTAAGCCCTTCAATTCCGTAATCCACTCTTGGTGTGACTGCTGCGGTAATTTTTTAAGTCTGAAAAATCGGTACCGTGCAGCGGCTACAAGAACTTTTCTCTCATAATGAGCATTTAGTGCCTCTACTATTTGTTCAAAGTCTACATCACGAGGAGATGCGTGCGGGAAAAGTTTTTGCAATAGTACGAAAGTCTGGGGGCCCACAATCGATAAGAAAAGGTTCTTCACTCTCTGACCTGTAATTTGATGAGCCGCGACGAGTTCTTGAAACTGCGCCAGATAATCACTCCATTCTTCCTCACGTTCGTTGTATTGGCGAAACGTAGGAAGTGTTGCGGCGGCAGGTGTAGGCTGCTGAAGCGGCGGCTGTTGTTATGGTTAGCTGCCCGCGCTGTCAGCTCGGCCACCGCCTGGAGCAACTGGGTGATTTGCGCCGTCTGTAACTGAATAATTTCCATTAAGTTTGGGTTCGGGGTAGTGGCCATGCTGACCGATTAGGCGCCGCGCATACAAGTAAATTATAACAAAACACAAATGCAATATGAAAGAGGACGCTCTGCAACAAAGAAGTCCACAAAACACGTAACAAAATATCTTTCCCCAAAATTGTTATAATAAGGGTGGGTGGGCGGGAGCAATTTTTGCGTGCTCCGACTGCTGCTGTCTGGCTGCTGTAAGCGGGCTGGTCCAAGGTTCTATCACTCCTCGTCGCCACTTTTGTGTCCCGACTTCGTCGCCGCTTTTGTGTCCCAGCCTCGTCGTAGGTGTCGGTAGCCGAGTGAAACGAGACCGACACGCTGGTGCAGGTACGGAGGGGAGCAGCCAGAAACTATAAACACTCGAGTAAATTAGAAAGATATATATTGCACAGAATGTAACAATACTTAACTTTTACATAGTACTGCGGAATGTTGATACATAGTTGTTAGAGGCCTGCCTAGTGCCTGTACAATAGCAAAGTCTCCACTGTGCCTATCTGATTACGATGGTCCTAACTCGTTGCTATCTCAGTCCGAAGTGCGAAGTGCGAAGTCCTTCAGTGGTGGCCACGAGCGGCGTTGTACCAGAGGGCGCTCGTGGCTGTCGTCGGAAGAACGCCGCGCCGTGCATGCATGGCGGCGCGCGGCGAAAGTAGGTGGCGCGCACTTTGTACTTGTGCGACACCACAATCAGAACACTGTAACAGGGAAAATATACAAATGTCAGTTTCATGCCGCGGACTTATCTACTACAGTATCAGGAAACAATGAATTGGGGGCGTGAACATACCTCAGAAACAACTGGATGGCATTTGTTGGCGTAAAAGCACACGATGCTCAGCATCTTCTACTGTTTACTTTCCACCATTTCTGTCAATTGTTGCCTAAACCTCCCTCTGAAAGTCTCCAGAACTTCAGTTACCTTCAATTTATACAGGTCCCATCTCTTTATTTTGACACCTTTCTGAAGTTAACTTCAGTCTACAGTTCATAACCAACAAGTTGTGCTCAGAGTCTATATCTGACCCTGGAAATGTCTTACAGTTTAAAACCTGGTTCCGAAATCTATGTCTTACCATTATAAAATCTATCTGGTATCTCCCGGTGTCTCCTGGTCTCTTCCACGTATACAACCTTCTTTCGTGATTCTTAAACCAGGTGTTTGTTATAACTAAATTATGTTCCGAGCAAAATTCTACCAGGCAGCTTCCTGTTTCGTTCCTTTTGCCCACTCCATATTCACCTACTAATTTTTCCTTCCCTTTCTTTTCCTGTTACCGAGTTCCAGTCCCCCATCAGAATTCAGTTTTCATCTCCCGTAACTGTCTGAATAATTTCCGATACGGTCGGGGTTTCGAATCCCCCCTCGGGCATGGATATTTGTGCCGTCCTTAGTATTAGCTAGTATGTAAGTTTAGGGACTGATGACCCCGCAGTTAAGTCCCATAAGCTCTACAAACATCAAATGTTCAAATGCTTGTTAAGCTTATGGGACTTAACTACGGGGCTATCAGTCCCTAAACTTACAAACTACTTGTGAACTACTTACGAACTAGGACGGCACAAATATCCATGCCCGAGGGGGGATTCGAACCCCCGACCGTAGTGGCCGTGCAGACCGTGACTGGAGCGCCTCAGTCTCCTCGGCCACCGCGGCCGGCCCTACAAACATATATATAATAATTTCGTTGACCACCTCATACATTTCTGAGAGTTCATCATCGGCAGAGCTAGTGGGCATATAAACCTGTACTACTGTGGTTAGTGTTGGCTTCGACTACGATGGTAGTACAACTCGTTACTAATAAATATCGTGTCTGTTGTAGGTCTTGATATTATTTCGTGTAGCCTCCTACATTTAGCGGCTCTCATGAGGCTGGTCTATTTCTGACGTTTCAGGAAAAGATTCCATTGAACAGTGTGTCGGTTATCTGTGTTTACAGGTTTTCAAAAATGTAATATCACTGAGCCGGCCGCGGTGGCCGAGGGGACTGAGGCGTTTCAGTCACGGTCTGCACGGCCACAACGGTCGGGGGTTCGAATCCCCCCTCGGGCATGGATATTTGTGCCGTCCTTAGTTGTAGGTAGTTCATAAGTAGTTTGTAAGTTTAGGAACATCACTGAAGGAACAATGAAAAAGATGTCGGTACTTCTGCATGATTTGCTTAGAAACCGTGTAATAAGTTGACGATTGCTATGAAAACAAACTTTGCGCAATTCTGTCATCTTAGCAACCCACAAATAGAAACCTGCCATCTCACTGCGAATAAGAAGTGGTTGTCAAATACAGTAGGCTGTTTCGCTGTGCTCATGATATGATTCGTGTTGATGTAGGTGTAACATACAAATGACATTTCAGTCAGCATTTTGACGAACCACCTCCGTATCTTGTAATTAAAGCTTAAATAAGTCACGATTTGCTCTGTTATTGGCTGAAACTCTGGTGACGTCACACTCAGTTGTTATGCTAAGCAGTCATGTGATTATATCCGTGTGCGACGAAGTTACTCACGTTTGCGTAGTTTTCCTGCGAACAGTTTAGGTATTTAGTGGTGTACAATCCGTTCACGTACCATTGGATTTTTTAAATGTCTGATAGTGGGAATCTTTCGAAAATTGAGGTCGTCGTTTATCAAAAACAACTCACGTAGTTACGATAGGAAACAGGAAATACGAAAACTGCCATTTTTAGTAAAAATACACGTACACTTAAAGGTAATCGTTGTTTGTTTCAACGCATCGAGACCTTGGGATGCAATTACGTGCAATAAACGTTTACGCAGATAAGGATTGCTCCTTCGAATCAGAAAAAATGATTGTAAATCTAAGGGACTTGACTAATGCTGTTATCAGACGCTAGGCTTACAAACTGCTTAAAATAACCTGATAGCTACCAAGGACCCGGGCCAGCGTGCGGCCGCGCGGGTAGGGGCGCCACACACAGGGGTGGTTTCTGTCTTTGAGAGTAGCCATTGTGGCGTTTATGTCGCCGCTATGAAAGCTGTGTGTCAAATTGTTGCTTTTATTTTCACATGAACAGTTCCAGCCATTGTTGTTCTTTACGAATGAAATTTTCATGGTGATGACGTTTATTGCAAGGTACCCTCCGCCACACACCGTATGAAACTTAGGTCGCAAGTGATATTCCTCTCGCCGGCCGCGGTGGCCGAGGGGACTGAGGCGCTTCAGTCACGGTCTGCACAGCCACTACGGTCGGGGGTTCGAATCCCCCCTTGGGCATGGATATTTGTGCCGTACTAGTTCGTAAGTAGTTTGTAAGTTCAGGGACTGATGACCCCGTAGTTAAGTCCCATAAGATTTACAAACATTTGAACATTTTTTGATATTCCTCTCCGTTTAATGGTTAAGACTGAAAAAGTTTCATCAAGATCAAAATAAAAAGGCAGATTCGTTTAAATTTTTTGTTCAATGTTTCGGACAACTACTCTAGTCATGACTCGCTAGGCTTACAAAACTACTTAAACCGCCTTATGGTAAGGACAACGAAAATACCCTCGACCGCGGTCGCAGATTCGTCGAATGTTGGTAGTGTACCCTCCGCCATGCACCGCACAAAATTTTACGTAGACCTTGGCTTCGCCGTTGGTCTGAAGACAGTGTTCAAACTTTCATCTCGGTCGATGAACGGTGCGACAGCCCATAAAATACCAACAAACACCGAAAAATTCATTTTTATACGGCGTGTTCAAAATGTATATATCCGCAGTGCCGTATGATTGTTCGCTTGCCTGGGTGACTTTCCTTCAAGTGGACTCTGTCGATATTCCACTGTTTATCTCAGCCAGCGTCAGTAGTATCGTTAGTGGGTGTCGTTACTTGTTCACGTGAACTTTGAAGTTTAATTCTTTGCTCGTTTGCTTCGTTTTTGTATCTGTTAAAATATCCTTTTTTTTTTCGATTTTAAAAAGGCTTTCGACGTGGTGCCACACTGCAAACTACTAACGAAGATACGAGCTTATGGAATAGGTTCACAGGTTTTTGACTGGCTGGAAGACTTCCTGAGTAATAGAACGCAGTACGTTGTTCTCGACGGCGAATGTTCATCAGAGACGAGTGTATCGTCAGGCGTGCCCCAGGGGAGTGTGATAGGACCGCTATTATTTTCTATCTATATAAATGATCTGATGGACACAGTAAGTTGTAATTTGCGGCTGTTTGCTGATGATGCTGTGGTGTATGGGAGGGTGTCGTCTTTAACTGACTGTAATAGCATACAGGATGACTTAGACAAAATTTCTAGTTGGTGCGAAGGCTGGCAGCTAGCTCTCAATGTGGAAAAATGTAAGGTGATGCGCATGAGTAGAAAAAACAATCCCATAATGTTCGAATACAGCATCAGTAGTGAGCTTCTTGATGCTGTCGCGTCGTTCAAATATCTAGGCGTAACATTGCAGAGCGATATGAAATGGAACGAACATGTAAGGACAGTTGTGAGTAAGGCGGACAGCCGACTTCGGTTTATTGGGAGAATTTTGGGAAGATGTACTTCACCTGTAAAGGAGACCGCGTATAAAACGCTTGTACGACCACATCTTGAGTATTGCTCAAGTGTTTGGGACCCGCAGCAGATCGGTTTGAAGGAAGACATAGAGGCGGTTCAGAGACGAGCAGCTAGATTTGTTACCGGTAGGTTCGACCAATGCGCGAGTGTCACGGAAATGCTCCGGCAACGCAATTGGGGATCGCTGGAAGAAAGACGACGTTCTTTTTGTGAATTTCGGTCGAGGAAATTTAGAGGGCCGGAATTTGAAGCTGAGTTTAGTACGATCTTGCTGCCGCCTACTTAGATTTCGAGTTGTGATGGCAATGACAAGATAGGAGAAATTAGGGCTCGTAAAGAGGCATATAGGCATTTTTTTCTTCTTCTTCTTCTATTTGGGAGTGGAATAGGAAAGGAAATGCCTAGTAGTGGTATAGTGTACCCTCCGCCACGCACCTTACGGTGGATTGCGGAGTATGTATGTAGGTGTAGACGTCGAAAATGGTAACCATGAAAAGCGAGCGTTTTTAGTCGAACAAGTGTTTAAAGCTGGCAGTAAATACATAATTTCAGTTCGTCAAACATGCAATTCAGTTTTCCTGAAGACAGCAATTCCACATCGCGATACTGTGCGACATTTCATTAACAAATTTCGAATTTCGGGTTCCTTGGCAGATGCAGGGAGAAGTGCTCGTCCTGGCGTTTTGTCTGAGGATAAATGTACTCGTTCGCAAAATGTACCCGATATTTGCGATAAAATGCCCACGAGTCCGAACAAGTCACTCAGAAAACTCGCCCAGCAAATCGATGTTAGTGTCTGAACGGTCCACACAGCTTAGAAATTTTGCCACACACAGGGGCAGCCGTGCAAGAATTTAGAAATACTGATAGTGGCAAGAGACTGCATTACTTAAATTTATCCATATTATATGTATATTTCTCGAGGTCTGCCACTGTACTGTCTGACATTTTTATGAAATAATTAATATTGCATCAGTCACTTTTTACTGATACTTCATTAGCACGATGCGTTTCGGCATCATCAGGTGCGCTATACAGTTATTCTACAAAATGGAATGGATAGTCTGAGTGAAACGTTTTTCACTGATGAGGTGTGGTTTCATTTATCAGGGTAAACGCAAAATTCTCGTGTGTGGAGTACTGGAATTTCCAGTACTGGAGTACTGGAATTTCAATCTGTGAAAATATCAGTTTGGATTGCAATTTCGAGATGTCGGCTTGAGGGTTCCACATTTTTCATCGAAACAATAAACACAGAACGATACTGCAGTGGTTTTCTGTACCGCCGGCCGCGGTGGCCGAGGGGACTGAGGCGCTCCAGTCACGGTCTGCACGGCCACTACGGTCGGGGGTTCGAATCCCCCCTCGGGCATGGATATTTGTGACGTCCTTAGTATAAGGTAGTTGATAAGTAGTTTGTAAGTGTAGGGACTGATGACCCCATAGTTAAGTCCCATAAGCTTAACAAACATTTGAACATTTTGTTTTCTGTACCCATTCGTAGGAGAACTTGAGTCACGTGAAATAGTGAACGGTTGTTTTCAGCAAGATGGCGCAACGGCGCATACAGCTCGCGTTTCGATCTCACTGCTTGTCGATGGTTTTTGGTGATCGCATAATTTGACAGGGACTCTGGCCTTCTCGATCGCCTGACTTCATGTTAGCTGAGTTTTTCTTCTGGGTTGGAGCGAAAGCAACTGTCTATCAAAAGCGGCCGAAATCGACCGAGGACTTGAAAACTACAATATCCGCTTTAATTGCTTCTGTTACAGAAGAAATGTTAGAACTTGTAATTGGAAAGACGGACGAATTGAATTGTGTATTCATCAACAGGGAGCACTCTTTTAACATTTAATGTGAAAAATTTGTGAGTAAAAATTGAGTATTGAATAAATAAATAACTTGTGTTTGACTGAGTTTCATTTCGGTGTATTCACTGCTGCGTATGGTACGCGCGGCTAACAGTCGTACGGCACTGCGCAGACACTTACTGAACAGCCCGTGCAGTAGATCATTATGTGTGAATTTTTTGTTATAATTAAAAATTGGTTTGAGGCGTTAGGCGTTGCTTAGATTGATCGTGTAGTTTGTGACACAGAGAGGTGAGATGTCAAAATAATTGTAGCACAGCTTTCATTTACTACAACAGTAATACTAAAGTTGGGTTCTCTGTGTCTTTTTTACAGGTAAGGAGAATGTGACCATCGAAACCGCGACCACAGCAAGGTACCGGTAAGGGCATTCTCTGCTATAATTATGTAAATGTAAATTTCGTATTTTCTGAGAAAAATTGCAGTGAGTCTTATTGTACAAAGCAAGTACATACATCAAAGAAGTATTGCCTTGATTCCAAGATCTGCTGAACACTAACTTTGAAAGTATATATTACAGGGTGTTTCACTAAGTGTGTTTGCCTATGTAACTTATAAAATAATTGGTGACGGGAAATTTTAATGCGGTAGGTCAACACAATAAATGTTACACTTTCTGCTGAGCTATGAACATAGTTTATTGTATCATTTTCCAAAGAGTTACAGCACAGAGATATAATTTTTAAATGAAACAATAGCTTTTTTTTTCTATCGTGCATTGGATTTGTTGAAACCAGCTGCGTCCAAATCAATTTAAACTACATTCCTATCACTGTCAGTTTGGGAGCTGCAACCCTTCAAAGTTTCAGTGGCAGATACCACACGCTGTACATAATACATGGCTGTGTGGTGGGTGATGGATGTTATGGCGGTGGGAAGTTCATTTACATGAGATGTTCAAATGTGTGTCCATGTTCCTCAATGCATAATGCAATGCGCCGTCGAAAGGATCTGCGGACGAGATGCAACATCGCTGGTGTGACGGAGCGACATGCGTCCTCGATGCGCCGTTTCAGATCATCTGGGGATGTGGGCCCAGTGAGACAAACACGATCCTTTAGATAACCCCACAAAAAGAAATCTACTGGTGTTAAATTGGGCGACCTAGCGGGCCACGAATGAGGACCGTGGCGACGAAACCATCTTCCTGCAAACCCGTTGTTTAGTTCTTCCACAACAGCACGAGCAGAATTGGCTGGGTGACCATCGTGCTGCATCCACATATGGACTCTCGTGTGTAGAGACACGCCGGTCGCGGTGGCCGAGGGAACTGAGGCGCTCCAGTCACGGTCTACACGGCCACTACTGTCGGGGGTTCGAATCCCCCCTCGGGCATGGATATTTGTGTCGTCCTAGTTCGCAAGTAGTTCATAAGTAGTTTGTAAGTTTAGGGACTGATGACCCCGTAGTTAAGTCCCATAAGCTTAACAAACATTTGAACATTTTTGTAGACAGACATGTTCAAGGAGACCACCCAAACTGTCGGCTATAAAAGCGTGATGTAACTCACCTGTCAGTGTACCTGGGAAGTAGTGTGGACCGATGATTCCATCCCCAAGAATTCTACACCACACGTTAATAGACCACCTACGTTGACGGTCGACAGGTCGTACCCACCGAGGATTGTCTGCGGCCCAGTAGTGCATGTTATCTCGATTCACTGCACCATAATTTGTCGACTCATCAGAGAACATAACACTTTGTAAAGATTCCAGCATGAAATCACGCATGGCCCACTCACAGAATGTCACTCTTGTACGGAAATCGTTCAGATGCAGCTCCTGGGTCAGTGACAGGCGGTACGGGTGAAACCTGTGGCCGTGTACTGTACGCCACACAGATGTGAGACTGACACCAGCGACTGCAGCAACGGATCGTAAGCTGACATGAGGATCGTGGTGTAGTGCAGCTAAAACAAACGCCTCCGTCTGCTCACTTCTTGCAGGTCTTCGTCTGTTACTGCGGCGCATTACCGAGCTGCCTGTTTCCCGAAGTTATTTTTCGGCACGTAAGAACGTAATGGCTGCCGGGGCTCTTCGCCTAGGATATCTCACGGCATACGCCGTGGCTGCTTCAGTGGCATCGCCGAGCATCAGCAACATGTCAACGTCCTCGTTGTCCGTGTACGCCATCGTCATCCGATGTCAGTAACTGTGGTATATTGAGCCCCGGTTGTTTGTGTGGCTCCAACTGTCGGGTATACGGCCGTGTGCGGCGACAGTCGGCAGACTAACAGCGCATCGAGGAAGCTCCTCGCTCCGTGACACCGGCGACGTTACAACTCGGCCGCACCACGTTTAGAAGGCGCATTACATTATGCGCAGCGGTTGTGGTGTCTGCCCCTGAAACTTTGAAGGGTTGTAGCTCCCAAACTAAAAGTGATAGGAATGTAGTTGTGCGTCCTCTCTTGGTGTGCGTCCTCTCCTGGAGTACTGTTGCCCCTTGTGGGACCCTCACCAGGTGGGACTGACGGAAGATATTGAGAAGGTTCAGAGAAGGGCAGCTCGTTTTGTTTTATCACGTTACGGGGGGGAGAGCGTCACGGAAATGTTGCACGAATTGGGGTGGAAATCATTAAAAGAAAGACGTTATTCATTGCGTCGTGATCTGTTTGCGAAGTTTCAATCACCGATTTTTAGTTCTGAATGTGAAAATATTTTGCTAGCACCCACCTACTTAGGGAGACATGACCATCCCAATAAAATAAGAGAAATCAGATCGAAAACGGAACGATTTAGGTGTTCTTTCTTCCCGCGCGCTATTAGAGAATGGAACGGTAGAGAAAAGTTATGAAGGTGGTTAATGAACCCTCTGCCAGGCACTTAAATGTGATTTGCAGAGTATCGATGTAGATGTAGATGTAGTTTAAATTGATTTGGACGCAGCTGGTTTCAACGATTCCAATGGACAATGGAAAAAAAGTATTGTTCCATTTAAAAATTATATCTTTGTGCTCTAACTCTTTGGAAAATGATACAATAAACTACGTCCATAGCTCCGCAGAAAGTGTAACATTTGTTGTGTTGACCTACCGCATTAAAATTTCCCGTCACCTATTATGAGTTACAGAGGCAAACAGACTTAGTGAAACATCCTGTATATGAAACTGCGGGTGTGTGTGAGTGCGTATGAATGTGGCTCGCTGTGGCGACACATGGGCTGGCAGCTGATGAGATAGCCGCAGCTAGTCATGAGAAGCTGTCTGCCCACTTGACCCCTGTTACCAAGAGTTTCCAGTGAGCATCACAGATAGCAGCCAGCTGCTGGCCATATCTGCAGCTCGACTCTCAAACTGCCCGCAACATTGCCGCTGCTCAGACTGAACACCAAGCCCTCACAATTCCGTAATCGGCGCCGCGGCGGAGTGGCCGAGCGCATTGAGGCGCTCTGCCAAGATCCGCGAGGCCGCTCCCCGTCGGGGGTTCGAATCCCCAACCCCTGGGGCATGGGTGTCTGAGCAGTCCTTAGTGTAAGGACAGTCTACAGTCTAGGCTACACGACCACACCAGGTTGCGACACTCGTTTCATGAAATCAGTTGCGCGAAACTGGTTTCGTCCAGAATGAAACTTTCACTCTGCAGCGAGTGTGCGCTGATATGAAACTTCCTGGCAGATTAAAACTGTGTGCCGGAACCGGGACTCGAACCTGGGACCTTTGCCTTTCGCGGGCAAGCGCACTTCCGACTGTGCTATCCCGACACGACTAACGATGCCGCCTCACAACTTTACTTCCGCCAGTACCTCGCCTCCTACTTTCCAAACTTCACAGAAGCTCTCCTCATCCCTTAGGCTGTGGCTAAGCCATGTCTCCACCATATCCTTTCTTCCAGGAGTGCTAGTCTTGCGTGTTTACAGGAGAGCTTCTGTGAAGTTTGGAAAGTAGGAGGCGAGGTACTGGCGGAAGTAAAGTTGTGAGGCGGCATCGTGAGTCGTGTCGGGATAGCTCAGTCGGAAGTGCGCTTGCCCGCGAAAGGCAAAGGTCCCAGGTTCGAGTCTCGGTTCCGGCACACAATTTTAATCTGCCAGGAAGTTTCAACTGGTTTCGTGTTTGTCTATAGACACGGCGCCAATGCTATACACTTCAGTTTCGTTGTTTTGTGAGTGCTGTGGTCGCCGTAGAAAGAAAGTTTTGGTTACTGTAAGACTTGTGGCGGAGCTATTGCTCCTATTATTGTGTCCCAGCCTCGTCGCCGCTTTTGTGACTCGTTTCCGTCGTAGATGTCGGTGGCCGAGTAGACAGACCGACACAGGAATAAAGGATGCACGCTTGTGCAGGTACGAAGGTGAGCAGCCAGTGGGACAGCGGAATCTAGAAACACTAGAGTAAATTAGTACGAGATCTATATTTCTTAGAGACTTAGTAATACTTAACTTTTACATAGGTGAGTACTGCAGAATGCTGATACATAGTTGAGCTAGAGGGCTGCCTAGTGCCTGTCCGATAGCCAAGTCTTCACTGGTGCCTATCTGTTACGAAGGTCCTAACTGGTTGCTATCTCAGTCCCAAGTGAACGATGTCGTTCAGAGGTGGCCACGAGCGGAGTTGCAGCAGAGGGCGCTCGTGGCTGACGTCGTAAGAACGCCGCGCCGTGCGTGCATGGCGGCGCGCGGCGAAAGTAGGTGGCGCGCACTTTGGACTTGTGCGACACCACACCTATGTCTGAAGTCGCTCCATAAGACTAAACATAAAAAGAATAAAAATCGTGTTTGGGTTCGTGAACGGATTGAAAAAAAGCTCGGTTGCTCAGCGACTATGCTGAATGAAATTCTGATTGAAGACCCTAGAATTTATTTTAATTAACTTAGAATGCTACCAGAACAGTTCACATTCCTTTTAAACAGAGTTAGTGATGCAATAAACAAACAAGATACTGTTATGCGTGAAGCATTGTTACCAGATCTGACATTACAAATTGTATCACGTTTTTTGTCAAGTAGATATTCGTCCCTACATTGCCTGTACCGTGTTCAGAAATCCACCATTGGCATGGTTCGTTTGTATATGTATTTGGAATTGAATGTATTTTAGTCTGCAACTGACTAATCGTCAACACATCAATATTTAATTCACGAATAATTGCTGCAAGAGCACTAATACGCCTCTGCTTATTCCTGAAATTTTCATTGTTAAAATCGTACAAACTCCTACGCATCGCATATGTTTTCAAAAACCGAATTATTTCTTCCGTTCCCCCCTTTATGTTGTGTTTTGTGCTGTATTGGTCATCAGCTAACCTCAAAACACGCGCAATCAGTTTCGCCAGAGTTGGAAGGTGCCGAAACTGTTTAGTTTCGCCTACGAGTTGCGCGAACCCCTGCCGCGCATGCGCACTGGCCAGTAGCGCAGTCTCATGAAACCTAGTGTCGTCGTGTAAACTAGCCTTAACATGCTAGTCACGACACTGAAGCGAATTTTTGTTACCCACCGCGATAGCAGCGCGCCAAGCGGCCAGCAGGGGACACTAGCGAGGTGGCCGTATTTACTACATTGTAAATCCTTACTCGTAGCTCACACTTTTTTTTTCTTGGTGCTTTTTGGAATGAGGCATGCTTGTAAAGCAATGGAATGCAGAACAAAAAAAAAAAAAAAAAAAAAAAAAAAATCATTAATCTTTTAAGATTTTCTAAGGACCCAGAGAGGAATGTAGCGTAATCATACACCTGAAATGTTTCTGTTACGATTCACCTGAAAACTGCGTACATTTAAGTATGATAAAGGCTTTCTGATGTTTTTAGAAAAAGAAACATGGTTCATGTATATAGAGAAGTATATACTGCAGTTTGGGCCGGCCGCGGTGGCCGAGGGGACTGAGGCGCTCCAGTCACGGTCTGCACGGCCGCTACGGTCGGGGGTTCGAATCCCCCCTCGGGCATGGATATTTGTGCCGTCCTAGTTCGTAAGTAGTTCATAAGTAGTTTGTAAGCTTAGGGACTGATGACCCGTAGTTAAGTCCCATAAGCTTAACAAACATTTGAACATTTGAACTTGACAAACATTTGACTGCAGTTTGGATGTCCAGGGGTACAGAAAAATGCTTATTATAAACTAAACCGTTAGATTCTTGAAAGTTCGTAAAATAAGAAGAAAATGGTCTGGTGTAGAAAATATGAACACCAAATTCAAATCTGGGCGTCAGTGGTCATTCTCGTCCGTTTTTATTTTATTTTTATTTTATTTATTTATTTTTTGTTGTTGGGAAAAATGCATGTTAACATAACAAGGCCTATACTTTTCAACGTATGTCAATTGTAGTTGGAAGTATCTCATCCGACACAGGACAATAATAAAGACGAAAGTGGTAGTTTTGTTAACAGGTGTGCTTAAAATCTAAACTACAGAACGAAGCGATAAGGAAATTGTGTCATACCCGGTTACTTTGAAACTATACGACCGCGCTTAAAGCTGTTTATGTATTTTGATGTAAATTATTTCGATTTCAGTGGGGAAAATTGCACAAAAAATATTCCGATCGGCATGTATTCCTGTGTTATTAGGTACTAAGTTTCGTCATTTAATTGACCTTTTTTAGTTGCACTACTGTTTACTTTTAGCGCTATATTATTTTCGTCTGATATTAGACTAACGCCCTCGAGTCTAAAATAAAACAATGATATCGCGAATTACGTAGAAAAGGGTGCGAATATATTCATCCACACGATGCATATGATGCTAACAGACGGCTCCCTTGCTCACCGCTTGGAGCGCTAGTGTCGCCCTGCTGTCAGACGGCAACAGATTTTTACACCAGTGTGTTTTGCGACTGTTACGTTAGACTGTGGTGTGAGCTAGTTCACAAGTAGTTTGTAAGTTCAGGGACTGACGATCCCGCAGCTAAGTCCCTTAAGCTATACAAACGTCCGTAAGCGGCTGGCTGAGAACAGCGAGCAAATTGAAGAGCGCTTCGGCGTCCATTGTGGTGGCGAACTTCCGCCACAACTTAACATGTGCGTAAAACACTATTCTGATTACCGCGTGTATTCATTCAGGTTAACTCGCGAAAACTATGTCTGATGTAAATATATAACTACGAAACAGCTTCAGACTCTTTGAATATAGCCTACCGCAACTATTGGTTGTGTGTAAATTTATTAGACATACTAAACATATATAGAAATGAAAACATTGCGTTTTGCTGATGACATTGTAATTCTGTCAGAGACAGCGAACGACCTGGAAGAGCAGTTGAATGGAATGGACAGTGTGTTGAAGAGAGTGTACAAAATGAACATTAACAAGAGCAAAACAAAAATAATGGAATGCGGTCTTAGAAAATCAGGCGATGCTGAAGGAATTAGATTAGGTAACGAAACAATGAAGGTGGTAGATGAGTTTTGTTACTTGGGTAGTAAAATAACATGCAATGGTCGGAGTACAGAGGATATAAAATGCAGAATGGCAATGGGAAGAAAAGCATTTTTGAAAAAGAGTAATTTGCTAACATCGAATATTAAGTTAAGTGTAAGGGAGTCTTTTCTGAAGGCATTTGTGTGGAGTGTTGCCTTGTACGGGAGTGAAACATGGACGATAAGCAGTGCTGATAGGAAGAGAATAGAGGCTTTTGAAATGTGGTGCTACAGAAGAATGCTGAAGATTAGGTGGGTAGATCGCATAACTAATGAAGAGGTACTGAACAGAATTGGCGAGAAAAGGAATTTTTGGCATACCCTGACTAAAAGAAGGGATCGCTTGGTAGGACACATTCTTAGACATCGAGGGGTCGTAAATGTAGCATTGGAGGGAAGTGTGTGGGGTAAAAATCGCAGAGGGAGGCCAAGAGACGCGTATAGTAAGCAGATTCAAATGGATGTGGGTTGTCGTTCTTATGAGGAGATGATAAGGCTTGCTCAGGATAGAGTAGGGTGGAGAGCTGCATCAAACCAGTCTCAGGACTGAAGACTATAACAACAACAACTAAACGAAATTATAACATTTAGTTTTTTAGCGTTCTAAGTGCAGAATACGAACGGAATTGAGGCTAAAGTCTCGCTCAGCGGCATGAGAAGCGTCTCGGTGCGTCCGTAGCAGCGTTGGGTTGGCAATGTATGATAAAAAAAATGTTCAAATGTTTCTATAGTCTATGGGACTTAACTACGGGGTCATCGGTCCCTAAACTTACAAACTACTTATCAACTACTTACGAACTAGGACGGCACAAATATCCATGCCCGAGGGGGGATTCGAACCCCCGACCGTAGTGGCCGTGCAGACCGTGACTGGAGCGCTTCAGTCCCCTCGGCCACCGCGGTCGGCAATATATGATATGTACGAAACAGTACTGAAGTGCGTTTTAACCTTCGTTTTACGAGGCCAATTACTTTTACTGACTGGACAGGGGTACATCGAAAAATATTATTTTTACGAAAATGTCGTGATTTTCAAGGTTGTGGTTAGACAAGAACCGAAGAGTACAGCTTAAATTGATGCGAGTGAACGAACGAATGGACAAGGGTACATCGACAAATATTATTATTTTTAGGAAAATGTCGTGATTTTCAAGGTTATCGTTAGGCAGGAACCTAAGAGTACAGCTTCAATTGATGTGAGCGAATGTTATGATTTGTACGAACATGTCGTGATTGTAACGGATGTGGTTGGGCAAGAATCGAAGAGTACAAATTAAATTGTTGCTTTCGTACTACCAAATTATGACATCTAAAAAAGCATTTTAGAGATAGTTGTTACGTAAATTGAAATGCGTATGCCTAAATGTTACATGTGAACAGAAAGACATTGCATGCGGAGAAGCGTAGTATTATAGTGTGCAATGTTCAACATTCCAATCCTGTGATTCGAAAATAAAATCAGAGAAACGCTATATTAACTAATGCCCAAAAATCTCGTCTTTGTTTCTTCCGAGGAGATACAAACATGTACGAATTTCACCGTCAACTGTCTCTGTGGATATTGGGATGGTTCAACATTAAACATTAAACAACACACACACAGCATATAAATCTCAATTCATTTTTCAAGGAAATTTCGTTTCAGAATTTAGACTACTCTGATTAAGAGTGTAAATTCACAGAAAATATAGTACTGAAATAAAAGTAAGTGAACTTGAAAGAATGCATGGTACATGTAAAACATGTTTGTGTGCAGTTTGATGTTGAACCTATCGTTAAATCAGACAACAAATTATTCTTTAACACAGCAATTTGGTTCAATTATGGCCCTGATATTGATGTATATACTATTAAATAAGAAACAGTGCATTAAACTGATTATGTGCGCAACGGATCTTTTAACAAAACAACTGTGGCAAGTCACCACATGAAACAGACACTGATTATACTAAAAAATTTGACTGCGAGAAAGATATTAAAAAAAACCACAAACCACTTTGTTAATGTTTGACTGCAAGAATTTTATGCAGATCAGTACCTGATTATTGAAATTTAGTATCATAATCAATTTACCCACTCCCATGAACCACAGACATTGCCGAGGTGGGGTGGCTTGCGTGCCTCAGCGATGCAGATAGCCGTACCGTAGGTGCAACCACAGCGGAGGGGTATCTGTGGAGAGGCCAGACAAACGTGTGGTTCCTGAAGAGGGGCAGCAGCCTTTTCAGTAGTTACAGGGGCAACAGTCTGGATGATTGACTGAGCTGGCCTTGTAACATCAGCTAATGTGCCTTTGCCACACAGCTACTGCGAACGGCTGAAAGCAAGGGGAAACTACAGCCGTTACTTTTCCCGAGGACATGCAGCTCTACTGTATGAACATATGATGATGGCATCCTCTCGGGTAAAATATTCCGGAGGTAAAATAGTCCCCCATTCGGATCTCCGGGCGGGGACTACTCAGGAGGATGTGATCATCAGGAAGGACAATACTGGCATTCTACGGGTAGGAGCGTGGAATGTTAGATCCCTTCTTAATCGAGTAGGAAAATTAGAAAATTTAAAAAGGGAAATGGATAGGTTGAAGTTAGATATAGTGGGGATTAGTGAAGTTCGGTGGCAGGATGAACAGGATTTCTGGTCAGGCGAGTACAGGATTATAAATACAAAATCAGTTGGGGGTATCACAGGAGTAGGATTGATAATGAATAAGAAAATAGGAATACGGGTAAACTACTATGACCAGCACAGCGATCGCATTATCATTATCAAGATAGATACGAAGCCAACACCGACAACAGTAGTACAGGTTTATATGCCAACTAGCTCTGCCGATGATGAGGAGATCGAGGAAATATATGAGGAGCTAAAGGAAATTATTCAGACAATTAAGGGAGAGGAAAACTTAATTGTTATGGGAGACTGGAATTCGGTAGTAGGACAAGGAAGGGAAGGGAAGATAGTGGGTGAATATGGTCTGGGCAAAAGGAATGAAAGAGGAAGCCGCCTGGTAGAATTTTGCACAGAACATAATTTAGTTATAACAAACACCTGGTTTAAGAATCACAAAAGAAGGTTGTATACGTGGAAGAGACCAGGAGACACCGGGAGATACCAGATAGATTTTATAATGATAAAACATAGATTTCGGAACCAGGTTTTGAAGTGTAGGACATACCCCGGGGCAGACATAGACTCTGACCATAACTTGTTGGTTATGAACTGTAAGCTGAAACTGAAGAAACAACAGAAAGGTAGGAATATAAGGAGATGGGACCTAGATAAATTGAAGGAACATGAAGTTCTTAAGAATTTCAGAGGGAGCTTCAGGCAACAATTGACAGAAACAGGGGAAAATAAAACAGTTGAGGAGGAATGGGTAAAATTGAGAGATGAAATAGCGAAGGCAGCAGAGGACAAAATAGGTAGGAAGGCAAGACCTACAAAGAATCCTTGGATATCACAGGAGATACTAAATTTAATCGATGAAAGGAGAAAGTATAAAAATTCAATAAATGAAACAGGCAAAATGGAGTACAGACGACTAAGAAATGAGATTGACAGGAAGTGCAAAATGGCTAAGCAGGAATGGCTAGAAGGCAAATGCAAGGCTGTAGAAGAATGTATAAATAGGGGAAAAATAGATACAGCCTACCGGAAAATAAAAGAAACATTTGGCGATAAGAAAAACAGCTCTATGAATATCAAGGACACTGATGGAAAACCAGTTCTCAGCAAAGAAGGGAAAGCTAAAAGGTGGAAAGAGTATATAGAGGGGCTCTACAAAGGAAATGAACTTCGAGACAATATTGTAGGAAGGGAAGAGGATGTAGATGAAGATGAAATAGGAGATACTGTACTGAGAGAAGAATTTGACAGAGCCCTGAAAGACCTAAGTCGAAACAAGGCCCCTGGAGTAGATGATATTCCCTCAGAGCTACTGAAGTCTCTGGGAGAACCAGCCATGACAAAATTGTTTCACATTGTGTGTAAGATGTATAAGACAGGCGAAGTACCCTCAGACTTTAAGAAAAATGTTATAATCCCCATTCCAAAGAAAGCGGGTGCAGACAGGTGTGAAAACTACAGAACCATCAGTTTAATAAGTCATGGTTGCAAAATATTAACACGAATTATATACAGAAGGATGGAAAAACTGGTAGAAGCAGACCTCGGGGAAGATCAGTTTGGGTTCAGGAGAAATGTAGGAACACGGGAGGCAATACTCACTTTACGGCTTATCCTAGAAGATAGATTAAGAAAAGGCAAACCAACATTTCTAGCTTTTGTAGATTTGGAGAAGGCTTTTGACAATGTTGATTGGAATAAACTCTTTCAAGTTCTGAAGCAAGCAGGAGTAAAATATAGGGAGCGTAAGATTATTTGCAACTTGTAAAAAAATCAGACAGCGGTTGTCAGAGTTGAAGGGCATGAAAGGGTTGCAGTGGTTGGAAAGGGAGTAAGACAGGGTTGTAGTCTTTCTCCAATGTTGTTCAATTTGTACATTGAGCAAGCTATAAAGGAAAGCAAGGAGAAATTTGGAGAAGGAATTAAAGTTCAGGGTGAAGAATTAAAAACATTGCGTTTTGCCGACGACATAGTAATTCTGTCAGATACAGCAAAGGACCTGGAAGAGCAATTGAACGGAATGGACAGTGTCCTTAAAGGTGCATATAAGATGAACATTAACAAGAGCAAAACTAGGGTAATGGAGTGCAGTCTTAGAAAATCAGGTGATGCTGAAGGAATTACATTGGGAAACGAAGCAATAAAGGAGGTAGATGAGTTTTGTTACTTGGGCAGTAAAATAACAAATGATGGTCGCAGTACAGATGATATAAAATGCACAATGGCAATGGGTAGAAAGGCGTTTTTGAAAAAGAGAAATTTGCTAACATCGAATATTGATTTAAGCCTAAGGAAGTCCTTTCTGAAGGCATTTGTATGGAGTGTTGCCTTGTATGGGAGTGAAACATGGACGATAAGCAGTGTGGACAGAAAGAGGATAGAGGCTTTTGAAATGTGGTGCTACAGAAGAATGCTGAAGATTAGGTGGGTGGATCGCGTAACTAATGAGGAGGTACTGAACCGAATTGGGGAGAAAAGAAATTTCTGGCATACATTGACTAAAAGAAGGAATAGATTGGTAGGACACATTCTTAGACACCAAGGAATTGTGAAATTAGCGTTGGAGGGAAGTGTGTGGGGTAAAAATCGCAGAGGGAGATCAAGAGACGCGTATAGTAAGCAGATTCAAGTGGATGTGGGTTGTTGTTCTTATGAGGAGATGAAAAGGCTTGCTCAGGATAGAGTAGGGTGGAGAGCTGCATCAAACCAGTCTCCGGACTGAAGACCACAACAACAACAACAACAATCAATTTACTGTAGTGTTGCATAACAATCATTTACTATGGCACAAATAACGAAATCTGTTAAACAAGATTACAAAATAAATACTGCACTTTAAATCCACAAATAACTAATTATCAAATGAAGGAAGTAGGTTAATCTTCTAACTACGTAAATGAAACAGGAAAGAAAGGTCAACTTTGTTACTTATTATTAATAATCAGCATTACATTACCTACATAATACAACTTCTGACTTGCTGGCACAGCAGCCTCTGCTCTACACACAGCTCAACCGCTCTCTAAGCGAGCTGAACCACAAGTGCTACGCTCTCTCAGCGCGAGCTACAATGCTATGCAATACATGATCTTTCACAAAGATGAAACTTCACAGAGTTAAGAACACATATCGATACACACAGTAGAAGCAATATTATACATTTTATTGCAAGCAAGTTACTCGACACAAAAGAGGAGGCACAATATTAGACATTTTCTTACAAAACTATTTTTTATGGACACGTTTCAACTTTTACCCGGAATTCATAAGCACTCACGATTTCCTGGCACTTTCTTAGAATATATTCTAGAATGGTGAAACTTTTGTACAAACATTAATTTCGTAAGCGTTCCACTGCACGTAACGTCTATGCTTGAGTGCCTGCTGTATTCTCCAATATTTAAATATTTTATACTCTCAAAAATTGAAACAGGGCTGCCTAAAAGAGCTAATGTTGAAAATTGACAGTGAAAATAAAATAACACATCAGGTACATAACTGTAAAATAGCGTTTTACCTTGTGAATACAGCAACCAGCCACTACCAAATTCTTTTCAGAACACGAAGTACGCCATAACTGTTTCTTAACTAAGTGCATCTAACATTAGCATTAGCGTATCTAGCACAAATATTAACATTTTTAATGCTGCTAGCCAAATACCTGCTCAAAAGTCGGCATCTATCGTGACAGGGTTCAACTTGACAAAGCGCATCCATGTGCCATTCATATATGGAACTACACACAGTTCTGCAAATCCTTTATGTATTTAAATGTTCAAATGTTGGTAGAGTCTATGGGACTTAACTACGGGGTCATCAGTCCCTAAACTTACAAGCTACTTATGAACTACTTACAACTAAGGACGGCACAAATATCTATGCCCGAGGGGGGGGGTTCGAACCGCCGACCGTAGTGGCCGTGCAGACCGTGACTGGAGCGCCTCAGTCTCCTCGGCCACCGCGGTCGGCCTTTATGTATGTATTTATTTATTTATTTATTTATTATGGTTTTCTGTTCCATAGGACCCAATTTAGGAGTGAGACTCCATGATCATGGAACAAGTCAATACATTAAATTTTTTCAGGGGCTACACATATATGTAAATCTGATGACTTTAAATTCGGGGTTACAAGTTGCTAATATTAATTTCATAAACAAACATTCGAACTGCAGTGAGCCAACTGATCTCGCCGCGGTGGAGTAGCCGAGCGGTCTAAAGCGCCTCGCTGCAGAGCGTGCTGTTGCTCGCCGTGGAGGTTCGAGTCCTCCCTGGGGCATGGGTGTATGTGTTTGTCCGTAGCTAGTTTACCTAGCTTCAAGTAGTTTGTAAGCTACGGACGGATGACCACGCAGTTTGGTCCGATAGATTTACAGACATTTGAACATTTTTCTGAACAACTGATCTCGTGCCCGCAATAGTTAGTTTATAGAACCATGAAATGAAACTTTTTTAACTGTCTAAAGAAGCTCGTTTTTAAGAGCTACCAATATTGTGAAAGCCTGTTATTTATTTCATTCAATCTTAAACTGTTTGCACTAATTGGCAGGCCCAGAGGAACTAAGCTGACCGTTCGGTTGCCGCCGTTGGTGGCCAAGAGCTCGCACGCGTACAGCTTCCTGTTTTCCACCAATGAAGCGCATCTCCCTTTCCTATTTCCACCTATCAGAAACACCAACGCAAACACCAATCACAACTAAACTGTGAGGACGGCACGCGCTTTATAAGACCAGCACAAGGAGGAAACAAGTCAGTATTCCCTGAGGAAGGATCCTGCAACGGATCCGAAACGTTGGAAAGATTTTATTGGAAAGAAGGAAGATTAAACGCCCCGTCGACAGCGTGGTCATTAGAGACGGAGCTTACGCCCCGAGTGTTTGGGTAAGGATAGGGAAGGAAATCTGCAGTGCCCTTTGAAAGGAACCATCCCGGCATTTGCCTGGAGTGATTCAGGGAAATCACGGGAATACCTAAATCCAGATGGCCGGAGGTGGATTTGAACCGCCGCCCTCTCGAATGCGAGTCCAGTGCGTTACCACTGCTAAAGCCACCTCGCTCGGTAAGATTTTATTATCATGATGCGACAAATAGGTTGATGAGGATGATTAATGAATAACTTTCCGCCGTAACGAGATGCTTGCGGTTATGAAGTTTCACGACCGTGTTTAAAAATTGTCGCAGTAGGCGAACAAATCGAAACAATATCGCACTTCGTAGGAAGTAAACATTGATTGCAGGCTCTGAAATACAAAATTAGTATGAATTGAATCGCGAAGGAGACGAATTTGGCTAAACTAGGGTGCAATAGCGAAGCGAATCGTAATGTTGGGCCAACATCATTTTACGTTCGTTTACGGGTTGAAAACGAGGAGAATGTTGTTGTTATGGTCTTCAGTCCGGAGACTGGTTTGATGCAGCTCTCCACACTAATCTATCTTGAGCAAGCCTGTTCATCTCCTTATAAGAACGGCAACCGACATCCACTTTAATCTGCTTACTATACGCGTCTCTTGGTCTCCCTCTGCGATTTTTACCCCACACACTTCCCTCCAATGCTAAATTTACGATTCCCCGATGTCTAAGAATGTGTCCTACCAAGCGATCCCTTCTTTTAGTCAGGGTATGCCAAAAATTCCTTTTCTCACCAATTCTGTTCAGTACCTCTTCATTAGTTATGCGATCTACCCACTTAATCTTCAGCATTCTTCTGTAGCACCACATTTCAAAATCCTCTATTCTCTTCCTGTCCGCACTGCTTATCGTCCATGTTTCACTCCCATACAACGCAACACTCCACACAAATGCCTTCAGAAAAGACTTCCTTAACCTTAAATTAATATTCGATGTTAGCAAATTTCTCTTTTTCAAAAATGCTTTTCTTCCCATTGCCATTCTGCATTTTTATATCCTCTGTACTGCGACCATCGCATGTTATTTTACTACCCAAGTAACAAAACTCATCTACCACCTTCATTGTTTCGTTACCTAATCTAATTCCTTCAGCATCGCCTGATTTTCTAAGACCGCATTCCATTATTTTTGTTTTGCTGTTGTTAATGTTCATTTTATACGCTCTCTTCAACACACTGTCCATTCCGTTCAATTGGTCTTCCAGGTCCTTTGCTGTCTCTGACAGAATTACAATGTCATCAGCAAAACGGAATGTTTTTATATCTTCCCCCTGAACTTTAATGCCTATTCCAAAATTTTCCTTGCTTTCCTTCACCGCCTGCTCGATGTACAAATTGAATAACATCGGAAAAAGGCTACAACCCTGTCTTACTCCCTTCCCAACTGATGCTTCCCTTTCATGTCCTTCGAGTCTAATAACTGCTGTCTGGCTTTTGTACAAGTTGTAAATAACTCTCCTTTCCCTGTATTTTACCCCTGCTGACTTCAGAATTTGAAAGAGTGTATTCCAGTCAACATTGTCAAATGCTTTCTCCAAATTTACAAAAGCTAAAAATGTAGGTTTGCCTTTCCTTAATCTATCTTCTAAGATAAGACCAGCTTTTCCATATATTTGTTAAACAATGATAGGGTATATCGAAATGAGAAACCAAACAGGTGGTTTATTACTATAAATGACAAATGAATCCCACTGCTTACACATTTGATTGTTGAGAGTAATGGTATGAGACGTCCATTTAGTACCATAGTATATCCCTAAAAGACGAACAGCGCTTCCGTTCTCTCTCCAAAATTGACCATCGTAGACAAAAGTGGGCAGAGGTGTGTAATACGATAAAGCGAGACTGCATACGCAGGCAACAAGCGTCGCAAATATGATTTATGTAAAAATATTTAATGCAGTGCTACTGACACTCCCACAAGGAGTTCCGCGCCGATGCCTGATAATCAAACTACGAACACACGGAATAACGAACCAACAGCGTGACTGGATTGAGGCGTTTCTAGCGAAGAGCATGAAAGAGTGAGAGCGTGACATTACAGATGCAGGAGGAAGCTGATGGTTTCCTTGTCAAAAGCAGGTTTTGCTAGGCTGTTGGGTTCCCCAGCCGGCCGGCTATAAGTTTGAACGTAGTGAATGGAATGCAGGTAGTCAGGGTTTGCCTAATGTGCTCGGAAACTGAAAACGGCGGTCTTGGCTGAGCGAGGGCGGCTACTCCAGATTGCAACTGAAATACAATGTGGCCACAGAGATTATTCTAAACATCCATATAAAATCAGGGAATGATCATGCAACAAATGAAATCGGAGACTTGGGAGAATCAAACGCCGCAATTACAATTTCAATATCCCTTACAGATAAAAAGCCGACAATTCTTAGTACTATAATAACAATAAGACATAATTATTGATACGTAGTGTTTATCAGTAACAGATTAAGAAGCAAATGGGCAGCACTGCACCACGCTACCTATCTCAAAAGACGTACCACGTTATTTCCGTATTCTTTCAATAAACTTTGTTTTACTCTCTTGTTCTGCTTTTCGTTGAGGTAATAAAATTCTTATGTCAGAACATAGATTCCACCACAGAAACACAAAACATGAACCCAGCAAAGCGCATTACATTTGTATACGTATTTTATTATATTTAATATTCTAAGTAACGTTCGTTTTCATAATGTAGCCTGCCACTTAAATGTTTCATTGCCAACTAAAAGTAGTATATGTTGTTGTTATGGTCTTCAGTCCGGAGGCTGGTTTGATGCAGCTCTCCACCCTACTCTATCCTGGACAAGCCTTTTCATCTCCTCATAAGAACGGCAACCCACATCCACTTGAATCTGCTTACTATACGCGTATCTTGGTCTCCCTCTGCGATTTTTACCCCACACACTTCCCTCCAATGCTAAATTTACGATTCCTCGATGTCTAAGAATGTATCCTACCAAGCGATCCCTTCTTTTGGTCAGGGTATGCCAAAAATTCCTTTTCTCACCAATTCCGTTAAGTACCTCTTCATTAGTTATGCGATCTACCCACCTAATATGCCACCTAGTATACCCACCTAGTATACAAGCAGCAGTTAATTTGTATATAAACGATTATAAGTATTTATGGGCAAGAGCTGAATATATTTGTATAAAAAGCCATGATAAATTAAATATTAATTGTGTAACTATATTTCGACGGCGGGCAGTACATTTGTACAGTGAGACGCCACGCTTAATGGCTATCTGAGCAAAGAGCTTCAGTCTCAACCGTTTTTTAGTATTGTTAAACATATATTTGTTTGTTAAATGTAGACAAAATTTGTAGGGAGGTGGTCAAAGCATTTGATTCTGTGATATCGAAATCTATAATATTTTGGAAGGTAAATTGTATTTTAAGGATGAGGCGTTAGGATGCGCGAGAGGACACAATTTTGGGAGCAGGGAGAGCACGCTTTTCGAACGCTTGGGAAGGGACTCTTTAACTTGGACGTGGCGGTGGTCAGAGGTTGTGACGCTGGGCGGTCTGAAGCCACGATACGAACTTGTGATCTGAAGAGAGATAGGCGTGTGTGGACTGAGAAAATTTACGGGACTGTGACTGCAGAACTTAGTGTCTGGTGAAAAGTGGTAAACTATGCACGGCAGTAGGGCTGTGGAACTGTGATAAGTCAGCAATCGTGTACTCGTGTGCTGACAAACTGTGTTTTATAACAAATACTGTACTTGATAGTGGGTTAATTAGGAACTGCAATGTTCGATGGATTTCACTAATTTACGAGTGATAATTTGCAGCTTTTACTCTAGAGTGAGTGTGATACTTATTGTGCCTCTCATGAAGAATAGTTGGGGAAATATTCAGTTAATTACCAATGTATAAAGTAGGACCACCTCCGTATTTTAATGTCCAAAAAGAGTAATAAACTCCATTTATAAAGAATTACTTGGTGACTGAGCCACTTTTTTTATCTTAAAATCCATTTTGTTGGTTATTCAGAGGTTTAATTTATGTTTGTTACAACATGTTTTCGCGTCATCATATGCAGACTGATAGACAGGCTAAACTACAGATTAATTACTGATCTTGTTTAAACAGTTTGGGTATCTGTTTAGGGCATAGAAGCTGACGTACATAACTCACCCCTATGAACAGAGACAACGAGCCATAAACGTTTTACTACCCTGAGTTACGTACTTCCCAAATCTTATTGGCGAGTACTGATAGGAAGGTCGCAAGAGGACACTTGGTAGTGGTCTGTAAGAAAGGGGAGGGATCCACACATTCTGTGACGGACCACTCTCTTTAGTTCGCTTTCGTTAGTGAGTAATCGACGAGCAAAAATTACACAATATTGGGCACGATAGTAACTCTTCAAAACAATTGTTGTTGTTGTGGTGTTAAAATGCCCAAGTGTTTGTAAATCTATGGAGCTTAACTACTCTGTGCATCAGTCCTTAGCCTTACAAACTACTTAAACGTATGCTGAAGAGAACAAATACACCCATGCCCGAGGGAGGACTCGAACGTCCGACGGCGAGCAGCGGCGCGCTCCGCAGCAAGGCGCCTTAGAACGCTCGGACACTCCACCGCGGCGTTGTGGTCTTCAGTCCGGAGACTGGTTTGATGCAGCTCTCCACGCTACCCTGTCCTGTGCAAGTCTCTTCATCTGAGAATATGTTCGGCAACCTACATCCTTTTGAATCTGCTTACTGTATTCGTCCCTCGGTCTCCCTCTACGATTTCTACCCGACACGCTTCCTCCTAATGCTAAGTTGACAATTCCTTGATGTCTCAGAATGTGTCCCACCAACCTATCCCTTCTCTTAGTCTGGATATGCCAGAAACTCCTTTTCTCCCCAATTCGGTTAAGCACCTCCTCATTAGTTACGTGATCTACCCATCTAATCTTCATCATTCGTCTGTAACACCACATTTCAAAAACTTTTATCATCTTTTTATCTGAACCCCTTATTGTCCAAGTTTCACTCCCATACAATGCTACACTCCAGACAAATGCTTTCAGAAAGAACGTCCTAACATTTAAACCAACATTGGATGTCAACAAATTTCGCTTATTCAGAAACGGTTTTGTTCCCATAGCCATGCTGGAGCTGTAGGCCGATCGTTCATATGCGGCGACCCGCTGCGTAGCAGGCCAGCGTCGACACCGAGTGGGCTCTTATGGACAACAGTAGTGCTATTGCAGCTCAATTTTGACACGTAGAGTCAAAATTAAACTGTAGAGGCCTTTCTCTTTGGCTTGTGACATAGAAGCTGCTTAATTATTTTACGACCTGATTATACACAATTTCCGCCACGTTGATATACAGCTAAACAACATAGACATAACATTTTAGTCGTTTCCTATTCCTCAGGATACGCATATACTGCGATGGGTAAAAACCTTTCACGTGTATAGAGGTACATGGAAAGGAAGAGAATGAAACAGTGTACATCCACAGAATACCCATTATTTCTACATCTACATGGGATACTCTGCAAATCACATTTAAGTGCCTGGCAGAGGGTTCATCGAACCACCATTATACCATTTATCTCCCATTCCATTCTCGAATAGCGCGCGGCAAGAAAGAACACCTGAATCTCTCTGTTCGAGCTCTGATTTCTCGTATTTTATTCTGATGATCATTTCTACGTATGTAAGTGGGAGTCAATAATGTATTTTCGCATTCGGAGAAGAATGTTGGCGATTGGAGTTTCATAAGTAGCCCACGCCGCAGCGATAAGCGCCGTTGTTGTAATGATTCCCACCCCAGATCCTGTATCATTTCCGTAATGCTGTCTCCTCTATATCGTGACAATACGAAACGAGCTGCCCTTCTCTGGACACTTTCGATGTCCTCCGTCAAACCCACCTGATAAGGATCTCACACTAGGCAGCAATACTCCAAAAAAGGACGGAGAAGCGTAGTGTATACAGTTTCTTTTGTAGTTCTGTTGCATCTTTTAAGGATTCTGCCAATAAAACGCAGTGTCTGGTCCGCCTTTCCCACGATATTATCTACGTGTTCTTTCCAGTTTAGGTCTGAAGTAATAGTAATTCCTAGGTATTTTGTGGAGTTTACGACCTTCACATTTGATTGATTTATGTTGTAAACAAAGTTTAACGGATTTCTTTTCGTACTCATGTGGAAGACTTCACACTTCTCATTATTTAGAGCCAATTGCCAATTTTTCACCATATCTATCTTTTAACTTACAGACAGTAGTTTCCAGAGAGACTTGCATTTTCTATTACGATTAATAAATCAGAGGGTAACCTATTAAACAGTGCAGAGTGGTTTTGACGTCACCCTGTTTCTCACACGGACAACTGCATGTTCTTGCTCAGGGGTGGCCAGAAATATTGTTTACAATTAAGTTTTCAAGTACATGATGTATTTCCATCTTGATGACTACCTTTCTATGTTTGGACACCGCAGTTATTGTTTTGTACGATATTCAAGAGAGCCTTATTTCTTGAATACTCTCCCATAAATGTGACGTGTTATTAAAAAAAAAGGAGATGGACAGAGAGAGAAGAGGTATCAAAAATTACTAACTAAAAGGCTCGAATGAATAAATAAATAAATAAATACCTGGGCGACACCGGGTTTTCAGCTAGTAGAGGTATAAACGACAGCTCAGGCGGATTACTGAAATTCATTACGGAACTTCTTGACAATGGCTGACGGCCCCACTCAGTAGCGCTGCTCTAGCACGGGACTGGCTTCAGCCGGCTGTATCCAGCCACGCTAAATTCACCCCAGCGACAGCAAGCCGACACCAGTACTCTCGCTTACATTACATCAGACGTACTTTCCGCCTCAGGACTTGTACTGAGCATCTTCGCTGTACCCTGACCCAGGCGCCAATACATACTCCGGACTCTCTTTAGGTGAACTTGAAATTTTTCCCTATGACACTTAAAGTATACCCGGGCCGCTGAAACATCGCACTTGACGTTTCGCTTTACGGCGAGTTAAGTGGGCTACACTGCTTTAGCGACGTTGCAACACTAGCCTCTATACACACAGCAGACTAAACGGTTATCAGCTGCACCTCGTAAATGTAAGCTATTGAGCAATGAAAGTGCATATAACAATTCGTTCTTGAGCAGCAATTAATTAACGGCATATTGATGAAGACCAGAGCACAACAATGCACGCGCTTTCAATAACGGAGCAAAGCAATATAGAAAATAAGCACTGGATCACGACAGATACGAAATAAACAATAATCAAGGCAGTAACTTCTCTCTTTACGTTTTATAATCAGAATGCTTTTCACTCACCAATTTACGGCGACAATGGTACAATTACATCCAGCTCCCCATCTTCACTGTTGTCGTCACTGCCAAAATCGTCGTCATCAACAAGACAAATCATTAACTGTTCATGATTCCTTCCCTTTGTTTGCTCTGCCGGAATCAGTTTTTCAACGTGCTCGACCCTTTTTTTTTCTTCCAAGATGCAGCATCCACATTGGCAACAGCTTCATGCCACAGCTTTTCCACCTCTGTTATTGTGAAAGACTTATTGCTCCTTCAGTAATTCTTCACGTCACTCCATACCAATTTTATAGGGTCAAAACGGCAGTGAAATGGGGGCAGATTTATTTCATTATGACGCTGCTCCTTTGCGATTTCGTCTACTGCATACGTGGGTGTAACAGGCTGATTTTGTTTCACGAGCGATTATAAAAGAAGTTTTGACATTGACATATCAGCAACATTATTTCTTTCTTGTAACCACTGCACCATAACTTCTTTCCGATCGTTTGAAGCGAGAATGAATTTCCTGCTCAGAGCATAAGCTTCGAAGTTTTTATTCATACGAAATTGAGAACTTTCTCAGAAAACGTCACTAGACAAACGCCTTTCCGGTGACGTTATCCAATTACTTGAACTCTGAAAGTCAAGTTAAACCACTCACAGTAAAACAAATCGCAGCGAAAAAAGCGCACACAACATAAACACGCGATAAACACGATACACAACGTTGTTTACGGTAGCACTGAACAAAGCCGGCAACGCGCGAACGTTGTCGTCACGGCACGTGACCACTGGAAGTGTTTACCGCGCTGTGATTGGACCGTTCCTTTGTAAACGTCATTTGTAAACGTCAAGTGCAGAGTTTCAGCGGTCCGGGTATAGACGTTGTCGACTCGTCAACTTTTCGTGTGCCGTCCCACGAAGCTACTGCGCCTTCACAGGACTTCTGGTTTCTCAACGCCATTACGAAGGTCCTTCATCGTACAGTGGAGTATTTCTAATACACCGTTGACTTTACAATTGCCGTTATAGCTGTGGGTACTGCGGAATGTTTAGGTGTTACGCTACTGGTTGTTTCGAATGACCCACGAGTGACGCTGCCAGGATTTGGTTCTTGGGGAGGCTATTAAAAAAAAAAGCCTATTAAATTTATTAACCTATGACTTTACACTTTCACAAATTTACTACGAAATAGTTAAGCGTGTTTAGCAATTATCTGAATATGAAACTCTTTTCAGAAAGTAAACTACTTCGTAGGCAATTTGGTCTGAAGTTTGTACAAATGTATCAAGGTATATAAAATACTGTCCAAATTTTACTCACCATTGATTTCATGTTACATAAGCAGTACACGCTGAATGTGACAGGAAAAAGACGGGAACCAGCTGAAAAATGCTCCTTCCGGGGCACAGAAAAGGCGAATACGTTCTCCGACACAAAAGTGTGGAACCAGCTGCCTCAATCCTCATTCCGACTTCCTCACCAAAAATTTTGGCATGCGAACATATTCGCGCTTTTTTCGGCTGAATGTGAGGAGGACAGAGACAGTGCAACAGGCAGAGAGAGCCTTATGGATAGGCAATAGCTAACAAAGCTGGTCAGTTAAATGGAGACAGGTAATCAAAAATCGCTAAAATATTGCGGTGTTTTAAGTAAGTTCGGTTGATCAAGGTGTGAGTAGGCGCACGCCTCAAAATTTCATGATTTGTATCTCTTCTAAAATATTCAAGATGGTACCTTTGTTTTTCTTTAAACAAATTTTGTAGATTTCTATATACCCGAAACTGCCTATCGTCTTCCACAGTTCGTGGTTGGGTGTGCTTAGCTTGAGGTACTCCTTCCGTGTAGGCTACCAGGAATACTTCTCGGATAAGTGGTTTGCAGTCCCGTAGGGGCTATCCTGGAGCGGCCATAACGCAATGACAGTGTCAGGTAGGTGACCCAGATAACGACACGCGAATGATAGCCTTTTTTTCATATTGCCTTTTCACTGAAATATATTTCCTGGAAAGTTAATATGCCTATTTCAAATGTACCTGGAGGAATCCTTTGGAAAGTAAAGACGAATTGAGGAGTATCTAAGGAGTTTGAAGTCAGGACAGGCCTTAGACACATACTTTGCATTATGGTTTTGGAAAAGACTAGCTTATATGCCCGTGCGTCGCAACTGTTGTTAAAGAAGGTCCTGTGTATATCATGGTTCTTTGGGTTCCGTACCTAGCTCAGCAAAAATACAATTCTTGTTGCATCTCTCTGTCAATAAACTGAATTTAAGTAGAAGTTATTGTCGAAAACGATGAATGTTGATAAAGTTTTTCATACTAAGAGCGAAATTAAAGTCCGTGCTTCGGAACAATGTAAATTCAATGTTAGGTTGTGTTCATAAAGTTACACATTGCAACAGCAGCGCCGAAAGCGGCTGGCAAATTACATTTCTGAAAACGATATTGGATAAGTGCGAATATTGATTTGTAACAGTTTTCACAAATATCTTCTTGAATAGGAATTTGGAATGAATTGGAAGACTGTGAATCATGAGAGTCTATACAAAAGAGTTTCGCGTGAAAGTGCTGGTCATAATGAGATGTGACAACAACGGATGTATCTGATTCGGTAAAATTTTACTTTCTATCCTGGCAGCCTCGTGTTTTTATGTTGGCAACATCAATAACACGATATAAAATCGTTGCATAGATGACCGAATCACATAGAGTGTAGATAAATACTGCTGTTCCTGCTGTATGCTTGATTTCACGACAAAATATTTGCGTGTCACGCGATTGGCTTATGACGATGTCACATGGTTCTCGTTATTCAACATCTGTTGCCAACATTATCACAGGAGGCCGCCGGGATATGAGTAGGACTACGTCGCATAGTTTTTCTTGACCCAGCTGTCAAACGATAACACCTTTCACAGCAGAGAGTGTCGCGGCTATATGTATCAGAGATCACTGATTAGCACAGACCAGTGAGCTTACTGGCACAGGCATATCAATATCTATGGCCTAAGAGACATTCATTAATGTATGTCTGTGTTTCCACCACGCTTCCACGACAGTGATCAATGTTCCACGAGTATTTTTAATCTTTGAGTCTATCTGGATTTTTATCTTTGTTTTGTGTCTCTGTTCATAGTCGGTGATGTGTGGTTGACGGAAACATGTGATCTATTTTAAAAAAAAATGGGTATTTGATATTCCTCGTCGTTATTAAAGTCTGAAAGGACCGCATTGTCTGACGATTGAAAGAATAAACAGATTTTGACTCGTACCGTAAAGTTCGTAAGTCACAGAGTACATAGCTTTTCCTAAGAGTATTTATTGCATATTTAGCGAATTTTTGATCGTCACACTCACCCACTGCCACGCACCGCGACCAAACTCCCTTACTAACATCATTAGACCAAGGGCTATCTACCACCACAACCACGAGTGGGTGGCAGTATGTGGTCATGCAGAAAAGTCTGTCAGCACGTACACACACAAGCCTTTTATATATAGATATAGATAGACAGGGAACACAGAAAAGCTAATCCGGTTGTAATAATATAATAATATAATCTTTGGGAAGTTTAAGAAACTGCAGGTTCATCAGTCCCAAAACTTACAAACTACTTACGAGCTACATTATACTAAAGACGACCCAAACATCCATGCCCGAGGGGGGATTCGAACCCTCGACAGGGAGCGGCGTCGCGCATCGGAGCATAGCGCCTCAATGCGCTCGGCCACTCCGCCGCGCCAGATGGATCATGATAAAATACATCGTCTTGCTGCTTATGCGGACATTATCGTCCTAATAAGTAGCAATAAAGAAGATCTGCAACGCATGACAAGCTCTTACAGAAAGATTGCAAAGAAAGCAGGGTTAGAGATTAACGAGAAGAGAGTACGTCGGAGTGAGGAAGGCACCTAATGATGGCAGTCCTCTGACACTTGATGATCTCACTTTTAAAAGAGACACACCTTCATATATTTGGGAAGCATCATCAGTGGATAGAATAAAATGGAAATTGAAATTCAAGCGAGGCTAGCAGCAGCGAGTAAAGCTTATTTTGGCCTACGAGATGTGTTACGCAGTAAAGCTGTTTCGAGAAGTTTCAGACTGAGTCTATATCAGAGTGTAATTCTACCAGTAGCCCTGTACGGGTCAGAAAGCTTTACATTTAGAAAAGCAGAGGAACAAAAATTATTAGTTTTTGAAAGGAAAATTTTTGGCCCCAAGAGATACCCATATACAGGGGAGTGACGAATACTGAAAAACAAGGAACTGAAAGAGCTTATCCACAGGCTGATATTAGTCAAGGATGGAAGAAGAAGACTCATGTCTGGATGTCTGATTAGGATGGAGGAGGAACGACCACTTGCAGTAGCGTTCTGTGAATCATTAAGTGAATTATCCGTCAGTGCTTGACAGAACATAATAATATCAAAAGATTGCCAGAACACGAGAGAAGACGGAGGTTGAAAAAGATCCAACCTTTGCTGAAGATCTGCTCAGAGAAAGCCATGATTATGATCGACACTGTGAAATCCTACAACTACTAGAGAGAAACAGAAAGGTGACACTACTGGAAATATTAGACATCCATAAACATTTCGCTGAGGATGGCAGTTTAGTATTCAACGATCAGATCCAGTTCCCCTTTACACTTCTTCTGAAATAAGTTTTAGTTTCCAACTTTCCTTTTCAAGCCGGCCGCGGTGGCCGAGGGGACTGCGGCGCGTCAGTCACAGTCTGCACGGCCACTACGGTCGGGGGTTCGAATCCCCCCCCTCGGGCATGGATATTTGTGCCGTCTTAGTGTTAGCTAGTTGATGATAAGTGGTGTGTAAGTTTAGGGACTGATGACCCAGGAGTTAAGTCCCATAAGCTATACAAACATTTGAATTTCCTTTTCAACAAAAATAATCATGTCAGTTTTGACCCTGTACTTGTCATATCTTTATATAAATGTTAATAACTGTCATAAATGTGTACTTGTAATGTACTTAAACTAGTCGATTTTCTGTGATAACATCTTCGTAAATCGTAACATGTTTGTAACATCTTTGAATACATGTATTCAATTACAGTCAGTAGTCACCTGATGATGGCCGGAGAAGCCGGAAGCCTATTTGTGACGAATAAATAAGTTTTGCAGAACATCGGAAAGTTCCTGTTTGGTATTATTCTCTAGATCCATGGAGGGAAGACGGAAGAGAGAAAGGCCCGTACTAGATGGAAGGATGACATCGACGATGATGCGGTGATCATGGGCCTGAGAAATGGAGAATGGGATGCAAAAGCAAGGAACAGACAGGACTGGAAGAGGAGTGTAGAGAGCGCGCGTGGTCTCCAAGGCCGAAGCGACAATTAAGGAGGAGATATTTGTAAACCTATTGGACCAAACTGCAATGGTCATCAATTCCTAGACTTACAAACTGCTTAAACCAACTTACACTAAGGACAACACACACACACACACACACACACACACACACACACACACACACACACCCGTGCCCGAGTGAGGATTCGAACCTCCGACGGGACCGGCCGCTCAGTCCGTTACAGGCGACTGCCGTGTATAAGAAAGGCAAGAGAACTGACCCATACAATTACAGGCCAATATCGTTGACATCGGTTTCATGTAGAATTTTAGAGCATATTCTCAGTTCGAATATAGTAAATTTCCTTGAAACAGAAAAGCTTCTTTCCATAAATCAGCACGGGTTTAGGAAACATCGTTCATGTGAAACTCAGCTTGCCCTTTTCTCACATGACATCTTGCGAGCCATGGATGAAGGGCAACAGGCGGATTGTGTTCTTCTCGACTTCAAAAAGGCGTTCGACGCGGTGCCACACTGCAGACTGCTAACGAAGATACGAGCTTATGGAATAGGTTCACTGATTTGTGACTGGCTGGAAGACTTCCTAAGTAATAGAACGCAGTACGTTGTTCTCGACGGCGAGTGTTCATCAGAGACGATTGTATCGTCAGGCGTGCCCCAGGGGAGTGTGATAGGACCGCTATTATTTTCTATCTATATAAATGATCTGATGGACAGAGTAAGTTGTAATTTGCGGCTGTTTGCTGATGATGCTGTGGTGTATGGGAGGGTGTCGTCTGTAACTGACTGTAATAGCATACAGGATGACTTGGACAAAATTTCTAGTTGGTGCGAAGGCTGGCAGCTAGCTCTCAATGTAGAAAAATGTAAGGTGATGCGCATGAGTAGAAAAAACAATCCTATAATGTTCGAATACAGCATTAGTAGTGAGCTTCTTGATGCAGTCGCGTCGTTCAAATATCTAGGCGTAACACTGCAGAGCGATATGAAATGGAACGAGCATGTAAGGACAGTTGTGAGTAAGGCGGACAGCCGACTTCGGTTTATTGGGAGAATTGTGGGAAGATGTACTTCATCTGTAAAGGAGACCGCGTATGAAACGCTTGTTCGACCACGTCTTGAGTATTGCTCAAGTGTTTGGGACCCACAGCAGATCAGTTTAAAGGAAGACATAGAGGCGGTTCAGAGGCGAGCAGCTAGGTTTGTTACCGGTAGGTTCGACCAATGCGCGAGTGTCACGGAAATGCTCCGGCAACTCAATTGGGGATCGCTTGAAGAAAGACGACGTTCTTTTCTGTTAAGTGAATTTAGAGGGCCGGAATTTGAAGCTGAGTGTAGTACGATCTTGCTGCGGCCTACTTACATTTCGCGTAAAGATCACAAAGACAAGATAAGAGAAATTAGGGCTCGTATGGAGGCATATAGGTATTTAGGAAAGGAAATGCCTAGTAGTGGTACAGTGTATCCTCCGCCACGCACCGTACGGTGAACTGCGGAGTATGTGTGTAGATGTAGATGTACATGACGCCTTAGACCACGCTACCACTGCGCGTGGCGGTAGGTGGCCCAAATAAGGACATATTAACGATTGCCCAGTTTTTTTTAAAAGGTTACTTTCGACGGAAAAAAATATAGGCTATACCGCTCAAAACGATTAGTGTATCAGGTGAGGTGTGATACACAACATACATACGGTAACATATTTTATTCAGATAGTGCCTACAATTTCAATGTGTTGTTACTGTACGGTATTTTGCTTCCTCAACTGTTTACGTGCTGTTTACATGGGGTTTACTTAGGGTAGTGAAGAAGTAATTCTCGTTGCCTTCTAATACGGTGTGCGATCACCTGGGACGGCCAGTACAGCTGCACACCTACGTGGCGTGGACGGTACGAGGTTATCAGTCAGCCCTTGAGGCGGTATTTGGCCGGTCTTTCAGGGTTGCAACATTCAGCTCCCGACCGTTGTGGGAGGAGCTGGTTGGTTGGTTGGTGTTGGGTGTTTAAAGGGGACTAAACTGCGTGGTCATCAGTCCCCTGTTCCCAGCTAAGAGATCACAGGATTTGATGTATGATTAAAATAAGCTGTACAGGACTTAATCTCTATCTTACGGGTGATAGGAAAATTTTACAACCCATCCCAGTGCTGCATAAATAAAATGGGTTGGAAGCGTTGTCAGGATGGAAGGCGGAGCGGCGAAGGCTTGTGGGCGCCCTAGGAAAGTGTGGCTGAACGGCAAATAAAATATAGAATTCAAGTAAATATTTGGTATATTCTGAAATACGGGATACATGGTGGGACTCGCCCTGAGAACTGATGCAATGAATGACTGCCAGTCTAAGCTAGCGGCTTTAAAAACGGAAAAGGTTACGGTAATTGTAATGGTTACGATTCACACAGTTGGTGGTGGCTGATGCCTAACAGCCGCTAGGCGGGAGCGGACGGCATGCGGCCGTTCGCCCCGCACAGAGGCTGAGCCTCTCGGGTGCGTCTGTACTGTACGAGAACTCAAACTGAAGAGAGCGAAGGAACTGATGCTCACACTTCTCAGTCCTTCAGCAGCAGCACACGTGATCAAACGTGGCTGTCTGCTATTGGCTCCACGGTAGCACGGAAACGTCAGTAGTTTCAGCACGGACGCCAGAAGGGTGGCGTGGTTTTAGAATCGGCATTCAATACTGGTTCTGGCCGGCTCTCTCCTGCAAGGTGGACAGGCTTGGTCACGTTGTCAAGGCGTATGTCGCCGTGGAAGAACACTTGTGAAACTTAGGCGAAGTTTTGAAATAAAATTTTTGAATTTTTTCCTAACCTGTTTTAGACTGGCTGGTCATCCTGTACAAAGCACCCTGCAACTAGTACAAAAGACGTACAGGAAGGCAGTGTTGGAGGAGGTGGTCTGGCTGCAGCGCGTCTTCCCAACACATCCCAGACGCGCCCAGTCACGTTTAAGTCCGTTTGACAAGCTGGCCACTGCACTCGTCCAGTTCCCTCAGCTTCAACCGTGTTGTCCACCAGTGCAGCTCTGTGGGGACGAGCGTTACCGTCCACCACAAAGAACCCACCCCCTGTGGCAACAGCGTAGGGCACACCAAAAGGTCCAGGGGTCTCGTCTAGGTGATGTTTCCTGCATATAAGCAGAGTTGTCGAGAGTTCCACGTTCTCTCCAGACGAGAGAAGAATCGTCTGGCTGGACACAAAATCTTGACTCATCTGTGAACCCGCCATTTATTACGACTACAATGCTGATGTCCCTCCACACAATTTCTGTGGGCTACACGGTGTGTTGTCTTTATGGAACACACGCCATAGACGGGCGTTTTTCTTGCAACTCGGTTTTCCAACGGTCCAATATCGATGAATAATTTGCACCTGTCATAGTTTCGGCCTGTTCCAGATAGTCGATGAGGATTAATCCTTGGCGAAGCCCAAAAGACCGTCGCCAAAATCTTTCCGACCGAAGAACCTGTCTTCGAATTTTTTGAGATTCTCCCTTGGGAACCAATTGTTTACATTGTTTTTTGGTACCATATTGCGAATAGCTTTCTCGCGTCCAAATGTTTATGCAAAATATTATGTACCCGTTCATTTGAGATACCCACAGAACTAGCAATCTCACGCACCTTAACTCTTCCGTCATCCATCACCACATCTTGGATTTCATCAGTGATTTCTGGAGGCGTAACCTCCACAGGGCGTCCAGAACGTTCAGCGTCACTTGTGCCCATGTGGCCACTCCGAAAATTCTGAAACCTCTTATAAACTGTTCTAATCGAAGCTGTAGAGTCACCATAATATTTACCAATCTTCTTTAGTCTCCTGAGACGTTTTGCCTTTCATAATGTTTGATCACCGCACGAATTTTTTTTGGTCCTTTCTTTGACAATCACTCGACTTCCTTGATTCACACGAATGCCAAACACAAAGAAATACACCAATATATGGCAGAAATTGGTGTGCGTTCTTTCCAAAGATGCCACTAACTAAACATGACGTCGATACGCGCCGGTGGTGCCATCTCTCGGCCTTTGCACGGACTTTTCAAACGCCCCTCAAAATGTACGTCCAACTGCCCCCGAAATATCTTTTTGTTAATGTGGTGCATAAGATTTTTACTGTTCACTGAATCTCTGTGTGTCTACTGCTCTGTACAAATAAGAAAGTAGATCCCTCGAAGAGCAAAGCTATTCCCCACGTTGAGTCGTCAAACATATCAAATGACTGGAATTTTTAAATTTCGAATTTATCTTTCCAGCTTTCATCTACATCTACATGGCATACTCTGCAAATCACATTTAAGTGCCTGGCAGAGGGTTCATCGAACCACCGTTATACTATTTATCTCCCATTCCATTCTCGAATAGCGCGCGGGAAGAAAGAACACCAGAATCTCTCCGTTCGGGATCTGATTTCTCGTATTTTATTCCGATGATCATTTCTGCCTATGTAAGTGGGAGTCAACAATATACTTTCACATTCGGGGGACAATGTTGGCGATTGTAGTTTCATAGTAGTTATTGGAATGATTCCCATCCCAGATCCTGTATCATTTCCGTAACGCTTTGTCCCCTATATCGTGACAATACATAACGAGCTGCCCTTCTCTGGACTCTTTCGATGTCCTCCGTCAAACCCACCTGATAAGGATCCCACACTGGGCTGCAATACTCCAAAAATGGACGGACAAGCGTAGTGTATGCAGTCTCTTTACTAGTTCTGTTCCATCTGTTAAGGGTTCTGCCAATAATACGCAGTCTCTGGTTCGCCTTTCCCACGACATTGTCCACGTGTTCTTTCCCGTTTAAGTATGATGTAATAGTAATACCTACGCATTTTGTGGAGTTTACGGCCTACACTTTTGATTGGTTTATCTTGTAAACAAAGTTTAAAATATTTCTTTTCGTACTCATGTGAACGACTTCACACTTCTCATTATTTAGAATCAATTGCCAATTTTTACACTATACCGATATCTTATTCAGATCGTTCTGCAGTTGGTTTAGATCTTGAGATGGCTTTACTAGACGATGACGGCGTCATCTGCAAACAACCTGAGAGACGTACTAAGATATTCTCCCAAATCCTTTAAGTACATAACGAAGAGCTGAGCCGGTCGCGGTGGCCGAGGGGACTGAGGCGCTCCAGTCACGGTCTGCACGGCCACTACGGTCGGGGGTTCGAATCTCCCCTCGGGCATGGATATTTGTGCCGTCCTAGTTCGTAAGTAGTTCATAAGTAGTTTGTAAGTTTAGGGACTGATGACCCCGTAGTTAAGTCCCATAAGCTTAACAAATATTTGAACATTTTTTCGAAGAGCTGAGGACCAATAACACTACCCTGTGGAACGCCCGATATCACCTCTGTTTTACCATCGATTACTAAGAACTGTGTCCTCTCTGACAGGAAATCCCCTATCCAATCGCAAATTTGGGGCGATATACCATAACTACGCAATTTGATTAAAAGCCGTTTGTGATGTACAGTGTCAAAAGCCTTTTGGAAATCAAGAAATACGGAATCGATTTGTGAACCCTTGTGGATAGCACGCATCACTTCGTGTGAATAAAGAGCTAGTTGTGTTTTGCATGAACGGTTTTTTCTAAATCCGTGTTGACCTTGGGTCAATAAATAGTTCTGTTCGAGATAATTCGTAATATTTGAATACAGGATATGTTCCAAAACCCTGCTGCAAATTGACGTCAATGAAATAGGCCTGTAGTTTAGTGGGTTACCCCTACTGCCTTTCTTGAATATAGGTGTGACCTGTGCAACTTTCCAGTTTTTTTTTTTTTTTTTTTTACAGATCCTTCGTTGAGCGAGCATGGCTGTTAAGTAAGGAGTTATCGCTTCAGCATAGTCAAATAGAAATCTAATGGGTATACAGTCCGGGCTTTGAACCACTGAAACACATGACTGCTCTCTGCTACAAGGGGAGGCGTTAGCTTTCAAATGAGACCAACTGTTTTTTTTTTAATGATATTCCTTTTAGCACAGGAGCTACAAGGTCACCTAGAGAGGCATGTTTGCAGAGAAAGTCACTCATGACAATTCTCGACGCGGCTTCTAGTTCAAAATATTACTTATGCCTACTCTTGATATATATAAATACTTTTTTAATTATTGCATATTTTTATATGTAAATAGTGCAGCTTATTTCCTGGTGGGCGCTGTGACGCAGGCAGCTGTTGCATTCCTTCTCGAGACGACAGGAATTCGCTCGATTCGCGATTAGTCGAAGCGGTCCCGTGACGTCATTGCCGGCTGGCAGCGAAAAACTAGCCGGCAGCAAAATACAGCTCCGTTCATCTGTAATGCAACACCAGAAAGATGTCAGAGCCCCGTGCATTTCGGAGGTACACCGCTGTACGGATATCACGTGACTGAAGGTACTGGCGCGTGTGAAGTGAGTGTCGATACCTAGAGTTACCTAGTGTCGCAAATGTCAGGGTTACCAGACATCCAAATAATCAGTGCTGGTTGTAAAATTGTAGCACGAGTAATTTACAGAAGAATGGATTGTGTGGCAGAAGCCGACGTTCAGGAAAAACGTAAGAACACGGGGGGGGGGGGGGGGGGCAATCCCCACTTTACGACTTATCTTACAAGGTAGATTAAGAAAAGTCAGACATCTGTTTCTATTTGGAAAAAGCTTTTGCCAATGTTGACTCGAATACTCTCTTTCAGATTCTGAAATCAGCAGGAGTAAAATATAGGGAGTTTAAAGTTATTAACAACTTGTACAAAAACCAGAGACCAGTTGCCAGAGTTGAGGGGCATGAAAGGGATGCAGTGGTTGGGAAAGAAGGAAGACACGGTTATAGCCTTTCTCCCATGTTATTCATGGAAAGCTGGAGAAGGAATTAAAGTTCAGGGTGAAGAAATAAAAACCTAGCGTTTTGCTGATGACATAGTAATTCTGGCAGAGACAGCAAAGTACCTGGAGGAGCAGTTCAACGGAATGGACAGTGTGCTGAAAGGTGCATATAAGATGAACATTAACAAGAGCAAAACTAGGGTAATGGAGTGCAGTCTAGGAAACTCAGGTGATGCTGAAGGAATTTAAAAAAAATGTTCAAATGTATGTAAATCTTATGGGACTTAACTACGGGGTCATCAGTACCTAAACTTACAAACTACTTATGAACTACTTACAAACTAGGACGGCACAAATATCCATGCCCGAGAGGGATTCGAACCCCTGACCGTGGTGGCCGTGCAGACCGTGACTGAAGCGCCTCAGTCCCCTCGGCCACCGCGGCCGGCCTGAAGGAATTAGATTAGGTAAGGAAGCAATAAAGGAGGTAGATGAGTTTTGTTACTTGGGCAATAAAATAACAAATGATGGTCGCAGTACAGAGGATATAAAATGCAGAATGGCAATGGGGAAAAAACCGTTTTTGAAAAAGTGAAATTAGTTGGTATCAAATACTAATTTAAGCATAAGGAAGTCCTTTCTGAAAGCATTTGTGTGGAGCGTTGCCTTGTATGGGAGTGAAACATGGACGATAAACATTTTAGACAGGAAGAGGATTGAGGCTTTGAAATGTGGTGCCACAGAAGAATGCTGAATATTAGATGCGTGGATCACATAACTAATGAGAAGGTACTAAACAGAATTGGAGAGAAAAGGAATTTCTGGCATACGTTACTAAAAGAAGGGATCGATTGGTAGGATACATTCTTAGACATAAAGGAATCGTGAATTTAGCATTGGGGGGAAGTGTGTGGGGTAAAACTCGGAGAGGGAGACAAAGAGATGGATACAGTAAGCAGATTCAAATGGATGAGGGTTGCAGGTCTTATGAGATAAAGACCCTTTCTCAGGATAGAGTAGGGTGGAGAGCTGCATCAAACCAGTCTCCGGACTGAAGACCATAACAACAACAACATTATATCGAAATGAAAAATGGGAGTATTACAAGAGACCTGCATTCAAATCACAATGGCTTACTTTTTTACAAAGTCATGTGTGTGATTGGATCCAGTTTTGTAGTTTGAGCACACTTCCTATAAAAAGAAGGTTTGTAGTCACAATCGCGGAGTAACAACCATCGTATTTTTTTATTAACTGGTTTCGTCGAACTATGTCGCCACTGTCAAAAGATATGACGAGTCCTTTCAGCTGACTTTACATATTTTCCGTTTACAGATCAGATTAGTAGTCGGTGATGATTTCGGGCCGGCCGCGGTGGCCGAGGGGACTGAGGCGCTTCAGTCACGGTCTGCACGGTCACTACGGTTCGAATCCGCCGTCGGGCATGGATATTTGTGCCGTCTTTAGTATAAGGTAGTTCATAAGTAGTTTGTAAGTTTAGGGACTGATGACCCCGTAGTTAAGTCCCATAAGCTTATCAAACATTTGAACATTTTTTTTTTGATGATTTCGGTACGATGATTTGTCCCCGTGTCTGTGTCATTCCCGAGACTCTCTGTCGAGCTTCTCGCCCTCTTGATACACTGTGGTCGTGACAGTGCTCAATGCTGTAAAACCGACACACGCGCGCACACACACACACACACACACACTACTGATCATTAAAAATGATACACCAAGAAGAAATGCAGATCATAAACATGTATTCTTTGGACAAATATATTGTACTAGAGCTGACATGTGATTACAATTTCACGCAATTTGGGTGCATAAATCCTGAGAAATCAGTAATCAGAACAACCACCTCTGATCGTAATAACGGCCTTGATACGCCTGGGCATTGAGTCAAACAGAGCTTGGATGGCGTGTACAGGTACAGATGCCCATGCAGCTTCAACACGATACCACAGTTCATCAAGAGCAGTGACTGGCGTATTGTAACGAGCCAGTTGCTCGGCCACCATTGACCATACGTTTTCGATTGGTCAGAGATCTGGAGAATGTGCTAGCCAGGGCAGCAGTCGAAAATTTTCCGTATCCAAAAAGGCCCGTACAGAACCTGCAACATGCGGTCGTGCATTATCCTGCTGAAATGTAAGATTTCGCAGTGATCGAATGAAGGGTAGAGCCACAGGTAGTAACACATCTGAAATGTAACGGCCACTGTTCAAAGTGCCGTCGATGCGAACAAGAGGTGACCGAGATGTGTAACCAATGGTACCCCATACCATCACGCCGGGTGATACGCCAGTATGGCGATGACGAATACACGCTTCCAATGTGCGTTCACCGTGATGTCGCCAAACACGGATTCGACCATCATGATGCCGTAAACAGAACCTGGATTCATCCGAAAAAATGACGTTTTGCCATTTATGCACCCAGGTTTGTTGTTGCGTACACCATCGCAGGCGCTCCTGTCTGTGATGTAGCGTCAAGGGTAACCGCAGTCACGGTCTCCGAGGCGATAGTCCATGCTGCTGCAAACGTCGTCGAAATGCTCGTGCAGATGGTTGTTGTCTTGCGAACGTCCCCATCTGTTGACTCAGGGATCGAGACGTTTCAGCCATGCGTATAAGATGCCTGTCATCTCGACTGCTAGTGATTCGAGGCCGTTGGGATCCAGCACGGCGTTCCGTATTGCCCTCATGAACCCACCGATTCCATATTCTGCTAACAGTCATTGGATCGCGACCAACGCGAGCAGCAACGTTGGCATACGATAAACCGCAATCGTGATAGGCTACAATCCGACCTTTACCAAAGTCGGAAACGTGATGGTACGCATTTCTCCTCCTTACACGAGGCATCACAACGACGTTTCACCAGGCAACGCCGGTCAACTGCTGTTTGTGTATATGAAATCTGTTAGAAACTTTCCTCGTGTCAGCACGTTGTAGGTGTCGCCACCGGCGCCAACCTTGTGTGAATGCTTTGAAAGGCTAATCACTTGCATATCACAGCATCTTCTTCCTGTCGGTTAAATTTCGCGTGTGTAGCACGTCTTCTTCGTGGTGTAGCAGTTTTAATGGCCAGGAGAGTAGATGTATGTCAGCTCAAAATCGGATATTTAATCTTTATATGGCTTTTTTTTTTAACCACACGATCTCACACACGTGTGACCGTGAAACACACCACAATTGTTATCACATTGGCTTCTGGTGAGTCGACGCGTCACCACCAACAACGGAATAACTTTACTGGCTTTGATTTTATCATACATCTCATGATGATCTAGTTAAAACTCGCGTACACTTTGTGCATGAAGTGAATTCCTTTCATTACTCCATATTCAGTCCGAAAAGTATCCTTTCCGTCTGCGCATTCAGCTTAGTGACTGGAATAAAAAATCTACAAAAGATTTCGAAAGTTGCAGTGTTCCACTTCAGTCGATCGCCTTAAGCAGATGACACTTGACGCAGGGCAACAACTTGACATGGAAGTAAAAAGAAATTAAAAAAGAGTTTTTCTGTGTTTTATGGATTTGCAACGTGTGGTTGAAACAGGACATTAAAAGCGGGTGTAACCTGTGAGATACGGTGACGCTAGGCGCTATTTGTGTGTAGCTGAAATGCCTGTAAATCTAAGGGGCTTAACTGCTGCAGTTGTCAGTCCCTAGGCTTACGAACTAGTTAAACTAACCTAAGGACAAAACAAACACAAACAAACACACACACACACACAGAGAGAGAGAGAGAGAGAGAGAGAGAGAGAGAGAGAGAGAGAGAGACGCACACATGCCCGAGGGACGGCTCGAACCTCCGATGGGGAGAGACCGTGCCTTCTCTCAATCTGTGGAGTCATGATCTTTGGTTTGTTTATGTTTGGGTCATGCCCAGTGTATGTAGTTCCACACAAATGTGAGTTTGTAAAAAAAAATTACAGAGTTATATACACTGCAGCTAATTCTAACTAATCACATTGAAACTTAAATTTATATTCTTTGTAGAAAAATGAAAGTCGAAATAAGAACTAGCTGGAGCCTCGAAGTATCAATATGAACAAAAACCATTGTTCCACCTGAAGATGAGAGTGTAAACTCTCGAAACGCGTCGTCGGAGCATTAAAAAGAGTGACTGATGCAGACAATTGCTTTTATTTGAATTTTTACTTGCTGGGTTTTCCGTTGTGACACCATCAACTAGCTCGTAACTCTCATCGTCGCACTGGAACTACAAGACGACGTATTATCTACGTTTGTATAGACAAACAAAGGAAATGCAATTGAAATATATAAGCACGGGGAAACATTTAACAGGAAGGAAGAAGCCATCAAGCTTAATGACATATGGCCTGTGGCTCTTGACAACACGTATGTGTTTTTATCCAAGTAATCAATAGCTAAGTTTTATCTTCCACGAAGATTATCTCGGCTGATGGCGTAAAAACCAGAACACGCCTACTTCAGACAGTATGAGACTCTTCGACGTCCGCGTCAGTAGGCAGGAGTACCTCTGAGGATGCCCAGCGAAGCTCTGGTCGAAACGTCAGGAGCACAGACATTCAGATCAGTTTTTATAAACATATACGTTTCAAGGGGTAGCGTAAGAAAGTCGTGGCCTTTTGAAGCAACCACTGGATGGCACTTTGAATTTTGGCCCACTTTAGGTTACGATGTTGTTGTTGTTATGGTCTTCAGTCCAGAGACTGGTTTGATGCAGCTCTCCACCCTATTCTATCCTGAGCAAGCCTTTTCATCTCCTCATAAGAACGGCAACCCACATCCACTTGAATCTGCTTACTATACGCGTCTCTTGGTCTCCCTCTGCGATTTTTACCCCACACACTTCCCTCCAATGCTAAATTTACGAATCCTCGATGTCTAAGAATATGTCCTACCAAGCGATCCCTTCTTTTAGTCAGGGTATGCCAAAAATTCCTTTTCTCGCCAATTTTGTTCAGTACCTCTTCATTAGTTATGTGATCTACCCACTTAATCTTCAGCATTCTTCTGTAACACCACATTTCAAAAGCCTCTATTCTCTTCCTGTCCGCACTGCTTATCGTCCATGTTTCACTCCCGTACAAGGCAACACTCCACACAAATGCCTTCAGAAAAGACTTCCTTACACTTAAATTAATATTCGATGTTAGCAAATTTCTCTTTTTCAAAAATGCTTTTCTTCCCATTGCCATTCTGCATTTTATATCCTCTGTACTGCGACCATCCCATGTTATTTTACTACCCAAGTAACAAAACTCATCCACCACCTTCATTGTCTCATTACCTAATCTAATTCCTTCGGCATCGCCTGATTTTCTAAGACTACATTCCATTATTTTTGTTTTGCTCTTGTTTATGTTCATTTTATACGCTCTCTTCAACACACTGTCCATTCCATTCAACTGCTCTTCCAGGTCGTTCGCTGTCTCTGACAGAATTACAATGTCATCAGCAAAACGCAATGTTTTTATTTCTTCCCCCTGAACTTTAATGCCTATTCCAAAATTTTCCTTGCTTTCCTTCACCGCCTGCTCAATGTACAAATTGAAAAACATCGGAGAAAGGCTACAACCCTGTCTTACTCCCTTCCCAACTGATGCTTCCCTTTCATGCCCTTCAAGTCTAATAACTGCGGTCTGGCTTTTGTACAAATTGTAAATAACTCTCCTTTCCCTGTATTTTACCTCTGCTGACTTCAGAATTTGAAAGAGTGTAGTCCAGTCAACATTGTCAAATGCTTTCTCCAAATCTACGGTTACGATCTAAGGTTACGATAGTAACACTAAAAGTGGGCCTTTGCGATCGTCTTTTTACAGCTCCAAATTTAAATGAAAATAACGGCTTAACCATTCATCTGACACGAAAAATGAATAACCGAATTTGTAGAGGAGAAAATTCTCTAAAACTTTCCTCTATTATGTATTTTTCATATCTCGTAGCGTTTCAAAGATATTTGCAAAAATAACGGCGATTTTGGGATGTCTGTCTGTCTTTCCGTAACGTGTTTCCTGTTTTTAGGTCGAACCGTTCAACCGATCGGCACCAAATTTTACAGACATGATTTTAGGCCTCCAGAGACCAGAATCTCCCTTTTTTAAAATTTTTCGGACAAAAAAATACGATAGTAATACCAAAAAAGCCGTTTGTAATATAATTTTAATTGCAAACGAACCGTTCATCTGACACGAAAATTGAATAGCCTAATTGATACAGGGGAAAATTCTCTACAACTTCGCTCTATTATGTTTTTTTCATATCTTGCATCGTTGCAGAGATATTTGCAAAAATGACGGTGATTTGACGATGTATGTCTGGCTGTAACGTGTTCCCACATTTTAGGTCGAACCGTTCAACCGATCGGTACCAAATTTTACAGACATAATTGTTGGTTACCAGAGACCAGAACCTCGCTTTTTGAAATATTTTGTACAAGAAATACTCTAGTAATAGCAAATAAAGCCGTTTGTAATGAAATTTTAATTGCAAATAAACCGTTCAATATCATCAGAGATATTTGCAAAACTAATGGCGATTTTGGGATGTATGTCTGTCTGTCAGTAACGTGTTCCCTGTTTTTAAGACGAACCGCTGAACCGATCAGCACACATAATTGTAGGCCACCAGAGACCAGAACCACCCTTTTTCAAATTTTTCTGACAAAAAATACGGTAGTAATAAAAAAAGCCGTTTGTAGTATAATTGTATTTACCAACGAACCTTTCATCTGACACGAAAATCGAATAGCGTAATTGATACAGGGGAAAATTCTCTACAATTTCGCTCTATTATGTTTTTTTCATATCTTGCAACGTTGCAGAGTTGTTTTCAAAAATAACGGCGTTTTGACACATTCAATTGCATTAACGAAAACCAGCCGTTCACAGATGTCACGTGACATTCCTCGCCCAGAACTCTCTCTGGCATACGCCATCTTGCGTTGCGTATTTGATGATTTTCTTATTGTAACTTACACGTTGTCATTTCAAAGGAATGGCGTAGTGAAGAATTAACAAAAGACGTCGTCCTTCGTACGACATACGATAATCTAGTGTTTACAAATGGCATATTAGCATCAGTTAACAACGACGATGAATAGTATGAAATTAAAGAATATCCCTTCCAACGGTCAGCTGTAGCATAGTGGGTGATGCGTTGGACTGTGGCGCTGAAGGTCAGTGGTTCGAAAACCCGCCACTGTCTAATTTTTTTTCCTAAAAGTGTTTCAGACATTCTTATTAATTGAATTTTTTATTATTTAGATTATTATTTTCGTCTTAAATGTCTTCAAAAAACTTATAAAACTACAAATCTAAAGTGGGCCGTAAAACACGCCAGTGCGATTTTTTCCAGAATTTTCTTTCTTTCAGTCTGGCAACACTAACAAGGAAAGTACTTAGGCTCGAACAAACAGAAATATTCCAAAATCGTATGATAGATAATGTAGAGATCCCTTATTGCACTAGTGTATCATCCGTTAGAGGCCTCTGCGTGTGCCATGCCGCATTGCACTTTGACCTGTCGGTTCGCCAGTAGGCACGGTGCAGTGTGCCTCCCAAGTTGCGTTTTGTGACGTCATTTGTGTGGTGAAGCGTCAGATGGGGTGGCGATTGCTAATCAATCCTGCTAAAGTATTGCGATTGATTGAGATGAAGTTACGAAGAACCCTTCTTCGTGAAGATGGTATTAGTGTAGAAGATGAATCATTCGCATGTTATCTATTATCTATTATAGGGTTTCTAATCTATGCTCATATGGCTGCACTTTCTTCTTCTACACTAATACCGTCTTCACGGAGAAGGTTTCCAACCGCAATACATTAGCAGGATTGATTAGCAATCGCCGCCCCATCTGACGCTTCACCACACAAATGACGTCACAAAACGCAACTTGGGAGGCACACTGCACCGTCCCTACTGGCGAACCGACAGGTCAAAGTGCAATGCGGCATGGCACACGCAGAGGCCTCTAACGGACGACTGCAGAGTTTTGCAGATGCGAGAGTATCACTAGTGCAATAAGGGACCTTTACATTATCTCTCATACGATTTTGGTGTATTTGTGTTTGATCGAGCCCGAGTAGTTTCCTTGTAAGTGGAAACATTCGACACAACGTCTTCGACGCTGCTCTTCTATTGGTCTCCGTCGGGCCGATGCTCTTGGGGTAAAGTTCTTGACTGAAAACCGAAGGGTCGCGGGTCGAAACCGGGTTGGAATTCGGATTTTTCGCCATAGAGGTTCGAGTCCTCCCTGGGGATGGGTGTGTGTGTTTGTCCGTAGGTTAGTTTACCTAAGTTTAAGTAGTCTTTTTAAAAAATAAATGAATAAATAAATAAAAAGCTGGGCGCCGTGGCTCAGCGCGCCCGGTCAGAGGGCTCAACGCCCTCTGTAATGTATATAATAATAATAATAATAATAATAATAATAATATAAAAAACCCATCCTTCACCTCTCAACGATGTGAGGAGTCGCTAGAAACGACACGTGGTTGGGGTTCCACGTTAAGCTGTAGGTCCCCTTTCCTTTCCTTTCCCCGGTTGGATAACTATGGTAGGCTAGGGACACGCAAGTCGCCGAAGTGGCGTCCAATAGAAAGACTTGCACCGGGCCAGTGAGCCACACGACATTATTATTATTATTAATGGCCTCCAAGTGTGACAGTTGAAACTAAACACGTTTTTTACGCGGGGCCCTGAGCTGCTAGGCAATTTTTTTAACGCCGGCATTCGCGTCCAACGTTTCTAAATCTACAACGCACTGCTTTTTTTTGGTGTTTCTTTTTCTTTTTTTAAAAAAATGGTGGACGGCTGGTGGAATGTGTTTGCGTTTGTCGGGCCCGGTGCACGCGTCCATACGGCGAGTCGTGCTGCCGTTATTCTGGCAATAGCGGACAATTCATTGGCGCGAGACTGGGACCCGTAAACCGCAGAAACCGCGGCAACAGCCGCTGCCGGCTCGTTTCCGACTCTGGACAGGCCTGCTCTCTTGCGTCCCGACGTGCTTAGCTGCGCTCCACCTCAAGTGTACCACTGTCTGCAGCGCGAGATTGCTTATTATTTTACATTTTACTGGCTTAAACCCGCCAGACAATGCGCGATACGTTAAGGGCCGGTTCGTAAAAAAAAAAAAAAAAAAGTAAATAAATAAATAAAATTTGTATACTCTATGGGACTTAACTACAAACTTATCAGTCCCTAAACTTACAAACTACTTATGAACTACTTACGAGCTAGGACGGCACAAATATCCATGCCCGAGGGGGGATTCGAGCCCCCGACCGTAGTGGCCGTGCAGACCGTGACTGGAGCGCCTCAGTCCCCTCGGCCACTGCGGCCGGATTACTAGCTCCGCTCGCGTGATGGTTGGTTATGACAGATAATGCGGGAAACGTTAAATCGATTTTTTTAAAAAGAGATGTATTAAAAGAACTTTTTTTTTTTTACTGCTTTATTTATTTATTCTTATATTTCCTTATTCCTATGCTTATCCTTACAGAGAAACACCGGAAGACATTCGTAGCATGCATAGACCAAAGATATGGTCCGTGGCATCACGTTTCGCTGTATGTAACCTCCTTGCTATAGTGTCGCAAACGTCATCGCTGGCCTTCAGTCCGAATTTATTTTTATAATTTGACGACTTTCAACCACCATATCTTCCAACCCCTTATAGCTGTCGGCATGGAACTGCTATGGTGTATAACAGGTGACTTTGAACGACAATTACACACAGACCATTCGTTTTCGTTCTGTAGTTTTCGCTGCAGAGCGAAATATTAACACACACACGTAGAATTTTATATACACCGGTAACTTTCCAATCCAATATACTCAACCCTTGCATCATTATCAACCGTCAACAAACAATGCAACCAAAAAACCATTTTCAAAGAGTAAATATAATTTTCAAAGAGTTATTGTTCCGTATTTCGCGCTATATTCCTCAAATTACTAAATCTATCAGATTATTTTAAGCAGTTTGTAAGCCTAGCGTCTGATAACAGCAGCAGTTAAGTCCCTTAGATTTACTAACATTTTTCTGATTCGAAGGAGCAATCCTTATCTGCGTAAACATTTATTGCACGTATTTACATCCAAGGGTCGGTGTGTTGAAACAAACAAGCAACGATTAGCTTTAAGTGTAGGTGTATTTTACTAAGAATGCAGCTTTCGTATTTACTGTTCCCTACGTGAGTTGTTTTTGATAAACGACGACCTGAATTTTCGGAAGATTCCCACTATCAGGCATTTAAAAAATCCATTGCTACGTGAAAGCATTGTACACCACTAAATACCTAAACTGTTCGCAGGAAAACTACGCAAACGTGAGTAACTTCGTCGCACACGGATATAATCACATGACTGCTTAGGATAACACCTGTGTGACGTCACCAGAGTTTCAGCCAATAACAGAGCAAATCGTGACTTATTTAAGCTTTAATTACAAGATGCGGAGGTGGTTTGTCAAAATGCTGACTGAAATGTCATTTGTATGTTACACCTACATCAACACGAATCATATTATGAACACAGCGAAACAGCCTGCTGTAGCTGACAACCACTTCTTATTCGCAGTGAGATGACGGGTTTCTTCAGGTTTCTTGAGGCGTTTCCTCCAAGATGGTGTGCATGGGCCAGCGAGCACAGAATAACACAGAGAGGTTACACCGCCTACATCAGCGTACAGCCAGTGAAGCCACGGCGGCAATTTCGGATGGTTGTGAAACGGAGTTGGGCTGATGAATGCGTTGTTCAAGTGGCACTTTGTCATTTGAGCCCCTTAGGATAGGAAACAAATTAACAATTTTTTCTCAAAGGTGAGTACTGAAGGAATGCGACAGTGTTCTTAGCAAGTACAACACGTATTGTCTTTGTATAAAAATAATAATTGAAACTATTACTTTTATCTCTATATATAAAAGGAAGTGTCCCGATTGATTGACTGACTCATCATCGCCTAGCCCAAACCACTGAAAATAGAAATTTGTGGAAGTTGTTGATCTTACTCTATATGCGTCATTTAAGAAGCGATTTTTCGATATTCCGTCCGTAAGGGCGTGAAATAGGGGATGTAAAGTTTTTTTGAAAATACGTAGCTATTTAGGCAATTTTGAAGTTAGAACTACAAATTTTCGGATTTGGATTCGAGATTCGAATTTAAAAGACACGTGTTTCGGCATTTTTTGAAATTCGACAAATAAGGGGGTAAAATAGAGGACGCGAAATATTGATTTTCAAAAATATGTTGCTGTTAACTCAAATTTCAAGCTATAACTACGAAACTTAGGTTATGGACTCTTGATCAGGATTCAAAAGACACGTGTTTTGGTATTTTTGGAAATTCAACAACTAAGGGGATAAAAGAGGGGACCAAAAATTCTTTTAGAAAACACATTGTTGTCAAGACAATTTTGAAGCTATAGCTACAAAAATTGGTATTTGTATTGTTCGTTAGAATTTAAAAAATACGTGTTTCGGTATTTTTGGAAATTCAACCATCAAGGGGGTTATATTGGAGAGGGGATATTTTTCAAAAATCTTTTGCTAATAAGGCAATTTTGAAGCTGCAACTACAAAAATTGGTATATGATTTCTTGGTCAGAATTAAAAAGACACGTGTTTCGGTATTTTCAGAAAATTAATCAAGTAGGGGGTGAAAAGGGGATGAACCTTTTTTTGAAAATACGTTGCTACTAAGCCAATTTTGGTGCAGTTAACTCAAATTTCAAGCTATAACTACGAAACTTAAAATTTGGATTCTTCGTCAGGATTAAAAAGAAACAAATGGTGCAGATCAAACAGCCTACGCATGCGAAGCACCGGGGTTCAGCTAGTCTAATATATAAAGCAGAGTGTCCCTATGTTTGTACGTGTTGCATACAAATCTACAGTTTTGATCCAATCTTTTTTCAAATTTTGTACACGTAAACTCCAATCCATAAGGACGGTCGCCGTAAGTGTAAGAATGAATATATTATAGTTCACGAGATATGACGTTATAAACAATGAGATGCGCGAAAAACTGCTGCATTTTGCGACAATGCTGCTCACTTTCTCCTAAACCACTGGACCGATTTCAACCGAATTTGGTAAACACATACCTTATCGTGAGGTAACAATTGCTGCAGGGTTAAGAATCACGTACGGACACATGGTTCAGAAGATATGACGTTATAAACAATAGGAATCGCAAAAAACTTGCACATAATGCGGTGAGACTTTATAAATACGCTACATGAGAACGAGACTACTTAGAGACTAGCAACAAACTTTAAACACAATTTCAAACTTTTTCTCGCTGACAATCATAGCAAAATGATGAAATAATTTATAATTTGTACACTACAAATTGTAGCCGCAGGAAATCATGCAGACAGTTTACACGCATGTAGTTGAGTGTACCTTGTAAATTGCATCGCAGTACGACGCGTAGGCCATGAGATATGAGCACATGAACAGTAACGTTCGTGGAAAACCGCCCCATCAAACACTTCTTTACCACTAACTGTATTCTCAAGAGATTTTACAGACATGACAGCACTTATAGAAATGAATATATACCTGAAAAATGGCAAGAGTAAATAAATAAATAGCCGGGCAACGCCGGGTTTTCAGCTAGTATTAAATAAAAATTGCGACATGAAAAACTTAGTCGCCTGGCACTTTTGTTGCCAGGAAATTTTCGTCGTCGATAAAGTTGTAGATAATGAAATGAACTTTTCTTTTTACTTAAACAACTTTTTTATAGCTCCCGTGGTTTTCTCACAAATTCTGGTACAATATAGCGGTGGAACCTTTCACATTCTACTCGTTACTTTCAGCGATCTTGCCCACCAGCGAGCACAGATTCTGTCGCCCATTCACCTTGTGCTATGGGACCAATTTTGATAAACATTTTTGATTTGGGACACAATTTTCGGTATTAAATCATTATCATTTAACTCTTTTTATTTATTTTATTACTTCCTAACTGACCCGCCCCGGCTTTGCACGGGCAATCTTTAAATTTTCTTAACTCGAGAACTGCAGAACGTATCGTGATGCGGTTTGTTTCAATTTCTCAGTTATAGTTCCGGGTTCAGCATAGGCTATATTAAATACCAATACGAAAATGTGTTATAACTGAAATAAAAACAATAACGTAGAATGACTTACCACTTCCGCACTTTCATGACCTCTGTAGACTAAACTATAAGACCTGCACCAAAGTACATACTGTATAATTATAGAACTCACGACGATATAGAAAAAGAGGCCGTAAGATCATATGTGTAACTCTTACAGATCTCCCACAATCACCATATCTGTAGTCTGAAGCCATCAGGCGCCACTCCTTTAGAAGAGAAAAATGATCAATGTGATTCACTCGTAAAAGTTAGAGACATGCTTTCGCGTATTTTATTTATTTATTTAGATAGTTTTGAGTTCTGCAGTTCTATACTATTTACACTGGCGTAGCTCTTATAGTTTATTCTCCGGGGCTGACTAAAGTGCGGAAGCCGTAAAAGATTGTACGTTATTATTCTTATTTTATTTTTTTTTTATTTTTTTATTTTCGTATTGACATTAAACATAGCCTAAGATTATCTCAGGATTCGAAAGAAGAAATTAAAAGAAATCGCATAACGATACATTCAGTACTCCTCGAGTTATAAATGGTCAAAGGCACAGACAGAGGAAAAATGTGCTTCTATTTTATATAATAGTATGCTTTGCTATCCCTATCTGAAATTTGTAATTATTTTTGGCAAAAAAGGAACGCCTTAAAATATATGAAAATGACAAATTTTAGCATATTCATCAATTAGACATTTAGGATGAATAATTAGATCAATAATAATCAGAAAATATTAGAGAATTCTATGTTATCATTTACTCAACAGTAAATATAATCATTATTTTAATATTCAAAACAACAAATCTATTCTTCTTAAATCAAATATATTCAACAAGATACTTTAAATCAGAAGTCAAATTCATAATAACAACATCAATATTATCACTGGGTGGATTACCACCAATATTAGGATATTAACAAAATGAATTATTATCCAAATACTCATCCTATACATATTATAAATGCGAAAGTTTGTATGTTTGTTACCGCATCACGCTAAAACTACAGCACTGATTTAGATTTCTTATGTCTTGGATCAAGACATAGGCTACTTTTCAAAATGTTTATAAATAGCTTACGTTAACCGCAACGAAAGTAGTAGCAAATGCACTCAACAGATGGCAGGCGGTACGCTGCAGTTAACATATGAAACGTTGTGTGTTTCGGCCAACTGCAACGATATATATTAATGTGAATGTCTATTCGGTGTACGCTTATCACGTCCGAACGACAAGACGCAGAACTTGAATATTTTTACAGTTACTAATTTATACCTGAGGAAGGTTTTAGGCACGGTTTTATAGCCATCTGATAAATATTTAGCAATTTGAAGAATATAACTTGAAGTGCGGAACAATACTTACTCTTTGAAAATTAAATTTACTCTTTAAAAACTGTTTTATTGGATGCATTGTTTCTTGAGGGTTGATAATGATAAAAAGGGTGGAATATATTGGAATGGAATGTTATCGGTGTATATAAAATTGTACGTGTGTGTGTGTGTGTGTGTGTGTGTGTGTGTGTGTGTGTGTTAATATTTCGCCCTGCAGCGAAAACTACAGAACGCAAACGAATGGTCTGTGTGTAATTGTTGTCCGAAGTGTCCCGTTGTACACCATAGCAGTTCCATGCCGATAGCTATAAGGGGGTGCAACATATGGTGGTTGAAAGTCATCAAATTATTTTAAAAAATCAGACTGAAGGCCAGCGATAACGTTTGCGACTCTAAAGCAAGGAGGTTACATACAGCGAAACGTGATGCCACAGAACATATCTTTGTTCTATGCGTGCTACAATGTCTTCAGCTCTTTCTCTGTAAGGATAGGCGTACGAATAAGGAAATATAAGAATAAATAAATAAAGCAGTAAAAAAGAAATTTCTTTTAATACATCTCTTTAAAAAAAAGTCTATTAGACGTTTCGCGCATTACATGAAGTGATCGATCTGTGATATTATTACAATCACTATTGTTGAATTTCGTTCAAATGTTTGTATAATCTATGGGACTTAACTACGGGGTCATCAGTCCCTAAACTTACAAACTACTTATGAAGTACTTACGAACTCCCGGCCGCGGTGGCCGAGGGGACTAAGGCGCTCCAGTCACGGTCTGCACGGCCACTACGGTCGGGGGTTCGAATCCCCCCTCGGGCATAGATATTTGTGCCGTCCTAGTTCGTAAGTAGTTCATAAGTAGTTTGTAAGTTTAGGGACTGATGACCACGTAGTTAAGTCCCATAGACTATACAAACATTTGAACGTTTTTGAACTTACGAACTAGGACGGCACAAATATCTGTATCGAAGCCCCGACCGTAGTGGCCGTGCAGAGCATGACTGGAGCGCCTTAGTCCCCTCAGCCGCCGCGGCCGGCTTGAATTTCGTGATCGGATTCTTAGAAACGAGTGCATTTTTACCTATGATTGGATCTACACTACTTACGTTCCTGATAAATAGATAATCAACCAACACGCGAACGTAGCCGCGGGTTTAAGCTAGTTAATAATAAAATACCAGTTATAGTATTCTTTATAAGTATATTTACAACCGTTACATTATACTATTATAAACGAATTAGATTCTCAGCAATCATTAAACTCATGATTAATAAAAATTAAAATAAATGAATTAATAACAGCCCCAGAGAGAGCGAACTGAACGCAGTGGCGTGTGCTGGCAGCTGAGTCCGCCATGTTGGTTGGGTGTCGCGCTCGGGTGATTCTATTTACACATCGGTAAAATCAGACGTGACGTCATTATGACGTATCCGCAATATCGAAGACGACTGGAGCCATGATCGACTTGTGTGGTCGTTCTAGACGCAAAACTGCGGTTGCAATTGTAGCAGACGAATTAAAGGAGCAGCTGATAATATCTTCAGTTGGTAATGGTATATTCATTACAGTTGCGGAAGCTATAACATTGCTTTCTTCTTCTTTTTTTTTTTTTTTTTTTTTTTTTTTTTTTTTTTTTTTTAACTAATGGAAACTTTGTGAATGTTGTGTTTAAAACTAATGGAAACTTTTTCTTTAAGCGAAAAATACTACAGAGTTGCATTGTAGTACGGAGTCTACGTTAAACTAAGAGGACAAAATACGGTTACCAGACTATGAAGCGACGATGTGTACTTGGACATGTCAAAATATGCGACATACAAAAACAGCATATAGTCGCCGTAGGTATATGTATGTTTCGCCGAAACTATAAATCAAATGAGCTGGACATTAATACAGGCATTTGTTACAGAGGCTCTGCGAACATCAGGTAACACATTTCGTAAAACTGGGTACTCATCTACCGCCAAGTGGCTGCAACATGCTAGTTCTTTTCTTTGAAAATGTGTGAAGTTGACCTTCTCTAAGGCTCGGTCTGCGTAATTTCTGACATAGTTTTCAATATACATTTACTGAAATTTCCGTCAGTGCTTTCCGAAACATGATACCAATATTAAGTAAGGCCTAGTTTTGTCACTAAACTACGAAGGAAGAAAGTATGCAGTTTAGAAAGAATGTCGAATTAATCGTGTTGTTCCACCCGAAACCAGCGTCTCGAACGATGCAAAAGTCGATGCGCCGCTCTTCTGGACGTCGATAGTGTGGATACGTCATAATGACGTCACGTCTGATTTTACCGAAGTGTAAATAGAATGGCCCGTCGCGCTCTGCTCCCAGCCGCCTTCATTTTACCGCCATCGTAAGGCCGCTCTGTGTCACAGAGTGCTCGGATGCGCGGCCCACCGCAAATGTACGACTGTGTACGTGAAAACAGCGCAGAGCGCGAGATTGGTTATTTTACTACAAACTTTTCACGACACACACTGAATTTTCTGGGACAGTCACCCATGACGAAACTGTTTCACCTGGTTTGTAAGATGTATGAGGCAGGCGAAATAGCCGCAGACTTAAATAAAAATATAATAATACTCATTCCAAAGAAATCAGTCGCAGACAGATGTCATAATTACAGGAACATCAAAAACTCGTGGTTGCAAAATATTAAGACGAATTATTTACAGAAGGATGGAAAAGCTGGTAGAAGCTGACCTCGGGGAAGATCAGTTTGGGTTCAGGAGAAATGTAGGAACACGGGAGGCAATACTCACTTTACGGCTTATCTTAGAAGTCATGCAGGCGATCTGGGTTCAAGTCCGACATGGGTCAATTTTCACACCAGTCCGATGATTGTGCATAATTATGTATTTTTATAACCACTCTCTTATAAACGTTTGCAGTAAATGGTCAGGATAAAAACATGTAACATTCGCTCAATATGCCATCTATTGCGCGACGATTATTTTATTCATTTTGTTTTTTCGAAGGACACTTTTAAGGCGATTGAAGCATATTTCGAAATCAGTAAACAGTCTTTTGTTAATATGTATAATATTTGGGCAACGTTTAATACCTGTGTTTACAGTTCCTGACCGTGCTGTTTTTGTCTCCTGCTATGACGTGTGTTCCCACGTGACGCGTCCCAGTGGACTATAAGGCTACGGCCAGTCGGTTAGTCGTTCGTAGCGCGTCGTTCATGCGTGCGGCAAGTAGTGCAACGTGGAGAATAAAAGAAGAGAAATGGAGAAAAGTGAAAAATAAATGACCCGAAGGGCGAAGATTTTTTATTCTTTTATTTCCTTGGTTATTTTTTTAATCGTTTGACTTTTCATTATTTTTGTGTTTCTTTCTTTATATCTTTTTCTTTAATTAATGATTTTTTATTTTTTTTAATATAAAAAGTAGCAATTACAAATTGTTCTGCCGCTAGGTATCAAACACGGGTCTCCTGCATGGCAGCCTCGCACCTTGCCGATTACACCACGCTGTCTCGCTGAGCGGTAACCGCCATGTACAAGTAGCTTATAAAATAATAGGTGACGGGAAATTTTAATGCGGTAGGTCATCACAAGAAATGTTACACTTTCTGCGGAGCTATGAACATAGTTTATTGTATCATTTTTCACAGAGTTACAGCACAAAGATATAATTTTGTAAATGGAACAATAGCTTTTTTCTATCGTGCATTGGAATCGTTGAAACCAGCTGCGTCCAAATCAATTTAATCTACATTGCTATCACTGTTAGTTTGGGAGCTGCAACCCTTCAAAGTTTCAGGGGCAGATACCACACGCTGTACATAATACATGGCTGTGTGGTGGGTGATGGATGTTATGGCGGTGGGAAGTTGATTTACATGAGATGTTGAAATGAGTGTCCATGTTCCTCAATGCGTAATGCAATGCGCTGTCGAAAGGATCTGCGGACGAGATGTAACATCGCCGGTGTGACGGAGCGACATGCGTCCTCCATGCATCTGGGGATGTGGGCTCAGTGACATAAACACGATCCTTTAGATATCCCCACAAAAAGAAATCTACTGGTGTTAAATCGGGCGACCTTGCGGGACACGAATGAGGACCATGGCGCCCCAAACCCACCACACAGCCGAGTATTATGTACAGTGTGTGGTGTCTGCCCCTGAAACTTTGAAGGGTTGTAGCTCCCAAACTAACAGTGATAGGAATGTAGATTAAATTGATTTCGATGCAGCTGGTTTCAACGAATCCAATGCACGATAGAAAAAAACTATTGTTCCATTTACAAAATTATATCTTTGTGCTGTAACTCTGTGGAAAATGATACAATAAACTATGTTCATAGCTCCGCAGAAAGTGTAACATTTCTTGTGATGGCCTACCGCATTAAAATTTCCCGTCACCTATTATTTTATAAGTTACGGAGGCAAACTCACTTAGTGAAACACCCTGTATATTTTAGTTTGCTTAATTATTTTTTTTTAATTTTTTTTTTGAAATATTAAAAGTAGCAGTTACAATTTTAAAAAATTGTTCTGCCGTTAGGTATCGAACCCAGCTCTTCTGCAAGGGAGCATAACATCTCGCCGATTTTTTTTTTCTTAATAAACTTTTATTTACTCTATTCCTTGTACATTTTACTGTATACAGTGACCATCAATTATAACATCTTGGGATACATATGCACAAGTAAAATATTTTACACAGGTACTCATAATGATATACTCACACATAAACAATCATAAAAAAAGAAAACATGATGATTTACTCCTATTTTACAGTTCAATTTTTAAATGATTTAACCTTAGCCTTAAGGTTCTCAAACACTTTCAGTTCTTTTCTTGTAGGCATCAATAAAAACTTATATTCAATTAGTCCATGTATATATATATATTAACCTATTCCCATTCGTTCAAATACGATAATAAGCATGTTTCCATATTTGGATTTTTTGTCCATATACTTGCTAAGTTTTTTATATTCATCCTGCATGTACGGCTTGAAGCCGATTACACCACGCTGTCTCGCTGAGCGGTAACCGCCATGTATTAGTAGATACGGTACGCGTGGTAATTTGCTGCCAATTTGATTTCGATTTTCTTAGAAATCAACGCCCGTTGGAACAAATCCTTTTAGCTTGATGGTCTGGAGGAATTCCCTCACGGTGTTCCCCTTGTGAGATGTACGGCGAATCGACGTTTAGGAATCTGGCAGTTTGGAGTAACAGTCCATTGATAATGTGGTGGTCATTATGCCAAGCAGAAGAGAAGCACACATCAGAACTAGAGGGCGTGTTAGCGTGTATCGCGGGTACCGATGTTTACCGCAGTCCCGAAACACAAATTCAGCATGTCTGGTTTACTGTCGCGCAAGTTATTAATTTCTGTTTTCATCAGCAGTGAAGAGAGGCATGGATGAAGGGTGACAGACAGATAGTGTTTTTTCTCGATTTCTAAAATGGATATGACGATCTGCCACACTGGAGACTGCTAACGAAGATACGAGCTTACGGAATAGGTTCTCAGATTTGTGACTGGCTGGAAGACTTCCTAAGTAATAGAACGCAGTACGTTGTTCTCGACGGCGAGTGTTCATCAGAGACGAGTGTATCGTCAGGCGTGTCCCAGGGGAGTGTGATAGGACCGCTATTATTTTCTATCTATATAAATGATCTGATGGACAGCGCAAACGTCCCTTAGGCTGTGGCTAAGCCATGTCTCCACCGTATCCTTTCTTCCAGGAGTGCTAGTCTTGCATGGTTCGCAGGAGAGCTTCTGTGAAGTTTGGAAAGTAGGAGGCGAGGTACTGGCGGAAGTAAAGTTGTGAGGCGGCATCGTGAGTCGTGTCGGGATAGCACAGTCGGTAGTGCGCTTGCCTGTGAAAGGCAAAGGTCCCTGGTCAGAGTCCCGGTTCCGGCACACAATTTTAATCTGCCGGGAAGTTTCAGAGTAAGTAGTAATTTGCGGCTGTTTGCTCATTATGTTGTGGTGTATGGGAGGGTGTCGTCTTTAACTGACTGTAATTGCCTACAGGATGACTTAGACAAAATTTATAGTTGGTGCGAAGAATGGCAGCTAGCTCTCAATGTAGAAAAATGTAAGGTGATGTGCATGAATAGGGAAAAAAATCCCATAATGTTCAAATACAACATTAGTAGTGAGCTTCTTGATGCAGTCGCGTCGTTCAAATATCTAGGCGTTAACATTGCAGAGCGAAATGAAATGGAACGAGCATGTAAGGACAGTTGTGAGTAAGGCGGACAGCCGACTTCGGTTTATTGCGAGAATTTTGGGAAGGTGTACTTCACCTGTAAAGGAGACCGCGTATAAAACGCTTGTACGACTACGTCTCGAGTATTGGTCAAGTGTTTGGGACCCGCAGCAGATCGGTTTGAAGGAAGACATAGAGGCGGTTCAGAGGCGAGCAGCTAGATTTGTTACCGGTAGGTTCGACCAATGCGCGAGTGTCACGGAAATGCTCCGGCAACTCAATTGGGGATCGCTGGAAGAAAGACGACGTGAATTTCTGTTAAGTAAATTTAGAGGGCCGGAATTTGAAGCTGAGTGTAGTACGATCTTGCTGCCGCCTACTTACATTTCGCGTAGTGATCACAAAGACAAGATAAGAGAAATTAGGGCTCTTACGGAGGCGCATAGGCATTCTTTTTTCTTTCGTCGCTCTGTTTGGGAGTGGATTAGTAGTGCCTGGTAGTGGTACAGTGTACACCCCGCCAAGCACTTTACGGTGAAATGCCGACTAAATATGTTGATGTCGAACTGAAATGTTATTGAATATTTCTATTACATTTTATTTAAAGAGTCATTAAACAGTACAATCGCAGTAATGCAATAGTTTTATTCACTGGTTTACAGTGTCGGGAAGAAAAATTACTGCAGCATCCTAGAGTTTAGAAATTCACTGAAGATTTATAGTTCAAAAAATGTTTGTAAATCTAAGGGACTTAACTGGTGCGGTTATCAGTGCTTGGGCTTACAAACTACTGATACCAACTTACGCTAAGGACAACACACACACACACACACACACACACACACACACACACACACACACAAACATGGCCGACACAACACACAAGCCTCGGCAGCGAACAACCGCGCGCTTCGTTGCAAGGTGCCTCATCCCGCTCGGCCAATTCACCGCGACATTTGTAGTTGAAACACTCCATATGGAGTACGTCAAATCATTTCATCCACATGTAGATAGATATTATGCAAGTCACAATGAGGTGCACGGCAGAGGGTTTATCGAACCGTTTTTATGATAGGCCGAGTTCCATTCTCTAATAGCTCGCGGGTTAAACGAATATCTAAAGTTTTCAGTTTTCGATCTGATTTCTGTTATTTTATTACCATGCCTTCCTATATAGGTACGTGCTAATAAAATGTGTTTGTATTCAGAAGAGAAAGTTGATGAAACAAATTTCACAAACAGATCTCGCTGCAAGGAATAGCACCTTTCTTTTAATGATTTCCACCCCTAGGCGCGCATCATTTCCGTGACACTCTCCTATATCGCTCAATGGCGTAGCTACCATAGGGCTAGGCGGGGCAGTGCCCCGGGGCCCCCGAGCTCCAGGGGCCCCTCGGCCTTCGTGAGCGACGTTCCAAAAAAGTTACCGATCCTTGAACACTTATGTCCAATTACTTCGGACAATCGAAGTTCTACTGTATATAATAATTTAGTTGATCGGAGGTTTTCCGACTTTGAACTTTTTGAACCATGACCCACAAATCTCAAACGCACGAAGTGAAATCCAAACATTATTCGCACCCCAGAATATAAACATAACAAGGTCCTTTGCTTGTCCGCTAAGACGTGGCCCCTGCCACCGTTAGTGTGTTGTCGGTTGAAGTCGGAGTTGTCGTGCCTGCCAATCGTTGCGAAATAACAGTGAATGGTGCTGAATTACTAGCACAGTGTTGGACAGTAGACAGTGTGATCACATTTAAATATGAAGTCTCCACAATGTATTATTACAGAATGGTGTTATTATGGTAACTCAACTGTTTGTGTAGTGAACTCCCAAAGGGTGTGCTCCATAATCAAAGATCCCAATGAAGTTCTGTAACCCATTGCACTCTGAAATTCGTGCAAGAAGAAGAAAAAATATGGTTACTTTGTGACAATAGTAAATTGTGCATTCAAGACACTACCCTGTACCCCAATGCCACTATAATACGCGAAGATGTCAACTTAGTTATTTTACATATTACTTTTTCCTGGCCAGACATTAATATATACTTCATGATACCTGGTAGGGGCACGGCTCAAACCAAAGTATTCCATCAAACAAAATCCGGCAACTTTTCGGCATGGAGAGTAAGTTGTCAGCACTGACAATAGTTCGCCAGCTTTCACCGCGGACTTGACTGTTCCCAAAAATGTTCAAATGTTTGTCAAGCTTATGGGACCCAACTACGGGGTCATCAGTCCCCAAACCTACAAACTACTTATGAACTACTTACGAACTAGGACGGCACAAATATCCATGCCCGAGGGGGGATTCGAACCCCCGACCGTAGTGGCCGTGCAGACCGTGACTGGAGCGACTCAGTCACCTCGGCCACCGGGGCCGGCTGACTGTTCCCGGTTTGCTTCGCGACAGGGGGTGGGGCATGTTTTCCTGTTTAAGTAATATTCCTTCATTGTTTATTTTTTACAGCTTATGCCTGCGACTTCATTCACCTAGTATGGAGCAACTTCGGAAACTATCCCAAGAGGTCGTTTATCTTTATGTCTTACCCAGGTCCAAATCTATTCCTCTGCAAAATTTCATTCAAATCCGCCCAGTAACTTTTGCGTGAAAGCATAGCAAACAAACCAACTTTCACAGTTGTATTTGAGAGTACAATTAATAATATCTGCTGCGTGACACATAATAATTTACATAATAGTATTTAGGTTTGCCTTATTATGTATTCCAGTAGGCGGTGAGGAACTGATGATGAAGTAGTTTTGCATAGTTTTAGTTTAAAGAGGGCCCCAATGTCATTTTTGCCCCGGGGCCCTTCGTGACATTGCTACGCCACTGATATCGATGTAATACAAAACGCGCAGCCCTTCTCTGAAGTTTCTCTAAATCGCCCGTCAGTCCCACCTCGTGTGGATCCCACAATATGCAGCAATACTGCAAAAGAGGACGCACAAGTATAGTGTAAGCAGTTTATTTAGTAGAACTGTTGCATCTTCCATGTATTCTGCCAATGAAATGTAGTCTTTGGTTCCCTTTCCGTGCAATATTTTGAATGTGTTCATTGCAATTTAAGTTGTTCGTAATTGTTATTCCTGGGTAATCAGTTGAATTGACGACCCGTATATTTGATTTACTGAAGTTTAACAAACGACCGGTTTCGGAGGACTGTGCCACCATCATCTGGTCATATACATTTTATAAACTGGCCATCTGTGAAAAATGAATGTAAAGTAATAAGTGCAAAACAGCACTTAAGTCGTCAAATGAAATATGATGTTAAGTGTTATGTTGGACTTATTACTCTATCTCCATTTTTAAAATACGATAACATGACCAGCTTATGAAATGTGATATGACCAGACGATCGTGGCACAGTCCTCCGAAACCGTTCGTCATTAAATAAATTATTAATTCGCGACCTTGGCGTCTCATTTGAAGAATATATATAAAAGAATTGTGATTCCATGCAGAAAATTTTACCCCTTAACTCTGTGACGAAGTCTTAACAGTACACTATACTATATTTTTTACAAACACAGTCTCGATTGCAAGACAGTGATGTTAGCTCTGTTTTAAAAAAAATATAATTTCATTAACGATCGCTGCTTCTCCAGAAATTTATTCTAGAATCACAATAGAATAACCTATGGATTCACATAACTTTGTTATTTTAGGACAGCAATGAAGATCCGAAATCAACACTGCCGTTTGGTGATGGGGCTCAGGCCCGAAACTAGTGACGGTGAAATAAATTGATTTACATAAAAAAATCTTGTGGCTGGTCGCAGTACTTATTTACTACAGTATTATATACCAGCACATGCGGCAACGCTTTGCAGTAGCTAATGTGTGTGGGATATGTATCCTACTCTTCTCTCCTTCCCTTTATGCATATCCCCTCCTCCCTCCTCTGTTAGCCGTCCGCTTTGTCCTTAGGTTAGTTTTCCTTAGTTTAAGTAGTTCGTAAGCTGCGGACTAATGACCCACCAGTTGAGTCCGATGGATTTACAAACATTTGAACATTTTCCTCTATTCCCCATCTCTTCCTCCGTCCTCTATTTCGCCATTTCCTCCTCCCCCTATCTTTTTCCATCACCTTCACCTCACTGTCTCTTACTCCACACCATATCCCCTTCTCACTGCGTCTACAACATCCCTCCTTTTAAATCCATTTCATTCCCCCATTCTGTCTCTCCTCCTCCCTCTCTTCCTCACCTTATTGTTATTTCAAAAAGCAATACTGTGAGCCGGCCGCGGTGGCCGAGCGGTCTGCGGCGCGCCAGTCAAGTTCAGCACGGCCACTACGGTCGGGGGTTCGAATCCCCCCTCGGGCATCAATATTTGTGCCGTCCTTAATATTAGCTAGTTGATTGGTAGTTTGTAAGTTTAGGGACTGGTGACCCCGCAGTTAAGTCCCGTAAGCTCTACAAATATTTGAACATAATACCGTGCGAATAGTTGACAAAAGTTGGGTTAAAGCCTTCGAAAAAGAATTTACCTTAAAAGTTGGGCCAAAGCATCGTTGTTTGATAAGATGTCATCTGCAAGGAACTGCTGTACTTCTGTAAGAAATGTTTCGACCGAGGGTCTTGGCCAGAAACCAATGGTGGCGGTGGCAGTTCTGCTAATGTGACCTTTCTACCTGCACGACATTATCACGACGGTTCTTGCCGAAAGCTGAAAGCAGTGCAATATTCCCAGAAGTAAACTATCCCTCTGCAGCGGAGTGTCAAACTACCTGGCAGATTAAAATTGTGTGCCAGAACCAGGACTCGAACGTGGGAGATCTGCCTTTCGTGGGCAAGCGGTCTACCGACTGAGCTATCCCGACACGACTCACGGACCGTCCTCACAACTTCAGGCCAGGTACTGGCAGAAGTATTATACATTTTTGATTATATGTTGCTGCGTATGAATGTTGTGAACATGTCGAAGTAAATAATTATTTCATGTATTAGTTTGTTCTCACTTCTTAAATGGTCAACTTCTTTAGTTAATTCAGCTGCAGTTATTGCATCATTGTCAACGAAAGTGCTCGATGAGGGGTTCCGGAATTGTACACCTACTGATTTCCTCAACGGAATTGTTTATACAATTTACGCAGTCATCCTTGTCATTTGTTGTTAACAATAACATTTCTACTTCTTTTCGGTTGTTCCGTCTTTCTACTCTGACTTCACGGCATTCAGAAGAACCTGTCTTGACTTCGACGATGCATTTAGGCAGCTTCTAAGTAGGGACCGCATCTGCCTTTAATATACATCTCAATGGAGGGTTTGAAAGTTCATTTTTCAAGTCTCGAACGTAATCAGACCCTTTAAAATGTTCTGAACATACACTAATAATATCAGGGTTGAGAGCATCTAATCGCTTACACGCTTTTCTCCACTTTAACCTTACCTCTTATCTCTCGGAAATCTGTGAAATATCGCATTCTTCTGTTTGCCGTGATTCGTACAACACAACACACCATCGTCACTAATAAGCCAACACTAATCACTTACAACTACTTAATACATACACAAACTGTAAAGAGCCAGTGAGAAACCATTTCTGTGGAAATAAAGTTGCCAGTAAAGATGAAAATTGAACATGCGATGAAATGTTCCAGGAGAATGTAATTTTGAATGTGTGAGCCACCGAATGAGACATGGAGGATTCCGCACTCAATATTTAGCGGCGATAATGGTTTTGCATACAGGCAACAGCAGGAAGTGTCACCACACAAGAAATTGGCGGAATCCGTACTTTGCCTGACTGGCCGCTTAATGCAAATTCTCTGCTCATTTCGATGTGTAGAAGCTGTGGAAATAAATTGTCTTCTATTGTGAAATGATGCTCATTTTATGAGTCTATAGAAGAGAAAAGAAAAAGTAAGACCTTGTAATAATGGTACATTAATTTGGGAGAGAGCAAATTTACGAAAAATCTATCCGACGTCGATATGACGGAAGATTTCTTGCAGGCATTGAGATAAAGTATGTGGACATGGTTAAGAACGCTTCTACAAATTTCTGTCGTGATCGACTATAGGCTTGCAACAATCACTTAATCGTCATTTCACAAGTGCTGATATTGCTGGAAAAGAATGCGCCAAAATTATTTACAACTGGTAAGGGCTCCTTCTAAATGAAAGTAGAATATGAGATAAATTGGATTATTATTGGCAAAAGTGAAATATGCAGGGCTCACACTTACATTTATGGAACACGTACGATCAGGAAGATGGTAAAAATAAGACAGGCGATGAGCAACTACGTTTCTCTCCAGCTCAGATAAAAGATGAGCACCAAAAATAAAATAAAAATGTCTAAGATATAGCTGGAAGAAATAACGGTGCTAGCGACAAGCGTCGCAGATACACCGGATGATCAAAAAGTCAGTATAAATTTGAAAACTTAATAAATCATGGAATAATGAAGATAGAGGGGTAAAAATTGACACACATGCTTGGAATGACATGGGGTTTTGTAACTGCTACCGTGACGGGTGAGAGGTACGGCGATATGTTGCAGAATCGCATCATCCCCAGCCTGGCTGATAAACACCTGCTGGAACGTACGATTTTTATGCAGGATGGCGCTCCACCCCATATTGCTAGACGCGTGAAAGATCTGTTGCGCGCGTCGTTTGGTGATGATCGTGTGCTCAGCCGCCACTTTCGTCATGCTTGGCCTCCCAGATCCCCAGACCTCAGTCCGTGCGATTATTGGCTTTGGGGTTACCTGAAGTCGCGAGTGTATCGTGATCGACCGACATCTCTAGGGATGCAGAAAGACAACATCCGACGCCAATGCCTCACCATAACTCCGGACATGCTTTACCGTGCTGTTCACAACATTATTCCTCGACTACAGCTATTGTTGAGGAATGATGCTGAACATATTGATCATTTCCTGTAAAGAACATCATCTGTGCTTTCTCTTAATCTGTTATGCTAATTATTGCTTTTCTCATGTCGGACATTTCTGAACTTTTTTTAAAAATAAAACCCCATGTCATTCCAAACACATTTGTCAATTTTTACCTCTCTATGTACATTATTCCGTTTTTAATGTTATACTTACATTTTGATCACCCGGTATATTTATTTTTTAATATAGTAATATAGAAAAAAGCTCAATGTAGTGCTACATGCACAAAATTTTAATCTGCCAGCTAGTTTCATTGCAATGTTGACAAACGTTCTCCATTGTTCCGAAACCAAGTGATGCATCCGCTGCGAAATCGACTGCCGGATCGTGTCTGAACGCCAAACGTTCAGTTCCGTTTTGTCAACGACCCAAATTATTTTGTGCGTAAGCTGCAACTGAGCTAGTGGAACTCTATTGTACCCGTTGTTCCAGAGTCATACCGGATCGCGCTTCAGAATTTCTTTCTCTATTTACCTACGATCACGTAGTAGTATTGCTTTTCGCGTACTTCGTTTTATTTTCGCAACGCTCCAAAGATATGATCACCACCGATATCACCATGGCCGAGGCGGGGCGGCCGAGCGCATTGAGGCGATATGCTACGATGCGAGAGGCCTCTCTCCGTTCGGGGTTCCAATACCCCTCGGGCATGGATGTTTGTGTCGTCTTTAGTATAAGGTAGTTCATAAGTAGTTTGTAAGTTTATGGACTGATGACTCCGTAGTTGAGTCCCATAAGATCTACAAAATTTTGAACATTTTCAGAATTACGAATAGATCAAAGAAAACATCATCTATATCGTTGAAGCCATTCTCTTGTGATGCGCTTTCATACATGTGGCAATTGATTTTTATTAATATAGATGTACAGTACCTATATTAATTTTTTTGTATATGTGTAATATTTATGTTATTTCATTATTTTTTGTCCGAGATAATAGCAAAAATTGTACATTCCGAAATGCCAGAGCCAGAATATGAAATCAAGAAACTTGCACAAGTGGAAATTATGTTAGGAGCAGTTTAAGAAGAGAACTCGTAGAATATTGATGTAATAATTCAGTGTTATCTGGCCAGCGACTGAGTGGCTGATGTCCTGGACTGGTTTCGGAGCACCGGCTGCCTGTGGCCACGGTCAGCCGCATCGCTGGTCAAGTTTTTATTTGGCAAAAGAAGGCAGGCCCATATATTGTTGCATTCAAATTGAAGCAGGCTTGACTTCGAAGGCAGTTGAACACAACACTTATACTGAAAGCACGTTTATTACGAACTCAACATACACGCAGCACTGACTGCCTCTCTGGCCAGAGTGCTCTGCTATTTATACACAGACAGAATTTATCAGAAATTAGAAGAACAGTTAACATAAGAAACAAGTAGATTTACAAGTGAACATAAGAAAGATGTAGAACATTCTCGATGCACGAGTTGAGGTGGAAATCATTAGAAGAAAGGCGTTATTCATTGCGACGAAATCTACACTACTGGCCATTGAAATTCTTAAATCAACAATAAATGCAGATGATAAACGGGTATTGGGCATTGAGTCAAACAGAGCTTGGATGGCGTGTACAGGTACAGATGCCCATGCAGCTTCAGCACGATACCACAGTTCATCAAGAGTAGTGACTGGCGTATTGTGACGAGCCAATTGCACGGCCACCATTGACCAGACGTTTTCAATTGGTGAGAGATCTGGAGAATGTGCTGGCCAGGGCAGCAGTCGAACATTTTCCGTATCTAGAAAGGCCCGTACAGGACCTGCAATATGCGCTCGTGCATTATCCTGCTGAAATGTAGGGTTTCTGGGATCGAATAAAGGGTAGAGCCACAGGTAATAACACATCTGAAATGTAACGGCCACTGTTCAAAGTGCCGTCGATGCGAACAATAGGTGACCGAGACGTTAACCAATGGCACCCCATACCATCACGCCGGGTGATACGCCAGTAAGGCGATGACGAATAAACGCTTCCAATGTGCGTTCACCGCGATGTCGCCAAACACGGATGCGACCATCATGATGCTGTAAACAGAATCAGGATTCATCCGAAAAAATGACGTTTTGCCATTCGTGCACCCAGGTACGTCGTTGCGTACTCCATCGCAGGCGCTCCTGTCTGTGATGCAGCGTCAAGGGTAACCGCCACCACGGTCTCAGAGCTGATAGTCCATGCTGCTGCAAACGTCGCCGAACTGTTCGTGCAGATGGTTGTTGCCTTGCAAACGTCCCCATCTGTTGACTCAGGGATCGAGACGTGGCTGCACGATCCGTTACAGACATGTGGATAAGATGCCTGTCATCTCGACTGCTAGTGATACGAGGCCGTTGGGATCCAGCACGGCGTTCCGTGTTGCCCTTCTGAACCCACCGATTCCATATTCTACTAACAGTCATTGGATCGCGACCACTGGAGCAGCAACGTCACGATACGATAAACCGAATGACGATAGGCTACAGTCCGTCCTTTATCAAAGTCGGAAACGTGATGGTACGCATTTCTCCTCCTTACACGAGGCATCAGAACAACGTTTCTGTTTGTGTATGAGAAATCGGTTGGAAACTTTCCTCGTGTCAGCACGTTGAAGGTGTCGACACCGACGCCAACCTTGTGTGAATGATCTGAAAAGCTGATGGTTTGCTTATCACAGCCTGTTCTTTCTGTCGGATAAATTTCGCGTCTGTAGCATGTCATCATCGTTGTGTAGCAATTTTAATGGCGAGGAGTGTATTTGCGAATTTTCTATCACCAAGTTTCTCTTCTGAATGCGATCATATTTTGTTGGCACCCACCTACATAGGAAGACGCGGTCATCGAAATAAAATAAGAGAAATCGGATCGGAAAAGGAAACATTTAAGAGTTCCTGTTTTCCGCTAGTTATTAGAGAATGGAAGGGTAGGGACATATCATAAAAGCGGTTCAATGAATCCTCTGCCATGCACTTCAATGTGACTTGAACAGTATTTACGTAGAAGTAGAGGAAAAGCAAATTCTAGCATATGTTAAAGAAGAGAAAGGATCGATTGGTTTGACACGTTTTGAGACGTCAAGGAATCGTTGGAGGTAACTGTGTGTAGTGAAAATCATGGAGGGAGACCAATAGACGAATACAGTGAACAGACTGAAATGGATGTGGTGGTTGCGCTGGCGGTTGATCACCCTAGAGCAGAGGCGGGCAGTGAGCGAGCCGCGCTCTCGGAGCCGCCTGCCTGAGCGGGAGCAGAGCCGAGAGCCGCGAGCGGCTGGCGACGGCGTCCAGCGGGTTCCTGCTAGAAATACTAATGGCGTTCTGCACAGACAATGCGCCTATGTAGCCGCAGAAATGCTCCTGGCTGAGTGCGTTGTAAAATAATTTATAAAGGTAATAGCGCAAATTCTTCAGTATCCAACTCGAATGAACAGATTCCACTGCTAGCGGTATCTCCTGAAAAATGCTATTATGTTTATAAGTAAGTAACTTATAAACATAATACTGGAAACTCTTCTCTAAAACGCCCAGCGCATGCAGTAGAGCCAGGAAGTATCTTATAAAGATAAGAGCGATTTTTGTGTTTGAGAAGACATCACTGACAGTGCCATCTGTTAGTTCGAATTTTGTACTTCAGGGTTTTCGTTATAATCTATGATATTACGTTATGGTACAGTACGATGTGGAGTTGAAATGGATAGTCAAATTGGCGCGGTAAAGCGGCGTTCTATTTTCCAGTTCAACTCTAGTTGGGAGAGTGATTACTTGTTCACTGAAAGCGAAGGAGGAGCAAAGTGTTTGGTATGTGCAAAAATACTAGGCACAAAAGGTACAATTTCGAACTCCACTATAGACCACGTCATTTCAACCAGTATGGAAGTGTAGAAGCTGGATTGCGACTTAATATTCTTAATAATCTATGTGAGGAAGAAAGTAGAGGTATGTATTATAATGCTGTACCTACTTACGAGATAACTTAATCACAGTGTTTTGTTTAATACCGGACTCTCACGGAACTATGTGCGCCAGCAAGCATGCAGACCTCTAGCGGCAACTAGGATAACTACTGGCCGAGCGCGAACGCTGCTCTTTTTCCAGCCTGAGCCGGAGTGTTGCTCATTGAGCTGATGTGTGCCCACCTCTGCCCTAGAGAAGGGAACCATAGGGAAACATGATAAGTCGTTTGATGAACCCTCTACCATGCACTTCATTGTGGCTTGGAGAGTACTTATGAAGATGTAGAGAAGTAACTTTAGAGATTTGGGCAACTCTACTCCCACAAAAAAAAACAGTACTTTGGAGCACAGAGTAACATATACAGAGGAGAAGCCCTCTCTAAACCACTGTCCTACGCTCCCCTCGTAGTTCCGTAAGATGCTAGCAGGTGTCAGGTTTAGGGTGCCTCTCGCAGGTCAGAGGGTAGCGTGGAGGGGAGGCTGAGGGGAGAGCTCGTGCCGCCTGCCACGAGGCCACGGCTGTGAGGGGAGGTGGTGGTGGGGGAAGCCGCTACCTGCCGCCTGCTCTGGCCAGTCTAAAGGGCTGCTTCTGACCGCAGCATCAGAGGGTAGCGTGGAGGGGAGGCTGAGCATAGGACCGGGCCCTTACGGAGGTTTCCCGTCTGTATATCTTTGTCTGTGTTTGGAGATATTTGGAGCCGCCCCCTCCCCCCAAGACGAAAGGTCCGGAGCGTTTCTCCCCTCTCTCCGCCCTCCTCCCCCCCCCACCACCGCTGGTCTCAAACCTTGCCCTCTAATTGTGTTGCCGAGTGCAGTGGAGCGAAGTGGGAGGAACGCCTGTCGGTGAAGTTGCTGCAGCTGGTAGAGCCGAGCAGGTGTAGGTGGGTGGTGTGTAGCACGTGCCGCGGCAGAACAACAGAGCTCAGGGCGCTGTGCTGGGTAATCCTGGGTGCAGCGCGAGATAGCGCGCTGTGCCAACAGCGGGCGCCCGCAAACAGGCACGGCATTAGCGCGGTTTGCCGCGGGATGAGCGCGACCGCATATAGGCGGCTGGGCGGGGCGCGGGGCGCACTGCGGGGACCGGCACGGAGCCTCAGGGATGGACGTCGTGGAGGCGGCCGAGGGCGACTTCGGGCCCATACAACACGCCGCAGGTAGGCTCTCCACTGCTGCCAACTGCGGGCTTCTACAAAAATCAAATGCCTGTAAATCTATCGGACCAAACTGCGTGGTCATCGGTCTGTAGCTTACAAACTACTTAAACCTAGGTAAACTAACCTACGGACAACACACACACTCACACCCATGCCCCACGGAGGACTAGGGATGGGAAAAACCAACCGGTTAAAACCGATACCGGAATTTTAGTTTTGAATAACCAGTTTTTTTTCCGTATTTATTTGGTGCCGGTTGTAACCGGTTTTTTTAGATATTGCCAAGAACCGGGTAAAAAAACCGGTACGACTACTTTCTGTAGTAGTGGTTCAAAAAGTGTGTTTCTAAATAATTAAAAAAAATTAAAACTAGTATACCCTAATATTCAGGGCTATTCCTAAATTTTCCACTGCTGTGAAATGTTAGGTCTTTGCAGTAACTAAGAAAAGCGATCAGAAATAATTTAAAATCAATCCCGGCAGCCAGAAACGTGCAACAAACGCGTGGCATAAGAACTTAAGGACTGGTGCAGCTACTGAGGCATCGACGCAGCTGTTGCCGTGTGGCGTGGCCTATTAGACGACGCGCGTGCACCGGCAGTGTACGAGACTTGCCTCCGTCTGGTCATGCGGCAGTTCCTTGCTGTCGTCCCCAGACGTCGGTTTTGTCTTAAACGGCACCATCCCGAGTGTGGAAGTACTTCACTAAATACGGGAGCAGTGAGGTACAATGCTCCATTTGCTTCAAAAAGCTGAAAACGGGCGGTAGTACTTCAAATATGCTGTGTCATTTAAGGAGAAAGCATCAAAAAGGTTTCTTGGAAGAGAAGGTAAATTAGATTCATAGTAACTTTTAATGTATTATCACATTCTTATGCTAACAAGTTTTATTAATGTAATTCCTTGAAAGCGAGGGGCTTTTTAATAACCAATATGGGTTTAGTTAACATTGATCATGTGGTGGCTCACGAGGTAGCCGTGCGGTCTGAGGTTCCATGTCACGGACTGCGCGGCTGCTCCAGTCGGAGGTTCGAGTCCTCCCTCCTCCCTCTGTCATAGGTAAGTTAAAGTTAGATTAAGTAATTTTTAAGTCCAGTGACCGATGACCTAAGCAGTTAGGTCTCATAAGAACTCACACCCATTAGAACATTCTTTGATCATGTGGTACAGAGCTTTCCTGGTTCAATTTGCGTAAATTTACACTGACAACAATCATACTGTTAGTCGGAACTGTTACTTTATTTATCGAAATACTTCTGCAGCACTTCAAGTTCATTTACTGACTGTAACTATATATATATATATATATATATATATATATATATTATATTGTGTATGTAACGAGATATTCGTAAGCGCTGGCTCACAAGTCCAACTTACGGAGTGGCTGGCTCAATATTCGCAACTGCCGGATGGAAATACTAGGCCAGTAAATCTGTATGCTTCGTACATCGTCTTCTACGGACTCCTGGCTAGGCTTACACGTACTCAAGAAAGCGTAGTATTGGGAAGGGATCTTGCAACATATGGATTTGTCGTACATCGTAAATTTACCTAAATTTTAATTAAATTTCGTAAGTTTTGATTTCGGCCGAAACTAGAAGAACCGAAAATTCTATTACGGTTTCTGTTTTGGCCGCAAAATATGTTTCGGTCGAAGTCTACTGGAAATAATAGCAATAAAAAACCGAAAAGCGGTTATTTGAAAAACCGGTTATCTTGAGCAGTTTTTACAGTGCGGTAAAACCGAAAACCGGTTATTTCAGCAATAACCGCCATCCCCAGGGAGGACTGGAACCTCCACGGCGAGCAACCGCGCTCCGCAGCGAGACGCTTTAGACCGCTCGGCTACTCCACCGCGGCGTGGTTCCCACCCTCCCTTTAGTGGCCAAGTATGGCTTCTACTGGCTAGCGGATTTTATAGTGCTTTACAAGAATTTAGTTTCTTGTTCTATCTCGGGCCCACAGTGTTAGAAATGTCGTGTATTGACATAATGTGAAAGGATTGTCCAAACACTGTAATTAATTATTTATATATTTCTCACACAAGATATCTTTCGGCACTTAATGCCATCGTCAGGTGTTTCATATTTACAGGTAGTAAATGCTTCAACTGACTATTTATTAGGTGATGAGTTATATGTTTTCTAATAAATAGTCAGTTCAAGCATCTACTACCTCTAAATATGAAACACCTGAGGATGCCATTAAATGCCGAAAGATATCTTGTGTGAGAAATAAATAAATTATTAATTACAGTGTTTGGACAAACGTTTCACATTAAGTCAATTCAGTTTCTGTTATTGAAAATGTAATCTCAAACCGCTACGCTGTTTATGTGTTTCGAAATAGTTCACTTTTACTCGGAAGACAAAAGTGATGTCATATTGTAATGCATCAAACGAACCATCACACTACACAGATTACATACGGGATTCCTTGTGAAATCTGCACCTACATCCGATACTCTGCAAATCACATTTAAGTGCCTGGCAGAGGGTTCATCGAACCACCGTTAATACTATTTATCTCCCATTCGCGGGAAGAAAGAACACCTGAATCTCTCCGTTCGAACTCTGATTTCTGATTTCTCGTATTTTATTCTGATGATCATTTCTACGTATGTAAGTGGGAGTCAACAATGTATTTTCGCATTCGGAGGAGAATGTTTGCGATTGGAGTTTCGAAAGTAGCCCACACAGCAGCGATAAGCGCCGTTGTAATGATTCCCATCCCGGATCCTGTATCATTTCCGTAACGCTGTCTCCCCTGTATCGTGACAATACAAAACGAGCTGCCCTTCTCTGGACTCTTTCGATGTCCTCCGTCATACCCACCTGATAAGGATCCCACACTGGGCAGCAATACTCCAAAAAAGGACGGACAATCGTAGTGTTTGCAGTTTCTTTTGTAGTTCTGTTGCATGTTTTAAGGGTTCTGCCAATAAAACGCAGTCTCTGGTTCGCCTTTCCCACGACATTATCTACGTGTTCTTTCCAGTTTAAGTCTGAAGTGATAGTAATTCTTAGGTATTTTTGAAGTTCACGGCCTTCACTTTTGATTGATTTATCTTGTAAACAAATTTTAACGGATTTCTTTTCGTACTCATGTGGACGACTTCATACTTCACATTATTTAGTCAGTTGCCAATTTTTACACCATAGTGATATCTTTTTCAAATCGTTCTGCAGTTGGTTTTGATCTTCAGATGATTTTACTAGCCAGTAAATGACGGCGTCATCTGCAAACAACCTAAAAGAGCTACTTAGATTTTCCCCTAAATCGTTTATGTAAATAAGGAACAGCAGAGGACCAATAACACTACCCTGTGGAACGCCCGATATCACCTCTGTTTTAGTCGATGCCTTACCATCGATTACTACGAACTGTGTCCTCTCTGACACGAAATCACCCATCCAAATGTTTGTATAGCTTACGGGTCTTAACTGCGGGGTCATCAGTCCCTAAACTTACAAACTACTTGCGAACTAGCTAACACTAAGTACGGCCGAGGGGGGATTCGAACCCCCGACCGTAGTGGCCGTGCAGACCGTGACTGGCGCGCCGCAGTCCCCTCTGCCACCGCGGCCGGCAATCCCCCATCCAATCGGATATTTGGGGAGGTATACCATAACCACGTAATTTGATTAAAAGCCGTGGTACGGTTCAAAAGCCTTCGGGAAATCAAGAAATACGAACAGTATTTAATAGCAGCTAGATCACTTCACGAGGTAAGGCGGCTTGCGCAGATTCAGGGAAAGCAGCCACCAGTTTCGAACAGTGGGTGCTGACTTATTTCATCGTCGCTCCGAATAACGACTGAGCGCTTGTTGGCTCACGCAGGGTGCGTCACGTCGCATGTGCAGAAGGAGCACTCGACTGTCGTCCTTACTGCTGTACACCTACGTTATTGTGATTCTCGGTGTACTGTATTATTTTACGACTTCATAGATGTTTCACTATGCAGAAACCACTATATATGCAAAGGTTTCGGGATTCTTGGCTTGAAGAGCCACGTTCGAAAGATTCGCTTCAGGTTATTGAAAGAACCAATGTAGGCAAACGATGCTGAATCTCGGCAATGTTAACGGCATGACAACGCGAATATTTTGTTACGAAATCTTTGTTTTACGAGGGAAATTAATTTTACTGATTGAAATGGGATACATTCAACAACCTGTCAACAACAGAGCAGGAACAGCATTGTTTATTTACTTCACGGTCTTTACGAATCTCTAATCAAGTCATTATTGGGCCGTTTGAATAAAACGAAGCATGTACTAATGATTGTCAATGTTTTATTACTTAAGAATAAAGGAAAGTAATTATTAATGTACTTAATGTTTTCTTTCATAATAATTTAAAAACATTTAGTGGAAATTTGAGCTATTATGAGAGTAGGGGCAGTTTTGTTAGCGGTCTTGCACTTGAAATTGGTGGGGAGCTCACTTTGACTGTTGGCAACACTGCTGCTGTGTGGGTAGCAGGGAGGCAGCGACATGCAAAAGCGGTCCGTCACGAGACTCGAGCTTTAAGTTTCATAGAGTGGCGGTACCGGCTGGCAGCTCGCATGAGACACCCACTCGGGAATTTTACCTGTTTACAGCTACACGTCTTAAATATAGATTGAATATGCTGGATATTGAATATGCTGAAAACAGACTGGCAGGGCGGGATTAAAATAGGCGAAAACAAAGTAAGCAGTCTCGCATATGCGTAGGGTTGCCAGATTGAACTGGAGGCAGGCCCGAAGACCAGACGTGCCCCCCTCCCCCTTGGACAATGGCTCACCCCCCCCCCCTAACCAGGATTGCACGAGAATACTTAACTTTTTTTTTTTAAGATGAAGGTTACATTGAAGCCCGGAGATGAGAGTGATTGTCCCGTAGACCCGGAGATTTCATTCCAAACCCGGGCACTCCGGGCGGCGCCCGGACATCTGCCAACCATACATATGCGGATGACTTAGTTGTAATGGCCTGTTCAATTGAAAGGTTGCAGACTAATATTTCAGAGCTCGATCTGAGGTGCAAGGATTATGATATGAAGATCAGCGTCTCCAAAACGAAAGTAATGTCTGTGGGAAACACATTTAAACGGATTGAGTGCCAAATAGGAGGTACAAAGTTAGGACAGGTAGACAGTTTCAAGTACCTCGGGTGTATTTTCTCACAGGATGGTAACATAGTGAAATAACTGGAATCGAGGTGCAGCAAAGCTAATGCAGTGAGTGCTCAGCTAAGATCTACTCTCTTCTGCAAGAAGGAAGGAAGTGCCAAGACTAAGTTAGCAGTGTACCACTATCTTTCGACCAACTTTGTTGTATGGGAGTGAAAGTTGGGTGGATACAGGTTACCTTATTCATAAGGTAGAGGTTACAGATATGAAAGTAGCAAGAATGATTGCAGGTACTAATAGATGGGAACAATGGCAGGAGGGTGTCCATAATGAGGAAATCAAAGAAAAACTGGGAATGAACACCATAGATGAAGCAGTTAGAGCGAACAGACTGAGATGGTGGGGCCATGTTACACTCATGGTAGAAGCAAGGTTACCTAAGAGACTCATGAGCTCGGCAGCGGAGGGTAAGAGGAGTCGAGGTAGACCAAGAAGAAAGTACTTGGATTCGGTGCATAATGATTTTGAAGTAAAAGGCATAACATCAGATGAGGCTTCAATGTTAACATTGAATCATGCAGGATTTTTATTAGAGGTAGTATGCTCCAGACAGAACGCTGAAAGGCGTAATCAGGCTCTAATGATGATGATGATGATGATGATGATGATGATGATATTCAGTACGGATGGGCATAAAGTTCCGTCAGAGTTTTTCGAAGCTGCGAATTGACGATCCTGGTAATAAATATCCTAAAAATGCGGTAATGAAACATCATGAGCATGCCAGTATTACAGTTCCAGGTCAAAGTATAACAGCTGACAAGGAGCGGACGCCGACTCGTCATCGTCGAAATCGTCCACATTTATGGTACATGCAGGGCGTGCTGAGATATGAAAGAGCAACAACTGGGAACTCCAGACGGACAAGCGTTTAGGAAATAGAAGCAGTCTTGGTACGGATCTATCAACATATGCACCTCATCATCTGTCCCTGTGACGGCGTCTTTAGGAAGCGGTGTTTGACACAGCGGTAAGATATGGGATTTTTATTGAAAGTTTCGCGGGTTCGATTACGCCCGGCAGCAAATATTTTCTTTTCTGCTTGGCAATGAGATCACTGACTTCACAATTAACCGCAACATCATATATGTCATTTTCGATTGCCAACTTGCACTGTCAAAGTAATCCCCCCCCCCCCCACACACACACACAAATGTACGCTACTAGTGCAACCATGCGATGTAAACTTTCTTTCTTTCTTTGTATTTAGCCCTTTCCCGCACACGCAAGGTCGGCTTGATTATTCGCATTTGCCAGTTAGTATTAAGGGGTGGCCGGTACACCTCACCGTCTCGGAAAGCGGTGCGTTAGACCGCACGGTTCATGCTATGTTCACTACTGGCCATTAAAATTGCTACACCAAGAAGAAATGTACATAATAAATATTCATTGGACAAATATATTACACTAGAACTGACATGTGATTACATTTTCACGCAATTTGGGTGCATAGATCCCGAGAAATCAGTACCCACAACAACAACGTTTGGCCGTAATAACGGCCTTGATACGCCTGGGCTTTGAGTCAAACAGAGCTTGGATGGCGTGTACAGGTACAGATGCCCATGTAGCTTCAACACGATACCACAGTTCATCACCAGTAGTGACTGGCGTATTGTGACGAGCCAGTTGCTCGGCCACCATTGACCAGGCGTTTTCAGTTGGTCAGAGATCTGGAGAATGTGCTGGCCAGGGCAGCAGTCGAACATTTTCCGTATCCAGAAAGGCCCGTACAGGACCTGCAACATGCGGTCGTGCATTATCCTGCTGTAATGTAGGGTTTCGCAGGGATCGAATTAAAGGGTAAGGCCACGTGTCATAAAATATGAAGTTTAACGGCCACTGTTCAAAGTGCCGTCGATGTGACCAAGAGGTGACCGACACGTGTAACCAATGGCACCCCATACCATCACACCAGGTAATACGCCAGTATGACGATGACGATACACACTTCCAATGTGCGTTCACCGCGATGTCGCCGAACACGGACGCGACCATCATGATGCTGTAAACAGAACCTGGATTCATCGGAAAACTTACATTTTCCTATTCATCCACCCAGTTTCGTCGTTGCGTACACCATCACAGGCGCTCCTGTCTGTGATTTAGCGTAAAGGGTAACAGAAGCCACGGTCTCCGAACTGATAGTCCATGCTGCTGCAAACGTCGTCGAACTGTTCGTGCAGATGGTTGTTGTCTTGCAAACGTCCCCATCTGTTGACTCGGGTATCGAGACGTGGCTGCACGATCCGTTACAGCCATGCAGATAAGATGGCTGTCATCTCGACTGCTAGTGATACCAGGCCGTTGGGATCCAACACGGCGTTCCGTATTGCCCTCCTGAACCCACGGATTCCATATTTTGCTAACAGTCATTGGATCGCGACCAACGCGAGCAGCAATGTCGCGATACGATATTCAGTAATCGCGATAGGCTACAATCCGACCTTTATCAAAGTCGGAAACGTGACGTTACGCATTTCTCCTTCTTACACGAGGCATCACAACAACGTTTCACCAGGCAACGCCGGTCAGCTGCTGTTTGTGAATGAGAAATCGGTCGGAAACTTTCCTCATGTCAGCACGTTGTAGGTGTCGCCACCGGCGCCAACCTTGTCTGAATGTCCTGAAAAGCTAATCATTTGCATATCAAAGCATTTTCATCCTCTCGGTTAAATTTCGCGTCTGTGGCACGTCATCTTCGTGGTGTAGCAAATTTAATGGTCAGGAGTGTATATTTTTATCGTCAGGTAAAAAAGTTTATAAAAAATTTCAAAACTATGCTTACCTAATCGAGAAAGAAGAAGAAATCACGTTCCCGAGAAGCTTGCATCCAACTACATTGCATTATACATCACCAGCTGTCCTCGCAAGTATTCAGCGACCTGCTGCGTTACGCGACTGTGCGATGAAAGAAGCTGTCTTTAGAATGTCAGTCAAGTTTGTTTTTCTATGGAGACATTAAGAAACGACGTTCATAACGTGCGGTAAATGTAATTGATCAATTGCGAAAGAATGTAAGTATCGATTTACATACACGACGTCCTCAAGTACGCGTTTACTACAGTCCCTTTTTAAATGTTTGTAGTCCCGAATTTCATCCAATGCTCTTTTCTTTTCTTGCTTACATAAATTAATAGAGTAACCTATATGATGTTGCAGTTAATCGTGACGTCAGTCTACATCTGCATGAATACTCTGCAAACGACCGTGAAGTGCATGGCAGAGGGTACGTCCCACTGTATCAGTCATTAGGGTTTTTTCCCATTCCATTCACGTATTAAGCATGGGAAGAATGCTTGTTTAAATATCTCTGTGCGTGCTGTAATTAATAATCTTTTCCTCACGATCCCTTCGGGAACAATATGTAGCAGAGCAGGAGAAGAGAAGAAGTTGCCGCAGCATGGACTTGAACCCGCGACCTTCTCAATAAGAATCCGATCGTTTACCAAGAACTCTTACACTTGAAGTTGGATGTACGGAATCTATATAATCATGTCACTTATTACGTATTTACAGAGCACCTGACGATGGATAAAGGCCGAAATGAGGTCATTGTGATTTATAAATAATAACAGCAAGTATAAAGCAGTGTTGTTGGTGTATCATTATAATAATCATGTCATTACAAGACATATTTTACACTGCGGGCCCCAAAGAAAGAAAATTATTGATGTTCTCTGCAGTGTGAGGGGGGGGGGGGGGGACAGAGGGAGTTGTTGTTGGGGGTAGCAGGATCGGTGGGACAGACGGAGACAGTGAATTTTGCTTTGACAGGAGGGGGTCTTGATTTACACTTGTAGGAGTATCGCCGCACCGCAGGTTTTGCAGAACGGGGGTCGGCAAGGTTGGGGGACGAGGTCTGCAAATGGGGGCCTTGTTAATGGGGATAGACAGAAGGGAGGAGGCAGTTTTTGGAAAGGGTGTCATTGCAAGTGAGACAGCGGGAGCACCGGTGGGATCGGTGAGGAGTGCCGGAGGGTCAACAGGGCGCAGCAGTTATAGCTGGGGGCCCGTGGCGGAGGAGGTGGTCGATAGATCAAAATGTTCAAATGTTCAAACTGCGTGGTCATCAGTCCGTAGCTTACAAACTACTTAAACTAAGGTAAACTAACCTGAGGATAACACACCCACACCCATGTCCAAGGGACGGCTCGAACGTATGATGGCGAGCAACCATGCGCTCCACAGCGAGGCGCCTTAGACCGCTCGGCTACTCCACTGCAGCTGGTCGATAGAGGACGCTTGTTCTGTGGAAATGTACACAAGGTAGGTAGGGCCCATGTAATTGCTAATGTGATGAGGGAGCGGATGTTGAGGTGGGAACCCCACCACATGTTTGTACGGCTTATGGTATGGGACTTAACTATGGGGTCATCAGTCCCTAAACTTACAAACTACTTATGAACTAAATACAATGAAAGAATCCCTGAGACGGATTTACGTCTCAAATATGTCAAAGACATTATTGATAGAGCTGAAGCATTGAATTAAAATTTGTGGTGCGGCCGGGAATCGAACCCGGACCTCCATGCTTACTAGGCAGACGTCTGCCTAGTAAGCATGGAGGTCCGGGTTCGATTCCCGGCCGCACCACAAATTTTAATTCAATGCTTCAGCTCTATCAATAATGTCTTTGACATATTTGAGACGTAAATCCGTCTCAGGGATTCTTTCATTGTATTTAATTGATATTTATATCACCATAACAGGATTGCTCCACCATGTCCATTGCTGAGGTGCTATTCCGCTGCATGGAGAGCCTTGGCAGTAGTGGCAATTATCTTTGGAACAAAGAAGCTGAATTAAAGTTTGTGTCGTGGAGGGAAATCGTACATAGACTATTCCGAGGCGCCTTAATCGTTAGTGGTGTGGTAGTCTAACGGTTAAGACGTCTGCCTAGTAAGCATGGAGGTCCGGGTTCGATTCCCGGCCGCACCACAAATTTTAATTCAATGCTTCAGCTCTATCAATAACTTATGAACTACTTACGAACTAGGACGGCACAAATATCCATGCCCGAGGGGGGATTCGAACCCCCGACCATAGTGGCCGTGCGGACCGTGACTGGAGCGCCTCAGTCCTCTCGGCCACCGCGGCCGGCCACCGCAGTTCCTCCAGCTCCTGAACCTCTGTGATCCCCTGGTTTAGTTAGGTGATCATTTATTTATTTTATTTATTTGTTTATTTAGCCTGATCAGATTAGGGCCATCAGGCCCTCTCTTACATCGGACCAGGGTTTTACACATACAATATTTCTTTCCATGTGAGTTACCTATAACATAACAATGATTTTTATACAGATAAACAATTAATAACATAATTTATACAAGTTGATTACATGTAAAAGGATGTAAATAAAAGGTATTGACTTAATTTTAATAGGATTAATACTATTAGTACCACTGAGACACTTTCTGCTGCTGTTGGTGTAATAATAGAAGTAACAACATTGAAATTATCAGATACAAGATTTATTTTTGAATATATCGAGACTGGTTAAGGCATGGCGAATTCTGACAGAAGGAAGTTAAGAAAGTTGTACCTGGCGAGAGCAATGGCAGTAGGAGAATATCTGGGAGGAGGAATGGATGTGACATACCTGGACCGTATGGTATTAAAGACTGGCGTAATTATTGCTTCAGTAGATAATCCATTAACCGTCGTTTGAAGCTGGCAGTGTTATTCAGTTCTCTGATGTACTAAGGTGGATTGTTCCAGAGCCTGGTTCCTGCTACTGAAAAGGATTTTGAGAAACCGGCTGAGTGATGGATAGGGGCAGAAAGGGTTTTGCTCTGACAGGAACGAGCAGTTCTGTTATGTTGATCAGATAAGAGTGTTAAGGTCGAGGAAAGATATGAGGGACGGTGTACATTAGGGATGGCGGTTATTGCTGAAACAACCGGTTTTCGGTTATACCGGTTCTTTTCAGCTCCGGTTTAACCGCACTATAAAAATTGCTCAAGATAATCGGTTTTTTAAATAACCGGTTTTCGTTTTTTTATTGCTATTATTTCCAGTAGAGTTCGACCGAAACATATTTTGCGGCCGAAACAGAAACCGTAATCGAATTTTCGGTTCTTCTAGTTTCGGCCGAAACCGAAACTTAAGAAATTTAGGTAAATTTACGTTATACGACAAATCACTAGTCTTTCCATATTCTGCAAGATCCCCTCCCAATACTACGCCTTCTTGAGTGTGTTTAAGCCTAGCCAGGAGTCCGTAGAAGACGATATACGAAGCATACAGATTTACTGGCCTAGTATTTCCATCCGGCAGTTGCGAATATATTGAGCCAACCACTCTGTAAGTTGGACTTGTGAACCACTCTGTAAGTTGGACTTGTGAGCCAGCGCATACGAATATCTCGTAATATATATAAAGTTACAGTCAGTAAATGAACTTCAATCAGTGCTGCAAAAGTATTTCGAAAAACTAAGTCACAGATCCGACTAACAGTATGATTGTTGTCAGTGTAAATTTACGTAAATTGAACTAGGATAGCTGTGTACCACATGATTAAAGAATGTTCAAATGGGTGTGAGCTCTTATTAGACCTAAATGCTTAGGTCATCAGTCTCTAGACTTGAAACTACTTAATCTAACTTAAACTAACTTACGGTAAGGACAACATATACATCCGTGACCGAGGGACAAGGGAGGACTCGAACCTCCGACTGGAGCAGCCTCGCAGTCCGTGACATGGAGCCTCAGACCGCACGGCTACATCGCGAGGCACCACATGATCAACGTTACCTTAAACCCATATTGGTTATTAAAAAAGCCCCTCGCTTTCAAGGAATTGCATTAATAAAACTTGTTAGCATAACAATACGATAATCCATTAAAAGTTATTTTTCCAAGCTTACATAATAGGTATATTAATCAAATTTACCCTCTCTTCCAAGAAGCATTTTGTGTACTTTCTCCTTAAATAACACAGCTTGTTTGTAGTTCCTCCGCCCGTTTTCATCTTTTTAAAGCAAAAAGAGCATTGTACCTCACTGCTGCCGTACTTGGTGAAATACTTCCACACTCGGGATGGTGCCATTTGAGACACAACCGACGTCTGTCGACGACAGCAAGGAACTGCCGCGTGACCAGACAGAGGCAAGTCTCGTACACTGCCGGTGCACGCGCGTCGTCTAATAGGCCACGCCACATGGCAACAGGTGCGTCGATGCCTCAGTAGCTGCACCAGTCCTTAAGTTCTTATGCCACGCGTCTGTTGCGCGTTTCTGGCTGCCGGGATTGTTCTAAAAATTATCACTGATCGCTTTTCTTAGTTAATGCAATGGCCTAATATTTCACAGCAGTGGAAATTGTAGGAATAGCCCTAAATATTAGGGTCTACTAGTTTTAATTTTTTTAAAATTATTTACAAAAAACACATTTTGAACCACTACTACAGGTTCTTGGAAATAACTATCTAAAAAAACCGGTTACAATCGACACCAAATAAATACCGTAAAAACCGGTTATTCGAAACTAAAATACCGGTATCGGTTTTAACCGGTCGGGTTTTCCCATCCCTAGTGTACGTTGCTAAGAGAGTAGAGCGGTGAGGGTGAGCGCAGGGGGCAGCGAAGAGAAGGGATTTGTCGGCGGGAGGTGGGAGGTGGAAGGGAAGAGGGGCGGGGAGGCAGGGGCGAACTGAATACGGGGGACCTTGCGTAGGAGGAGGGGGTCGGGTCTGTGGATTTCTGGATGACCGGGTTCCTCTGGGGGACGATTTGGCAGATGGGTGCGGAGGGCCGTATTGGGGGACAGGAGGGGGTCGGGTCTGTGGATTTCTGGATGACCGGGTTCCTCTGGGGGACGATTTGGCAGATGGGTGCGGAGGGGCCGTATTGGGGGACAGGAGGGGGTCGGGTCTGTGGATTTCTGGATGACCGGGTTCCTCTGGGGGACGATTTGGCAGATGGGTGCGGAGGGGCCGTATTGGGGGACAGGAGGGGGTCGGGTCTGTGGATTTCTGGATGACCGGGTTCCTCTGGGGGACGATTTGGCAGATGGGTGCGGAGGGGCCGTATTGGGGGACAGGAGGGGGTCGGGTCTGTGGATTTCTGGATGACCGGGTTCCTCTGGGGGACGATTTGGCAGATGGGTGCGGAGGGGCCGTATTGGGGGACAGGAGGGGGTCGGGTCTGTGGATTTCTGGATGACCGGGTTCCTCTGGGGGACGATTTGGCAGATGGGTGCGGAGGGGCCGTATTGGGGGACAGGAGGGGGTCGGGTCTGTGGATTTCTGGATGACCGGGTTCCTCTGGGGGACGATTTGGCAGATGGGTGCGGAGGGGCCGTATTGGGGGACAGGAGGGGGTCGGGTCTGTGGATTTCTGGAAGACCGGGTTCCTCTGGGGGACGATTTGGCAGATGGGTGCGGAGGGGCCGTATTGGGGGACAGGAGGGGGTCGGGTCTGTGGATTTCTGGATGACCGGGTTCCTCTGGGGACGATTTGGCAGATGGGTGCGGAGGGGCCGTATTGGGGGACAGGAGGGGGTCGGGTCTGTGGATTTCTGGATGACCGGGTTCCTCTGGGGGACGATTTGGCAGATGGGTGCGGAGGGGCCGTATTGGGGGACAGGAGGGGGTCGGGTCTGTGGATTTCTGGATGACCGGGTTCCTCTGGGGGACGATTTGGCAGATGGGTGCGGAGGGGCCGTATTGGGGGACAGGAGGGGGTCGGGTCTGTGGATTTCTGGATGACCGGGTTCCTCTGGGGGACGATTTGGCAGATGGGTGCGGAGGGGCCGTATTGGGGGACAGGAGGGGGTCGGGTCTGTGGATTTCTGGATGACCGGGTTCCTCTGGGGGACGATTTGGCAGATGGGTGCGGAGGGGCCGTATTGGGGGACAGGAGGGGGTCGGGTCTGTGGATTTCTGGATGACCGGGTTCCTCTGGGGGACGATTTGGCAGATGGGTGCGGAGGGGCCGTATTGGGGGACAGGAGGGGGTCGGGTCTGTGGATTTCTGGATGACCGGGTTCCTCTGGGGGACGATTTGGCAGATGGGTGCGGAGGGGCCGTATTGGGGGACAGGAGGGGGTCGGGTCTGTGGATTTCTGGATGACCGGGTTCCTCTGGGGGACGATTTGGCAGATGGGTGCGGAGGGGCCGTATTGGGGGACAGGAGGGGGTCGGGTCTGTGGATTTCTGGATGACCGGGTTCCTCTGGGGGACGATTTGGCAGATGGGTGCGGAGGGGCCGTATTGGGGGACAGGAGGGGGTCGGGTCTGTGGATTTCTGGATGACCGGGTTCCTCTGGGGGACGATTTGGCAGATGGGTGCGGAGGGGCCGTATTGGGGGACAGGAGGGGGTCGGGTCTGTGGATTTCTGGATGACCGGGTTCCTCTGGGGGACGATTTGGCAGATGGGTGCGGAGGGGCCGTATTGGGGGACAGGAGGGGGTCGGGTCTGTGGATTTCTGGATGACCGGGTTCCTCTGGGGGACGATTTGGCAGATGGGTGCGGAGGGGCCGTATTGGGGGACAGGAGGGGGTCGGGTCTGTGGATTTCTGGATGACCGGGTTCCTCTGGGGGACGATTTGGCAGATGGGTGCGGAGGGGCCGTATTGGGGGACAGGAGGGGGTCGGGTCTGTGGATTTCTGGATGACCGGGTTCCTCTGGGGGACGATTTGGCAGATGGGTGCGGAGGGGCCGTATTGGGGGACAGGAGGGGGTCGGGTCTGTGGATTTCTGGATGACCGGGTTCCTCTGGGGGACGATTTGGCAGATGGGTGCGGAGGGGCCGTATTGGGGGACTGGCCTGGAAGTATTTTTTTGTCTTTTATAAATGAGGACGTTTACACATGTGAGCGATGAAATTTCGCGTGAAATTCACGAAAATAATTAAATACTGTGGCAGTCCAAAACATAAATAAATGTTATAATACGTTACTCCAAAGTTCATTGGCCTGGTGTACCAAGAGTGCATCCATATTTGAATTGAAAGGTAGTCTCCGTTGTAAATTATTATATTTATTTCTCTTCAATGGGTTTCGCGCTTTTGGCGCATCATCAGAACACTGTAACAGGGAAAATATACAAATATGTCAGTTTCATACCGAGGACCTATCCAACTACAATATCAGGAAACAATGAATTGGGGGCGAAAAAAACCCTCAGAAACAACTGGGTGGATGCCGGCCGCGGTGACAGAGGGGACTGAGGCACTTCAGTCACGGTCTGCACGATCACTGCGGTCGGGGGTTCGAATCCCCCCTCGGGCATGGATATTTGTGCCGTCCTTAGTCTTTGTTAGTTCATAAGCAGCTTGTAAGTTTAGGGACTGATAACCCCGTAGTTAAGTCCCATAGGCTTTACAAACATTTGAACATTTTTATTTGAACAACTGGATGGCATTAGTTGCCCTCCAATTCATTGTTTCCTGATATTGTAGTTGGATAGGTCCGTGGTATGAAATTGACATATTTGTATATTTTCCCTGTTACAGTGTTCTGATGATGTGCCAAAAGCGCGAAACCCATTAAAGAGAAATAAATATAATAATTTGCAACAGAGTCTACCTTTCAATTCAAAAATGGTTTAATAATTACAATAATCACAATATATCTGACAGTCTCGGAAGGTGATCTTAACTATAGTGGAGCCGCCGAAAGAACGACTCTGACAGCTAGCGGCTATGTTGCCAATGCTGCTACGCGGCTGTGGCTGTTTGTTGTTACGCCGTGCCGGTCGCCGGCATACGAACATCTCGTCCGAACATTTTGGAACCCTTGCTATGTACTACTAAAGCATGAACGAACGATAACAACCAAGAAATGATGAAAAACACTCTTTTTGCAGTTAAAAAGAAAGCTTTGGAAATATATGTCGAGTTAAAGTAAAGCTTCATATATTCCAGTATTCCATTAAATATAATATATAATTTAGCCTTCAGCCAAAGATCGCTAGGTGAATTTTGTTCATATATTTCATCTTGTATAGCCATTTTCCACAAATGCGGTGTTATTACTCGGATAGTGTATTGTGGCAGTCTACCGAGAGGGTAAACAAATAAGGACTACCACTTTACAAGTAGTAAAATCGCCTCTTCCAGTGAAATGATTTGTCTTCTTACATAAAAAGAAGAGTTTTGCCTCATTCGTTTGCGGTCGCTGTTGACTGCCACAGTATAATGTCCGAGTAATATCATCAGATCAGTTTCGACAGCCAGTCTATTGGTCACAGAGGTGACTTCATTACGTTTAGAGGAAGAAGCCACCTCACACACGTCTGAAATTAACGACACGTAACACGGCACGAACAAAACCGGTAACGATGAACACGCGACAGATGCCTTGCAGCGACTGAAGCACGCCACCCCGCGCGACCTTGAGCGGCAGGGTGGCAACGCGGCACCGTTACCCCGGCAACGTTTACCAATTCCAGAGCTCTGGTTGGTGCTCCAGTGTCCCCCCACCCTCTGCGTCCCACGTGCAAGAACTGTTAGGGTCGTTCTTTCGGCGGCCCGACTATAGGCGATTCATTTGCTCTAAGTTGACAACAAACGAAGTAAATGTGTGAAGCAGGTGAATCGACAAATGCGCAGGATGTAAAACCTTCTTCGTAGTTGGACGGTCTATCGCAAGGAGCGCTGCAGCTGACAACGACTTTCTTGTGCATGTTACACATCCCGTGTAGTAAGGCTTTCAGCTTGTTTACTTTTGATATGAGTTACTAATCCACTGTACACTCAGATACGCCTCGTGGACCTTTGTTTAAGTTCTCACTGGTGCAGCTAAAGCATTACGGTTTCAGTTTATTGTGTTCATGTCATGAAATGGGGTGTTAATACTGCTAGCCTGTTAGACTTAACTAGTACATCTACATCTACATGGGATAGTGTGCAAATCACATTTAAGTGCCTGGCAGAGGGTTCATCGAACCACAATTATACTATTTATCTCCCATTCAATTCTCGAATAGCGCGCGGGAAGAAAGAACACCTGAATCTCTCTGTTCGAGCTCTGATTTCTCGTATTTTATTCTGATGATCATTTCTACCTATGTAAGTGGGAGTCAACAATATATTTTCGCATTCGGAGGAGAATGTTGGCGATGGGAGTTTCGCAAGTAGCCCACGCCACAGCGATAAGCGCCGTTGCTGTAATGATTCCCATCCCAGATCCTGTATCATTTCCGTAACGCTGTCTCCCCTGTATCGTGACAATACGAAACGAGCTGCCCTTCTTTGGACTCTTTTGATGTCCTCCGTCAAACCCACCTGATGAGGATCCCACACTGGGCAGCAATACTCCAAAAATGGACGGACAAGCGTAGTGTATGCAGTTTCTTTTGTAGTTCTGTTGCATCTTTTAAGGGTTCTGGCGATAAAACGCAGTCTCTGGTTCGCCTTTCGCACGACATCATCTACGTGTTCTTTCCAGTTTAGGTCTGAAGTGATAGTAATTGCTAGGTATTTAGTGGAGTTTACGGCCTTCACATTTGATTGACTTATGTTGTAAACAAAGTTTGCTAGTGGTGATGCTCAGCCGGGTGCTCGGTGTGTTGCAGCGGAGACGGCGACGCTGGGCGCCTGGGACTACGTGGTGCTGGCGGCCACGCTGCTCGTCTCGCTCGCCATCGGCGTCTACTACCGCTTCACCGGCGGCCGCCAGAAGACCACCGAGGTAACGGCTGCAGCTTTCTAGCCGGAAAGACACAGGATTCTACACTACTGGCCATTAAAATTGATACACCAACAAGAAATGCAGGTGATAAACGGGTTTTCATTGCACAAGTATATTACACTAGAACTGACATGTGATTAGGTTATCACGCAATTTGGCTGCATAGATTCTGAGAAATCAGTACCCAGAACAACCACCTCTGGCCGTAATAACGGCCTTGATACGCCGGGGCACTAAGTCAAACAGAGCTCGGATGGCGTGTGCAGGTACAGATGCCCATGCAGCTTCACCACGATACCACAGTTCATCAAGAGTAGTGACTGGCGTATTGCGACGAGCCAGTTGCTCGGCCACCATTGACCAGACGTTTTCAGTTGGTGAGAGATCTGGAGAATGTGCTGGCCAGGGCAGCAGTCGAACATTTTCCGTATCCAGAAAGGCCCGTGCGGGACCTGCAGCATGTGGTCGTGTATTATCCTGCTGAAATGTAGGGTTTCGCAGTGATCGAATGAAGGGTAGAGCCACACGACGTAATACATCTGAAATGTAACGGCCACTGTTCAAAGTGCCGTCGATGTGAACAAGAGGTGACCGAGACGTGTAACCAATGGCACCCCATACCATCACACCGGGTGATACGCCAGTATGGTGATGACGAATACACGCTTCCAATGTGCGTTCACCGCGATGTCGCCAAACACGGATTCGACCATCATGATGCCGTAAACAGAACCTGGATTCATCCGAAAAAATGACGTTTTGCCATTTATGCACCCAGGTTTGTTGTTGCGTACACCATCGCAGGCGCTCCTGTCTGTGATGCAGCGTCAAGGGTAACCGCAGCCACGGTCTCCGAGCTGATAGTCCATGCTGCTGCAAACGTCGTCGAACTGTTCGTGCAGATGGTTGTTGTCTTGCGAACGTCCCCATCTGTTGACTCAGGGATCGAGACGTGGCTGCACGATCCGTTACAGCCATGCGGATAAGATGCCTGTCATCTCGACTGCTAGTGATACGAGGCCGTTGGGATCCAGCACGGCGTTCCGCATTGCCCTCCTGAACCCACCGATTCCATATTCTGCTAACAGTCATTGGATTGTGACCAACGCGAGCAGCAATGTCGCGATGCGATAAACCGTAATCGCGATAGGCTACAATCCGACCTTTATCAAAGTCGGAAACGTGATGGTACGCATTTCTCCTCCTTATACAAGGCATCACAACAACGTTTCACCAGGCATTCCGGTCAACTGCTGTTTGTGTATGACAAATCGGTTGGAAACTTTCTTCATGTCATCACGTTGTAGGTGTCGCCACCGGCGCCAACCTTGTGTGAATGCTCTGAAAAGCTAATCATCTGCATATCACAGCATCTTCTTCCTGTCGGTTAAATATTGAGTCTGTAGCACGTCATTGTCGCGGTGTAGCAATTTTAATGGCCAGGAGTGTAGTTCATAAAGAAATCCTATTTCTCATTAACACCTACAATAAATTGATACAAAGATCGAAATTCAGCATTCAATACACATACACGCTCCATAACAGCTCTAACACCATTCCATAGCTCACGCACTAATTACTTGGTTCGACTTCTCAGACAACACCAACAGCTAGAAAAGCTGTGACTTTTAGTTTTGCCAACAACACTTAATCGCAGTATTGTCAGATGGTTTGCTACGTGCGGTAGTAGCCGAGCGGTCTGGAGTGCCTCGTTGCGGATCGCTCGGCCTCCCGCAAAGGAGGTTCAAATCTTCCCTCGGGCATGGATGTGTTTGTTGTCCCTACGTTAGTTTAACTTAGATTAAGTAGTTTGTAGCTCTTAACAAGAACAAATCTTCTGGTCCAGACTGTATACCCATTAGATTTCTATCTGATTATGCTGAAGCCATAGCGCCTTACTTAACAACCATATACAACTGCTCTCTCAAAGAAGGATCTGTACCAAAAGATTGGAAAGTTGCCCTGGTCACACCCATATTCAAGAAAGGCAGTAGGAGTAACCCACTAAATGGTAGGCCTGTTTCATTGACGTCAATTTGCAGCAGGTTTTGGAACATATCCTGTATTCAAATATTATAAAGGTCAACACGGATTTAATAAATATCGTTCATACGAAACACAACTAGCTCTTTACTCACACGAAGTGATGAGTGTTATCGACAAGGGTTCGCAAATCGATTCCGTATTCCTTGATTTCCAGAAGGCTTTTGACACCGTACCTCACAAACGGCTTTTAATCAAATTGCGTGGTTATGGTATAGAGCCCCAAATTTGCCACTGGATAGCGGATTTCCTGTCAGATAGGACACAGTTTGTAGTAATTGATGGTAAGGCATCGACTAAAACAGAGGTGATTTCGGGCGTTCCACAGGGTAGTGTTATTGGTCCTCTGCTGTTCCTTATTTACATAAACGATTAGGAGAAAATGTAAGTATCTCTCTTAGCTTGTTTGCAGATGACGCCGTCATTTACCGTCTTGTAAAATCATCTGAAGATCAAAACCAACTGCACAACGATCTGAATAAGATATTAGTATTGTGTAAAAATTGGCAATTGTGCCTAAATAATGAGAAGTGTGAAGTCGTCCACATGGGTACGGAAAAAAATCTGTTAAACTTTGTTTACAAGATAAATCAATCAAAAGTGAAGGCCGTAAACTCCACAAAATACCTAGGAATTACTATTACCTCAGACTTAAACTGGAAAGAACACGTAGATAATGTCGTGGGAAAGGCGAACAAGAGACTGCGTTTCATTGGCAGAACCCTTAAAACAAGCATCAGAACTACTAAAGAAACTGCATACACTATGCTTGTCCGTCCATTTTTGGAGTATTGCTGCCCAGTGTGGGATCCTTATCAGGTGGGTTTGACGGAGGACATCGAAAGAGTCCAGAGAAGGGCAGCTCGTTTCGTATTGTTAGGATATAGAGGAAATGATACAGGATCTGGGATGGGAATCATTACAACAACGGCGTTTATAGCTGCGGCGTGGGCTACTTACGAAAGTCCAATCGCCAACATTCTCCTGCGAATGCGAAAATATATTGTTGACTCCCACTGAGATAGGTAGAAATGATCATCAAAATTTTCTCGAAATCGTTCAAGTATTGCGCCTTAAGCCGTCATCACACGGAGCGTGTGTCTGAACGAGTGTGACTAACGTGTAGAGTTTCTGATGTCACGACGTGCGAACCGCACGTTGGCTAGGCTTTCCCAACGTGTAGGGTAGTATCAAGTGTGCCAGAAACTCTCAACGAGCGGGGTAAAAACCGCAGAGGAAGACCAAGAGAAGGATACAATAAGCAGATTCAGACAGATGTAGGTTGCCGTTCTTATGTGTCTCCGGACGGAAGACCACCACACACTGTGAACACAAGTGCACAAGAAAAAAATGGGTGGGTGAGGAGCGACGTGGTGGAAATGCAGTTTGTATAATCAGCGTGTAAAATAATAAGCAGCTTATATGTTGTTGTTGTTGTGGTCTTCAGTCCGGAGACTGGTTTGATGGAGCTCTCCACAATACCCTATCCTGAGCAAGCCTCTTCATCTCCACATAAGAACGGCAACCTACATCTGTCTGAATCTGCTTACTGTATCCATCTCTTGGTCTTCCTCTGCGATTTTTTCCCCATACACTTCCCTCCAACGCTAAATTCACAATTCCTTGATGTCTATGAATGTGCCCTACCAATCTGTCCCTTGTTTTAGTTAAGGTATGCCAGAAATTTCTTTTCTCCCCAATTCTGTTCAGTACCTCATCATTAGTTATGCGATCCACCCACCTAATCTTCAGCATTCTTCTGTAGCACCACATTTCAAAAGCCTCAATCCTCTTCCTGTCCGCACTGTTTATCGTCCATGTTTCACTCCCATACAAGGCGATACTCCATACAAATGCCTTCAGAAAGGACTTCCTTAGGTTTAAATCAATATTCGATGTTAACAAATTTATCTTTTTCAAGAACGGTTTTCTACCCATTGCCATTCTGCATTTTATACCCTCTGTACTGCGACCATCATTTGTTATTTTACTGCCCAAGTAACAAAACTCAACTACCTCCTTTATTGCTCCGTTTCCCAATCTAATTCTTTCAGCATCACCTGATTTTCTTACACTGCACTCCATTACCCTAGTTTTGCTCTTGTTAATGTTCATCTTACATATGCACCTCTCAGCACACTGTCCATTCCGTTCAATTGCTCTTCCGGGTCCTTTGCTTTCTGTGACTGAATTACTATGTCGTCGGCCAAAAGGTAATGTTTTTAATTCTTCACCCTGAACTTTAATTCCTTCACCAAATTTCTCCTTGCTCTCCTTTATAGCTTGCTTAATGTACAAATTGAACAACATTGGGGAAAGGCTACAACCCTGTCTTACTCCCTTTCCAACCACTGCATCCCTTTCATGCCCTTCAACTCTGACAACCGCTGTCTCGCTTTTGTACAAGTTGTAAATAACCTTACGCTCCCTATATTTTACTCCTGCTTGGTTCAGAACTTGAATGAGTTTATTCCAATCAACATTGTCAAAAGCCTTCTCCAAATCTACAAAAGCTAGAAATGTAGGGTTGCCTTTTCTTAATCTATCTTCTAGGATAAGCCGTAAAGTGAGTATTGCCTCCCGAGTTCCTACATTTCTCCTGACCCCAAACTGATCTTCCCCGAGTTCGGCTTCAACCAGCCTTTCCAACCTTCTGTGAATAATTCGTGTTAATATTTTCCAACCGTGGCCTATTAAACTGATGGTTCTGTAGTTTGCTGGCGACCGGGACAGTTATGTTACTAGCCAAAAAAGGACGGTCTTTAATTAACATGAGACTACGTGTAGAAATAGAACTAAAACAACACTATTATTGTGGTGTCGCACAAGTCTAAAGTGCGCGCCACGTACTTTCGCCGCGCGCCGCCATGCTCGCACGGCGCGGCGTTCTTACGACGTCAGCCACGAGCGCCCTCTGCTGCAACTCCGCTCGTGGCCACCACTGAACTGCATCGTTCACTTGGGAATGAGATAGGAACCAGCGAACACTTGGCTATCGGATAGGCACTAGGAATCATCAGTTGGTAGGCCTCTATATAAACAATGTATCAGCATTCTGCAGTCAAGAACTATGTAAAAGTTAAGTATTACCAAGACTCTATGAAATATAGATCTCGTTCTAATTTACTCTAGTGTTTCTAGTTTCTGCTGTCCCACTGGCTGGTCACCTCCTACCTGCACAAGCGTGCTACCTTTATTCCTGTGTCGGTCTTTCTACTCGGCAAAGCGAGACCTACGACGGAAAAGAGACTCAAAAGCGGCGACGAGGCTGGGACACAATAATTATTGCTCATAACATTCTACACTTTCGCCGCGTATGAAGGATCGGCCCGTAGCTCCAGCAGGCAGAGACAACAGCACACGTTCTCAGCGGGGACCCACTGCCACGCTCACTTGTGCTTGGCAGAGTACAGTCACGTTGTGCTGTACTATATGTGCGCTGTTTCTAATTTCCGGTGCCGACCTGTTTCAAGAAAATAAAAATCTTTCGGAGGTACTTTTGGCGTGGCGGGAAGGGGGGGGGGGCCTTAAGTCGAATTCATTCAGTGGAACTGGATTTTCCCGCTAATGTATGGATACTGTCACGCAAAGATCATTTAGGCCTCAGAAGTTCTAGAAAACCTTCTCCATTTTTACCATACTTTTTCTACCAGCTGACCCAGCACTTCATTAATTTTCTTCTTTACTTCCACGACTGCCTACGGGCCTATATTACTTCCTCTTTACCGTTAATACATCTTCATCTACATACATACTCCGCAATTCACCGTAAGGTGCGCGTCAGAGGGTACACTGTACCACTACTAGACATTTCCTTTCCTATTCCACTCCCAAACTGAACGAGGAAAAAAAAAGAATGCCTATACGAGCCCTAATTTCTCTGATCTTGTCTTTGTGATCACAACGCGAAATGTAAGTAGGCGGCAGCAAGATCGTACTACACTCAGCTTCAAATACCGGCCTCTAAATTTACTTAACAGAAATTCACGAAAAGAACGTCGTCTTTCTTGCAGCGATCCCCAATTGATTTGCCGGAGCATTTCCGTGACACTCGCGCATTGGTCGAACCTACCGGTAACAAATCTAGCTGCTCGCCTCTGAACCGCCTCTATGTCTTCCTTTAAACTGATCTGCTGCGGGTCCCAAATACTTGAGCAATACTCAAGACATGGTCGTACAAGCGCTTTATACGCGGTCTCCTTTACAGGTGAAGTACATCTTCCCGAAATTCTTCCAATAAACCGAAGTCGTCAGTCTGCCTTACTCACAACTGTCCTTACATGTTCGTTATATTTCATATCGCTCTGCAATGTAACGCCTAGATATTTGAACGGCGCGACAGAATCAAGAAGCTCACTACTAATGCTGTATTCGAACATTATAGGATTGTTTTTTCTACTCATGCGCATCACCTTACATTTTTCTACATTGAAAGCTCGCTGCCAATCTTCGCACCAACTATAAATTTTATCTAAGTCATCCTGTATGCTTTTACAGACAGTTACAAACGACACCCTCCCATCACCACAGCATCATCAGCAAACAGCCGCAAATTACAAGTTACTCTGTCCATCAGATCATTTATATAGATAGAAAATAATAGCGGTCCTATCACACTCCCCTGGGGCACGCCGGACGATACACTCGTCTCTGATGAACACTCGCCGTCGAGAACAACGTACTGCGTTCTATTACTTAGGAAGTCTTCCAGCCAGTCACAAATCTGTGAACCTATTCCATAAGCTCGAATCTTCGTTAGCGGTCTGCAGTGTGGCATCCACATCTACATAGATACTCTGCAAATCAGATTTAAGTGCCTGGCAGAGGGTTCATTAACCACTTTCATAACTTTTCTCTACCATTCCATTCTCTAATAGCGCGCGGGAAGAAAGAACACCTAAATCGTTCCGTTTTCGATCTGATTTCTCTTATTTTATTGGGATGGTCATGTCTCCCTAAGTAGGTGCGTGCTAGCAAAACATTTTCACATTCAGAATTAAAAGTTGGTGATTGAAACTTCGCAAACAGATCACGCCGCAATGAATGACGTCTTTTAATGATTTCCACCCCAATTCGTGCAACATTTCCGTGACGCTTTCCCCCACGTAACGTGATAAAACAAAACGAGCTGCCCTTCTCTGAACCTTCTCAATGTCTTCCGTCAGTCCCACCTGGTGAGGGTCCCACAAGGGGCAACAGTACTCCAGGAGAGGACGCACAAGTGTGATGTAGGCAGTCTCTATGGGGGAGCTGGTGCATCTTCGAAGCGTTCTGCCGATGAAACGTAACCTTTGGTTCGTCTTCCTCACAATATTTTCTATGTGTTCTGTCCAGTCAAAGTCCCCGCATCAAACGCCTGTTTGAAGTCGAGTCGAGAAAAATACAATCCGCCTGTTGCCCTTTATCCGTGGCTCGCAAGATGTCATGTGAGAAAAGGGCAAGCTGAGTTTCACACGGACGATGTTTCCTAAACCCGTGCTGATTCAGAGAAAGAAGCTTTTCCGTTTCAAGGAAATTTACTATATTCGAACTGAGAATATGCTCCAAAACTCTACATGAAACTGATGTCATCGATATTGGACTGTAATTGTGTGGGTCAGTTCTCTTTCAGTAGGCCAGAGGTGTCGTGGAGTAAAGTCAGCGCCACACGCCAGACGTAAGAGAACGATCGTGGAGAAGGCAGCGGACGACCGGCAGCCAATAGCGAGCAGGCGCCGCGCATTCTGCAGGGAGCGACCGAAGATGCGCGCCCTCTACAAAGTGGCTGTGTCTAGGACGACATACGTCTGGACGGTCCATCAGTTACTACTCAGAACTCTGACAGTTACTAGGCAGCTACAAAGACAGAACTAGGACAATACTAACAAGGAAAGTGCATGGGCTCGAACAAGCAAATCTGTATGAACGTTTGCTTACAGGATCTCCACGTACACCTCAATGTGCTGGTGGGTGTCGTTTTTTTTGCAAAGCTCTGTAACCATGATCTAGATAACACTCTAGATGTAATTGTAGAGCCAGTCGCGATGGCCGCGAGGACTGAGGCGCTTCAGTCACGGTCTGCACGGCCACTACGGTCGGGGGTTCGAATCCCCCCTCGGGCATGGATATTTGTGCCGTCCTTAGTCTTAGTTCATAAGTAGTTTGTAAGTTTAGGGACTGATGACCCCGTAGTTAAAAGTCCCATAAGCTATACAAACATTTGAACATTTTTTTGTAATTGTAGACGCCATACATAATGCAGATATCTTAACTGTAACTTATGTAATAATCATCGTACATGTTCTCCAGCGAATTGTCATCAAAAGCCGTGATGATAGTTGCAACTTTAATCTTCTTCCCGACAGACTGTTGGTATTCACTGCCACTGCTTCCATCGCCTCTTCCTGCACTTACCGTAGCACTACAGCTAGCAATGAGGAGTTGTTCGTCATTATCATCCCTATTATCATTATTATGAGTTTGTAACAACAGTATCTAACTTTTGCTCATATTTCTGTACCATAACAGATACGAGCAAGCATGCGAATGATTCATCTTCTACACTAATACCATCTTCACAAAGAAGGGTTCTTCGTAACTTCATCTCAAGTAATCGCAATACATTATCAGGACTGATTAGCAATCGCCGCCCCATCTGACGCTTCACCACACAAATGACGTCACAAAACGCAACTTGGGAGGCACACTGCACCGTCCCTACTGGCGAACCGACAGGTCCAAGTGCAATGCGGTATGGCACACGCAGAGGCCTCTAACGGACGACTGCAGAGTTTTGCAGATGCGGGAGCATCAGTAGTGCAGTAAGGGACCTTTACATTATCTCTCATACGATTTTGGTATATATGTGTTTGTTCGAGCGCAATTACTTTCCTTGTAAGTCTGAACGCGGATACGAACTTAGCAGTAACTAGGGCACAGCTCTGCAAGAAGCGAGAAGAGAGAAGTAACAATCTTATGTTCGAAAGTTGAGTATTATACTTGTCAGTCAATAAATATCTTCTAATACCAACTATATCAATGTGTTAGATGTCAAAGAATCTTGCACCAATACCTTTCTTAACCGGTACGAGTAAACAACAATAAGGCGACGAGGACACAACAACAGGTGCCCACAGGAGGGGGGGGGGGGGGAGTGTCATGACGCAAACTGTGTCATTGAAATTTCTGGCAGGGCGTGAAAAATGAGTACTTTTGATCAGCCTGGAGGGGGGAGGGCTTGATAAAATAATTTACAAAACGTGAAATAAGATATTTAATTTTAATATTAAATGGCAAAACCATTTTTATTAGGTAATAAAGTCGGAATCCAGGACAAAATGCAGAGCTTTCCAAACTGGGTGTCGCGTAGTACTATCAAGGTTGTCGCGAGACTAACAAATATAGACTATAAACAAAACAAAATGTCATAAATATCCTTCTCTTCACACTACACTGAAGACTCGCCTGCAGCTAATCATGCTTCTCTTCATCCAGTGCAACACAGACCACGTATTAAAGGAATGATGGGTGCACATTAATTGCATGCTCAGCCGCTAGGCGGCAGCTCTGCTTCAGCAGCAGCAGTAGACACTCCCAGGTTCGTTCAAGCAGCTGCCAGTTGCCAGATTCCAGCAAACTGCGCATGCGCAGAGCTGCTGCTGATACTCGATAATAGGTCTCCCATGCGCAGTTTGCTGGAACTGGCAGCTGCTTGAACGAACCTTCACTGTACATCTACGTCTACATGGAATACTCTGCCAATCACATTTAAGTGCCTGGCAGAGGGTTCATCGAATCACCATTATACTATTTATGTCCCATTCCATTCTCGAAAAGCGCGCGGGAAGAAAGAACACCTGAATCCCCCGTTCGAGCTCTGATTTCTCGTATTTTATTATGATGATCATTTCTACCTATGTAAGTGGGAGTCAACAATATATTTTCGCATTCGGAGGAGAATGTTGGCGATGGGAGTTTCGCAAGTAGCCCACGCTGCAGAGATAAGCGCCGTTGTTGTAGTGATTGCCATCCCAGATCCTGTATCATTTCCGTAACGCTGTCTCCCCTATATCGTGACAGTACAAAACGAGCTGCCCTTTTCTGGACTCTTTCGATGTCCTCCGTCAAATCCACCTGATAAGGATCCCACACTGGGCTGCAATACTCCAAAAATGGACGGACAAGCGTAGTGTATGCAGTTTCTTTAGTAGTTCTCTTGAATCTTTTAAGGGTTCTGCCAATAAAACGAAGTCTCTGGTTCGTCTTTCCCACGATATTATCTACGTGTTCTTTCCAGTTTAGGTCTGAAGTAATAGTAATTCCTAGGTATTTTGTGGAGTTTACGGCCTTCACATTTGATTGATTTATCTTGTAAACAAAGTTTAACGGAAATCTTTTCGTACTCATGTGGACGACTTCACACTTCTCATTATTTAGAGTCAATTGTCAATTTTTACACCATACTGATATCTTATTCAGATCGTTCTGCAGTTGATTTTGATCTTCAGATGATTTTACTAGACGGTAAATGACGGCGTCATCTGCAAACAACCTAAGAGAGCTACTTAGATTTTCCCCTATAACATTTATGTAAATAAGAAACAGCAGAGGACCAATAACACTACCCTGTGGAACGCCCGAAATCACCTCTGTTTTAGTCGATGCCTTACCATCGATTACTACGAACTGTGTCCTCTCTGACAGGAAATCCCCTATCCAGTCGCAAATTTGGGGCGATATACCATAACCACGAAATTTGATTAAAAGCCATTTGTAAGGTACGGTGTCAAAAGCCTTCTGGAAAACAAGAAATAGGGAATCGATTCGCGAACCCTTGTCGATAGCACCCCTCACTTCGTGTGAATAAAGAGCTAGTTGTGTTTCGCATGAACGACATTTTCTAAATCAGTGTTGACCTTGGGTGCGTCACTGTGTACTGCTGCAGCACCGTCGTTACACATAAAACGAACAAAAGCAAATAAAATTCACACAAGAATATGTTCTCAAACATGAATAACATTCAAAACAATATATTCCGTAAGTACTGAAGAACTGCGAAATTGAGCTTTATGAAGAAAATAGTGGACGGTGGACTACACCGTCTGACGCGCACTCCTTTGCAAGGCGCCTTGGAGCGCACGGTTAGAGTAATACTACTGTTTCTGTTAATGACGGAAGTTTACAGTTTTACGCCACGTCGACAACGTGGTGATAAGAGACGGAACTCAGGCTCGGGTGTGTGGGTAAAGCCGTGCTCACACGGGACGTGTTGTCCCAACGTGTCGCAGGCCAGACGTGCTGTCTACCTATAGTCGAGCCGCCGAAAGAAGGACTCTGACCGCTAGCGGCTATGTTGCCAGTGCTGCTACGCGGCTGTTCGTTGTTACGCCGTGTCGGTCGCCGGCATACGAATATAAAGTCCGAAAATTTTGGGACCGTTGCTATGTACTACTAAAGCGTGAACGAACGATAACAACCACGAAGTAATGAAAACACTCTTTTTGCAGTTAAAAAGAAAAGGTTTAGAATTATATGTTAGTAAAGCTTCATATGTTCCAGTATTCCATTAAATATAATGTATCATTTACTCTTTAGCCAAAGTTCGCTAGTTGAAGAATTTTGTTTATATATTTCATCTTCTATAACTATTTTCCATAGACTCGCTGTTATTACTCGGACAGTGTATTGTGGCAGTCTGCCGAGAGAGTAAACAAATAAGGACTACCACTGTACAAGTAGTAAAACCGCCTCTTCCAGTGGAATGATTTGTCTTCTTACATAAAAAGAAGAGTGTTTTTTTTTGTCTCATTCGTTTATGGTCGCTGTTAACTGCCATAGTATAGTGTATGAGTAATATTATCAGATCAGTTTCGACAGCCAATCTATTGGCCACAGAAGTAGAAATGAAATGACGTAATTTTCCAGTAAATGATCTTTGGTTGCGAAACAAACTATACATTAAAAATCAGTCGCGGCCAGCATCATGTGCGATGCACTGGTGCTACTGCTACTATCGTCCCCTAATCTTATTATTAATTCTTCTTCCCGTTCTTCTAGGGTACCTTCTCGTTCCCATGCCTCTTCTAAGATGTGCCACGTATGTGTGACAACATTGTTTTGTTTTGTGGAAGTAATACTGCCCAATGCTTCACGAAATAAGAATTCTACTTCTTTTACTGGAGAACTTTTATTTCTTTCTGCAACGTACGATTACACCTGAGCCCACACGAGTTCTGTTGCACTGAAATGGCAATGATATGGTGGAAGGCGCAGCACTCTATGACCACTTTCTTCAGCAATTGTGTCAATTTCGTAAAGGATTTTTCGGCATTTATTTTTGTAACACAACGAGACAAACGATGAACACGCGACAGATGCTTTGCACTTTGCAGCGACTGAAGCACGCCACCCCGCGCGACCTTGAGTGGCAGGGTGGCAACGCTGCTCAGTTACGCTGGCAACGTTTACCAATTCCAGCGCTCAGGTTGGTGGTCGAGCGTCCCCCCACCCTCTGCGGCTCACGTGCGAGAACTGTCAGGGGCGTTCTGTCGGCGGCCCGACTGTAGTATATACAGCTACAGCACGCTCTTTTACATCCCACGGAACACAACGAGCTGCTCATCGTGATTTGCTTTGCGACCGCAGCGCTCTCCCGCGCCCGTTGCGGGATGGCGTCTACATCATTGTCTTTACAAAGATGGATGTGCGTAAAATTACGCGGTATCTCTCTCAGCCATCTCTCGGGAAAAAAAAATGAAATGCTTTCTTATGCTTGCATGTGGCATGCAATACTCTTACAGAAATTGTATTTTTACTTCAAGAAGCTCAAAGACGGTACACGTATCTGAAAGCGGTTGAGATAATAACGAAATTTACGACAAAATCAGTTTTGGCCAAAATTCTTTAAAAATTTGTCAGTGGTGAAATACATCATCTGCACCAGCTTCAGTTATCCTGCCCCTACACTCCCATTTTCCACGCTGCACATACTCTGCACATTCGGAGACGATAGTTTGTGAACATACATCTTACTTGCTACACCACACCTCCCACACTGCATCCCCCTCCGCAACCACGCGCTTACCACGCTCACCCTGCACTGCAAAGTTCAAATGTTTGTATAGTCTATGGGACTTAACTACGGGGTCATCAGTCCCTAAACTTACAAACTATTTATGAACTACTTACGAACTAGGACGGCACAAATATCCATGCCCGAGGGGGGATTCGAACCCCCGACCGTAGTGGCCGTGCAGACCGTGACTGGAGCGCCGCAGTCCCCTCGGCCACCGCGGCCGGCTGCACTGCGAAACCGAACCACTCGAACAGTACACTGAACTGCAACTTAAACACCGCGGGGAAAACCGAGCAACGCAAGGGCACTCAATTGAACCCCATTTGTTCCCGTGGCCCCAGAAAGAAAAACCTCAACAAATTCTGTCGCGGACAAAGCTCGTTCTCGTTTCCAATAAATAACGTCGAATACCGAATATTACGACTGTATCAAACCAACAAACAAGTTGATCAACCACAATTAAACGAAATGGTTAACAATATCTGGGATAGTGCAGATGCAAACCTGCCACTTACATCCCTTTTTTTCCATAGCTCGTAATGCCAACCACCACGCCAATTCTTAAAAAGAAATAACAAACGTCAAATATTACACCTATATTAATAAGAAAGAACCAGAAACATTAAGGAAACGAAAAAGGAAAAAAATAAAAATATTTTAGAAGTATGGCGTCGCGAACACGAGTTTCTCTCATCTTCTGCCCCGCAGTTCAACGCACTACCCACTACGCAGTTTTACCAGGAAAAGAGTGCGCTGTATTTGTGATACACTACGCACCCAAAAACACGCTGCAATATCCTGTTTATCCATGACAACGTGTCATAAAGACGCTCCCTTGATAGAATGCCGCTGAAACGTAGCACAGGAACGACACCCCTTCCTCTAGTCTGCTTTCCTTCTCAAAAAGCCGCACCTGACTGTTTTCTAATGGATTTATCAAAGTCACGTCACCCTCGGTAGCGTTCCTTACAATTAAATATCAATCAATGACACAGTGGCTGTAAAAGTTGACACAGATTGTAAAGGCAGTCACAATTGTCCACTGACTAAAGCTATTCAGTAGCGATGTTTAGTATGGAGTATAGCCGGGTGATTAACGGAGAGCAGTATTTTACGTGCACTGATCGTTGGTTCGAACCCTGGTATGCGTTAAAAAATTTTTCTCTGTTTCCTGTATGTAACAGATTCTCGTACCAGAAATAATATTCTTACTTGTCAGAAATATTCATCCATTTTTTCCGAATACGTCCGGACTTCCGAGGTCGTGGTGAAGCAAGAACCTAACAATAGACCATAAATAATAATTCATCACTTGTCATAAATACATCCTCTTTATTTCTGAAAATAATGTGATAATACTGAACTGATAGGGAACAGCCACTGTACTGTCTAAATCAGAAATCCGAGCAGCTAATTTCCAGATGCCGTTTAAAATCGATCCAGCAAAACCGTATCTGGGCCTGACATGTACACACGACAGCGAAAAACGGTTTCCGAAATTCAGTTTTCGTGTTTCGGAAGTTGGGTCGCATGTAGAAGAAGTAAGTATTACTGTGTGAGTTAGGCATTGTTGTCTTCGGTGTTACTCTGTTGTACATCTCGGTAGTTCCTAATGTTTCCTTTTCTTGCGACGAGTGTACGTAATTGCTGCAGTCAGGATCAACATTAAACATGTCAATGCGTACGAGGATTTTAGTTTCGTTTACAAACTACATTTAAGCGATACTTTATCCCCTCCCCCCGCTAGAACATCTAAATTCTACCATACGTATTTATGTTAGCGATTTTGTGTCCCAACTTCGTCGCCGCTTTTGTGTCTCGTTTCCTTCGTAGGTGTCGGTGGCCGAGTGGAATGAGACCGACACAGGAATAAAGACAGCACGCTGGTGCAGGTACGGAGGGGAGCAGCCAGAAACTATAAACACTAGAGTAAATTAGAAAGAGATATATATTGCACAGAATGTAACAATACTTAACTTTCACATAGTACTGCAGAATGTTGATACATAGTTGTTAGAGGCCTGCTTAGTGCCTGTACGATAGCAAAGTCTTCACTGGTGCCTATCTGATTACGAAGGTCCTAACTGGTTGCTATCTCAGTCCCAAGTGAACGATGTCGTTCAGTGGTGGCCACGAGCGGAGTTGTCGTAGAGGGCGCTCGTGGCTGTCGTCGTAAGAACGCCGCGCCGTGCGTGCATGGCGGCGCGCGGCGAAAGTAGGTGGCGCGCACTTTGTACTTGTGCGACACCACAAGTGAAAGGGTGTCGCGCAAAACTGTAAGCTATAATAGGGTGTCGCCATGAGGGAAAGTTTGGAAAGAACTGGCCTAATGTGTCTGGTGTCAGCGGGGGTTGGTCGCAGTTTGAGGGGGGGACACACCTCTGCAGTAGGCTTTATTTTATTTTTAAAAGAATGAGCACCCTTCCCCCCCCCACCCCGCCCTAGAACCAAATCCTGGCTGCACCACTGGAGTTGCCATAGAAATTGTAAAACACCCCAGTAGGTGCATTGGGATAGAGGAGGCCGTCAAACTGAATGAAACCTGGGTCTGTTGTTGAAGAAGAAATGTAAGTCTTTCACCATGGGCCATTATCAACAACGGACAACGGCAATTGGCAACGGTAAAATGTGCGCGCTTATCCAAAACATCTGACGTTACTCAAAAATGTTCAAATGTTTGTATAGTTTATAGGACTTAACTATGGGGTCATCAGTCCCTAAACTTAAAAACTACTTATGAACTAGCTAACACTAAGGACGGCACAAATTCCCATGCCCGAGGGGTGATTCGAACCCCCGACCGTAGTGGCCGTGCAGACCGTGACTGGAGCGCCTCAGTCCCCTCGGCCACAGCGGCCGGCTCTGACGTTACTCCTCTCGAGCCAGGGTGTGTATAGGATGTTAAAAAGAGCCACGATCCCCCCCCCCCCCTTGAGAATGTTCTCCGCAGGTGGGGACAAAATGTTGGGTTTTAATAACAAATCCACAAGACCGTGGTATAATAGCCCAGAAAGTTTTAACAACAACTTAAGAGACTGCACGAAGGTAGGACAGTTAGGAGATGGAACCTGCACAAATTGAAGGAACCAAGGGTGATTGAGAGTTTCAGAGGGAGCATTAGGGAAGAATTGGATGAAACGGGGGAAAGTAATACAGTAGAACGGGTAGCTCTGAGAGATAGGGTAGTGAAGGCGGCAGAGGATCATTTAGGCAGAAGGACAAGGCCTAACAGAAATCCATGGATAACACAAAATGTACTGAACTTAATTGTTGAGAGGAGAAAATATAAAAATTCAGCAAGTGAAGCAAGGAAAAAGGGAGTAAAAAAGGCTGAAAAATGAAAATGGAGGGAAGTGCACACTGGCTAAGCACGAGTGGCTAGAGGACAAATGCAAAACTATAGAAGAATGTATAACTAGGGGAAAGATAGATACCGCCTACAGGAAAATAAAACAGATATTAGGAGACAAGAAAAGCAGCTGTGGGAATATCAAGAACTCAACGGAAAACCAGTACTAAGCAAAGACGGGAAAGCTGAACTGGGGAAGGAATACATAGAGGGCCTATATAAAGGAAATAAACGTGAAAGCAGTATTCTAGAAATGGAAGACGAAGTAGAGGAAGATGAGTTTGTAGATGCTATACTGCGAGAAGAATTTGACAGAGCGCTGAAAGATTTGAGTCGAAAAAAGGCCCCTGGAGTAGATGATATTCCGTCTGAACTGCTGATGTCGTTAGGAGAGACAGTCATGAAAAAATTGTTCCACCTGGTATGCAATATGTATGAGACAGGGGAAATACCCCCTGACTTCAAGAAGAACATCGTAATTCCAAAGAAAGCAAGTCCAGACAAATTACAGAAGTATTAGTTTAGTAAGTCATGGTTGCAAAATACTATCAATAATTATTTACAGACGAATGGGAAAACTTGTGGAATCGAACCTTGGGGAAGATCAGTTTGGATTTAGGAGAAATGTAGGAACACGGGAGGCAATGCTCACATTACAACTTATCTTAGAAGATAGGCTAAGGAAAGCCAAATGTACGTTTTTAGCGTTTGTAGATTTGGGAAAAGGTTTTGACAATGTGGAGCGGGAAAAAACTCAAATTCTGAAGGTATCAGGGGTAAATATAGAGAGCGAAGAGTTATATTCAACGTTTACAAAAATCAGACAGCAGTTATTAGAGTTGAACGTGGATGGGTCGCAGAGGTTGTTAACATCCAATATTAAATTAATTGTTAGGAAGTCCTTTCTGGAAGCATTTGTCTGGAGTGTAGAATTGTATTGCAGTGAAACATGGACGATAAGGAGTTAAGACAAAAAGATGGTAGAAACTTTTGAAAAGTGGTGCTATAGACGAATGATGAAAATTAGATGGGTAGATCATCTAACTAATGAGGAGGTGCTCAACCGAACTGGAGAGAAAAGGAGTTTCTGGCATATCCTGACTAAGAGAAGGGATAGATTCGTTGGACACAGTGTGAGACATAAAAAAAAAAGTTCAAATGTTTGTATAGTCTATGGGACTTAACTACGGGGTTATCAGTCCCTAAACTTACAAACTACTTATGAACTACCTTACACTAAGGACGGCACAAATATCCATGCCCGAGGGGGGATTCGAACCCCCGACCGTAGTGGCCGTGCAGACCGTGACTGGAGCGCCTTAGTCCTCTCGGCCACCGCGGCCGGCTGTGAGACATCAAGGAATTGTCAACTTAGCATTAGAAGAAGTGTGTATAGTAAAAATGGTAGAGGGAGACCGAGGGACGAATACAGTAAGCAGATTCAAAAGGACGTATGTTGCAGAACGTATTCTCAGATGAAGAGACTTGCACAGGACAGGGTAGCGTGGAGAGCTGCACCAAACCAGTCTGCGGACTGAAGACCACAACAACAACAACAACATCGTATATCTAGTATCCGCCACATGGTATCTTCCGTGTTGGCATCAAATTCGATGTGGTTTTGGGAGGTGCCCTGCCTTTTTCCCCAGTAGCGTAGTGTGAGAGTGCTTGCCTGGAGTGCCCATGCAGACACCTACCCTGATTCGCTGCCCAGCCTCCCCCCAACAGTACTGCATGTCTACTAACTGCCACATGGCATCTTCCATGATGAGATCGAATTGGATGTAGTTTTTGGAAGTTTATTATTATTCTGGTTTTACAATGTCAGTACATTTTTCCAGCACCTATATTAGATTACATTAAGTTACTAATTATTGTTCTCCACTGTTCTCTGTCCTCCCACAAGTCCTCAGGAAAGTTGTTCTTCCTCTCTGCTGACTGAACTTCTTGCATCCGTGTGGTAGGTTGTCGTCCCCTTTTTTTCTCCTTCCGTTCGGTGTCCAGTCGTGTATGCATTTTGGAAGCCTTTCTTCTTCTATTCTTCTGACGTCTCCATACCATTTTAAATGTTTGTGCTCGATGAATTCAATAACTGAATTCTTACATTTCATTTTTTCTCTGATTACTTCATTTCTTATTCTTTATATTCTTGATATTCTTGCTGAAATTCTCCAGAAATCTATTTCTGTGGCTGATAATTTTGATTTCAGTTGCCATTTTGTTGTCCACACTTCTGAACCATATGTAATAATGCTCTGAACTTTTGTTTTATGTATCCTTATTATGTTATCTGTAGTTATGTGTTTGTCTCAGATAATTCCATTCAACAAAAAAGTTTTCGTCTTTCCTGCATTTATTCTTGATCTAATTTCTTTCTCATGTTTCCTATCATTTGTAAATTTCACTCCTAAATATTTATATTCCTCTGTAGTTGTTATTGTTCCCATCCCTTCTTCTACTATTAAGTCTTCATTCATTCCATCAATTACCGTGTATTTCGTTTTTTCATGTTGACATTTAATCTGATTTTTTGTATTTCTGATCAGCTTTCTGGTCATATACTCTATGTCCTCATAGTCTTGCACTGTAATCAGTTGGTCATCTGCAAATTGTAATGAGTATATTGTTCTGTCATTTATTGGTATTCCCATAGTTTGACATTTTTTCTTCCAATTCTGTAAGGTTACATCTGTATATATTTTATACGATGTAAGTGACATACTACATCCTAGACGTAATCCTTGTGACTTGGAATAACTTTTATATAAATTTTGAATAGCTTTTATTATTGTTGGATTAATTACTATTGATGGTAGAGCTTTCAATAGATAGGGTAAATGCACACAATCATAGGCTTTTTCTATATCTACGAATACCAAATGTACAGGTGGTGCTCGACCTATTTTTTTCAGTTATTTGTTGTAGGCAAAAAATATGATCAACTGTTGATCTTCCAGCTCTAACAACTGCTTGTTCTTCAGCCCAGGAGTTTTTGGAAGTGCACTACCTTTCTCCCGGCCATGTAGTGTGAGAGTGCTTGGATGGAATGCCTACCAGACCTGTAAAGTGACCATGCAGATCCCTGTTGAACTATCTGGCCTTCTCCCCACGTGTACCGTATATCAACTATTCAATATTCACAGAATACGACATCAATTGCGATTGGGCAAAGCTGAAAATGTGTACCCAGCCGGGATTCGAACCCAGGTCTCCTGCTTTCTAGGCAGTTGCGCTGACCCCTACACCACTGGGGACACAGTGATCACCGCACCTGCAAGGACTGCCTAGGCACGCCTCCCGTCAGATTCAAATTCCCAGCTTCGCTCTGCCCACAGTACTCAGACTCGTAGTTCTGAAAGTAATTCCCGTAGGAGTAAGGGCTTCAAACTTGCCCACCCCTCCCCACTAACGATACCGAAAGAACAGACGTCACTTCTGATCCTGCAGTTATTATTCGGAACAAACGCCACACACACACACACACACACACACACACACACACACACACACACACACACACCACACACACATATATATATATATATATTATGCCGGTGACGGGCAATGATCCTATCGTTAGTGGGGAGGGGTGGGCAAGTTTGAAGCCCTTACTCCTACGGGAATTACTTTCAGAACTACGAGTCTGAGTACTGTGGGCAGGGCGAAGCTGGGAATTTGAATCTGACGGGAGGCGTGCCTAGGCAGTCCTTGCAGGTGCGGTGATCACGGTGTCCCCAGTGGTGTAGGGGTCAGCGCAACTGCCTAGAAAGCAGGAGACCTGGGTTCGAATCCCGGCTGGGTACACATTTTCAGCTTTGCCCAATCGCAGTTGATGTCATATATTCTGTGAATATTAAATAATAACAACTGCATGATCAGAAGTGACGTCTATTCTTTCGGAACAGACGCCACATGTATATGTATATCAACTATCCCCCCACATGGTAACTTCCATGATGAGATCGAATTGTATGTGGTCTTTGGAGGTGTACCACTTTCTTTTTCTGGCAGTGTAGTGTGAGAGTGATTGGCCCATGCCATGACGCCTCGTTGCCTTCCCCTCCAGGAGTACCTGTTGGGCGACCGCAGCCTGGGCGCGGGCCCGGTGGCCTTCTCGCTGATGGCCAGCTTCATGTCGGCCATCACGCTGCTCGGCGTCAGCTCGGAGAACTTCGTGTACGGCGCCCAGTTCGTCGTCATCAACCTGGGCTACGGGCTGGTCACCCCCGTGGCTGCCTACCTCTTCCTGCCGGTCTTCTTCCGCTTGCAGGCTGCTAGCGCCTACCAGGTAACTGAGCGGTCAATTTTTGGAACACACATGTGCCATATACAGGTAAGTACAGTGTCACAGGATAGGCACTAAATATCGTGTGGGTGCCTCCAGTGGCAATGAGTAGCTATAAAGGCCTCTGGCACTCCTCTGGATGCGTCAGACAACAAATCGTTTGCAGAGTGGCAGCCAATTCTGGTCTGTTCGTGGATGCAAGAACCACAGTTTGGAGGCTGTGTCCGGTCCCATCCCACATATGCTCGATGACGTTAAAATCTGGGCTCAATGTTGTCCAGCTCAGTTTTTGGCTGATTATTCCTTGAACTATTTCTAGCCAGTGCGGGTGTGGTGCATTATCTTGAAACACCACAGAACCATCAAGGTGTGCGAAGACCAGAAATGGGTATTGGAGTTCCCTGATGAGTTCAAGATATCACGAACCACCAAAACTGATCGTAACGAATTTGGGGTCCATTCCATACCAGGGAGACACACCTCAAACCATAACTCACACCATCATCTTACACGACACCTTCTCAGCAGGTAGGGTACATAGATTGGTGTGCTCTGTGCCACACACGCTGTCTTCTGTCGGCAGAGTGCAGTTGATTCTTCTGACCAAATCACATGCTGCCATTGTTGCTGTGTGCGCCCCTGGTGGTTGGCGACAAATGCAAGTTGTTGTGCCCAACAATGTTGTGTTTCCAGTGGCATGGGTGTGCAGCACTGGCTCACATACCGCGTAGAACCCATGTTCCTATCCATTGCTCGCTGGGAAATGTGTGTGGCACATTCTGTTTTCAAGTGAGCCATGATCTATTGTACTTTGCCCTTCTGTTACTATTGATGCTACATCTAAGATGTCCCCAGTTACAGTCATTGAAGCCGGTAATCCGTCTGCTGTAGACTGTGAAATGCTCATTTAGCCACACAAGATACTCTATGGACACAGCTGAACACTTGAAACCGAATTTCTACGTCAGTGCCGAAATAAAAATTCCCATCTGTCGGGGACCATCTCCCTCAAACGGCGTCAGCTCACGAAGACGATGCACGAGTCACTTGCCACCATGTCTCTTCTGCAGCTTTGGAGTAAAGTACGCGAACAACCCTCTGTCCCCCATTGTTATAACGCACTTGCTAAGACAGTGCTGATAATTCTTAATGTAAAGAAAAATTAAGGGGTCCTCACAAGGCCTGTAACTGTTGGACAGTACTGAGTATTTTGCTGCAATATTGACTTCCTGACACCAACATTGGCAGACTACACGATGTACTTGCATATTGAATGAGACTGCAGAGCTTCAAATGAAGATGGCGTCTCAAACCTTTTGGTCAAAAGACGACAGTTGACAGTGGGTTGACAACCGATTATGATAGGATCAGTAGCCATTGGTCGGAAATGTACACAGGGCGAATCAAAAGATTGCGCCCAAACTTATGGCGGTAACAGAGAATTCGAAGTACAACTACTTTCGATTAGGAGTGTATGGTCTGGAAAGTAATCCTGGGCACTACAAGCCTGGGAATGTCGTGATGAGCACACACTTAAGCAAATCAAACTTTACTCTCAAATTTTGTTTTACAGCACAAGATGCTCAAAATGCCTACCACCAGATTGAATACAGGCATAACATCGTCGAAGTAAATTCTGGCACACTCTCCCAAGTACATTATGCATCTCACGAACATCATCTTGTGCTGTAAGTGTTCAGCTGATCAGTTATTCGTCATTGGGAACAAACCTTGTACACAAGGTTTTTGATAACCCCAGAAAAAACCTCAATAGACATGAGCTTTTTCTTGGATAGTGTGGAGGTGGGGAGTCCCGGATAGGGTGCAATCAATAGTGAGGCAGAGGTAGTTTAGGGTAGGGATGAGGCAGATGAGATGGTGATGGAGGGTAAGAGAAATCGCTGGGATGGAAGGAAGGGGTGGTACGGCCTACAATGATCGCCTGGGTTTTGGTAGGATCAAAGAGGTCAAGGTGTTCTTGGAGGAGTCGGTTGGAATGGGCGAGGGTAGGAGCTAAGACAAGAAAAGTGGTGTGATCAGCGCATTGGAAAAGGTGTATGTGAGGGGCAGGCTTAGGCATATCGGAGGTATACAGGAGATATAGGAGGGGAGATAGGACAGAACCTTGGGGCACGCCAGCAGAGGGATAGAAAAGATGGGTTGGTGTTGTGAATGGTAAAAGGTGGGGCAGTTGGAGAGGAAGGAAGAAATGACCCAGTCCAGGTTGATGGGAAGAGCATAGGTTTGGAGTTTGAAGAGCAGGCCAGAATGCCAGACATGATCATAGGCCCGTTCAAGGGCTAATGACACAAAGATGGCGGCATGATGGGAATTTAGCTGGAAGGAGAGGATTGGGTTAGGCATAGGAGTTGCTCATCAGTAGAGAAGGAAGGATGAAAACCACATTGGGTGTCAGGGCAGAGGCGGAGTAGCTGGAGGTGGTGGTGAATGCAACAGGATAGGATGGATTCAAAAACCTTGCTGAACACCGGGGTGAGGGAAATGGGACATTAAGAGGTGGCATTTGTTGGGCTTTGTAGATTTATCAGCCAGTGTAGAGGATGGGAGGGAGACATGCCTTGAGGTGGCAGTATGTGATGCGATTGTGGCTGGGAGCCGTGTTGCGTTTAGCGTGCAGTATCAACTGTATGTTGTGGGCAGTGATTAGGGTGTTAAGGTCTGAAGGAGGGATGTGGTACAGGTATTAGAACCTGGGAGCGAGGGGTGTGATGGAGACCAGTCTTTTCATGGACATCTGGGAACAAGGAATAGTCAAAGTTAGGATTGTCGGGGATGGAGAAGACATCAAAGAGGAAAGAGGCATTGTCAGGAAGGGGCTGGTCAAGGTGGAGGAGAGCATAAGGGGGCGTAGGTTTCGATCCAGTATGGCGGTGGAAGGTGTTCCAATACCAAGACGAGTTGACGGGGAGGTGGGCATTAAGCCATGTCACTGTCTGATGCTAGTCCCTGTGTTTTTTGGCAGTCAGGAGGCTGCGCACGTGTCGCTGGAGTTGCCGGTAGCGGAGGAGTGTATCCCGGTCACGGGTTCGCAGGAAGGAGCGGTACAGGCGGCGGGATTCCCACAGAAGAAGGACAGCCTGTGGAGGGAGTGTGGGACGGTGCGGCTTAAGTGTTTTGGTAGGGATGTGGGGATGGATAGAATCAGACAAGGTCTGCTGAAGGAAGGAGGCAGCTCGGTCGATATCATCGGGAGAGTGGAGGGGGAGAGGGTGGCTTTCGACCTGATGGGTGATGGAGAGGCGAAAGGCATCCCAGTCTGCTCGGGAGTAGTCATGGACGAGTTTAGGAGGTGGAGGCGGGCGAGGATTCTGTGGGCGATGGACATTGTGTGTGAGGGTAAGGAGAGCAGGGTCGTGATCACTGCCTATGGTGTCAAGAACGTCGGCGGTGATGCGCCCAAGGAGATTGGGAGAGACAATGCCGACGTCAGGGGTGGATGTGGTGTGGAAGTGGGGCAATGTCGCCATTGATGGTATATAAATGGTATATTGAGGTCGGCGGCGATCTCGTATGTCGTGAAGGTGCTAGCTATGTGAGCAAGGAGGTCATAAGGGATAGGAACATGGGAGTAGACATAAATGGTGGCACAGGTGACGGCGAGGGAAGGGAAGAAGAGGGTGTGCGTAAGTTGTTCATAAGGGATGTTGAGAAGGGGATGTGGCCGAACTAGGCGGTGTTGGAGATAGCCAAAAGCTACCTCAGCTTGTCGCACCACGTCCTGAGCTCTCAGTCGCCGTAGACATCGCGTGACACGCTCCGCCCCGGGCTGTTGCAGTACCTGGAGATGCGGTTCGGCGTGGCGGCGCGGCTGTGCGCCAGCGTGGCCTTCTCGCTGCAGATGGTGCTGTACATGGGCATCGTGCTGTACGCGCCCGCGCTCGCCATCCGCGCCACCACCGGCCTCGACGAGAACGCGTCCGTGCTGGCCGTCGGCCTCATCTGCACCTGCTACTCCGCCATCGGCGGCATGAAGGCCGTCGTCGTCACCGACGTCTTCCAGGTGGGTGTCCGCCACTGCCTGCTTGCCTGCTCCCACACCTAGCCCTGCCTCCTGACGCCACCTGGCTCCACACCAGAACCGAGTCTCCTACTTGAACAAATGTCCACAAAATAAAAGGCACAACTCCTTGATAGACAACAGATGGGAATTTGCTATCTACATCTACATGGAACACTCTGCAAATCACATTTAAGTGCCTGGCAGAGGGTTCATTGAACCACCATTATACTATTCATCTCCCATTCCATTCTTGAATAGTGCGCGGGTAGAATGAACACCTGAATCTCTCCGTGCGAGCTCTGATTTCTCGTATTTTATTCTGATGATCATTTCTACCTATGGGAGTCAACAATATATTTTTGCATTCGGAGGAGAATGTTGGCGATTGGAGTTTCGCAAGTAGCCCACGCCGCAGCGATAAGCGCCGTTGTTGTAATGATTCCCATCCCAGATCCTGTATCATTTCCGTAATGCTGTCTCCCCTCTATCGTGACAATACGAAACGAGCTGCCCTTCTCTGGACTCTTTCGATGTCCTCCGTCAAGCCCATCTGATAAGGATCACACACTGGGCAGCAATACTCCAAAAATGGACGGACAAGCGTAGTGTATGCAGCGTCTTCAGTAGTTCTGTTGCATCTTTTAAGGGTTCTGCCCAATAAAATGCAATCTCTGGTTCGCCTTTCCCATGACATTATCTACGTGTTCTTTCCAATTTCAGTCAAAACTAATTGTAATTCCTAGGTATTTTGTGGAGTTTACGGCCTTCACTTTTGATTGATTTATCTTGTAAACAATGTTTAACGGATTTCTTTTCGTACTCGTGTGGACGACTTTACACTTCTCATTATTTAGACTCAATTGCCAATTTTTACACCATAGTGATATCTTATTCAGATCGTTCTGCAGTTGGTTTTGATCTTCAGATGATTTTACTAGACGGTAAATGACGGCGTCATCTGCAAACAACCTAAGAGAGCTACTTAGATTTTCTCCTAAATCGTTTATGTAAATAAGGAACAGCAGAGGACCAATAACACTACCCTGTGGAACGCCCGATATCATTTCTGTTTTAGACGATGCCTTACCATCGATTACTATGAACTGTGTCCTCTCTGACAGGAAATCCCCTATCCAGTCGCAAATTTGGGGCTATATACCATAACCACGCAATTTGATTAAAAGCCGTTTGTGAGGTACGGTGTCAAAAGCCTTCTGGAAGTCAAGGAATACGGAATCAATTTGCGAACCCTTGTCGATAGCACACATCACTTCGTGTGAGTAAAGAGCTAGTTGTCTTTCGCATGAACGATATTTTGTAAATCCATGTTGACCTTGGGGCAATAGATCATTCTGTTCGAGATAATTCATAATATTTTAATACGGGATATGTTCCGAAACCCTGCTGCAAATTGAAGTCAATGAAACAGGTCTGTAGTTTAGTGGGTTACTCCTACTGCCTTTCTTAAATATCGGTGTGACCTGTGCAACTTTCCAATCTTTTGGTACAGATCCTTCTTTGAGAGAGCGGTTGTACTCACAGGACATGTTCATTGGTATATTCAGCAGATGTGATTAGAATTTGAACTATGTCGGTCTGCCCGTTCAAGCTCAACGTAGATGCGTTACAGCTCTCCAAAGCTGGGTATTTTTCCCTGATATGCTATCTTTAAACCATTGCATAAAAAAAGGGGCTATGTCTGACATCAACAACTAACGCCCAGTCTCACTTTGGACAGCTTTATCCAAAATTTATGAAAAACTAATCTATTCTCGAGTAGCTTCACATATTAGTAAAAATAAAGTTATAACAAAACTCACCTTAGTTTCCAAAAAAGCTTTTCAACAGAGAATATCAGACTAGCAACTCCTTCTACACATTATTTTTATATAAAACGTACTAATTTCGATAAAAAATTTGCTTTGTTGTACTTTTTTGTAGTTACATAACTAGTTTAGGCAGTCCAGCTGCAATCCTCAGATGTCTCTATAAAAAATGCAAAGAATAATGTGCGAGGTGTCCACACGACCAGTATGTAATAACCTTTTTCTTGTAGGCCCTGTGCTTGTCTCACAGCCTCGCAACAGATGGAAATTTTACAACTTTATTTAATTCCATCTATGCTTGATAGTAATGATAATAATAATATGGTTTTCTGCTCCATAGGATCCAATTGAGAAGTGAGACTCCATGGTCATGGAACAAGTCAATACCTGAATTTTTACACGAGAATGGTAATAGAAAATTTTTAAGTAGTCCTATGTACACGACAATCTTAAAGAATCAAGATCTTGGGCCAATAAATTGTGGAATACGAAGAGTAGCTCACAATTGGTTCACCTCTTACTTTAATAACAGATAGCGGAAGGTAATTCTCCAGTGTTGAAAATGGCTATGATGTACCATCACAATGGGGCACAGTTAAGTGTGGGGTGCGCCAGGGGTCTGTTTTGGGACCACTGCTGTTTCTTATTTATATAAATCATACGCCTTCGAGTATAACAGGTGACCGTAAAATATTTTTGTTTGCTGATCATATCAGCTTGGTATTGAAGGATGTTGTTCGTAATTTCAAAATGTTCAAATGTTTGTAAAGCTTATGGGACTTAATTACGGGGTCATCAGTCCCTAAACTTACAAACTACTTATGAACAACTTACGAACTAGGACGGCACAAATATCCATGCACGAGGGGAGATTCGAACCCCCGACCGTAGTGGCCGTGCAGACCGTGACTGAAGCGCCTCAGTCTCCTCGGCCACCGCGGCCGGCGTTCGTAATTTACTAATGCTTTAGATTGTAACTGACACAATCTATATCCTTGTGAACTTATCACAGTAGCATCAACAGAGTAATAAATAAATTAATAAATATTGACACAGTATCAAATAATGCAGTTAAAGAGAAGAGTTCATGGCTTGTAGAAAACAGATTGTTGTTAATTCACAGCAAAAATCAGTTTTTATAATTTCTAACACATAATTTGACAAAAGCTGACATTTCGATTACACATAATGGGTATGTCGGGTAATTTATAAGTGTTCAGATAGACAGCAAGCTATCGTGTTCCAAAACTAAATTCTGCTATATTTACCATTAGAACAATATCTGAAATAAGTGATTTTTCGACACGAAAAGTAGTCTACTACACTTACTTTCACTCACTTATGACGTACAATGTTATTTTTTGGGGTAACACGACTGAAACAAAAAGGATATTTTCGGCTCAGAAACGGGCAGTTCGAGCAATACGTGGTGTAAGTTCAAGAACGTTATGTCGACCCCTTTTCAGTAGTCTGGGAATTCTGACATTGGTGTCACGATATGTCTTTTCTTTAATGTCGTTTCTTGTTAATAATATCAGCTTATTCCCACGAGTCAGTAGCTTTCATTCGGTGAATACTAGACAGAAGTCGAATCTACATTTGCATCACACCACCTTGACATTTGTGTAGAAAGGTGTGCAATATTCAGCAGCATCCATTTTCAGTAAGCTGCCACAAGAACTCAGGAATTTTACTACTAACCCACGTGCTTTCAAATCCAAATTGAAGTGTTACCTCATGGCTCACTCCTTGTATTTTGTTGAGGAACTCCTAGAAAAGTTGAACAATTAAGCTAATTCCTTTTTATTTCTTTTCGTCATTGATTCTTTTCACTTAGTCACAATTTGGCGTGTTGTATAGGACTACTTAATTTTTTTCTATTACCATTCTTGTGTTGAACTTCATGTATTGACTCGTTGCATGACCATGGAGTCTTACTCCTCAATTAGGTCCTGTGGAACAGGAAAGCACATTATTTGTATTATTATTATTATTATTGCCTCTGCATCATGTCTCTGCACCTACCTTTATAGTAACGTCTAGATGGAACAACATCACTAGACGCAACAATGTGACCAGATAGTGTTTTCAGCCGAATGAAAGTTGTGTTTGTTTGCTAAGGGTGGCACAATTTTCGTTCGCTATGGTGACTGCGTTCACACGAGACATACGTTGCTAACTGGATATCTCTACAGTGTGGGTGCTGTTGGGTTCAAGCACAAATCACAGCCACTGCCTGCCTAGGGCACTGCGACCTGCTTGACCTACATACGTGCACATCCTGTATTCAAATATAATGAATTATCTCGAACAGAATTATCTATTGACCCAAGATAAAAAAAATATCGTTCATGTGAAACATAACTAGCTCTTTACTCTTGCGAAGTGATGAGTGCTATCGACAGGGGATCCCAAATTGATTCCATATGTCTAGATTTCCAGAAGACTTTGACACCGTATGTCACAAACGGCTTTTAATCAAATTGCATGGTTATGGAATAATGCCCCAGATTTGCGACTGGATAGGGGATATCCTGTCAGAGAGGACACAGGTCGTAGTAATCATTTACCATCTAGTAAAATCATCTGAAGATGAAAACCATCTGCACAACGGTCTAAATAAGATATCAGTATGGTGTAAAAATTGGTAAATGACTCTAAATAGTGAGAAGTTTGAAGTCGTCACATGAGTACGAAAAGAAATCCTTTAAACTTTGTTTATAAGATAAATCAATCAAATTTGAAGGCCTTAACCTCCACTAAATATCTAGGAATTGCTATTACATCAGACTTAAACTGGAAAGAACACGTAGATAATGTCGTAGGAAAGTCTAACCAGAGATTGCGTTTTATTGGCAGAATACTTAAAAGATGCGACAGAACTACTAAAGAGACTGCATACACCACGCTTGTCCGTCCATTTTTGGAGTCTTGCTGCCCAGTATGGGATCCTTATCAGGTGGGTTTGACGGAGGACATCGAAAGAGTCCAAAGAAGGGCAGCTCGTTTCGTATTGTCACGATACAGGGGAGACAGCGTCACGGAAATGATACAGGATCTGGGATGAGAATAATTACAACAATTGCCCACATTCTCCTCCGAATGCAAGAATATATTGTTGACTGCCACTTACATAGGTAGAAATGATCATTAGAATACAATATGAGAAATCAGAGATGAAACGGAGATATTCAGATGTTCTTTGTTCCCGCGCGCTATTCGAGAGTGGAATGGTAGATGTATAGCATAAACGTAGTTCGATGAACCCTCTGCCAGGCACTTAAATGTGATTAGCAGAGTATCCCATTAGCAGAGTAGCTATTATTCAGCAAGATAATGCAGGCCTATATGTTCATTCACAGACACGTGTTTCCGTGGTGTCACAGCATGTCAGACTCTCGCCCTAGCCACGCAATCAGCAGACTTGTCGCCAGTGGAACATGTGTGGGATACGTAGTGCTGTGGTGCTGTGGTCACCACAAATGAACTTTGTAACCAGATGAATGCAGTATGGACAGCTATACTATATCGCGCCATTCTCGCCTTCTATGTTGTGGTGTCTCAAGCACTACGTGTCTTCCCTATCTAGACAAGATGACCAAATGGATTAACTTTGGAGTTTTATGAGGTTTTCTGGACTGTTACTGTCCTGGGCTATTTCTTTCATAGGTGAATGCCCAGACAGGAACCTCCTACCTGTCGCAGACGTACGATCAGATGGTGCTGTGTGGTATAACGAACCCTATTGAGGCAGAGAGTAAACAAGCGACAAAGTGGAATCGGTGATATTGTGTCTGTTTTTGCTTCATAACAAGTTACTAGAGTTGACTTGATTGAAGAACCTGGTTCACGTTTGGTCTCATAAAGATTTGTAATCACTTCTGGATGTTAAATAGTGTAAACCAGAGGTTTGAACTTACTGGAGTTGTATAAAGGAACTCACTGGAGTTGTATAAAGGGATCGATAAACCCCTTTTTACTGTTCAATTGACACTTGATTGCGTTATTTTTCAATTAATGGATTGTACGATAACGGAATACTTCATTTCTTTGTTTTATCACGTTACGGGGGGGAAAGCGTCACGGAAATGTTGCACGAATTGGGGTGGAAATCATTAAAAGAAAGACGTTATTCATTGCGGCGTGACCTGTTTGCGAAGTTTCAATCACCGACTTTTAGGTCTGAATGTGAAAATATTTTGCTAGCACCCACCTACTTAGGGAGACATGACCATCCCAATAAAATAAGAGAAATCAGATCGAAAACGGAACGATTTAGGTATTCTTTCTTCCCGCGCGCTATTAGAGAATGGAACGGTAGAGAAAAGTTATGAAAGTGGTTAATGAACCCTCTGCTTGGCACTTGAATGTGATTTGCAGAGTATCTATGTAGATGTAGATTTCTCCTCTGCAATGTATATCTAGAGTAGAAGTATGATCCGTCTGGATACTGAAATGACCACTACCTGGGGGACTGATTTTCAGGACCTCTGTAATTATGTACAACCTTAAGGATGTGTGAAGAAAACATTTGTTGATGTGATGGGATTCTAGAAGGTTTGAATCAGATGGGACATCACAACGTGTCAGTGCCATCGCAAATGGAACAAGTATTGGGACCCGTGATGGATGCTGTACCTTAGAGGCAATTCTTGCTCAACTGAGGTGACTGAAGTGATAATCATTTCTTCAGGTCATACTAAAGAACATGTTCTTCGAATATGAACTTCCTGCCACCAGTCTTTCAAAGCGTTCAGTTTTTTTCTGGAAATGAGTGTATTATTTATCTCTTTTGCCTGACACTTTCCTGTTCATAAACTCTGTTCCCATCATGTACCAGGGTTGTCAAGTGGATAAAGGCATTAACATTATTTCAAAGAATTGCGTCATTCAAAAGCTGCTGTGATGTATGTTACTTCACTGAAACTCTGGAGGAACCCCCTTGAGTGTGAGGTAGCGTATTCTATCCAAATCACGATGGGAGTAATGCTAGCTGGCAGTAACTGACCATCTACATCAGCAGGGCGACATAGAGTGCGGTCCTTTATATGTGGAGTAGTGGGATGATGGCGATCCTGTATTAATGTTTATTATAAAGTGGTACAAAATTAATCAGTCGGATTAAATTTGCGGAATAATATCCAGGATGCTGGATGCAAGATGGCGTTTTGAGAAAATTACGGATTATTCAAGATGGGGAATCCAAGAGGCCAGATTTGGGCGAAAACTGAATTTTGTCGCAAATATGAAGAAATTTTGCACGCATTGCCAATTTCATCCATTTGTTTGAATAAATAAAAAATGGTGGGAGACTCAATTTGTGAATGATTGTTTGGGCACATTTGCCAGTCATGTCGTACACCCACACACAGACATGTAAATTAATTTTGGCAGCGAAGGATGGTGACACGATTTTGATGCATTCAATTTGTGTCTGTATTTTTTTTCTTGTGCTTGCAGGTCCTTGCTTTTGTGTGGGCTCCCTAAACCAACTTCTTCGAATACGCCATCCCCTTCCAAATGAAAATAGTATGGCGACACCCCTACTCATGAACCATAATAAACCTTGTTTTCTCACAGGAAACCAATTTAATCTTCTTTCTTTTGCTTCAGCGCTCTTTTAAATAGTCAGACGAAGTTTTCTGAGAATTTTTCGGAATGGAACACATTATCCAATTTTTAAATGATTTCTGACAAAAAATATATTTTGGTTAATGTGTGTTTCACATTTCAGGCAAGACTCGGAAGCGTATTATTCTCAATAAGAAAAGTCCCACTGTTTAGAGAGTTTGCAAATAATTAGATCTTTTCAAATTTTTCATAATTACTTATTGTATAATGTTCTTTTACGTATCGATTGTTTGCTGAAAACAGTATATGCGCTTATTCATCATTAACACACTGAATTATAAAATAATATATGATGTATTCGATTCATAATGAATGTTACACAAGGAATTCCATAATTTTATCATTAAATAAATTTCACCTAGGCATACGATTTTGTTATCTATATGGTGTCTTATTTTGGACATGTCTGAAAGAACAAACACCATTTGTTAACATTAATGGTCGTAATTTTACAAATTCGAAATATTTAAACATTTGGCTCTTTTCAGGACATCAAAATAAATCCAATGGCAAAGATGAAAATTAGTGCTGGACCGGGATTCGAACCCGGATTTCTTGCTTTGCGCCAGCGGTCGTCTTAACCAATTAGGCTGTCCAGGCACGATCCCTTCCAACCCAGATTCTCACCTTGTGCGTGGCACAACACAATTGTAAAGTCACCTACCTATTTGATTCCACTTGCTTACAGCCTGTACTGGATTACCGCGAGGGACCAAGCGTATTAATGCGTAAGCATTGAAACTGTCAATTTTCTGTTGGGGCAGATACACAACAACACACGCAATTTCCTGCGGGAATCAAGTACTGTAGAGTCTCGATTATCCGACCTAAGCCAGCCACAGCAAGGTCGGATATGTGGGAAAGTCGGATAACAAGGAAAATAATACAAATAAACATGAAAGTTTGAAAAATTTATTTGAACATGGAAAACTATTAAATACGAGAACAAGAGCTGAATATAACGTTCAAATACGACTGATCAGATATTTACTTACGTCTAGCAGTTCACCAATGCTTGTGGAAGATTTCACTGAATTATATAAACATATTTAAATCTAGTATGAAACTTCACTCTGCAGCGGAGTGTGCGCTGATATGAAACTTCCTGGCGAATTAAAATTGTGTGCCGGAACCTGGGATCGAACCTGGGACCTTTGCCTTTCGCGGGCAAGCGCACTACCGACTGTGCTATCCCGACACGACTCACGATGCCGCCCCACAACTTTACTTCCGTCAGTACCTCGCCTCCTACTTCCCAAACTTCACAGAAGCTCTCCTGCGAACCTTGCAAGACTAGCACTCCTGCAAGAAAGGATATGGTGGAGACATGGCATAGCCACAGCCTAAGAGATGTTTCCAGAATGAAACTTTCATTCTGCAGCGGAGTGTGCGCTGATATGAAACTTCCTGGCGAATTAAAATTGTGTGCCGGAACGTGGGATCGAACCTGGGACCTTTGCCTTTCGCGGGCAAGCGCACTACCGACTGTGCTATCCCGACACGACTCACGATGCCGCCTCACAACTTTACTTCCGCCAGTACCTCGCCTCCTACTTCCCAAACTTCACAGAAGCTCTCCTGCGAACCTTGCAAGACTAGCACTCCTGGAAGAAAGGATATGGTGGAGACATGGCTTAGCCACAGCCTAAGGGATGTTTCCAGAATGAAACTTTCACTCTGCAGCGGAGTGTGCGCTGATATGAAACTTCCTGGCGAATTAAAATTGTGTGCCGAAACAGGGACTCGAACCTGGGACCTTTGCCTTTCGCGGGCAAGCGCGAGGTACTGGCGGAAGTAAAGTTGTGAGGTGGCATCGTGAGTCGTGTCGGGATAGCTCAGTCGGTAGTGCGCTTGCCTGCGAAAGGCAAAGGTCCCAGGCTCGAGTCCCGATTCCAGCACACAATTTTAATTCGCCAGGAAGTTTCATATTTAAATCTGTCTAAAGAAGTTAGTGTCTTTTGTTTGCCTGCTATTTGCCATCTTCTTCCTCTTCTTCTTCTTTTTTTCCCCTCCTTCCCGCTAAATCACGTAGTCATGGTTTTCAGATCTTCCAAAACAGTCGACAGTGCTTGCTGAGAACACCACTTCCCAATTTCATTGCAGTTCCTTTTCCAGCCCCAAATGTTCAACTGTTTGTTAAGCTTATGGGACTTAACTATGGGGTCATCAGTGCCTAAACTTACAAATTACTTATGAACTGCTTACGAACTAGGACGGCACAAATATCCATGCCCGAAGGGGGATTCGAACCCCCGACCGTAGTGGCCGTGCTGACCGTGACTGGAGCGCCTCAGTCACCGCGGCCACCGCGGCCGGCTTTCCAGTCCCAATCTATTGTTTTCCCGACGTTACAATCTTGGGTCACTTTTAATAAAGTTTCACGCTGAACTATTCTTTTTAAAGCTTGAAGTTTTTCTTCCATAGAAACGATCACCTTTAACTGTTTTGCAGTGATTGCCAGAGATGTTTGCAAACACAGGGCAACACGTCCACTCCACCAGAGATCGAGCTTAGCGCTGAGGAGTGAGAAGTAGTAGACGGCGGACAGTGAACTGAGTAAAAATTACGCGCCGCGGCCGAGCGCATTGAGGCGCTGTGCTGCGATGCGCGAGGCAGTTCCCCTTCGGGCATGAATGTTTGTGCCATCTTTAGTACATCTACATCTACAACCATACTCTACAAGCCTCCCGACAGTGTGTCGCGGAGGGTACCTTGAGTACCTATCGGTTCTCCCTCCTATTCCAGTCAGGTATTGTTCGCGGAAAGAAATGAAATAACGTTTGTAGAGCTTATGGGACTTAACTACGGGTTCATCAGTCCCTAAACGTACAAACTACTTACGAACTAGCTACTACTAAGGACGGCACAAATATCGATGCCCGAGGGGGGATTCAAACCCCCGACCGTTGTGGCCGTGCAGACCGTGACTGGAGCGCCTCAGTCTCCTCGGCCACCGCGGCCGGCTCGCGGAAAGAAGTATTCTCGCTATGCCTCTGTGTGGACTCTAATGTCTCTGATTTTATCCTCACGGTCTCTTCGCGAGTTATACGTAGGATGGAGCAATATACTGGTAGACTCCTCGGTAAAGGTATGTTCTCGAAACTTCGATAAAAGCCCGTACCGAGCGACAGAGCGTCTCTCCTGCAGAGTCTTCCACTGGAGTTTATCGATCGTCTGCGTAACGCTTTCTCGATTACCAAATGATCCTGTAACGAAGCGCGCTGCTCTCCGTTGGATCTTCTCCACTTCCTCTATCAATCCCACCTGGTACGGATCCCACACCGGAGAACAGTATTCAAGCTGTGGGTGACTTTTCAAAATTCTGGCTCATATTTTGCATAAATTGCATTAACGCACTTATGTCTGCATTTCCTTGAGGCACAGCATCCCTCATTTTTGTCCTTCGCCTATCCTTTTTATTTCTGTCGATTTTCCTTTCCTCCTCACTACTTGATGACAGATCATCTGATGAACATTTAGCCTCCAATTCGTTCTGATGTTCGTCAATTACCTTTTTCTGATCACTAACATTGTCCGCGACCTCATCCATGTTAGTTTACTCTCCATTAATTACGCGAACCACGTTTATCGCTAACCTGCGATCGTTTGAGTGTCTCAAACCTGTACTACTTCTTCGAACCTCATTTTGATCACGCGTAATTACTTGTATCTACGCTGAAATTTGCATTTTCCATTTCCGGTACGTTTTCCATTTCGGTTACTTTTTCTAATCTTGAATCCATTGTTGATACTTGGCTTCTACACGTTGTCGCGTTCCTAGTAAGGACCCTACTTTTCTCTATTGTTGCGTCACGTTGACGCTGCCCTACTGGTGCCATGTTTAAACTTTTCAACAATGTTTCAAAATCAACAAATGATATACCAATTTCAAACCCAATAAATAGTCAATCAATATACAGAACAAAATAATAAATCAAAATTTAATGATAACTTAATTACTATTACTTTATTAACAAATCTCTTGCTAAACCAGTTACAAACGTAGGCGCACAAACTATCTTGGCAGTGGTGTCGCCAATTGTAAGAAAATTGCCTGTTGGAGGTCGTCAAAAAATCTCTAAATTCAGAATGCGTAATAATATAATCTAGTAATAATAATTTCGTTATTGAATGTTGCAGCAAATCACAACTAATTGGTCGCAACAACACCTTAGCAGTGAAAGTTAAAATTTTGAATAAAAAAAAAATGATATCAATAAACTTCAAAAAGTCACCGTAGTAATTAATTAAGCTTGGCCCTATCTGACTTAGCATTGACTACAGCCTCCAACTAGCACCTCTTACGATTCACGAACAGCAGAACTTCACTAACAAATGTGTCAGAATTCGTGTAGTGGTTATGGCGTGTTCGTGTTATAATCAAAATTGTAATAGCAGATAGACTCTTGATTGCAGTGATAATAGCTCAGTACAGTGAAACTCCGTGGTGTCACCCTCTGTTTTCGGACTGCATTTCCTTAGAATTCTCCCAATGAATCTAAGTCTGGCATCTGATTTACCGACGATTGATTTTGTATGGTCGTTCCATTTTAAATCCCTCCTAATGACTACTCCTAGATAATTTATGGAATTAACTGCTTCCAGTTGCTGCCCTGCTATAGTGTAGCTAAATGATAAAGGATCTTTCTTTCTTTGCATTCGCAGCACATCACACTTGTCTACATTAAGATTCAATTGCCATTCCCTGCACCATGCGTCAATTCGATGCAGATCCTCCTGCACCTCAATACAATTTTCCATTGTTACAACCTCTCTATATACTACCGCATCATCCGCAAACAGCCTCAGTGAACGTCACTCCCCTGTGGCACACTGACATGGTATCAGCTAGTTCACAAGTAGTTAGTAGGCTTAGGGAGTGATGATAAGTCCCATAAGCCTTACAAACATTTGAACATTGAATAATGACGCGCGCCGAAACAAACAACACGTACAGTCACTGGCCTGTCGCTGGCGCGCAGCTACTGCGTACTGTTAAGAGGGTCGGATAAGGCCCTGTTCCCAGTGGCACAGACAGACCGTCGTTAGACGCCGTCGACCAACTTCGACTGAAAATATCGATCAACGGCGTGGTCACACCACAGTCTAACATATGCAGTCGCGACACTCACTGCTGTGAAAGTTGTCACCAACTGACAGCTGCTGCGACACTAGCGCTCCTAGCGGTGGGCAAGCCGCCGAAGTAGTGATGTTTGTTGGTAATCGCTTTTGTACGTAATTAACCAAATACTTACCACAATTCTTGCGTTACAAGCATTATTAAAATATCGAGAGACAAACATAATACGGAAATTAATATAAAAACAGTCTCATTTAAATGATTCAATGGTATAAATAACAACTCTGTCATGAACAAATACTTACTAATATGTGTATATTTGCAGCTTATTCCGCTGAAAATAAGTTGCATATAAACATAATGCCATAATAAATTTCTATTATGGTCTGTTCTTACTATGACAGCCAGTTTTTGACGTGTATCAATTCGGTACGGAGTCTTAATAATTCTCACATTTTTACACGTCACTCGTCTTTCTTATACGTCCATATTCTTTTAAGTGTAATTCAAAAACCAATGTTTTGATGATTCTTGTCGTTTCTGGTTTCGATGTAGCAACAATTGTGAAATTGGGTTCTTCTTTGTTGGAAAACAGTTTGGTAGCTTTCATCGTTACATTGCCATGTCTGTGACGTTTTTCCTTCAGCTTCAGCTGTGATGGTTGATTTGGTACGTTAAATACCGTATTTATTGCATTCTATATACGTTTCCTATGTTCCACCCTCACCGATTTTCTGGAATTGTAATGAAGAATACTTAACGTTCCTACGTAGAAATTGACGTCTCTCTGCTAATAGGAATGTCTCCTGGTGTTTCCTAGGAATTCTTATTTTTAATAGAAAATGAAATTATTCATTTAAAGCCTGTATGTTACAGCATAACTGTAAATTAACTGTCCTGTAATATACCCTTTCGTACCTTGTCAGAGATCTTACGAAACCCAAGAAAGACAAATGGGGAGCTATTTTTTAAATTATTGCCTATTTATAAGGCACTACATACGTTCCCTAATGTAAAAAGTATACTGAAGTCAATCTAAACGATACTGTTCGCTCTCATCAAGTATCGTATTCGAAACGTAGCTTGCCGTCCGCTTGGAGCGCTGCTATCGCAGCGTATAACAAAAATCTGCGGGAGTGTCGTGACTGCATGTGTTAGACTGTGGTCACACTGCATCCCATATAGTTTGTCACTTGGTCGGGTTAAAGGAGAAAGTGAGGTTAGGTTTCAATGTAAGGCAGGTGGACCAAATAAGGCCATAGTCCCCAATAAGGCCACCCCCTTTATTTCTGAAACTTCCATTCAAATCCGTCGGATGGCAGCACCTACATGACCGGAAACGGCGTCCTAGTAACAAAAGAAAAACAGAATCGCCATGTTGTACGGTATTCAGATTGCAGTTGTGTATCTTTCGTTTTGGAGGATTTTCTTAAGCTACTGACGTAAGTTTTTCCTAAGCTCTGGAGTAATTAATTTTTGTGACTGCTTTATGAACTGGTGATTCTTTTGAAGCCTATTTATGGTAGATTTGAAACCTTCAAGTCATTTTAAGATGAGCTAGTTAGAAACTGCAGAAAAATGAACGGGAAGGACGAAAAACTGTGTGTAGACCAACCTTACCTACCTTATTCTTTGTCTGAAGTATGTTAGATTTCAACTCCACCGAAATTTTTATGCTTAGAAATTAGTAATACAATGCGGCTTTTGTTATTAATAAAGACTCGAATGCATACGAATGAGCTACACCTGTATGGAACGAAGAAAGAGACGAGGCTTCTGTACTGTCCCCAGTTATTACTACTCCCAGACAATCTTTACGAATATGTGAGGTACCATTTAAAGGAGAAATTTCTATTACATGCTTGTGATATTTCGTGGTATCATAAGCAATATTACAGTTTTGGTGAATTCATTTGAAGTTGTGCAGACACACACCAGTTAACCGCCATGCTTTAAATAATGAAAAACTACACGAGTTAGGGAAGTTTATTGCTTAACACAACGAATTTCAAGGATTTATTCGCATCTTCTAGTGGATTTCTCTACAGAAGACCGGTACTTTTTCGACGTTTCAGTGTGTGCTTTGCTGCAGTTGTCTCTTTAGGTTAGCCACCGAAGTTCGGAAAATCGGACAGAATAAATATTGAGGTGTGTGTTTGATCCTAATGTTAGAAACCATACCTTTTTTTCTGTCTGCTTAAAGGTATTGTGCCTCTTCCATTACTCAGACTATGCAACATAATAATCGTGACTCAGGCCTACCTGTGTACAAAAACCACTGTTAAGTGACGATTTTTGTGTTGTGATATCCAGTTTAATGGAGCAGACACAATACCTGCAAGTATAGACAGACATACTATTTAGTATGTAAAAAACTTGCCACGATTTTATGTATGCTACGGTTTCCCTCATTACAATAACCTAAAAAAAACTACATCTGTGAAAGACTTGCATATTAAAATAATACATGGAAACGTCACGATGTATTTATGTTCAGAAATGCACTAAAAGAGAGAAAAATTCTCGAAATGCGTTGTACCAAACATAAAAATACATAATGAATACAGTTTTTCAGTATTTAAATCCATGAAGAACACAGTCATAGGCCACCCAGAAACATCCGATTATGATGAACGAAATGAAGTTACGGTACATTGAACTACAATGACTGGCATTCAGTATACCGTATTTGTGAAAGACAAGTGTCAAATTGAGAATAATTTTGAACACAGAAACCACTGAAAATGGGAAGCACACGTAGGCCTGCGCCACATTTGTAGATGACTTCACAAAACAGACTCATCACTTGTTTAAGAACGCCAGAACCAGTAAGAATAATTTGTGGACAGCTGATACCCGATTATCACAGTGCAAAACAACATAAGAGAGCCACTACAATAACATTAAGATAAGCCACATCCCAGATTGAACACATTTTGAGGCTATAATTTACGGCTAAAATTTTTGATAAAGGATTTAACTAACTTGGGGTTTACATGTTGTTGTTATGGTCTTCAGTCCGGAGACTGGTTTGATGCAGCTCTCCACCCTACCCTATCCTGAGCAAGCCTTTTCATCTCCTCATAAGAACGACAACCCACATCCATTTGAATCTGCTTACTATACGCGTCTCTGGGTCTCCCTCTGCGATTTTTACCCCACACACTTCCCTCCAATGCTAAATTTACGATTCCTCGATGTCTAAGAATGTGTCCTAACAATCAATCCCTTCTTTAGTCAAGATAGGCCAGAAATTCCTTTCCTCCCCAATTCTGTTCAGTATCTCGTCATTAGTTATGCGATCCACCCACCTAATCTTCAGCATTCTTCGGTAGCACCACATTTCAAAAGCCTCTATTCTCTTCCTGTCCGCACTGCTTATCGTCCATGTTTCACTCCCATACAAGCCAACACTCCACACAAATGCCTTCAGAAAAGACTTCCGTACACTTACATTAATATTCGATGTTAGCAAATTTCTCTTTTCCGAAAATGCTTTTCTTTCCATTGCCATTCTGTATTTTATATCCTCTGTACTACGACCATCGCATGTTATTTTACTACGCAAGTAACAAAACTCATCTACCACTTTCATTGTTTCGTTACCTAATCTAATTCCTTCAGCATCGCCTGATTTTCTAAGACCGCATTCCATTATTTTTGTTTTGCTCTTGTTAATGTTCTGAAGTCAGCAGGGGTAAAATACAGGGAAAGGAGAGTTATTTACAACTTGTACAAAAGCCAGACCGCAGTTATTAGACTCGAAGGTCATGAAAGGGAAGCATCAGTTGGGAAGGGAGTAAGACAGGGTTGTAGCCTTTCTCCGACGTTATTCAATTTGTACATCGAGCAGGCGGTGAAGGAAAGCAAGGAAAAATTTGGAATAGGGATTAAAGTTCAGGGGGAAGAAATAAAAACATTGCGTTTTGCTGATGACATTGTAATTCTGTCAGAGACAGCAAAGTACCTGGAAGAGCAGTTGAATGGAATGGACAGTGTGTTGAAAGGGGTTTACAATAAACTGTAATATCAGACCATAGATTCCGAATTATATCCCGATTGTGATATCTATCGTCTTCGGGGCTCCACAATCTCTTTGTTTCTTGCATTAACATATCAGTTTCTCACTATCCATATCTAGCTTGTGAGAACGTCGGTCGATTTGACCGAAGAAAACAAACTGATTTAAATTCCACCGACTGTCGTCCGAAGCCTCAACGTTCGGGCTATGAGATCGTCTACACTGTGGCCGTGCCCATAGTGGAGTAGGCTACTGGTTTGAAACGATCGCCGATGTCTGTCGTCGGTAAAACCCACCGACATCGGAGCCACTGTGACCACAGCCTAACACGGAAGGTCGATAACCGAATATCGGATAATCGAGACTCTACTGTATAGGCTGTGAGCAAGTGGAATCAAATGAGACTCTGCTGTATAGGCTGTGAGGAAGTGGAATCAAATGGGCATTAAAATCGTAGACACTGGCGCAATTTCCCACCTCTTGTGGCGTCTGTTACGTTTCTCAGCGTTGCCACCTCTTTCGTGACCCCCTTGCTGCTCAATACAAACCTGAGTTGAAATCATTGAAGATGACGGCTAGTACCCAGTGACAGCACACCCTGGACTTTCCCCTCCCCTCCCCTCCCGTCCCTCCCCCACCCTGCCCAGCAGGATGGCCTGTACGGCGGGAGTGTTCTGTTCTCAGTCTCTGTTAATGTTCGCAGCGGTGTTCCTGGTCAGCATTAAGGCTTCCATTGATGCAGGAGGCGTCGGCAAGGTGTGGCAGATAGCCGTCGACGGCGGCCGAGCAGACTTCTCCAGGTATGTACCGGGTACTCAAATTTAGGGTTACCATATGTTCATCACCAAAAGAAGAGGACACTTTATCTTCAACATAATGTAATTTACATCTTTATTAATGAAGCACACAAAACTACTACAAACTAAAACAGTAGCCCTGTGTGGTTGTTGGGAAACGAAGTATTATGAACCTTGACAGTTTATTCCTCATCACTACCCTCAATTGTCTCATTCTGGTCTTATTCACTTTTGAACCAACTATATTTGGTGGACGACGAAATCTCTCTCAAGAGTTTTTTAAAAAAAAAAAAAAAACAAGTACTGAGAAAAGCTCAGGCATTTCAAATGTTTGAAATTATACTCTACACATACAGTACAATTACAGTATATTTTAAACCAATTCCTGTCTTTTGTGTCCACTGTGTGTTCTCAAGACAAAACACAGGTTCTGTGTCGGCATTAGAAAAACAGAACTCTACCATTTTCAGCAGCAGTTCAGAATAACTAACAACACTAGATGACTGATTTAAATATGCACACCACACTTCAGCTGCTGGTATGTTCTGTTTCCTTTGATTATTAAAAAAAAAAAAAATGTTTCAAATGTTTGTATAGTGTATGGGACTTAACTACGGGGCTATCAGTCCCTAAACTTACAAACTATTTATGAACTACTTACTAACTAGGACGGCACAAATATCCATGCCCGAGGGGGGATTCGAACCCCCGACCGTAGTGGCCGTGCAGACCGTGACAGGAGCGCCTCAGTCCCCGCGGCCACCGCGGCCGGCCTTTGATTATCTTTCAAATATTTTATAAAATTACAAAGCTAATCGTAGCACGATGTATCATTAATTCTTACATTCGTTTGATCATTCTCTTCAATGATTTGTATTTCTCCAGGAGCACATATTTAACCACTGACTTTCTCTTCGGTATTATATTTAAGTTCGTAATTTATTTTGAAGGAAAAGGCTACCTACGATCTCGAACCCACAATACAGCCTTAACCTAAACCACAAAGTATGTCAAAAGCAACGCCATAGAACGTAACGCAGAAGAGAGAATGCACTGGTTGAATATAGGGTAGACAACCGGGTCCCTTCGGAGAGAAATTCCGAATCGTTTCCAAGTGTCAGACCCATGCGGAGTGCGAAATTGTGAACGGCAGTTTCAGTCTGTGTTTGCGCGTAATAGTTGCGAACAGTTTGCAACTGCAGTACGAAAGAACATGCCGTCGCCAATGACACAAAAATAAATTTTCTTTCCTGGAACTAAAGAAGAGGACATTTTGTAGAATTTTATAAATTCGGGCCGGACACATTTTCTTGCCTCAAAAAGAGGACATGTCCGGGAAGAAGAGGACGTATGGTAACCCTAAATAAATTAGCATTTACTCGTAGATTGTACAAACCTTCCCATTCCCATACCTGCCAACTCTCCCTGTTTACGCGGGAGTCTCCTGATTTTTTGCCTTTTCTCCCGCCTCCTGATTTTGCCATTGTTTCTCCCGATTTTTAGCTTTTGTCCTGAAACCCAAGATTCGATTTTCCGCCAATGGTCAAAAGTCCATTGTTCATTTATCAGTTAGAAATAAATACGTATAGAAATTCATAGAAATTACGAGTTGCACTTGCTCTTATATAATGATTGTTCCTGCTCTTTGCACGTATTTGCAAATACACGTGTAGTGTTTCGAAGTTGTGCTGTTTTCGAATGTAATGTTTCGTCGGTGTACGTAAGTGAAATCACTACAGTGGTTTTTTAATCGCTGGTAACCTTTTGATTGGATAGTTAGGGGCATTAGTTTCATACGCGAATTGCAGATAACAGGCAACTTTCGTGTAAACAGCTGGTTTACGTGATTATGGGATTTCAATTCGGTGGTAGGTGGTCCAGTATGGCAAGAAATATAATCAATTTTTAAGCAGTTTTCGGAACATTTTTTCTATTTTGTACTCTTTGCCGATGTGATATTTCCACATCACGTGGTGGAAAAAGCAATGCACCGAAATAGTGCAGAGTAACAATCAAAGACTGAAATTGGTGAAAAAAGTGAAAGTGATGATTCGATACAAGCAGAGAGCTTATTTACATTGTTTATTACAGAGTACGGCGTACCAATTAAAAACGACTGTGGGTCATTTGTTCCATAACATGTTCCCAGGTAGCAGTGTAGCACAAATATACAGCTACGAACTTTTTTGTTTTGATCTAAAAAATCAATCACTTTACCTTGACTGGCTACAAAATATAAAGATGTAATCAACAATTGCGTTAACGCAAGGTTTTTTTTGTAGCCTTTATGTAGCATTATGAGATCATAGGAAAAGACTAAATCAGTTATCTTAAGGCTTATAGTAAAGTGCACCGCAGTTTTTGATAGAACGTATCTCCTGATTCTTTGAGGAATCTCCCGATTTTCTAAACTGGATCTCCTGATTTTTACATTTTGAAGGTTGGCAGGTATGCATTCCGTTTTTACGTTGGTGGAAAATAAAATACAGCTCAACAACGAGTGCTTCAATAATTCACTCGACATCTTGTCATCCTAGAAGGTATAAGCTAAGCTTCTTCACATATTTTTTCATAAATGGGCCCGCAGCAGTGAGTATATCGTAATATGACATTTTTAATAAATTTAATCACCTTTACTGCTGCTTATTCGCTTTATTTAATTGTCCACTACAGCTGTTTCGCCGTATTTGGCATTGTCAAGTGGTCTGCAATAGTTAAACGAATTTTGTGAAAATATTTTTTTTCGATCAAATAGGGATCATATTATACAGTTTTAAATTTATTACTTACTGTCTATTTGTTGCCAACATACACACAGCATCTCTACCTCTATATGATTTTAATAGGTACTTTCTTAGAAAGTCGTTTTTTTTTTAATAATTTAAAAATAATGACTTTCTTGTTTGACAGCTATTTTGATGCTGTGTGTTTACAAAGATGTTCTATTGCGTTATATCTTTGGTAAAGATCTAGCTTCTCTGAGATGATTAATTTCGAATTTTGTGATATCTTTGTTACTTCGACCATAGATACTAACAGACCGGACAAACAGCAGAGCGGCTATACATATGGCGTGGTTCAAACACAGGACCACTTGATTGTTGGCAAACATTAGTCGGATATAATAAACAACTCCACAGCTATCAAGAAATGCCATAATTCAAACTAAAAATTCTTCCATTTGAAATTTAATGTCACTTGCCTTCACAAAAAGCACTGTATAATCCTAGCCGAAGCTGTACCACATCTGTACGCTACCACATGACTGTTGGCAAAGCAGAGATGTCGATACCATGAAAACGATGCCATGCCCAGTCTACCAGTATCTATGGTCGAAGCTTTGTTACAAATTAATCGTCTCAGAGAAGCTAGATCTTTAGCAAAGATATAATGCAATGGAACATCTTTGTAAACACACAGCATCAAACTAGCTGTCAAACAAGAAAGTCATTATTTTAAAAATTATTAAAAAAAACGACTTTCTAAAGAAAGTACCTATTAAAATCATATAGAGGTACAGATGCTGTGTGTATATTGGAAACAAATAGACATTAAGTAATAAATTTAAAACTGTATAATATGATCCCTATTTGATCGAAAAAAAAAATATTTTCACAAAATTTATTTAACTATTGCAGACCACTTGACAATGCCAAATACGGCGAAACAGCTGTAGTGGACAATTAAATAAAGCGAATAAGCAGCAGTAAAGGTGATTCAATTTATTAAAATGTGATATTTTTCAGATCTGCTATAGGACGTATTTCAGAGCTCCCCCTTTCCGATGAGTCAATAAATAATGAGCTTAATACCCTCTGCTGTATCGCCCAGAAAAATAGTTACAGCCCTTCTGTGGTCCACCAGCTGTATAGGGAGCGCGTCAGGCTTACAGAAGAGCAGAGGCATACCGCGGCCGCGAAATCAGCTGACGAAAAAATACCAACTGCGCTCCCTGTCCTAGGACCTTAGGGGAGACCGGGGCACGTTTGCCACCATTTTACATTTTTATTTTTGTACTTTTTATTTTTATCGGTTTTAAGGTAAACAGCGTAACATTATATTTGCTATACCTTTATCTACAGTCTTGTACAGATATTTTTGAAAATAGTAAATATCCTTCATGGCAACAAACGGTTTTGTCTGACCATGTTGCGTTGGAAAATTTGCCCCGTATGCGGGGACAAGTTTTCCAGCTTACGTAAAATGTACAGGGGCAAAATTTTCCAACTATACTTTAAATGGTTAAAACAGAGATAATTATCTTGAATTCACTGAATATGTATTTTTATTATTCATTTATAATACATTACAAAATAACGATAGTAAAAGTAACCACATTAAATAAAAAGAAATACTACTGAAAGGTTTTAGGAAATATGTGACTCAAATATTTCACAACTACCGACATTTTTTAACAAAACGCATACTCATTGTCTGAATGACAATGTAAGCAAACGAAAAAATGCAACCTTCCCTTTTGTACAGTCTCCATGCGCCCATTTATTGCAGTTCGTGCACAGCACCCACTTTTCATTTGCTTCAGACTTGGCGTAAGACTCAAAGCAATAAGGAATATGTGCCCCGTATGCTCTGGGAAAACGTGCCCCGCCACCATATTCGGAACTATGCCACTACGTCCACGAGTAACAGTGTAAGCTATTTAGAACACAAATGCACAGTTACGTGAAGAAAGAAACCCACTTTTAGTGCGTGCAGTGTCAGAATAATAGGTTTAACGCTAGTATGTTTATTTGGAGTTTCAATACAAATGTGGAAGTTTACTCACCTTTGCAAAAATGACGAAAAGAGCCCTGCCGACGTTGTGACTGCTGGTACGGCACTGAAACTTTCCTAAATGAACCTACGGCGGGGCTTTTATTTTTTAAAAGCAAGACAGCGAGGGAAGGTCAGTGCCTAGTTGACAAAGTCCCTAAACACCTCCCCTCTTTCAAGCCTTCCCTCGTTGTTGTTACGAACACACTTGGCGCCAGTGCCCTGGTTTGTAGACGGGGCAGCACTGCACGCCAGGTGCCGAGTCGACATGGAACTCCAGTGCATGTCTGAATCCACTCTTTTACTGACCTTGTGTCTTCTGTCGTAGTTGATGTCCCATTCCGCAGGTGAAGCACACAGGTCGCACGTCCGTTGTACCTGAAGTGATGCTAAAAGAGGTGTTGAGTTGTGGCTAGGAAGTACTGCACTACGAATAGCTTTAGCTTTTGTAGGATGCCAGTGCTTGCTTTTATTGAAGGAAATCCCGTGTATATCCAAGCACAAATATACAGACTAAGTAATGTTGCAAATATAAACGTTGCATAACTTATAAACTGTCCCTGGCCCGCACTGAGCTGACACGAATGTACAAGCGCTGATGACCTCGATGTTGAGCGCCCTATATCACTAATCAACTAATCAACGAATGTGCAAGGTATCGCGGTCGGCGCTCGACTGACTGCGCGCCACAAGCCACCGTTTTGGTGCCAAGCGAAACTTCTAACATTGTTCAACTTATTAAAAAATATTCAAATAATTAAATCTATGAATTAACCGAAATATAGCTTAGCACAAAAGCATTACAGAAAGTGTACAGATGATTTTTAATAGACATAGGAAAGTTAAATATTAATAAAAGAAGCTTAAAGTTTTGGCGGACAACTAGTATAGGCGGGAGTCAATCAAATCTCAACTTGCAATAGGGGCGGAGCTTTCCTACGGGATACAAGCTCATCTACTGTCTCTCTCCCTCACCCTTTCTACTATTGCGTAACACAGTACTCCAACCAAGAAAACTTCTTTAACACCTAATGTTTAGATTATATGCGAAATAAACGGCTCCATGTCAGCCCCCTCACAAACCGTGCTTAGTTGCTACTTCCTACATTATCAACGGTGGTACCACCTAGCCAGTTTGTTTCGAAACTGAAGGGAGTCGGAAAACCTGCCCCTGTGGAAAATGTGCCCCGGTCTCCCCTACACATATAATATAGCCATATTGTTTCGTAATACCAACGTAGAAATTGTCTTTCCTCGTGGAACAAATATACGACAAATTCTACCACACAACGAGGTACCTACCAAACAGCCACGCGCAGCTTCGGGCGTTTATAAGCTTAAATGTGTACACTGTCCAGCTGAGTATGTGGGACAGAAGGGGAGGGCATTCAGAACACGATACAGTGGACATTTCTTAACACATCCAGCACTACGCCCGCACGGCATACGTTTCGGCCTTGTGGACGGCGACCGAATCCAGTACGGGCTAAAGCCCTGTATAGAGAAAGTAGCGATAACCTTTCATGTGTGGGTTGCCGACAATCGCGTCTTACCATTGGTCAGTTGCACGTCACGTGGTACGCGGCAGCCATCCCTGGGCCAACCTGAGCATGTACGTATATTGTAAAAATGTACTCATTGAATGTTTATTTTGCCGCGGTGGAGTAGCCGAGCGGTCTAAAGCGCCTCGCTGCGGAGCGCGCGGTTGCTCGCCGTGGAGGTTCGAGTCCTCGCTGGGGCATGGCTGTGTGTGTTGTCCTTAGGTTGGTTTACCTAGGTTTAAGTAGTTTGTAAGCTACGGACTGATGACCACGCAGTTTGGTCCGATAGATTTACAAACATTTGAACATTTTGAAGGTTTATTTCCTTATACGAAGCTTCTGTGTTGTACAATAGCGGTTCGTATTAACTAAAAAACTTACCGAACTATTTTTGTGATGTTATAAATAGAGGCTACACACAATAATGTTTTATTGAAACTACTTTGTCGGACTAAGTGACATCGTTCGTATTCCTGTATCTGTGTAAAAAGTTTAGTTAACTCACGTATATCTAATCTTTCAAATAATATTTTTAAGCTACCGTTTGTATAAGTAAGGAATAACTGTGCAATTCTAAATTAAAAAAAAAAAAAATGTGCATACAAAGCAGTTTGGTCATTCCGTGCTAGTATTGTGTAAATGCGCCAGTGAACCGTCGGTTGTTGTAGCGTAACGGATAGAGTCGTTGATTATGGGACAACGTATTAGCGGGGAGGTTGGGTTCGAAACTCTCTAATTTTAACTTTCTTTTTGATCAGAGGTATAACAGTGCCTACGAAGTATTGAGAAATACTTGTTTTTATTTTATGAGATTGTAATAGGAAGTAGGGTTGCCAGATTGAACTCGAGGCAGGCCCGGAGACCAGACTCACCCACCCCCCCCCCACCCCCACAAATGCGACCAACCCCCCCCCCCCCCCAAACCAGGATTACACGTGAATTCTAAAAGAAGAAGAAGAAGAAAAAAAACTAATCATCTCCTCCCTCCCAGCAAGATCGAACTTAGATATCGTCTCTTCATTTACTGTTATTACTCACTAATCTGAGTTAATGTAAGCTTGTCTGTTCACACACGATCCGAGTATTCCAAAAATTGCCGGTAAACTGATAACAAGCAATGAACGAACGAACACAAATAATAGACGTCGCCAGTTGACACGTTGCCGCAACAGTGTTTGCTTAATAATGGGCTAGCTGCAGTGGCGTAACTATGGGGGGGGGGATGAGAGGGATAGAACCCCCCCCCCCCAGAACCCGAAAAGAAGAAAAAGAGAAAGACAAGTAAAAAAAAAAAAAATAAAAAAAAAGACATTGGATAACAGCAATCTGGTAAAGGTAAAGATTGGAAACTTGGGGTGTTTTACCATAAGCTTTCATTGGATGGGAGTGAATTAGTTTCTTCACCGGAAGTGGTAGATGGTAGTCTGCCTGGGAACTGACTAAAATTTTGCTCGTCAAGCAGATCTATCCCCCCCCCCCCCCCCCAAAGCCAAGTCCTAGTTACGCCACTGGCTAGCTGATTATTACCGACGCAACAATGAAAAGTTTTCAGAGGAAGAATAGAAAAGTAGCGTTTTGTTGCAATAAGAAATTGACATTTATATAAAGTTATTCATTATTACTAGAGAGGAGCCGGCCGGTAATGGCCGAGCGCACTGAGGCGTTTTTTTTTTCTTTAATAAGTTTTAGGTTACATTCAAGCCCGGAGATGAGAGTGATTGTCCCGTAGACCCGGAGAATTCATTCCGAACCCGGGCACACCGGGCGGCGCCCGGGGATCTGGCAACCCTAATAGGAAGCCGGCCGCGGTGGCCGAGGAGACTGAGGCGCTCCAGTCACGGTCTGCACGGCCACTACGGTCGGGGTTTCGAATTCCCCCTCGGGCATGGATATTTGTGCCGTCCTTAGGATTAAGTAGTTCACAAGTAGTTTGTAAGTTTAGGGACTGATGACCCCGTAGTTAAGTCCCATAGACTCTACAAACATTTGAACATTTGATTTGTAATAGGAAATTTTGGATTCACTGCCTCTGAGAGACGGTTACTCACTGTCATTACTTTTGCCGCTCTGTTGTGCCGTGAATTGTAGTTCAAGGCCTGATCGTCGCTACAAGCTCTTCAAAATCCCAGAAGGGGAAAGAAGTGCCAGATGTCGCAGGATATGGTTACACAGAATAGAGAGACAGGACCAGTTTTCTTATGAATCAGCGAAGCTGTGCGAGGTAAGAAACCGCACCCAGGCCTACGTAAAACTGGTGTATCCCATCACGGAATGATATCTTTCCTACATCGAGCTGAATTGTAGTAATGATTTTGAGGAATTCCTCAAAAAATTAACAGTTTCTTGTTATACTAGTACAAATTATTTCAAAGAAATTGTAAATGCTTGTCATAGAAATGTTTGACAAACTCTAAAGTAAGGTATTTATCATTCATTTTCACAGAAATTTATTACGGTTTTAGTCCTACGAACATGGAAATGAAAGTTTACGTGTCAAGAACCTGCTGTAGCGGAAGGATTACAAATCCTATCTTGTTGACTGTTTCTATCGCTAGTTGTGTCATTCATTCATGAAAAACTGTACTACAGTGTATATTTTTATTACCGCGCTGTCATTTGTGCTTCTCCTTCGGCCGCAAAGTCATTTTAGACACATTTTGCTACGCTATGGCATACTTTGTTCACTAGATGAAGCAGCAGTCCATGTGTTCTGTGTATCTGTTGTGTAAAATACATTAGCCGTCAGCACTCTTGTGAAAAACAGAAAAGTCTTACCAACAGGCTTCAAAACAAAGAAACTGAAACAAAATGAAATGATATTTTTGAGGAATGGGCCTATTCTAGCGCTGAAGTGGAAAAATAAGCGTGATGTATACTGCCTTTCTATAAAACATCAGGCTACCACAAAAGACGTCCCCCTACGTTCTGAACGTGGCATTATACCCGGGCCGCTGAAACATTACACTTGACGTTTCGCGTTACAGCGATTTAAGTTGGCTACACTGCTTTAGCGAAGTTGCAACACTAGCCTCTATACACACAGCAGACGAAACGGTTTTCAGCTGCATCTCGTAAATGTGAGCTATTGAGCAATAAAAGTGCATATAATAATTCGTTCTTGAGCAGCAATTAATTAACGACATATTAATGAAGACCAGAGCACAACAATGCACACGCTTTCAATAACGGAGCAAAGCAATGTAGAAAATAAGCGTTGGATCACGACAGATACGAAATAAACAATCATCAAGGCAGTAACTTCTCTCTCTATGTTTTATAATCAGAACGCTTTTTACTCACCAATTTACGGCGACAATGGTACAATTACATCCAGATCTCCATCTTCACTGTTGTTGTCACTGCCAAAATCGCCATCACCAGACAAATCATTAACTGTTCATGATTACTGATGATTCCTTCCATTGTTTGCGCTGTCCGAATCAGTTTCTCAACGTGCTCGACCCTCCCCCCTTTTTTTCCCCAAGATGCAGCATCCACATTGGCAACATCTTCATGCCACAGCTTTTCCACCTCTGTTATTGTGAAAGACTTATTGTTCCTTAAGTAATTCTTCACGTCACTCCATACCAATGTTATAGGGTTAAAACGGCAGTGAAGTGGGGGCAGATTTATTTCACTGTGACGCTGCTCCTTTGCGATTTCGTCTACTGCATGTGTGGGTGTAATAGGCTGATTTAGTTTCACGAGTAAATATAAACGAAGTTTTGACATTGACGTAGGGCCTATCTGCAGCAATATTTATTTCTTGTAACCACTGCACCATAACTTCTTTCCGATCGTTTGAAGCGAGAATGAACTTCCTGATCAGAGCATAAGCTTCGAGGTTTTTATTCATACGAAATTGAGAACTTACTTAGAAAACTTCACTAGACAAACGTCTTTTCGGTGACGTTATCCAATTACTTGAACTGTGAAAGTCAAGTTAAGCCACTCACAGTAAAACAAATCGCAGCGAATAAAGCACAGACAATATAAACACGCGATAAACACGATACACAACTTTGTTTACGGTAGATCTGAACAAAGCCGGCAACGCGGGAACGTTGACGTCACGGCACGTGACCACTGGAAGTGTTTACCGCGCTGTGATTGGATCGTTCCCAGCGACTAGCGCCTCGCGCGTCTTGCACTTCACTTGTTATTTGTAAACGTCAAGTGCAAAGTTTCAGCGGCCCGGGTATGCAACACTAATGAAACCAGTCGTTGTAACTGACTACAATAAGAACAAGTCTGGTGGTGTAGATCGTGTGGATCAGCTGTACAGTTACCCATTCGCACGAAAAACAATGAAGTGGTGGAAGAAACTGTTCTTTCATGTCTTCCTAATGCATATCGTGAGCAGTTTTATTTTGTGCAAAGACGTCAGTAAACAGAAAATCTCTCTTGTGGATTTCATGAAAAACGTTAGATTGACGTTGGTAGAAAAAGGAGGAGGCTTTAGATCTGTAGAGCCAACACCAAGCACTAGCCTGGACAGAAATTTCGGTCGTAACTTTCCAGAAAAAGTACCTCACACTGCCAACAAAGTAAATACTACACGATACTGCAAAGTTTGCTCCGACAAAGGGAAGAAAGAGACTTGCAAGCGGGTAAGAGAGGAAAGCAGTCGGTGGTGCAAAGACTACCATGTAGGACTCTGCGTTCCTCAGGACTTTCAGGATTACCACCTGCAAGTGAATTATGTATAACATACATGTAACCTTTTTATATCATAAAATATTGAATAAAAAACCTATTGTGAACCAAATTCTTTTTACTATAAACACCAGAAATCATGTTATGAAATGTAAAAGTGTTTTCCATGTGAAGGTTTCTCATGTTTTTCGGAATGCTGGTACACCTCTACCGATGCAAGCATACATATAAGCTTACATTTTTTCTAATGTATATAGGATGTGGTTTCAAATGATGCTAGAAATTCGCCTCTCTGTCTCTTAGTTGCTGTATAGTTATTCATTAACGTTACATAAAAATCGCCAGTTCACCTGCACACTCGAGGTACGTACATAGCAGTGTGGAATGTGCTAACAAAAAGGGGGGCAAATATTCTCCTTTCGCCGAGCATTTAAAGTCTTCTGGCCATCAAGCTCGCACCCTAGACAACTCAAAAATTTTGCATTACGCCCAAAAAGGACGGAAGTTAAACATCCTGGAAGAATTTGAGATTTCTAAGCGGGTTTATTTTAAACACCCGAGACTTCTTAACGATCAGTTGACCTCAAAAGACCAAACCTTTTTCGACACTTTTATTTTTAAGTAATATTCTGTTATATAACTGGGCATCCTTACAAATTGCAGTCATGTGATATTGATATTTTATGTAAATAGTGTCCATATTTTTAAATTAACACCTGTTATCCGATCGACGCAACACCTACAGTGTTGTGCACACTTAGCTTTACTCGCAGCACAAACGTGAACGCTGCCTCAGGCAGAACTTGTACCTCTACCGACGCAAGTCGTATCAATATGTTGACTACCTAAGATGCTGACTACCTAAGGTGTACAAAACCAGACAGCGGTTGTCAGAGTTGAAGGGCATGAAAGGGATGCAGTGGTTGGAAAGGGAGTAAGACAGGGTTGTAGCCTTTCCCCAATGTTGTTCAATTTGTACATTGAGCAAGCTATAAAGGAAAGCAACGAGAAATTTGGTGAAGGAATTAAAGTTCAGGGGGAAAAATTAAAAACATTGCGTTTTGCCGACGACATAGTAATTCTGTCAGATACAGCAAAGGACCTGGAAGAGCCATTGAACGGAATGGACAGTGTGCTGAAAGGTACATATAAGATGAACATTAACAAGAGCAAAACTAGGGTAATGGAGTGCAGTGTAAGAAAATCAGGTGATGCCCAAGGAATTAGATTGGGAAACGAAGCAATAAAGGAGGTAGATGAGTTTTGTTACTTGGGCAGTAAAATAACAAATGATGGTCGCAGTACAGAGGATATAAAATGCAGAATGGCAATGGGTAGAAAAGCGTTCCTGAAAAAGAGAAATTTGTTAACATCGAATATTGATTTAAACCTAAGGAAGTCCTTTTTGAAGGCATTTGTATGGAGTGTTGCCTTGTATGGGAGTGAGACATGGACGATAAACAGTGCGGACAGGAAGAGGATTGAGGCTTTTGAAATATGGTGCTACAGAAGAATGCTGAAGATTAGGTGGGTGGATCGCGTAACTAATGAGGAGGTACTGTACAGAATTGGGCAGAAAAGAAATTTCTGGCATACCTTGACTAAAAGAAGGGATAGAATGGTAGGACACATTCTTAGACATAAGGGAATTGTGAATTTAGCGTTGGAGGGAAGCGTGTGGGGAAAAATCGCAGAGGAATATCCATTCAGTTAAACAGAGTATCAATCTGTTTCAAAAAAATGCTCAAATGTTTGTGTAGCTTATGGGACTTAACTATGGGGTCATCAGTCCCTAAACCTACAAACTATTTATGAACTAGTTAATTCTAAGGACGACACAAATATCCATGCTCGAGGGGGATTCGAACCCCCAACCTTAGTGGCCGTGCAGACCGTGACTGGAGCGCCTCAGTCTCCTCGGCCACCGCGGCCGGCCATTGCACTTTGACCTGTCGGTTCGCCAGTAGGGACGGTGCAGTGTGCCTCCCAAGTTGCGTTTTGTGACGTCATTTGTGTGATGAAGCGTCAGATGGGGCGCTGATTGCTAATCAATCCTGATAATGTATTGCGATTACTTGAGATGAAGTTACGAAGAACCCTTCTTCGTGAAGATGGTATTAGTGTAGAAGAAGAATCATTGACATGTTTTCTGGTATCTATTATAGTGCAGACATATGAGCATAGATTAGAAACCCTATAATAGATAATAGATAACATGCGAATGAGTCATCTTCTACACTAATACCATCTTCACGAAGAGGTTTTCTTCGTAACTTCCTCTCAACCAATCGCAATACATTAGCAGGATTGATTAGCAATCGCCGCCCCATCTGACGCTTCAGCACACAAATGACGTCACAAAACGCAATTTCGGAGGCACACTGCACCGTCCCTACTGGCGAACCGACAGGTCAAAGTGCAATGCGGCATGGCACACGCAGAGGCCTCTAACGGACGACTGCAGAGTTTTGCAGATGCGGTAGTGTCACTAGTGCAGTAAGGGATCTTTACATTATCTATCATACGATTTTGGAGTATTTCTGTTTGTTCGAGCCCAAGTACTTTCCTTGTCAGCTAACTTAGTGTCTTGTAGCGTAGGCAGCAAAGTCGTGGACTGTGAAATGGAAGGTATACAACGGCGATGGTTCAAGGCGTTTCGCACGCTAATATTTTTTCCTTTTTTTATTCTCGTTTCCCGATAGACCCCAAGACTTTCCTACAAATTTCATAGAAATATACTGCATAATATTCGATGCTATGTAAACATAATTACGCACCCTCTAAGGAGTGAGTATCAACGGTCACTGTTACCGGATATATATTAATGTCTCTGTAAGATACCCTATGACCGCATTTTAATCTAAACACCCTCCTTCACAGAGTAGATAAAACATTAGTACCATACATTATCACAATTTCTTAAAACAGTTTCAGATTGGTTTCTAGCTAAAAATTTTCGAAATAATGTCATGTAAATATTGTACGTTCTGTATCAATAATTTCTTCTTTGCGAGATATCTGAAGATGCCATAACCGGACGAAACGCGTCATTGTAATAAAAAAATATTTGCAATCAAGACGTTCTGTTATTCAAGAATTAAACGTAGATTGGTGAAGAACGATGAACAAAATGTTCAGTCTTCTTTAACTGTTTTGTAGTTTCAAACACAAACACCTTCAAATCAGTTTGACGTCATGCACTGATACTCAAGTTGAACTGAACGCAGCATTCTGCTTGCTGACATATTGAGTGAAGGAATAATTATGAGACTACCCTAAAACGCATGTTTGTGAAATAGTGGGAAGTGAAACTGAGGATTACTGTAATGGACGTCGTTTTTGTTTGGGCAGGAAGTGTCCTAATACAATAACCTCCTAAATTTTCTTCTGTAAGTTGCAGATGGCTTAAAGTGAGTAGCAGTTTAGATCTGTTACAGACTTAACCTGTGTGCTTTGAATATTTAGTTGCACTTGTGTGCTTTATGTGTAATCTCAGTATGGAAAGTAATAAGTCATTCCTTCGGGTATGCGTACACATGCGTACTGAAATATTTACATGCTATATAAGTAATTACTGTTCATTCTACCACTTCCAAACGAGATACTCAGCTTTTCAACATTACGTTGTATGGGGGTTCTGCTCGCTGCAACATTATTCTCCTGGGGCGTTCGTGGTAGAAATAAATACTCTATATGTACAATTTTTCACTTCTTCTTTAATTTAAATCAAACTTCTTCTCCACCAAAACATTACAATAACGTACACAAATTACCACAACAACACAGACTGACATAGATTCCAAAGTACTCGACAAAAGACAAAACTCGAACTCCCCCACGCAAGGCGGTGAGGCAAATATATAACATTGGCAATAATGACATTACATACATAATGCATTGTTCATAACAACTGAATATACTAATATACAATGAAGAAACACACAAAGAAACATTTCATGTACACAAAAATAATCATAATATAAAAATGAAAACAATAATTTTACAAAGCACATATTGTTTTAAGACTTAATCATGCTACTTTTTGTTTTACAACAAACCAAAATGTTAAATGTCAATTAGCTAACGAGTGCATCATACATGTTCCTAACATATATTGAACTATCAATTATCTTGGCAATTCTCAAAATAAGTTCAAAATCTCACGTCAATCAATATATACAGAGAATTATAATATTCAAATCTCGACTATTGCATTAATTATACAATTAGCTGGTCTACACAACTTGTTTATGAGCCTAACATATATACAATGCTATTTATTTTAATGTCTTTATGTTTTACAAAAGTTTGTACTCTTCGTCTGTCTATTTATTGAAATAACATACAATGACAAAAGTATTGTTTATAGAACTGTCTTGAAACGTCTTATACAAACCTCTTAATTAATGAAATCTATCACTTGTTTTGATCACAGTATCACGACGCAGACGGTATCGTACAATAACATTGAGATGAGAGGGCCGGCAGTATCGTCACAGTACACACACACACACACACACACACACACACACACACACACAGAGAGAGAGAGAGAGAGAGAGAGAGAGAGAGAGAGAGAGAGAGAGAATGAAATGATCACACTGTGACATGCTGCTATGCCACGTTCAATGGGAAAAGTGAGAGAGAAGCTTTTTAAAGTTTGTAAGAGCAATTTTTTGTTAGTATGTCATCTGCATCACACACATGTTTAACTCTTTAATGAACGTTATGAACTTCATACAACCATCCTACCAATTATATTTTAATAAATAACAAAAATGGAGGATAAATGTGAATAAAGAAAGCAAGATACTAAAACTTGACTGAAGCTGTGGAGAGCACAGTTATTTTCAAGTCAGAATAAAGAAAACAATTGTACAGGTTTAATAAATTCACTGGATTGCTACAAATCTTGCAACATACTTTCTGAGATGTGGAGGGAGTTGTGGAGAAAGGAAGGAAGCTTGGAGTTTAACGTCCCGTCGACAGCTTGGTCATTAGAGGCGAACCTCACGCTCGGATTTTTGGGTGAGGATGGGGGAAGGAAATCGGCCGTGCTCTTTAAAAGGGACCGTCCCGGCGTCTGACTGGAGAGATTTAGGGAAATCACGGAAAACCTAAATCTGGAGGTGGATTTGAACCAGCGTCCTTCCGAATACGAGTCCAGTGTGTTACCACTGCGACACCTCGCTCGGTGAGGCAGTTGTGCTGCAAGACAGTCTGTACAATGACTGTATCCATTAGGTCGTGGTGGCTTAGTGGTTGTAGTGATTGCCTACTAAGCAAGAGGTCCCGGGTTTTAACCCTGGCCACGACAAATTTTAATTCATTGCTCATATCTATTAAGACAAAATATGTCATTGGACAGTGATTTATTGTTTGATATTAACGAAAATTCTTCCACATTTGGAATGGCATAATATGAAGCTGTAGTTTTCGCACAAAGTGAGAGAACAAGAGCAAAAAATAAGTAATCACTCTTCAGAGAAAACTTCTTATTCTTGGTTCTTGTACCTGTATATTGCTGCCATGAAATAGAACATACAGTGGCAAGTAAACATTCCTTGACTGAAGTGACTGTGTGAAATACACCATGTATTGATGTGTCCAACGGATGTTAATAAAGAATCCAACTAGTTTATAGACATTCTAGAAAAGGTGTACGATCTAACCGTTTTCTTGACACGCAGTTCTTCCAACAAGTAGTTGTAGGTGCCACATTGAGGTCTTGAAAGTATCTGCCTGAAATTGAAATATTTTTTTCCTATTCTTCATAATAATTATAAAAGCTGCATCATAAAGCCCTTTGGAAACGACGACTGAACTTGTAATAGATTGATAATAAGTTGTAGTAATGGTGGTCATCTGTCGTGTGAATGGGATCACTAGTGTGATCGCACTAGAATCGATGCGCCACAATCAAAGCGATAAGGAAATGGGCCAAAACGTAAAGGCCCCTTCACACATTCCAATTTATCGTCTGAACAACCAACCAACCAAATTCGTAGCGGCCTACACACATTCTGACCAACTGCATGCGGTGCCTCCCTTTTCTGGTGTTGGTTGCTGAACTCTTTTTCCAGGGCCGGCGGAAGGAGAAAATACCACCCGGGCGAAGAATCCATATGGCGCCCCCTAAAACCCATTGCTATTACTGACTTTGAATTTGCTATGTTTTTTGTCAGTTAAATACACACAGTAAGTTTTGGTTAACGATATATGAAACAATTTTTTACACGTGAGCATGCAGAATATTCTACGTCACTGATTAGAAATTTACAGAACGATTCAAGAAACAACGATTTATATAAAATTAAGATTGATGATGCGATACGGCATTTATTTACACATATATACGTAAACAACTTTGTTAACTGCGATAGAGAACACATATATGAACAAAAGAATATAGAAATATATTTTGTAACAGCATTGTACAAAGATTTCGTAATACAAATAATACAACCAGTAATATAATTTTATATCTTTATACAGCTGAATGCAAATTGTCCTTTCAGTTGTTTACAAAGCTAAGTAAAGATAACTTTTCGTGCCTTTTTCTCTGCAAAGTCTTTAATTAAAGTTGGTTAATACACATGTAAGGAGTAAGTCTTATCGGTTTGGTACATGTATCAAGCATCAGTGTTGCTATAGAATGTAATTATCGCTACTTATATCAATGTGGAAAGGACTTTCTTTGAAGCTGAAGTTCGCCGCCTATCTGAGAGGCCCCACCCTACCCACCCCAGCCTGCTACCACGGTACGTGCGTAAACAAACACCTCTTCTCTATTAAACGTAATAAAACGAAAATACGTTACGTAACGTAGGCCTGCTTACGTGTACTGTGTTGTTAACTTCTGGGATATTTGTTGATTTCTTGCTGGTTTCCTCATTCTCTGGTTCTACGTTTTCATTTCCATTATTGTCTGTTTCAGGAGTACGAAAGAATTTCTTTAATGCTGCTGACTGTTTCTCATTTTAAGCCTCTAATTGTGCTCTTCTTTTTCTGTATACATTTCCAAAACGCTTCTTTTTTCCAACATGTTGATAAAGAACACATTAACGCAAGGATTCTTCTACTAAGAGTCGAAATTCAGGAGACAAAAGAAGGACACGCACACCATGAAGCCTGCACTACATGTACATGACTTCCGATTTATAATTTTCTTGCACGAGACATTTGACAGTACAAACAGGACTAATTTCTTTTTTGTTACCGATAACTCAATATTGTTTGTGTGTGTATTGTTAGAGCGGCCGACATAGCTTTGTGCAAATGTGCAAATGTTTGTAGAACTTATGGGACTTCACTACGGGGTCATCAGTCCCTAAGCTTACAAACTACTTATGAACTAGCTAAGACTAAGGACGGCACAAATATCCATGCCTGAGGGGGGATTCGAACCCCCGACCGTAGTGGCCGTGCAGACCGTGACTGAAGCGCCGCAGTCCCCTCGGACACCGCGGCCGGCATAGCTTTGTCGCAAGGAGTACAATCGTCGGCACCGCGACTGTTGTAATTGTCAGAGCGTGTTATTGTTGCTCAAAACTGCCAACTCTCAACAATAGCCTTTAGCTTTGTCATCGGAGATTTTTTATAGACAAATAAGGTGAAGGGATGAAGGGATTTCCTTTATAGGAGATTCAAGAAGAAAGCAGGGTTGTTATAAATGGCATGAGGTAGTAACCAATGCTGCTTCACAATTTATGAAAAAGTTAATTTACAGTTAAATGTTTACGATAATATAAATGTAGCGAGAATTTGGCGCCCCCTAAACTCCCCTAAAATTTGGCGCCCGGCCCTTCCGCCGGTACTGTCTTTTTGTGTGTTCACTGCGCAGACGATCACAGGCAGAAACTTGGTCAGGTAGCGATACACACTGTCGTGTCCTACATAGGGAAGAGGTAGCAAGGTCAGTCTGCAAATCCCGAGCGCAAAGGAGTGGTTGCAGAGAGACAGTACAGGCATCTGCTGGAGATGCGGATTTCGGGACTCGAGAGGATACTTGTTTAGGAAACTTTATGAAACTCCTAGGCACCTTGCATTGAATTTATTGCATCTAAGTCTACTACACTGGGGTTAGTTATTTTAAAAATAACAACAGAAGCCAGTAATTACGTTCCCTAGCAGCATCCCCTAGACAGACGCACTCCCCGTGAGGAACAGACTGTCGTGGAGCACCCCGAGGCCGACGGCGATAGTCACGGGCTGGCGCCCGACTCGTCTGACTGAGAACAGAACTCCCCTCTTGATCCAAAAACCGGGGGTTTTAACGGCCGGTGTGGGCGCACCTCTTTTCCCCACTTCCCGGCAGTTAACAATCTCCTATTGGCCGCTGCCTGGTTCAACCAATCTAAATTGTGGCTTGCCCTCTCTCCGAGTCCTCTAGCGAACCACGTTTCAGCCCTGTCCCTTCTGCCATTCCCCGGGTGGGAAGGACGCTTGTTTGCGCACTAACAAAATCCATACTCGGCAGCAACATTGTTCAGCTGAAAGTAAAACGTCACGACGCTACCCAATATGGGCAACAACAACAACGTTTTACGTCAGTTGGCCACACCTTAGGCCACGCTTCAGGGGAGCTGCTAACTTGCAGTTTTTCTTCTTTACCCTCTCACTCTAGTCTCTTGGAACCACTGACGTTGCTGTTCCCAAGTGACTGGTATCAACTTTGCTACGTACATTAAAACGTGCCTGTTGGCCACCAAGTACTAATGTAACGTCTTACAACAGCGTCTAGACGCTATATGAAGTTACGCCCATCTTCTCCGAAAGGTAACCTCCACCCTGGGACGGTGGCCGAGGGCATCAGCAGTTCGCTAGGAGATTTCTTTAGTGCCTACATCCCGTAAGATATACGTGTCTGTTTTAGCCTGTTATCTGCAATGGTCTCTATTTGTCAGCCTGGAGTGCGTCTCTGTGGCTCACACAACCTCTCAACAATTCCAACAGTAAAATTAATATATGACAACACGCAGTTTGTCGGGTGGAGTCCCTCCACACATCCAATTTATCGGACCACCGATAAATTGGTCCCGCAAATCGGAACTTTTAGGGGCCTTAAATTCGGTATTTGTGGGTTCACTGTGCATGTGCATGGTTTTAGTTGTCAGCTGCAGTCACGGCCTCGATCATTCTGCCATTTTGCTGCCTTTTTACATGTAGGCCTGTGGTCGTTTTATCATCACAAGGAACTTTCGGAGCAAGTGACATCTTGTGTCCTTTTAATGTAGCGTGGGAGGAGGTTGACTGTAGACTAGCAAGGATGTGGACATGGGTCTCCAACTAAAGGAATTCATTAGTCCAGAGGATATGTTATTACAGGTGAAAGTATTACTTGTGTTGGTACAATATTCTTCCAAAGTATTAAACAGTTTGGCAATGTAATAGTTTTATAGTTTTCAAGATGAAGAGCCAAGATCGCACATTATCTGGTCATCTTGTTAAAAAATTGAGTATAAAATAACAAGTACAACATTGCACTTAGTCACTATATAAAAAAATACGCAGACATGACAGCTTACAAAATACTGACCACACTGGCACTTCATTTTGAAAACTATAAAACGATCAGATCGCCTCCAAACTTGAGTACGTCAGGTAATCTTGATGTCATAGTTCGTGTCCTGGCTACAGAATGCTGTCCCGGCTTTTGCTGGCTCCGTTCTGTCGAACTTGTGGAACTGTAGTTTCCTGGGGCTGCCTCGTTCTGACTAGAACTCCGTACTGCCTGTCGTTGCTGTGGTGCGCAGGCGTATCTAGGCGGACCCCTTCCTTGCTATTGGCTGGTGCGCAAAGCAGGCAGAGAGGTAGCGAGACTGCAGGCGCCTATGGCAGCCGAAGTACCGTACAGCGATTTACCACGCCTTCTTCAAGTGGCACGGTGACTTGTGTAAACCGGCGGCGTTTTGACGAATAGAGACACCACAACATGACTGTATTGTATTTTTCGTGAATATTTTAATGAAGGCTTTTAAATTTCATAACTTTTTAATAACGTGCTAAGACGAAATCATGACTACTGCTGTTGTAGTTATGGAACGGACCAAAGCTGCTATTACACTTTTAATACAGGTGTATAGCAAAGAGACAGTCCTTTATAAATGTTAGGAGTAGCCTGCACCATAATGTCGTACGTAGTTTTTCACTCATAGTCACAGACTGGGCGAGACGGTAAGACACTGGACTCGTATTTGGGAGAACGATGGTTCAAATCCACCTCCGGCCATCCACATTTAGATTTTCTGTGATTTCCCTAAATCACTCCAGGCAGATGCTGGGATGGTTCCTTTCAAAGGGCACGGCCGATTTCCTCCCGCCGGTCGCGGTGGCCGAGGGGACTGAGGCACTCCAGTCACGGTCTGCACGGCCACTACGGGCGGGGGTTCGAATCCCCCCTCGGGAATGGATATTTGTGCCGTCCTTAGTGTTATTTAGTTCGTAAGTAGTTTGTAGGTTTAGGGACTGATAACCCCGTAGTTAAGTCCCATAAGCTACACAAACATTTGAACATCTTTTTGATTTCCTCCCTCATCCTTCCCCAAAAATCCGAGCTTAAGCTGTCGATCACACTGTTTATGGGATGTTAAACCCTAATCTTCCTTCCTTCGTCACAGAAACTTGTAAATATTCTTTAATAAAGTTTATAGCTGCATCAGGTTTCTTTAAGTTGTTACAGCGTGCCAGAGAGGAAAAATTAGATATAATTCTGGAATTCATTTGGATCCTCTGGCATTAATTCTCTCAATATGTGTGTTGGTTTTGTCTTTTCTTCTCTGAAGCCTGAATCGCTTCCAGCACCTACTGGCCCACTTTAGGTTACGGTAGTAACACTAAAAGTGGGCCTTTGCGATCGTCTTTTGACAGCTCGAAATTTAAATCAAAATAACGGCTTAACTATTCATCTGACACGATAATTGAATAACTGAATTTGTAGAAGAGAAAATTCTCTACAACTTTGCTGTATTATATTTTTTTCATATCTCGTAGCGTTTGAGACATATTTGCAAAAATAACGGCGATTTTGGGATGCATGTCTGTCTGTCGTGTTTCCTGTTTTTATGACGAACCGTTCAACCGACCAGCACCAAATTTTACAAACATAATTTTAGGCCGCCAGAGATCGGAACCTCCCGTTTTCAAATTTTTCGGACAAAAAATACGGCAGTAATGCAAAATAAATAAATAAATAAATAAATAAATAAAACGTTTGTAATATAATTGTAATTGCAAACGTACCGTTCATCTGACACGAAAATTGAATAACGTAATTGTTAGAGAAGAAAATTCTCTACAACTTAGCTCCCTTATATTTTTTTCATATCTCGTATCGTTTGATGTTCAAATCTTTCTAAAGCCTATGGGACTCAACTACGGGGTCATCAGTCCATAAACTTACAAACTACTTATGAACTACTTACGAACTAGGACGGCACAAATATCCATGCCTGAGGGGGGATTCGAACCCCCGACCGTACTGGCCGTGCAGACCGCGACTGAAGCGCCTCAGTCCCCTCGGCCACCGCGGCCGGCCGTATCGTTTGAGATATAATTGCAAAAATAACGGAGTTTTGACACCCTCCATTGAATTAACGAAAACCAGCCGTTCGCAGATGTCACGTGACATTCCTCGCCCACAACTGTCTCTGGCATACGCCATCTTGCGTTGCATATTTGATGAGTTTCTTATTGTAACTTACACGTTGTCATTTCAAAGCAATGGCGCACTGAAAAATTAACAAAAGCCGGCCGTGGTGGCCGAGGGGACTGAGGCGCTTCAGTCACGGTCTGCACGGCCACTACGGTCGGGGGTTCGAATCCCCCCTCGGGCATGGATATTTCAGTTTAGGGACTGATGACCCCGTAGTTAAGTCCCATAGACTATACAAACATTTGAACAATTAACAAAAACACATCGTTCTTCGTATGATAGATAATCTAGTGTCTACAAATGCCATATTAGCATCAGTTAACAACGCTCATCAATAGTATGAGATTAGGGGACTAGTATTTTGGTTGATAGCCGTAGCGTAGTGGGCAAGGCGTTGGACTACGACGCTAAAGGTCGGTGGTTCAGAACCCGCCACTACCTAATTTTTTTTCCTAACAGAGTTTCAGACACTCTTATTAATAAATTTTTTGTTATTTAGATTATTATTTTGGTCCAAAATGTTTGCAAAAACTAATAAAACTACAAATCTAAAGTGGGCCGTAAAACAGGTCAGTGCGGTTGTTTTTTCTTCGGCGTTGTACATGCCTTCTAGCAGTGAAAGCCAATGCAAACACCGCCATCGCTATGGCTAAGCTGATCGCTATTGAACTCATTTCTAGGAGGTGTACTAATGCTGCACAACCCCACAAAACATCAACAGACTCTTAACACATCCACTAGTAGCGTTTACTCTCTTTTTACATGTATCGTCTAAACACGCTGCCAAGAGATCTTGCACGACTTTACAGTTTGGGACTGGTACGCTAGGAGCATTTCAGTACTCTATTATCTATCTTGTCCCCTCTCGCGCGTCATTTAAAAATGGCTTAACTGACAAACATACTGAAACTTCCTGGCAGATTAAAATTGTGTGCCGGAACCGGGACTCGAACCTGGGACCTTTGCCTTTCTCGGGAAAGCGCACTACCGACTGTGCTATCCCGACGCAACTCACGATGCCGCCTCACAACTTTACTTCCGCCAGTACCTCGCCTCCTACTTTCCAAACTTCACAGAAGCTCTCCTGCGAACCATGCAAGACTAGCACTCCTGGAAGAAAGGATATGGTGGAGACATGGCTTAGCCACAGCCTAAGGGAGGTTTTCAGAATCAAACTTTCACTCTGCAGCGGAGTGTGCGCTGATATGAAACTTCCTGGCAGATTAAAATTGTGTGCCGGAACTGGGACTCGAACCTGGGACCTTTGCCTTTCGCGGGCAAGCGCACAGTCAATTGGTTATGTCAGTATAAGCTAGATGTAGGTCGTCGCTACATAACCTAGCAGTTGGAAAGCGCCGTTAAACAACAAATAAAAAAAAGAAACAAAAAACGTTAAAATTTTAACAATGTTTTGCGCCGCCACTGTTTGGATCCTCCAGAATTGTCACACTTTTGTCTCCTCTTCTCTGAAGCCACGATCACATCCAGCACCAATTTTTTCTTCGGCGTTGTATACGCCTTCTAGCAACAAAAGCCAATGCAAACACAGCTGTCGCTATGTCTAAGCTGAGTTTGTTGTTGTTGTGGTCTTCAGTCCGGAGACTGGTTTGATGCAGCTCTCCACAATACCCTATCCTGAGCAAGCCTCTTCATCTCCACATAAGAACGGCAACCTACGTCTGTCTGAATCTGCTTACTGTATCCATCTCTTGGTCTTCCTCTGCGGTTTTTACCCCATACACTTCCCTCCAATGCTAAATTCACAATTCCTTGATGTCTAAGAATGTGTCCTACCTATCTATCCCTTCTTTTAGTTGAGGTATGCCAGAAATTTCTTTTCTCCCCAATTCTGTTCAGTACCTCCTCATTAGTTAGGCAATCCACCCACCTAATCTTCAGCATTCTTCTGTAGCACCACATTTCAAAAGCCTCTATCCTCTTCCTGTCCGCACTGTTTATCGTCCATGTCTCACTCCCATACAAGGCAACACTCCATACAAATGCTTTCAGAAAGGACTTCCTTAGGGTTAAATCAATATTCGATGTTAACAAATTTCTCTTTTTTGAAGAACGCTTTTCTACCCATTGCCATTCTGCATTTTATATCCTCTGTAATGCGACCATCATTTGTTATTTTATTGTTTCGTTACCTAATCTAATTCCTTCAGCATCACCTGATTTTCGTAGACTGCACTCCATTACCATAGTTTTACTCTTGTTAATGTTCATCTTTATGCACCTTTCAGCAAACTGTCCATTCCGTTCAATTGCTCTTCCAGGTCCCTTACTGTATCTGACAGAATTACTATGTCGTCGGCAAAACGCAATGTTTTTAATTCTTCACCCTGAACTTTAATTCCTTCTCCAAATTTCTCCTTGCTTTCCTTTATAGCTTACTGAACTCATTTCTAGGAAGTTTGCTACTGGCGCACAACCCCACAAAACATTCGCTAGTAGCGTGTTCTCTCTGTTTGCACGTATCGTGTACGTCAGGCATTGCCTACCAGTGCCCCACGGAGGCCCTCACCGTGCCCCGCGCACTGTGCGCAGCGGCGCGTGGTGTGGGGCACTGGCGACTCACGGTCGCTCGCAGGATGGTCACCTACAGTGCACTATGCCTGGTCTACATAGTTTGGAACTAGTACGCTAGGAGCAACTCAGTACTCTATTATCTACCTTGTCCCCACTCACGCATCATTAAAAAGGGCTTAACTGACACACATACTCATCATTTACTTGCTCTCACTACACGTGAACGGTGCCTGTCAATTATTGATGTACGCTCCTTGTCAAAGAAAATGCAGAAGTATCTCTCTTACTTGTTGAGAGTGTCGCGTAAACACAGCAGCAGAACTTGTGCAGGCGAATTGCAAGTGTAATCGCGGCTCTATAGTCGGGCCGCCGAAAGAACGACCCTGACAGTTCGCGCACGTGGGCCGCAGAGGGTGGGGGTACACACTCAAGCACCAACCTGAGCTCTGGAATTGGTAAGCGTTGCCAGGGTAACGGTGCCGCGTTGCCACCCTGACACTCAAGGTCGAGTGGGGTGGCGTGCTTCAGTCGCTGCAAAGTGCAAAGCATTTGTCGCGTGTTCATCGTTTGTCTCGTTGTGTTACAGAAACAAAAGCCGAAAAATCATTTACGAAATTGATACAATTGCTGACGAAAGTGGTCATAGAGTGTTGCACCTTCCACCATATCATTGCCATTTGAATGCAATAGAACTCGTGTGGGCTCAGGTGTAATCGTACGTTGCAGAAAGAAATAAACGTTTTTCATTAACAAAAGTAGAATTCTTAGTTCGTGAAGCATTGGGCAGTGTTATTCCCACAAAATGGAACAATGTTGTCACACATACGTGGCACATCTTAGTAGAGGCATGGGAACGAGAAGGTACACTAGAAGGATGGAAGAAGAATTAATAATAAGATTAGGGGACGATAGTAGCAGTAGCACCGGTGCATCGCACATGATGCTGGCCGCGACTGATTTTTAATGTATAGTTTCTTTTGCAACCAAAGATCATTTACTGAAAAATTACGTCATTTCATTTCTACTTCTGTGGCCAATAGATTGGCTGTCGAAACTGATCTGATAATATTACTCATACACTATACTATGGCAGTTAACAGCGACCATAAACGAATGAGACAAAAAAAAACACTCTTCTTTTTATGTAAGAAGACAAATCATTCCACTGGAAGAGGCGGTTTTACTACTTGTACAGTGGTAGTCCTTATTTGTTTACTCTCTCGGCAGACTGCCACAATACACTGTCCGAGTAATAACAGCGAGTCTATGGAAAATAGTTATAGAAGATGAAATATATAAACAAAATTCTTCAACTAGCGAACTTTGGCTAAAGAGTAAATGATACATTATATTTAATGGAATACTGGAACATATGAAGCTTTACTAACATATAATTCTAAACCTTTTCTTTTTAACTGCAAAAAGAGTGTTTTCATTACTTCGTGGTTGTTATCGTTCGTTCACGGCATAAGGCCAATTCACACTGTCCGTCACGTCAACGTCACGTCACGGAACCGTCACGTCAAGTTGTATTCACACTGTCCGTCCGTATCCGTCACGTCAATTCGTCCATCTCAATACGCGATGTTGAAAGTGAGGTTATGAGTGGCGATCTGTTATGTAGAAAGTCATAGTTTAACACTAGAAAGGGGGAACAACAGCGCTAAATGTTATTGACGGCCAAAGAAAACTTTACAGTGTATGTTTTTGGCCAACATACTGGGAACTGTAACAACATTTCAAAACATCGACATCTATTTTCAAGTGAAAAAATAAACATGTGAAGACATCAAACCATACTTGTAAGAGCATAAATAGCGCCTATATACTTTAACCATTACAATTTGCATGCTGACATTGTTAATACGTCGTAAACAACTGAATTTTCGTCTTTCATTAGAACTGACATTTTCATTTAAAGTGTTATTTAATGAAAAATGCGTAATCTTATTCAGTTAAACAGTTTGCTTCAGTCGTTTCTGTTACATTGTTACGTAACATAAACCATTTTTTGGTTTCAGATATTCGACCTCGATTTTAGGGGGACACTCAATTGACAAAAATATTTAAGTCGTCATGAAACATTTGAGATTTACCTCTAAAACGAGATACAACAACAACACAAAGATGAATAAGACACATTTGCATATAAACAGTGCAATCGTCGACTGCAACATGTAATTTGCGTGACGAAAATAGGTTAACTTCCGATGTTAGCAGACGGCCGTTCCGTCAAAACATTCTTCTCGAGAAAGCTTGACGGACGTTGACGTGACGTGACGGTCCGGTGACGGACAGTGTGAACGCCGCCATTAGGAATACATTGCGGAATGTTCTGACGGACGGTGATGTGACGTGACGTGACGTGACGTGACGGACAGTGTGAATTGGCCTTTAGTAGTACATAGCAACGGTCCCAAAACTTTCGGACGTGATATTCGTATGCCGGCGACCGCCACGGCGTAACAACAAACAGGCACAGCCGCGTAGCAGCATTGGCAACGTAGCCGCTAGCTGTTAGAGCCGTTCTTTCGGCGGCTCGACTCTTGACGGTGCGACAGTTGCGCGTCATGTTCTGTGACGTCGTGTGTGTGTGGTTGCAGCACCTCCGGCGACCCCACGGTGCGGCACACGTGGTGGTCCCTGATCGTGGGCGGCGGCTTCACCTACCTCTGCCTGTACGCCGTCAACCAGACGCAGGTCCAGCGCCTGCTCTCCACCAGGTGGGTAGTCTCAGCTGATACCGTCACATTACATGTGCCTTGCGTTCCAGAACATCCAAACTGAAGACATCCTCTTAGCTGTGAAAGGCGTCAGAACGGAGGCGCGTCCACAAACTAAGTTCCGTTTGCTTATATAAAACGAACGGGTACAGATACAGAAAAAATATTGATTGTACAAAAATCTGTTAAACTGTTAAACTACTTTCCTACATAGCTTCCGAAATTTTGTAGGCAATTGTCATAGCATGGCACAAGGTTTTGTGTGCCTTTCTCATAGAATATTGCCGCCTGTGTCTTCAACCATGTGGTAACATGTTCTTTCAGCTCGCGTCACGTTTCTTTCCTGTGGGTCCCTGGCCACGTGGGTGTGCCCGGGAATGAGACCGCCGACATAGCAGCCAAGGCCGCAGCTCTTTTGCCTCGCATGGCTACCTTTTGCGTCCCATCGGACGATGTTCAACGGGCTCTTCGCCGGAGTATCGTGTCGTCCTGGCACAGTGCGTGGTTTTCACTGTACCACAATAAATTGCGAACTGTAAAACCGATCCCGACCGCTTGGAGCACTTCCTCACGCCCCTCTCGGCGAGAGGTGGTCATCCTGGCCCGGTTGCGGATCGGTCACTGCCGATTCAGTCACCGTCACTTGCTAACCGCCGACCCTGCACCGCTGTGCTCCTGCGGTGAACTGCTGACAGTGCGACATGTTTTACTGTCTTGTCCCAATTTTAATCATTTCCGTGTAGCCCTTCACTTTCCGTCTACTCCGGAGGAAATTTTAGCTGGTGATACACGAGCAGCTGCTCGAGTTTTGCGTTTTATCAACTTGGCCAATTTATCAAAGGATATTTAACCGCCGGCCGCGGTGGCCGAGGTGACTGAGGCGCTCCAGTCACGGTCAGCACGGCCACTACGGTCGGGGGTTCGAATCCCCCCTCGGACATGGATATTTGTGCCGTCCTAGTTCGTAAGTAGTTCATAAGTAGTTTGTAAGTTTAGGGACTGATGACCCCGTAGTTAAGTCCCATAAGCTTAACAAACATTTGAACATTTTTTTTTGATATTTAACCCTTTTTTTTATCTTTCGTTTTTAGCCTTCTCTTGATATTCTAACTGGCAGTTACCAATTTTTTTGTGATCTAGCGAGTCTCTGTTCTTTTTCTGGGCGCTAATGACCTTAGCAGTTGTGCGCCCTAAAACCACAAAAAAAAAAAAAAACCTTCAGCTCGTCATCATCGTTGAAGTGTTGTTCACCAAGTACAGATTTTAGGTGTAAGAAGAGGATTACTGTCAAAAGATTTTTTTTTTCACGATAATGCCTGACCTCACACACCGAATGTGACCAAACAATTCTTACAGAAATTTCAATGGGACCTGTTTGATCATCCTCCATACATCTCGGACCTCTCTCCTAGCGACTTTCATCTCTTCTTACACCTAAAATCTGTCCTTGGTGGTCAACACTTCAACGATGATAAAGAGCTGTTGCCACATAGTTGAATACACAGGCGGCAACCTTCTGTAAAGGATGCATGCAAAAACGTGTGGCACGCTATGACAAGTGCCTACAAAATTTCGGCAGTTATATGGAAAAGTAGTTTAAGAGTTGCAGAATTTTGTGCAATAAAAATGTCTTCTGTATCAGTGTACCATTTCATTTTATTACCAAACGGAACTTACTTTCTGCACGCGCCTCGTACATAATAAATACTTACAAAGTGAGAGCAGATGTGTTAATTTTCCTTCCACAGATCCCAAAACGCAGTTGCACTTGTGGATGTGGAACTGGTCAGAAAAAGACAATATCTTAAGAATATTTCAATTTTAAAGGACTTAAAACCTGTCAGTACATATGTTGAATGTACTAGGTGCATAAGTCCTAGGTGTTATCACATTACTGCACAAGATTAGTATTAAAGTCAGACTGAACACAGTATTCACATTTGTGAGTGATAACATACATTAATCACTTGTGCTAAGAAATTCATTAAAGGAGTAAGAGTTGGCCACCAATAAATCTTTTAGGCTCTTTTCAAACTGTACTTTATTGTGAGTTAAAATTTTCATGGCTGTTGGCATATTACTGAAAATGTGCCTTGTTGAGTAGTAGACATGTTTCTGAGCCAAAGCAAGTGACTTTAAATCTTTGTGAATGTTATTCGTGTTTCTAATATGGATCTCATGAACTATTAGTATGAAAAAGAAAAAGAAAAAAATTCATGATAAATGTTGTTACATAATAAATGTATTGGGAAGCAGAAATGACTATCCCCAGTTTCTAATACAGCCCTCTGCAAGATGTCCTCGAGTAGACACCACAAATTATTCTTGACTCTGAAAACTTTAGCTTGCCTGGTGAGTTGTCCTAGAAAAGAATGCCGTATGACTTTATGGAGGGAATGTAAGCATAATACCCTAGCTTTTTTATTTTTATATCTACTATGACGACATTCACATAGCAAACACGGACTTGTTCAGTCACTTCAGCAGTTTTGTGATATGCTCCTCCCAGTTAAATATACTATCATGCTCTAATCCCAAGGATCAACTTCTATCTCCTTACTGTCACACTTTAGGCATATCCTGGCAGGAAACCTTTTACAAGTCCTTAACTGTGTATAGTGTATTGAATAGTGACTTGCTCAACCTTGAGATCAGTTGTCTGGAGCCCCTACAACTTCTTGAAGATGATGATGTTATTTTTATTGGCATTTTGCATGAAACAATACAGCCATTGCATTTTTTAATTTAGTGTACGATTACTTTTTGTATATACATCTGTTTTAAACATGGTTAGAAAAAATACAAATTCAAAATTACAAACTTATAAATTCCACGTTTGATGTCAAAGCTGTATATCCGCTCCTTGTAAAAATTTAAATAAAACATCGTAAAGGTTTGGCTTGCTCTCATTCATTAACAATCTTATGTTTGTAGGAAAGGGAATTTTCATGTTTGCGAGCTTCTGCCATAGCTTATTTTGCTGTGGGGCATATTTGGTGCATCCAAGGATGATATGACCAAGATCTCCATCCTCTTCTGGATGAACATTGCACTTGGGGGAGTCTTTAACTCCAATCCTGTAGGGATGTGCAGGAAAGTATGATAAGTCCTAACTTTATTCTAATCATTGATGTTACGTATCTCCTTGGAAGATTCTTCTGCCAGAACCACGGTTTTGCTGGAATGGTACGCTGAACTGTAGCATATGAGAGACCCTTTTTCTGCTGCGAAACTTGCCAGCGCTGTTCCCTTTGATTCTATGCCTCTTTTTTGCCTTTTTTTTTTTTTTAGACTTGTATGAAGTCGAAATATGGAAGCTGTATAAAAAGTGAGTCCCATATTTGATGCTTTCTTTTGCTTTTTCTTTTCCGTTATTATTTCCACCAACTCATAAATATAGCTGTTGTTGGCTTTCCAGTTTCTATGCTGCAATTTCTCTAAAATGCTTCTAGAATCTGTCAACATTAGTGTTTTACTCCACCTTTCTGTTCCAAACTTAACCGCTTCTTTAACTGCTATTAATTCAGCAGTGTAGATGCTAGTCAATGGTGGTAGCATAAACTTTTTTTGATTTGTGTAATCTGGAACAATAAAATGCACAACCAGCTCCATCAGGTGTTTTGTATCTGTCTATATATATATATATATATATATATATATATATATATATATATATATACGTAAAAAATAGATGAAGAACACTTACCAGGCGAAGGGGCACAGGCAGTAATAGCAACAAATAAACACACAGACACACACACACTCAAAAATGCTAGCTTTCGCAGCCTAGCTGCTTCATCAGGCAGAAGGGAAGGAGAGGGAAAAGGAAATGATGATGGATTTAAGGAAGGGGGTAAGGAGCCATTCCAATCCCGGGACAGGAAAGACTTACCTTGGGGGAAAAAATGGAAGGTAAATAAATGCACATACACCCACACATTTACACAGACACAAGTACACTTAGGCAGACATACTGTAGAACTGTAGAACATATGTCTGCCTAAGTGTACTTGTGTCTGTGTAAATGTGTGGGTGTATGTGCATTTATTTACCTTCCATTTTTTCCCCCAAGGTAAGTCTTTCCTGTCCCGGGATTGGAATGGCTCCTTACCCCCTTCCTTAAATCCATCATCATTTCCTTTTCCCTCTCCTTCCCTTCTGCCTGATGAAGCAGCTAGGCTGCGAAAGCTAGCATTTTTGAGTGTGTGTGTGTCTGTGTGTTTATTTGTTGCTATTACTGCCTGTGCCCCTTCGCCTGGTAAGTGTTCTTCATCTATTTTTTACGTATATTTTTTTCCTGTTAGGAATTTTTCATATGAAAAAAATCTGGCCATTTGCTTTCCAAATAATCTGTTACATCTTTATAGTCTTTAACCTGTTCACTGTTTCTGTCTGGGAGATAAACTTCCTACAACTTCTTCTTAGTATGGCAACTTATAACAATTTTATCTTTTTTCTGCTTTTACTCATTTTGTTAGTTTGGTCCACACTCATCTCTTCTTGTTCGAGTGGTCAGGACCTCACTGTTGTGTGCCCACCACAATCACCTCATCCATCCCAGAATGCTACTGAATATTCTTGGAACTGAAATGTTCTGTGCGCCTCTATGGAATATACAGTAGTTCACCTGAAATGTCATTGAAGAATGGGATGAATTAGACCACCAGTGGTGCAATGAACTTGCAGGCAGCATTTCACATGCGCTGCAGGATTGTTTTCATGCAAGGGCTCATGCAGCTCTGTTGACAGAGGTTGCTACACAATGAACTTCCCGGCAGAAAAATTACTTTACGCTCTACCGGAGTAGAGGTTTTTACTGACGAAGATGAATTATTTTAGAAATACCAGGTTTATTTTATAAATATCAATTCATTGTAGAATAGAATACTGTAAAAAATTTACTCAGTGTGTGATACAAAATTAAGGTGTGTGTGTATCGGTTGCTTGATTATAATTAAGCTTTCCTTATTTAACGCATTATAACACAAACTATTACTGTACGGGAATCGAACTTTGAAGCATTAATGTCAAGGACATGTGGAAGAGGAAGACAGAGAATTACGAGGTGCGTCCAGAAAGTAAGTTCCGTTTCAATTTATCTCCGCTGCAGCGCTGCGATTGCGGTTCCGCGCATGCGCTGTAGACGATGTGTATCAAGGAGAAGAACGTGCGCTATTTGGAGATCGCTGTCAGTTACGTACGATTTGTTGTGCTTGTTTGAAATGTCGGCGTCGATTGAAAATCCCGCCGCCTGTGAAATCAGGTCGGTGATTCGGTTTCTGAATGCGAGGAAAGTGAAACCGAGTGAAATTTATCGGCAAATTTGCGATGTTTACGCACCAAGTGCGATGAGTGAGAAGATGGGTCCGACAGTTCAATGGCGGGCGTAGTGATGTGCACGAGGAAGAACGAAGTGGGCGTCCACCTTTGGTTACAGAAGAACTGGTTCACGCGATTGATGACAAGATCCAGGAAAAACGTAGGTTTACAATTAGTGCTCTCGCTATGGACTTCCCCCAAATTTCACGATCACTGATGCATGAAATTGTTACCAAACAACTGAAATTCCGTAAACTTTGCTCACGTTGGGTACCAAAGATTCTCACTGAGCAATACAAAACACAGCGGATGGGTAGTGCACTTGAGTTATGCTGAAAGCGGCGAAGAATTTCTGAGACGGATAGTCGCAGGAGATGATACGTGGGTTTCTTACGACACCCCTGAGAGTAAGCGGCGATCAATGGAATGGAGGCACACTTCATCCCCACCAAAGGTAAAGCCGAAGGAAATCGTGACACCTCGGAAAATGATGTGCAGTGTTCTGGGACTGGAAAGGCATCCTACTCATTGACTTCTTACCGCGTGGTCAAACAATCAAAGCAGATGCTTATTCCGAGACGCTTCGGAAATTGCGCCGTGCAATTCAGAATAAGCGCCGGGGACTGCTGTCAAAAGGTGTTGTTTTGCTTCACGACAACGCACGACCACACACTGCAAATGTGACGAAAAACCTCCTACAGGGATTTGGCTGGGACGTGTTTGACCATCCTCCGTACAGCCCTGACCTCGCTCCTAGCGACTTTCATCTGTTCTTACATCTCAAGTCTTTGCTTGGCGGTCATCACTTCACCAATGACGACGAGCTGAAAGAAACTGTTTTCAACTAGTTGAAGACACAGGCGGCAGATTTCTATGAAGAAGGTATACAAAACCCGGTGCCACGGTATGACAAATGCCTGCAAAATTTCGGCAGTTGTGTGGAAAAGTAGTTTGAGAGTTGTAGAATTTTGTACAATAAAAATTTCTTCTGTATCTGTGTACAATTTCATTTTATTACCAAACGGAACTTACTTTCTGGACGCGCCTCGTAATTCATATTCACAGACTAAATGACATCAACAATATCTGTGTGTGTCGTGTGGTGCCAGTTGGTGTACAATAGGGCTCTTGCATGGATGCCGTTTGAGAATAATTCAAAGCACCTTCAAATGTTCAAATGTTTGTAGAGTCTATGGGACTCGACTACGGGGTCATCAGTCCCTAAGCTTACAAACTACTTATGAACTACTTACGAACTAAGACGGCACAAATATCCATGCCCAAGCGGGGATTCGAACCCCCGACCGTAGTGGCCGTGCAGACCGTGACTGGAGCGCCTCAGTCTCCTCGGCCGCCGCGGCCGGCCAAAGCACCTTCCATACAGTAGACCGTTGAATGTTCCACTGTTATGACGCAGCATGCACCCTCCTGGACGATTAGTAATTGCACACACACCACTACATGGTGTAGTGACGGTGATTATGTCTACTGTCTGTGGTGCGACCAGTCGTCAGCCGTTTCCCGGAGCGATTCAGTTCAAACTACTTCATCTTAGGATTACCTGACATCGTTTGGTCTGGATAGGCAAGGATGGGGCCCCTCCACGCCCACACCAACGTGGTGACCATCACAAAAGTTCTCCTGTCACCTCCGTAATTAAGTTAGTTTGCTAAGGTGGATCACGGGTTGTGGGAACCGCGATGTTATCCGTACGTGTGGGCGCGATCACCCATTAATACGGTGCATCGTATTGGTCGAAAGGTATACGAAGGGTAAAGGTATGTAAGGGCAGAGGAAAAAAAGTGCCAAGGCAAGAGCCAAGGCAAAAAAAAACCTCTGCGACAGTGGTCTGGAGGCGATCTCATCGTTTTATAGTTTCCAAATGACAAGCCAAGATCGCAAACTAACAATTTATTAAGCGACGACCGGTTTTGGTGCACTGTGTCACCATCATCTGGTCATATATATGTTATAATCTGGTTATCTGTCAAAAATATAAAAGACATGCAAGAAATAACGTAAAAACATAAAAAGTAACATACATTCGGTGTTAAGAGGCACTTAACCTACCTTGATAAAAAAATTGGGTATAAAAAACATGTGCAACATTGCACTTAATCACTATATAAAAAAAATACATAAGTTAAAAACATGACAGCTTACAAATTACTGACAGCTCTGAAAATTCTAGTTTACATTTTGGCGCAAGGTGGCAGCACCATAGCTGGTTTCACAGAAGTCAGTTATTGCATAAAAACAAAATTTCACATAATTTTAGTCAAAGATATGAAACCTATATTCTATGTATGGGTGACATTACAATAATATACTACATTTTTTAAAATTATTTTTAATATAATTTTTTTAATTAATAATAATACATATCGTATATCTTATATAGGTGTTCAGTTTTTAATTAAAGTTTACAATTCGCTGAAAGGGCATAATAAGACGGATGGTGAAAACCAATACAAGTTGCAGTGCTGATGACCTACTAGAAAGAACAGAGGGGTACTGGCTGGGAGACAACACACCTCCTAAGATAACAATGCCTTCATCTAATTTTATTGATTGACACAAATTTTAACTCATTTAAATGCAAGAATTACATATGTTTTTAAAGGATTGTCATCTTAGGACAAGGCCCCTGGAGTAGATGATATTCCCTCAGAGCTACTGAAGTCTCTGGGAGAACCAGCCATGACAAAATTGTTTCACCTGGTGTGTAAGATGTATGAGACAGGCGAAGTACCCTCAGACTTTAAGAAAAATGTTATAATCCCCATTCCAAAGAAAGCAGGTGCAGACAGCTGTGAAAACTACAGAACCATCAGTTTCATAAGTCATGGTTGCAAAATATTAACACGAATTATATACAGGAGGATGGAAAAGCTGGTAGAAGCCGACCTCGGGGAAGATCAGTTTGGGTTCAGGAGAAATGTAGGAACACGGGAGGCAATACTCACTTTACGGCTTATCCTAGAAGATAGATTAAGAAAAGGCAAACTTACATTTCTAGCTTTTGTAGATTTGGAGAAGGCTTTTGACAATGTTGATTGGAATAAACTCTTTCAAGTTCTGAATCAAACAGGAGTAAAATATAGGGAGCATAAGGTTATTTACAACTTGTACAAAAACCAGACAGCGGTTGTCAGAGTTGAAGGGCAGGGAAGGAATGCAGTGGTAGGAAAGAGATTAAGACAGGATTGTACTCTTTCTCCATTGTTATTCAATTTGTACATTGAGCAAGCTATAAAGGAAAGCAAGGAGAAATTTAAAGAAGGAATTAAAGTTCAGGGGGAAGAATTGAAAGCATTGCGTTTTGCCGACGACATAGTAATTCGGTCAGATACAGCGAAAGACCTGGAAGAGCAATTGAACGGAATGGACAGTGTACTGAAAGGTGCATATAAGATGAAAATTAACAAGAGCAAAATAGAGTAATGGAGTGCAGTGTAAGAAAATCAGGTGATGCTGAAGGAATTAAATTGGGAAACGAAGCAATAAAGGAGGTAGATGTGTTTTGTTACTTGGGCAGTAAAGTAACAAATGATGGTCGCAGTACAGAGGATATAAAATGCAGAATGGCAATGGGTAGAAAAGCGTTCTTGAAAAAGAGAAATTTGTTAACATCGAATATTAATTTAAGCATAAGGAAGTCCTTTCTGAATGCATTTGTTTGGAGTGTTGCCTTGTATGGGAGTGAGACATGGATGATAAACAGTGTGGACAGGAAGAGGATAGAGGCTTTTGAAATGTGGTGCTACAGAAGAATGCTGAAGATTAGGTGGGTGGATCGCGTAACTAATGAAGAGGTACTGAACAGAATTCTGGAGAAAAGGAATTTCTGGCATACCGTAACTAAAAGAAGGGATAGATTCGTAGGACACATTCTTAGACATCAAGGAATTGTGAATTTAGCGTTGGAGGGAAGTGTATGGGGTAAAAATCGCAGAGGAAGACCAAGAGATGGATACAGTAAGCAGATTCAGACAGACGTAGGTTGCCGTTCTTATGTGGAGATGAAGAGGCTTGCTCAGGATAGGTTATTGTGGAGAGCTGCATCAAACCAGGCTCCGGACTGTAGACCAAAACAACACATGACCAGATGATGGTGACACAGTGCACCACAACTGGTCATCACTTAATAAATTGTTAGTTTGCAATCTTGGTTTGTCATTTGGAAACTATACTTCATCTTACTCTGCACAGCAGTTGGATAAAAGCCTTCCGTAATTCCAGAATGAAACTTCACTGTGCAGCGGAGTGTGCGCTGATATGAAACTTCCTGTCAGATTAAAATTGTGTGCCGGAACCGGGACTCGAATCTGGGACCTTTGCCTTTTGCGGGCAAGCGCTCTACCGACTGAGCTACCCCGACACGCAGGAGAGTTTCTGTGAAGTTTGGAAAGTAGGAGGCGAGGTACTGGCGGAAGTAAAGTTCTGAGGCGGCATCGTGAGTCATGTCGGGATAGCTCAGTCGGTAGAGCGTTTGCCCGCGAAAGGCAAAGGTCCCAGGTTCGAGTCCCGGTTCCGGAACACAATTTTAATCTGCCAGGAAGTTTCATATCAGCGCGCACTCCGCTGCAGAGTGAATTTTCATTCTGGAAACATCCCTTAGGCTTTGGCTAAGCCATGTCTCCACCATATCCTTTCTTCCAGGAGTGCTAGTCTTGTGTGTTTGCAGGAGAGCTTCTGTGAAGTTTGGAAAGTAGGAGGCGAGGTACTGGCAGAAGTAAAGTTGTGAGGCGGCATCGTGAGTCGTGTCAGGATAGCACAGTTGGTAGTGCGCTTGCCCGCGAAAGGCAATGGTCCCAGGTTCGAGTCCCGGTTCCGGCACACAATTTTAATCTGCCAGGAAGTTTCCTTCCGTAATTGTTCCAGTTGGCGATATTCTTCAAGTGCAGCTGCAGTATTACTGTTGCTTTGATAACAGAGCTTAAGCAATAGTGCCTGGCTCTTTTCGTCCAACCTCTTTTTGCAAGTCAATAACTGAACATCAGTGCTGCAAGGTTTGGTGTTCTTATACAGTTTGCATAGTGTAATGTGAGTGCGCCTCGGTTGCACACTGGTAGAGGGCCAGACTACAAATCCAAAGGTCGTGAGTTCGATCCCCGCCAGGTCCTAGGATTTTTATCTGTCACTTTCCACTTCTTTCACCTCTGCCAGTATTGCTCATGTGAAAGATACCGAGTAGCACAGTGGTTCGGAACCCACGTTAAACTGTAGGTCCCCCTATAACTGGCTGGGTAAGCCAGTTCGAAGGTCGGAGGAAGGCAACGGCATACCACCTCCAGACAGGACCGTGCCTAGTAAAGCACTGTGGGGTTCACACTAATCTTAGGATTGATGACTGCTTTACCTTTTTTTAGTGTAATGTGTTGAACAGGGAGACTTTAATTGCGACCAGCCAGTACATCGCTGCCCCCGCGGTTGCAGAGACCTGCGGACGGCGCAGCGCGCGCTCTGGTGGTCGTGGCCGGTGCTGAGCCTGCTCAGCCTCACCACGTCGTACGCCGGCCTCGCCATGTTCTCCTACTACCACGCCTGCGACCCGCTGCTCAGCAGGAGGATCGAGAGGCTCGACCAGGTCAGTGCCGGGCTGCCATTTGGACACCGTCCAAACTGCACTCTTTTCAATGTCTTAAACAGCAACACAACTAGCAATGGAAACCCTGCATTGATTGATTTGTAGTGCGGTATCGTTCTCTGTATATCTAGTAAAGCCAACCAATGCCCTTGAACAGTGCAAGGAGTCCCTTTACCAGTTCTTTATTACACACACTTTCTGCGGGTCTGGTTGTCCCAAATGTTCTGTGCCTTTTATTCTCCAATGCAATGCATTCAAAGATTAGATGTGATGCAGTTTCATCGCTGTCATCACAGATCCTACATTTAGGGTCCTCTTCTCTTATTCCCATAGTGTGGAGGTGTTTCTTTGAAATTCCCATGGCCTGTCAGCAATCCAACCGTGAGTCTAATCTCTCTCCTGTTCAGGCCCAGGATTGCAGAGCTTCTTTTAAAACATAGCTTTGGCATCATTACCTTGCCATGTTTTTGTTGATAGTCTTTGGTCCAATGTTCTACGTGCTGTCTTCTGAGCCAGTTACGTAGCTCCAATTTGATCATTGCCTTGGTGATTGTCAGGACAGGTTCCGGTCCAATAAATGGAGTCTGTGCCCCCATCGTGGCTAATCCGTCGGCATGTTCGTGGCCACTGATCCCCGAGTGGCCAGGGATTCAGTGGCGATCCTCACTTTTTATTTAAGATCTGGATTCCACATCAAAAAATACCTAGGATTTGCTCAACACATCACATAAGTGCTTTCCAGTTATTCTTGAGAAATTTTACTTCAGACTGAATAATTAACATTTGTACAGTGTCTTAAACATACCTAGTGATGCCAGTAAAACCTCCACCCCCATTCGATTGAGAGTTCGTAAAGTGAAGTGAATCTGACCACAATGCACTACCTTTTATCCTGAGCCGTAGCGCATTCATAGCTCAATAGAATGCATCTCAACTCTGGTAGAACCATAACCTACAAACTCCTGAATGCACCCCAAAAACCTCATTCCTTGTCACAGTTGCCAGTTTCATCCTCGCCCACAATTACTTCACCTTTGAGGACCAGACCTACAAACAATTGAGGGACACTGCTGTGGGAACGAGGATGGCTCCCTATCTATGACAAACTTGTCATGGGCCACATGGAAGAGGCGTTCCTCTATATGCAGCAGTTGCATCCCCTGGCTTAGTAAAGATTCATGTATGACATTCTTGTGATCTGGACTCGTGAAGAAAATTTTCCCTACTTTCTTCGAGACCTCAACTCCTCTAACCTGAAATCCACCTGGTCCTTCTCCACAATCCAAGCCACTTCCACTTTGTAGCTACCATCCCTTCCACATTAAACAATCCCTTCTCTCCTGCATAAACACCGGTGTACATATGTATCTGCTCCAGTGATGAATGCCTCGCCACCTACACCAACAATGTGCCCGTTGCTTTCCTCTCACATGACTAACCTGCAGACCTCGCCCACAAGCTCTCCTGATCACCAGTAACAATGTTCCTAACCCAGGACCCCAAAAAGGACCCAGCACCATCCCAGCTTGGAATGCCTCAACAAATTGCTTTATCAGGGCTATGACTGTCTCAAGTCATACTCTCAAATATCATTGCTCCAAAGTATTCTTCCCACACCACACAGTGTATCCTTCCGCTGCCCTCCCGACCTCCGCAACATCCTTGTCAAACCTTACATCCCAAGACAACCCTCCCTACCTAATGGTTCCTACCCCTGTAACAGACCCCGCTGCAAACCCTGTCCCGTGCATCCTAATACAATCACATACTGCAGCCCAACCCCTGGAAAAACCTACAGCATTTGTGGCAGGTCCACATATGAAACAACCGTCATCTACCAACAGACATGTGTCTATTGCTCGGACTTCTATGTTGCTATGACCACCAACAAATGGGCTGAATGCCTGAATGGTCACAGACAGACTTTTTGTCTGGGAGGTACCCAATACCCATGCCACTGGATACTCCCACGTAGCACCAGTCCCTCAGAGCCTCGGAGAGGGGAACTTGCTCTCGAACACATCCTCTCCTCCCACCATCCTCCTGGTCTAAACTTACGCTTGCCACTCCCCATCTGCCATCTCCAACTCACTTACTCATTACCTCTTCTTCCTCCCTCTCATTGTATATTGTGTGTGTGTGTGTATGTGTGTGTGTGTGTGTGTGTGTGTGTGTGTGTACACATGGACAGTTGAATGTAATTTAGATATTGTTATAATTATATAAATTAATTACTGGCTAAATTTTGATGGTAATTTTCAATAAAAAATATAATAGCCCTTGTTGTTGTTGTTGTTGTGGTCTTCAGTCTGGAGACTTGTTTGATGCAGCTCTCCACAATACCCTATCCTGAGCAAGCCTCTTCACTCCACATAAGAACGGCAGCCTACATCCATTTGAATCTGCTTACTGTATCCATCTCTTGGTCTTCCTCTGTGGTTCTTACCCCACACACTTCTCTCCAAAGTTAAATTCACAATTCCTTGATGTCTAAGAATGTGTCCTACCAATCTATCCCTTCTTTTAGTCAAGGTATGCCAAAAATTCCTTTTCTCCCCAATTCTGTTCAGTTCCTCTTCATTAGTTACGCAATCCACGCACCTAATCTTCAGCATTCGTCTGTAGCACCACATTTCAAAAGCCTCTATCCTCTTCTTGTCCACGCTGTTTATCGTCCATGTCTCACTCCCATACAAGGCAACACTCCATACAAATGCCTTCAGAAAGGACTTCCTTAGGCTTAAATCAATATTCGATGTTAACAAAATTCTCTTTTTCAAGAACGCTTTTCTACCCATTGCCATTCTGCATTTTATATCCTCTGTACTGCGACCATCTTTTTGTTATTTTACTGCCCAAGTAACAGAACTCATCTACCTCCTTTATTGTTTCGTTACCTAATCTAATTCCTTCAGCATCACCTGATTTTCTTACACTGCACTCCATTACCCTAGTTTTGCACTTGTTAATCTTCATCTGATATGCACCTTTCAGCACACTGTCCATACCGTTCAATTGTTCTTCCAGGTCCTTTGCTGTCTCTGACAGAAATACTATGTCGTCGGCAAAACACCCCTTATCATTTATGAATTGTGAAATTTCCTTCAATGCAAGTTTTTTGTAAGTAAGCAAACTTTAAAGATTGCATCATTTTAATTCTTATAAATAGACTCATGCACTTTAAAGTTTAAACTGAACAGTTACCTTCAAGGAATTAAGTAAATTCCTGTGTTTGTTGATGTTTCTACTTAGGCTGCTTGTGTGCATAGGATTGCTATATTTTTGATTTTATCTGTTACTGCTATTTTGTTACAATGTAAAGTAAAGATTTGTTCCACGATCACGGAACTTGCTCTTCGAGTTTTCCTGAAGAACATGATAAACGCTAAACTGTGAGGTTGGGGCACACCGTAAGCCACACCGGAACTGCTCAGCTAGGAAATCCACTGCCTGCACGTTGAAAAGATCTGGGTTTTTGAGTACTGATCAGTCACGAAGTTTTAAACTGCTAGATCATTGGAAACTGGTACCCACTGCATTGCAGATCTAAATCCAAAGAGGTATTTGCCCAGAGAGGGCAACTGGGGTATACCCCTTAAAACGTTACTAGGTTATTAAGTAATTACAGTTCAGTCATTCTACCAATTTCAAACATATCAAATGCGATACTCAGCTTTTCAACATTATGATGTTTGGGGGTTCTGCTCGCTGCAAAATTATTCACCTGGGGCGTCTTGGTAGAAATAAATACTCGTAGGTACAATTTTTCACTTATTATTTAATTTCCAATCAAACTGCTTCTTATTCCAGCAAAACATTACAACTTCTTATCTTGCGTACACAATTCACCAGAATGTAAACGATAGTACTTCCACAGACTGACATAGATTCCACAGCACTTTACAAACGTCAAAACTCGAACTCCCCCATGCAAGGCCTTGTGGGAAATATATAACATTGACAATAATGACATTACATTATGTATTGTTCATAACAATTGAATATACTAATTTACAATTAACGAACACACAAGTAAAACATTTCATGTACACAAAAATAATCATAATATAAAGATGAAAACTATACATACAATAATTTTAGATGGCACATATCTTTTTAAGTCTTAATCTCGGTCCTTTTTGTTTGACAACAAAACGCAACATTGAACGTCAGTTAATTAGTTAATGAGTACATCATACATGTTCCTAACTTATATTGAACTATCAAATATCTTGGCAATTCTCAAATTAGACTAAAAATCTCAGCTCAGTCAATATATACAAAGAATTACAATACTGAAATCTCGACTGTGGTCCTAGTATTTTTAATTGTCAGTTTCCACTTCTTTCACCTCTGGCAGTATTGCTCATGTGAAAAATACCGAGAAGCACCGTGGTTCGGAACCCACGTTAAACTGTAGGTCCCCCTATAACTGGCTGGGTAAGTCAGTTCCAAGGTCGGAGGGAGGCAACGGCATACCACCTCCAAACAGGACCATGCCTAGTAAAGCACTGTGGTGTTCAGACGAATCTTCCGATTGCTGACTGCTTTACCTTCTTTCTTTTTTTTTACATTAATTAACACAATTAGCTGGTCAACACAACTTGTTTATGAGCCTAGCATATATACAATGCTATTTATTTTCATGTCTTTTGGACTTACATAAAGTTTCTACAATTCGTCTGTCTCGTTCTTGAAATAACGTACAATGACGAAACTATTGTGTACAGAACTGTCTGGAAAGAACATATATGAATCTCTTAATTAATTAAATCTATCACTTGTTAACTAATCCCAGTATCACCGAGACACTGCCCTACACTGATTCCGAGGCTGGCTATTTCGTTTGTAACTAACTTGACGCACAACATGTATCACTGTTAGACCACACGATTCCGGGTCCGACGCAGACGGTATCGTACGATAGCATTGAGATGAGAGGGCCAGCAGTATCGTCACACCCTCGAGCAGCGCACACGAAGGGGCGCCAAATTGTCTCCAAGGCAAGACGACACGTGACTGACGGTGGGGAGAGGGGGTGCCAATAAGAGGAACGTCACGTCACATGTACGCTTGTGCTCCAGTCGGGGTCTGTGCTGCCTGCTGACACTTGCGCCCCCTGGGTCCGCAGCTGATGCCGCTGTACGTGGTGGACACGATGAGCGGCATCCCGGGCCTGCCGGGGCTCTTCGTCGCCGGCATCTTCAGCGGCTCGCTCAGCACCGTCTCGTCAGCCGTCAACTCCCTGGCCGCCGTCACGCTGGAGGACTACGTCAAGGTGAGCCGATCTCTGAGGCTGTCAACAGCTACAACACGAGTTTGTTGGCTTGGGCCAACACGAATTGTCAGTTCCTGGGATACATACTGAGAAACACAAAAGTAAAAATAGAAAGTCTTTCTTATTCAGTGGTTTGAAATATCCCTCGAGTACAACTCCAGTTTCCCTGGTATATTCGGATCGACATCTGAGCTTTACCTACAGTTATTTTCTATAGCAAACCATCTAGGGGGCTCCTAATATCGCCAACATTTATATAGGCGACACACAAGGAGTTCTAGACAAACTGAAAAGGCTGTGAGAATGTGTGTTGCCACCGCCTCGCCCCACTCTGCCCATATTAAATATGGCTGAGAAGAGACATTGCACAATGCGAGGGTGAAGGTCGGGGTGAGAGTTTAAAATAGGGAAAGTTTAATTTTTAAAAACTCACAACCACCAACTGCGAACCATATTCCTAAACATGCAAAAACACTGGAACTGTGATTGCTGCTGTTTGACTCGTTTTCTAGGGGATGATATCACAAGTTCGCGGCTTTCCTTTCCTGCATACGATTAACAAAAAATTTCATAATAAAGTAATGTTCATGAGAGAAAAGGGTGTACTAACTACTATTTTTGAAAACACGTGAAAGTTCACTTTATGTTGTTTATTACACCATATTAGAACCCTGTGGCTGATATGTCTGTACGTCGACACATTTATCAAATAAAGTCATAGCTCGTGAGCCCCCAGACAAAATGAATATTTGTCGCAAAATGCTTTCACACCATGTGCCTGTCTCAAACACCGTTTATGTTCATGCCTATGCAACGACACGTGTTACATTAATAAAATACAGTCACTTTAATTCAATTCGATGCACACCTTGTTCCACCGGCTAAATATTCACAAACACACAGTAGCACTCGATTTAACTTGGTACAGTCTACGCCGAGCAACCACACTTAGCAATTACCACACTAAAATCTATAGTCCCCACCTGGAGATCCACATGCCGACTGTGCAGAGCGACGCCGCCCGGCCAGCCACCCCACTCGCTCCCGACTCGTCACTTCCTGCCCTCGCACGCGCGGGCACGTGCGCGCGACAAAAGTCCAACTGCCGGGGTTTTTTCCCTACGTCATCAATTTCCCCATGTGAGCTGTTCTAACCAATTTCAAACGTACAGCGCTCAGCCAACACATTTCTAAAACTTCACTTAAAATCAAAATAATTACACTACACATTAAATAAATGTCTTCTTACGTTTTTATATTGGTATAAACATCCATTGTAGTATTTATCACAATCGTGCAATTCCTTATATCACAGATAAGTGATTTAACTGAATACTTCAAGATAAAATACACAAGATTAATTGAAAATAAAATGAGAAATAGTTAATATATTACTTTTATAAACAAACTTTGCCATGCTAGTTGTGTAACTGTCTTGTATTCATTAGTAATTTATTACTTTTCATTGTCAATTAAACATATTACGTCAGATGTGACTATATCAGCTAATGTATTGTTTATTTATCAGCAGGCCATTTTGTAATGAGGGCCTTAAAGGTTCCTAACTGCATCGTATTACTTCAAATGCCAGTAGTATTAGAATATTTTATTTCACGCTGTGCACTGCACTGTGCCTGGCACTCGCCATTGTCCCTCTCTCCCCTCACCGGAAACGAACTGTAAAATCCTAAGTTGGAACAAGCCACCAACGTCGGCCTGCTCGCTGGCCTCCCGTCAGCTACAAGCACACAGCAAATCTCAACGTGGAGAATTTCTACCTATGGCCTAACTATAAATGTTGTCACCCAACTGTGTACATACATTGCTACCATAATTAATAAGATTAAAATTGTGTAACGTTTAGTGCATTGGCATGGTCAATGTTTGCAGTGAACTTCATACTGTTTAATTATCAAATGCTATTAATTAGCAATATTTCTATTGGGCGGTAATCTCACAACACCCTTTGATGGTGTTTATGATCCCCAGTTTCTAAGTGACACCTGATGTTTATATGCCTGATTTGCTATGTTCAATTGCAATTTTTTAATCCCCCCTCTCTCCCCCCCCTCTCTCTCTCGCACTCTTTCTCTTGTGCACTCCCTCTTCCTCCCTCCCTCTTCCTCCCTCCCTCTTCCTCCCTCCCTCTTCCTCCCTCCCTCTTCCTCCCTCCCTCCTTCCCTCTCCCTCCCTCCCTCTCCCTCCCTCCCTCTCCCTCCCTCCCTCTCCCTCCCTCCCTCCCTCTTCCTCCCTCCCTCCCTCTCTCCCCACCCTCTCTCCCTGTCGCTCTCCCTCCCTCTCTCTCCCTCTTTCTGTCTCTCTCTGTCTCTGTCTCTCACTCTGTGTGTGTCTGTCTGTGCATAAATCAGGTTTTAGGGGAGGTTATTTATTTCGTTACCTCAAGTTACTTTTCTCACCAAAAAAGTAGTATAGAGGCTGATTTCCACCTGTGCTCTTCGCCTGTAACACCCTCGGTGTCAGCAGGCGATATCGCTGTTTATTTTAACAAACTCATACTCGTATTAGCTCCATATGTTAAAGATATTGAATATAACGTGAGGACTGGAATTACAATATTTGCCACGGCCGGGACTCCAAACTGGGACCTCTCGCTTACTGTTCAGTCACTTATCGAGTCAGCCACCTGGCCTGCCCTAAAGCATGTCTCTATTAACAGCACAGACTTCAAGTGTGCCTCGAGTCACTTTAGTACATTCCGTGCATTTGCATTATCCGTAAGAGCACAGTGGCCGACTGGACACTGAACAGGAGGTACCAGATTAGCGTCCCAGCTGTGGCACACACTTTAATTCAGTATGAGCCTGCGTGTGTTGAGACCCGGTGTCTGTCGGGTGTGCGGCAGCCGGTGTACGCGCGGTGTCGCGGCCGGCCGCTGGCGGAGGCTCGCTCGCCGCTGGTGGGCAAGCTGCTGGCGCTGGCGTTCGGCCTGCTCTTCCTGGCGCTCGCCTTCCTGGCGCAGTTCCTGGGCGGAGTGCTGCAGGCCAGCCTCACCATCTTCGGCGCCGTCGGCGGGCCCGTGCTCGGCTTCTTCGCGCTCGGCATGTTCCTGCCGCACGCCAACCAGCCGGTACGTAGCCCTCACCTGGCTGCCGACTGGCGTTAGCAGTGTATCGTAGATAATGAATTGATGCTAAATCACAGAGTTTGTAACACACAGTTCAAGAAAAATTGATTATCTGATTGCTTAGAATGGGATATGAGGCTGGTCAGTTCAAATTTGTGGTGCAGTGGTAACACATTGGACTCATTTGGGAGATGATTTTTTTAAATGTCATTTCTATAAATGCTGGAATTGATTCCTTGAAAGGGAACAGCCAGTTGCCTTCCACATCCTTGCCAAATCATCGGAGTGTAAGCTCTGTCTCTAATGACCATGCTGTTCGTGAGATGTTAAACCCTAAGCCTCCTTCCCTTCCAATCAAACAGATGGAAAGCTGTCATGGAATGCCGAAATTCAGGAGCTTGTCATAAAGTAAATGCTGTGTTGTTTACCATAAGGACAGTATCTGAAATAGTGTCTCTTGCATATTTTCAATCGCTTATAACATGTTATTTTTTGGGATAACTCCTCTGATTCAAAGAACCAATTTATTGCATAGAAACAGGCAGCTGTAGAGCTTACGTCACACACTTTAAAAAGAATTTTTAAAGAAAGCTAGTCACTATGGGCTGTACGGAGGAATCAGGCATTGCCATCTAGTAGCCACAATTACAGTTAGACCACTCTACAGAAAAAACAGAACTGAAGAAACATATATCACTGTTAGACCACACGATTCCGGGTCCGAGCAGACGGTATCGTACGATAACATTGAGATGAGAGGGCCAGCAGTATCATCACAGTGCAATGACCTCCTTGCCGCAGTGTTGCCTCGAGAATGGCAGGGTGTTCTCCTGTACAAACTGAGCAGTTTGCTCAATAGACTAATTTTGGCAGATCCACCAATAACTGGAGGACCTGCCATCTCAGCTACAGACAGTCGTTAACATAGCACAGTATGACAGCGTGCGGCCCCTCTGCAGCCAGATAAGCCGTGCCGGAGCTACTCCCGGTAGCTCCCATTGCTGTTCGTGTTGCAGGGCGCCATCGCCGGCCTGGCCTTGGGGCTGGCCTTCTCGCTGTGGGTGGGCTTCGGCGTGCCGCGGCCCGCCGCCACCAGGCTCCCCGGCAGGACCGACGGCTGCGACTTCAACGTGACTGCCGCGCCGCCGCCGCCCCTCAGGGATCCGAGGTCAGCCCCGGCAGCTCTGCCAGTACTGCTGCACTCTCTGGTATTCACCTAGCCTGCAAGCGTTTGTCACCAATTTCATTTACAGTTGCACACACTTGCAATATCAGGTCTCAGATGGTTACACAGGATAATTGACAAGGCATGGAAATCGGCACAGGCTACCTCTGACTGGACGTAAGTGGTAATTGCACCAATTTTCAAACATGGAAATAGGAAAGATTGTAACAACTGTCGAGGTATCTCTTTACTTAGCGTTGTATGCAAAATATTCTCAGGTATTGTTGAAAGGAGAGTGCGAGTATTAATTGAGGACAAGGTAGATGAAAATCAGTGTGGGTTTAGGCCTCTTAGAGGCTGTCAGGACCAGATCTTTAGCTTACAGCATGTAATGGAAAAGTGCTATGAGTGGAACAGGGAATTGTATATATATTTCATAGATCTGGAAAAGGCTTATGACCGTGTTCCTATGAGGAAGCTACTGCCAGTCTACAAGATTATGGTATACGAAGCAAATTTCTGCAGGCAATTAAAGGGCTTTACGTAGACTGTCAGGCAGCAGTTAGAGTAGATGGCAAATTAAGCTCATGGTTCAGGGTAGTTTCAGTGGTAAGACAAGGCTGTAACCTGTCACCACTGTTGTTCATACTATTAATTGATCATATGTTGAAACAGTAGACTGGCAAGGCGGGATTAAAATAGGTCAAAACAAAATACACAGTCTCGCATATGTGGATGACTTGGGGGCTGATTTGATTCAAAGGTTGCAAACTAATATTTCAGAGCTCGATCAGAGGTGCAAGGATTATGATATGAAGATCAGCATCTCCAAAACGAAAGTAATGTCTCTGGGAAAGAGATTTAAACAGATTCAGTGTCAAATGGGAGGAACAAAATTAGAGCAGGTAGACAGTTTCAAGTGCCTGGGATGCATTTTCTCATAGGATGGCAACATAGCCAAAGAACTGAAATTGAGGTGCAGCAAAGCTAATGCTGTGACTGCTCAGCTAAGATCTACTCTCTTCTGCAAGAAGGAAGTCAGTACCAAGTCTATCTTTCGAGCAACTTTATGTATGGGAGTGAAAGTTGGGTGGATACAAGTTACCTTATTCATAAGGTAGAGGTTACAGATATGGAAGTAGCAAGAATGATTGCAGGTACTAATAGATGGGAACAATGGCAGGAGGGTGTCCATAATGAGGAAATCAAAGAAAAACTGGGAATGAACACCATAGATGAAGCAGTTAGAGCGAACAGACTGAGACGGTGGGGGTCATGTTACACGCATGGGAGACGCAAGGTTACCTAAGAGACTCATGAGCTCGGCAGTGTAGGGTAAGAGGAGTCGAGGTAGACCAAGGAGAAAGTACTTAGATTTGGTGCAGAATGATTTTGAAGTAAAAGGCATAACATCAGACGAGGCATCGATGTTAGCATTGAATAGGGGAACATTGAGGAATTTTATTAGAGATACTATGCTCCAGACTGAACGCTGAAAGGCATAATCAGTCTCTAATGATGATGATGAAGATGATGTTGCAGTTGTAGAGTATTTTTTTAAAGACACACACACACACACACACACACACACACACACACACACACACACACACACACACTTAAAAAATTTCATACAGTTACAGAGGGACAAAGTTTCACTGTCCACAAATGGCCTCATCTTCATGGGTTTTTGTACATGTATATAGCATTGGATTACTCTTTACAAAATGCACAGTCTCGGAGCTTCTCCAGAAAGCTGTGCCGAACACCTTGCACTGTAGTTGGCGAATTGTGCCTGTGGTACTTTTTGACTCATTAAAGTAATCTGTAATGAAGTGTGCTGCTCTCCTTTGTACTTGCTCCCAGCACACCCAGTACAGCTGTCTCTGCGTGTTTGCAGCGAGTACTTCTACCTGTACCGCGTGTCCTACCTGTGGGTGGTGGTGCTGGGCTTCGCGCTGACGCTGGCGGTGGGCGCGGCGGCCTCGTGGGCGGCGTCCGCCTGCGCGTGCCGCCACCTGCCGCCGCCAGACCCCGACCTGTTCGTGCCGCCGGTGCGCCGGGCGCTGCTCAAGGCCAGGGCGAGCAGGGTGAGTGCCGGCCCAGAACTGGCCACGCGCACCTACTACCGGCAGCACTACTACGTCTACATCTACATGGGATACTCTGCAAATCACTTTCAAGTCTCTGGCAGACAGTTCATCGAACCACCGTTACACTATTTATCTCCAATTCCATTCTCGAATAGCGCGCGGGAAGAAGGAACACCTGAATCTCTCCGTTCGAGCTCTCATTTCCCGCATTTCATTCTGATGGTCATTTCTACCTATGTAAGTGGGAGTCAACAATATATTTTCGCATTCGGAGGAGAATGTTGGCGATTGGAGTTTCGCAAGTAGCCCACGCCGCAGCGATAAGCGCCGTTGTTGTAATGATTCCCATCCCAGATCCTGTATCATTTCCGTAACGCTGTCTCCACTGTATCGCGACAATACGAAACGAGCTGCCCTTCTTTGGACTTCCGATGTCCTCCGTCAAACCCACCTGATAAGGATCCCACACTGGGCACCAATACTCCAAAAAAGGACGGACAATCGTAGTGTTTGCAGTTTCTTTTGTAGTTCTGTTGCATGTTTTAAGGGTTCTGCAAATAAAACGCAGTCTCTGGTTCGCCTTTCCCACGACATTATCTACGTGTTCTTTCCAATTTAAGTCGGAAGCAAAACATGCACGCTGTGGCGCTTTTTATTGCACATATATTAAAGCCACATTATGTATACTTCACCTTCGGTTGTTCAATGGTAGATGTTTTAATAGCTCGTACGTTTCGTAGCATCAGTTTAATAAGTCATGGTTGCAAAATATTAACACCAATTATTTACCGAAGGATGGAAAAGCTGGTAGAAGCCAACCTCGGGGTAGATCAGTTTGAGAAATGTAGGAACTCGGGAGGCAATACTCACTTTACGGCTTATCCTAGAAGATAGATTAAGAAAAGGCAAACCTACATTTCTAGCTTTTGTAGATTTGGAGAAGGCTTTTGACAATGTTGATTGGAATAAACTCTTTCAAGTTCTGAAGCAAGCAGGAGTAAAATATAGGGAGCATAAGGTTATTTACAACTTGTACAAAAACAAGACAGCGGTTGTCAGAGTTGAAGGACATGAAAGGGATGCAGTGGTTGGAAAGGGAGTAAGACAGGGTTGTAGTCTTTCTCCATTTTTATTCAATTTGTACATTGAGCAAGCTATAAAGGAAAGCAAGGAGAAATTTGAAGAAGGAATTAAAGTTCAGGGTGAAGAATTAAAAACATTACCTTTTGGCCGACGACATAGTAATTCTGTCAGATACAGCAAAGGACCTGGAAGAGCAATTGAACGGAATGGACAGGGTGCTGCAAGGTGCATATAACATGAACATTAACAAGAGCAAAAGTAGGGTAATGGAGTGCAGTGTAAGAAAATCAGGTGATGCTGAAGGAATTAGATTGGGAAACGAAGCAATAAAGGAGGTAGATGAGTTTAATAACCTTACGCTCCCTATATTTTACTCCTGCTTGCTTTAGAAGTTGAAAGAGAAGTAATCGAAATAACATTAAAATAATCAAAAGCTTGCTTGCTTGTTTACATAGGAATCCAATAAATCTATCACGGCATCATTAGAAGCGTGTGTGGCTCGTAGCCGGTAATGCAAACGCGGAAATCTGGAAGCACGTACGTGTGCCTATCACTTATACTCCTTCCTGAGTGGCTACCAGAGTGTACAGCTTTATTAGACGACTAGCCGAACCCCCGCTGCTTCGCATGCGTAGGCTGGTTGGTCTGCACCAGCTGTTTCTTTTTAATCCTGATGAAGAATACATACCTTAAGTTTCGTAGCTGTACCTTGAAATTTGAGTTAACAGCACCATATTTCTGAAAATCAATTTTTGCATCTCGTATTTCATCCCCTTATTGGTCGAATTTCCAAAAATACCGAAACACGCGTCATTTAAATTCGAACCCTGAATTAAAATCCGAAATTTTGTAGTTCTAGCTTCAAAATTGCCTAAATAGCTACGTATTTTTTTTTTTTAAAAAAAAGGGCAAAAAAACGTTGTATCCCCTATTTCACCTCCTTACGGAGGGAATATCGAAAAATCGCTTCTTAAATGACGCCTACAGAGTAACGTCAACACCCTCCACATATTTCTAGTTTCTATCTTCAGTGGTTTGGGCTGGGCGATGATGAGTCAGTCAGTCAGTCAATCGGGACACTTCCATTCATATATAGAGACGGCAGTTTACAACAACCCATAATAGGACGCTAGGTGGAGCACGCGCCACAGCGTAAGCGGCAGCGAAAGTGTTAAGCTAGTACCAAAAAAAAAAAAAAAAAAAAAAAAAAAAAAAAAAAAAAAAAAAAAAAAAAAAAAAAAAATCCTTAGATGTAGACCTAGCATTTTATTTATTTTTATAACTAATAGATCAAAGTCAGACAATCACATTATCAATATCAATTAAAAAAAACTGGATTCCTTGTTTACCCCCACAGTCCAAAACTCCTGTGTATTTATTTATTATGATTTATTTTTAAGATTTGAAAATTCGGTCCGAGTGTAGCTTACAACATAATACTCATTTTCATCTACCTGAATTTTTAGAATATTAATTTCATTCGACAGATTTGTTTAGTTTAATCTAATGCAGTAACTATTCATTCTAAGTTCTTGATTGCACTCCAAACCTGGCCTTACAACTGTCATATGTAACACCATCTATAATTATAGTGCAGAATTATTAACAATGCACTTAAATATATATATATATATATTTATTTATTTATTTATTTATTTATCAGCATTATCAGTTTGTTTGTAATAGTAAGGTAGTTTCTGTTCGCAGCTTATATTCAAATTTATTTCTCGTTTTATCCTTCACACAGTGTATATTCTTGTGTTACTGTTTAGTTTTTAAGTTGATGACTGTAATGACACAATGTGAAAGAAGTGTTATACTGTGTATATCGATCTAAGTGGAGTCATTTGTCATCTCTTCCCATATTGTATGTAAACATTGTAACTTCTTTGACACAGCAGTAAATACTCTGAAGATGAATGAATCTTTCAGTCTGCAACGGAGTGTGCACTGGTATGAAACTTCCTGGCAGATTAAAATTGTGTGCCGGAACGGGGACTCGAACCTGGGACCTTTGACTTTCGCGGGCAAGCGCACTACCGACTGTGCTATCCCGACACGACTCACAATGCCGCCTCACAACTTTACTTCCGCCAGTACCTCGTCTCCTACTTTCCACAGTCGGTAGTGCGCTTGCCCGCGAAAGGTCCCAGGTTCGAGTCCTGGTTCCGGCACACAATTTTAATCTGCCAGGAAGTTTCACTCTGAAGATGGCTTAATAAGTGGAAAACCGGTTAAGTAAACAAAAATAAACTTGTAGAACACACACACACACAAATTGTGTGCGTTTTTTTTAAATTTAGTATAATATAAATGTGGAATATTAGGGCATGTTACCACGACCAACTGCGGTATCGTACGTTACATTAATCCAAACGAACGAGACTTTCCAGGCGATATACATTACAACGCGCATGCGCAACACATTGAGGTGAGATCAGCATCTGCAGGCAGTGTGTGACTGTTGGGCAGGGCTCGAACCCGGTGCAGCTGACGCACGTGGCCAACGGTGTGGGGCCGGCCGGCGACGCCAAGAGCCAGGAGGAGCCGCTCAACGGCGGGCGGGACACCCCCCTGTGAGGCTGCGAGGCGGCAGCGCCGGGGCCAGGAGGTGAGCGCTTCTCATACTAGTCGAGGTACGTCCCGCAGTGGCGCTTCACATTCTGAAAAACATTAACGTCCAATCGAAATATCCACGGGTGTCCTGCCGGTTCCCTTCGAGCAGCCGTAGCGTGCGGATCTCCGTGCCGGCGCGTTTCCAGGCGCTCAGTCCGTCAGGTCACCTGATGATGGCGACATGTGTGATCGCCGAAATATTGTGCCCGTTGGACTCTATAGACCGGCAGTACACCCGTGGATATTTCGATTATCAAATACGCCGGGAGAAACTCAAGAATCACATTAACGTCCAAGTCTGCAGGTCTGGAGTGTAGGATTGTATGGGAGTGAAACATGGACGATAAGGAGTTCAGTCAAAAAGATGGTAGAAACTTTTTGAAATGTGGTGCTATAGATGAATCATGAAAATTAGATGGGTAGATCACGTAACTAATGAGGAGGTGCTTAACCGTATCGGGGAGAAAAGGAGTTTCTGGCATATCCTGACTAAGAGAAGGAATAGGTTGGTTGGGCACATTCAGAGACGTCAAGGAATTGTCAACTTAGCATTAGAAGGAAACATGTGGGGTAAAAATCGTAGAGGGAGACCGAGGGACGAATACAGTAAGCAGATTCAAAAGGATGTAGGTTGTCGAACGTATTCTCAGGTGAAGAGACTTGCACAGGACAGGGGTAGCATGGAGAGCTGCATCAAACCAGTCTGTAGACTGAATACCACAACATACTTTTTTCAAACATTATAAATTTATAGTCAATACTGATTCAGAAAGTAGCGTTTTACTCGCTTGAGGTAATGAGTGCTGCAGACAAGCAAACTCAGATCGATTCCATATTTCTAGATTCCTGAAAGACTATCGACACTGTACCTCACAAGTGGCTTCTAACCAAACAGCATGGTTATGGAATGTTGTTTCAGTTCTGACACTGGATTCAAGATTTCCTGTTAGAGAGGACAGTACGTAGTAACTTGAGGTGTAACCGTGTTATCCTTCCCTGTTGTAATGTTTTACTATAAAAGGTAAAGCAGTCAACAATCGGAAGATTGGTTTGAACACCACAGTGCTTTACTAGGCATGGTCCTGTTTGGAGGTGGTATGCTGTTGCCTTCCTCCGACCTTCGAACTGACTTACCCAGCCAGTTATAGGGGGACCTACAGATTAACGTGGGTTCCGAACCACGGTGCTTCTCGGTATTTTTCACATCAGCAACACTGCCAGAGGTGAAAGAAGTGGAAAGTGACAGATAAAAATCCTAGGTCCTGGCGGGGATCGAAACCGCGACCTTTCAATTTGTAGTCTGGCACGCTACCACTGTCCAACCGAGGCGCACTGAATTCTTAAGTAATTACAGTTCTTTTCTACCACTTCCAAACAAGATACTCATCTTTTCAACATTACGATGTATGGGGGTTCTGCTCGCTGCAACATTATTCTCCTGGGGCGTCGTGGTAGAAATAAATACTCGATATGTGCAGTTTTTCACTTCTTGTTTAATTTCCAATCAAACTGCTTCTCCACCAAAACATTACAACTTTCAAACATACACAATGCAACAGAACTTAGCTGGTAGTACTTCCATTTTAAAACATCAGACTGACATAGCTTCCAGAGCACTTCAGAAACGGCAAAACTCGAACTCCCCCACGCAAGGCGGTGAGACAAATATATAACATCGGCAATAATGACATTACATTACGCTTTGTTCATAACAATTGAATATACTAATTTACAATTAACGGACACATCAGTAAAACATTTCATGTACACAAAAATAATCACAATATAAAATTAAAACTATACATACAATAATTTTGGATGGCGTAAATCTATTTAAATAAAAATCTCAGTTTTTTTTGTTAGACAATAAAGCGGAATGTTAAATGTCAATTAATTTGTTAATGAGTCCATCATACATGTTCCTAACATATATTGAAGTATTAAATATCTTTGCAAATCTCAAACTAGATTCTAAATCTCATGTCAGTCAATATATACAAAGAATTACAATAATCAAATCTTGACTACTACATTAATTAACACAATTAGCTGGTCAACACAACTTGTTTCAACCTAACCTATATACAATGCTATTTATTTTCATGACTTTTTGTTTTACATGAGTTTCTACTCTTCGTTTATTTATTGAAATAACATACAATGACAAAACTGTTGATTATATAACTGTCTGGAAACGTCTTATACAAATCTCTTAATGAAATCCATCACTCGTTTTAATCACAGTATCACCGAGACAATGTCCTACACTGATTCCTAGGCTGGCTATTTCGTCTCTAACTTCACACGCAACATGTATCACTATTGAACCACACGATTCCGGGTCCGACACAGACGGTATCGTACAATAACATTGAGATGAGAGGGTCTGCAGTATCACCACAAGGTTCTAATTAATACACACAAATTTTTCATACTAAAAATGTATATGCCTATAACCACCATGATTTTGCTTCTCTCTCTACAAAAACTAAGTATGTGTAACACCACATCACAACTACAGCATTAGAATCACCATATTCCAACATTTTTCATCGTTACGTATTTTTAATTATTTGTTTAGAGGCAGAAATTTCAATGTTTCAAAATGTTTAGTAAATTTCAATTTAGATCAGAGTAATTCAGAATCACAGTATCCAGGGAATACGTAGGTCGAAACACCTGGTATATCAAAGATCATTTGTCAGGTTGCTATTATAAATAGTACCTGCAGTTCAATTATTCTGTCTCTACATTACTTTCTCTATGTTACTAGATCTCGAAGTGTGATAGCTCTCCCTGATTAGTTTCGAAGTATTATACACGGTTTATTTCGAAGATAGGAAGGAACCAAGAAAAAGTATTTATTTATTAATATAAACTTTCATATCGTGATCATACGCAAATGCGAACATTATCTTTGGACTTTGATCGGGATAGGCTAGGACAGAAGAGTTAGAAACTTCTGCCTCCCGTAATAAACTCATTAATATTTGTGATTTTGGAATTTGAACTCATTGTCAAGTTTAATGAAATAACTTTTAAAAAACGTATCTGGAAGAGTTAAAGTATGTAAGCAATGTAACAGGATCCAGAGACTTTAATATAAATGAGACTTTGACGAATATAATTACGCATTGTGAAGTCAAAGTGTTTTCTGTGAAAGTGATTTTGTTGTAAATATTAAATTCAAAATAGAGAATCTGTGATACTTACAAGTCTTAAACAATTATTCAATTCCCTAATATTGTCCAAGAAGATTCTAAAAGTGAACATATATCTGTGAAATTCGTAAAGAATCAGTTAATATGTGAACGAAAGCATCTAACAGTTTAGATTAGAAGAAACTTCTAATGAAATTTTTTCTAAAGAATAATTCGACAGAAAGGAAAATATATATATATATATATATATATATATATATATATATATATATATATATATATAAATATTTTTATTTTTATTTATCCCACCGGGAAAGTTTCCCTCTATAATATATATATATATATATATATATATATATATATATATATATATATATATATATATATATATACACACACACACACACACACCCGCGGTTGTGGTGGTAGATAGCCCTTGGTCTAATGATGTTAGTAAGGGAATTTGGTTGCGGTGCATGGCAGTGGGTGAGTGTGACGAGCAAAAATTCGCTAAATATGCAATAAATACTCTTAGGAAAAGCTATATACTCTGTGACTTACGAACTTTACGGTACGAGTCAAAATCTGTTTATTCTTTCAGTCGTCAGACAATGCGGTCCTTTCAGACTTTAATAACGACGAGGAATATCAAATACGCAATTTTTTAAAATAGATCACATGTTTCCGCCAACCACACATTACCGACTATGAACAGAGACACAAAACAAAGATAAAAATCCAGATAGACTCAAAGATAAAAATACTCGTGGAACATTGATCACTGTCGTGGAAGCGTGATGGAAACACAGACATACATTAATGAATGTCTCTTAGGCCATAGATATTGATATGCCTGTACCAGTAAGCTCACTGGTCTGTGCTAATCAGTGATCTCTGATACATATAGCCGCGACACTCTCTGCTGTGAAAGGTGTTACCGTTTGACAGCTGGGTCAAGAAAAACTATGCGACGTAGTCCTACTCATATCCCGGCAGCCTCCTGTGATAATGTTGGCAACAGATGATGAATAACGAGAATCATGTGACATCGTCATAAGCCAATCGCGTGACACGCAAATATTTTGTCGTGAAATCAAGCATACAGCAGGAACAGCAGTATTTATCTACACTCTATGTGGTTCGGTCATCTTTGCAACGATTTTATATCGTGTTATTCATGTTGCCAACATAAAAACACGAGGCCGCCAGGATAGAAAGTAAAATTTGACCGAATCAGATACATCCGTTGTTGTCACATCTCATTATGACCAGCACTTTCACGCGAAACTCTTTTGTATAGACTCTCATGATTCACAGTCTTCCAATTCATTCCAAATTCCTATTCAAGAAGATATTTGTGAAAACTGTTACAAATCAATATTCGCACTTATCCAATATCGTTTTCAGAAATGTAATTTGCCAGCCGCTTTCGGCGCTGCTGTTGCAATGTGTAGCTTTATGAACACAACCTAACATTGAATTTACATTGTTTCGAAGCACGGACTTAAATTAATTTCACTCTTAGTATGAAAAACTTTATGAACATTCATCGTTTCGACAATGATTTCTACTTAAATTTGACATCTTGGCTAGGAGAACTGAGTTTATTGACAGAGAGATCCAAAAAGGATTGTGTTTTGCTGACCTATGTCCGGAACCTAAAGAACCATGATATACACAGGACCTTCTTTAACAACTGTTGCGAAGCACGGGCATATAAACCTAGGCTCATCTTGTGTCTTCAGGTATTACCGCTCCTTTAAGGGCTAAGAAAAAATCCAGACATGCATATAACATTCAGGTATCACAAAACACGATACTGTGTCACACCACAGTGAATGCCTTATGTGTCATTCAAGGATAATAAAACAGCCTGTAATCAAGATGGCTTTCATTGAAAAATTATGTAATATAACTGGTTGCTGTACACCATAATTTGGAAATCATTTTGTATACCTATAACATGCCTGCAGGAGTATTAGTTTTGAATAATATATAAACAAAATTAATTATGAACATGATACAGAGAGGAATTATATAATTGATGCAAAGACACCTCAAAACAGTAGACATTTATGGGTTGATTCAACATGGATGCAAATTCAAAAGATGACAGTTGTCAGAAAAGTTCCCTGCCTCATTATGAAATGTGAATTTATGTTTGTGAAAACCATTTATTTGTGATCACTCTGCTTCAACATTAATACAGTTCCCCAGTGGTGTCCCCTGACCATTGCATCTGTCAAGGAACACTTCTCAGTTGGCACTTACAGATGCTCATGCACATTGATTAAGTTGTAGTCTGGTCAAATATGCCACAAGAATTTTTTTACACATGCCAATATGGCTGTTGAAATGGAGAAAAACCTGAAGAAAATTTGGTTGTAATTTCTCCATGCACTTATCATTGAAATACTAGGAGGAACTTCAAAAATGTTTCCACAAGTTCCATGGTTGCTACTGTACTTTATAACTGCTCAATCACATTATGACATTATATTTTAAAATCTACCATCACCTCAGAATTTTTGCAATGGTACAAATTTTATGTGCAGTAAATGTAATACTGTGTTTAACAGCAAATTCGAGCACACATGATAAAGTTACATCCTGAAGGCACAGTAGTCAGAATCTTTATTCATAAACTGTTTTAATGCCCTCGATTTCTGAACTTGTTTTAGGTATGTGTCGTTGAAGGGCGGATACATTACAGAAAAGCCTGATAAATGTGAACCTCCTGTTCATCATTTCTTTAAAATTTTGATGCATGCTATAAATTGTGCCATAATGTTGCAATAATCAGGTGTACATGGTTCATGATGTGTGTCTTTGCAACACTTCTTTTCAGCCAGTAATACTATGTCCCTTCATTATTGCACTGACTATCAAAATTAATGCAAAACTTTCTCTCTCTCTCTCTCTCTCTCTCTCTCTCTCTCTCTCTCTCTCTCTCTCTCTCTCTCTCTCTCTCTGTGTGTGTGTGTGTGTGTGTGTGTGTGTGTGTGTGTGAGAGAGAGAGAGAGAGAGAGAGAGAGAGAGAGAGAGAGAGATCTTTTCTGATGAGCAAAAGCATGAGCTCTGTGTGTATGAGAGTTTTTTTCATGAGCCTGCGACAGCTCATCTTATGTCTTTGTTGTGAGCTATTAACTATCCTCATTAAATTGCCGAATGCTGGCCTGTACTTTCCACTTTTAACTTTTATGAGAAGACATGAGAGAAAGTAGACCGTGGGCATTTTGAGCATCATGTATGCATATTATAAACAAAAAGAATAGCTTTCGTGGTAAAGCAGTTCATATTATCAAAAGCTTTCTCCAAACCTGCAAAGCTAGAAATGTAGGTTTGGCATTCCTTAATCTACATCTGATGGGGCAATTATTTGAGGATGGAGCAGTGGTCAGTCATCCATACAGTTTTCAGTGCGTGATTTTTTATATTTTTTTATTTTTATTTTTATTTTATTTTTTTTATATTTTTTTTTTTTTTTGCCTCTTTACCATTAAATTTTATTTCTGCTGCCTTAATAACTTCCAGACTGAACAACTGAATTAGTATTTAGCAACTGTGACTTATTAACTTGCTGCTTAGTTATCACAACACCTGTTAGCACCTGTTATCCCCTCTTTCACTCCCTTACGGACGGAATATCGAAAAATCACTTCTTAAATGACGCCTACAGAGTAACATCAACACCCTCTACAAATTTCAAATTTCTATCTTCAGTGGTTTGGGCTGGGCTATTATGAGTCAGTCAGTCAATCAGTCAGTCAGTCGGAACACTTCCTCTTATATATAGTGATTATAACCAAATTTATTCTCTCTTTGGTTGGGCTGTAAATTACTCACAAACAGGTTATTTCAAAATGTGTAGGATGGCTAGTAAAAATGGAACAATATGAATCCCATATTTATTTTGTCGGGCCAGCAGGGCACTTGGGCTGAATAAGGGATGATCCCATAAAATATGAGATGGCTGGTCACCCTAACCTACCTTCTTTGGAATAGCAATTACTTTAAGTTTCATGCTATTGCAGTTGTTTCTTATCTTCACACCAGATGGAATAGTCTGTTATGGGTAGCTCAAATACTGAGAAAGTACTGTATACAAATAATGAAAATTTACTGTAAATAGGTTTGCTGAGCTGCTGACAGACAAGAAAATAGAGAATCACATCCACAGAACTTCAATTTTCGGCCACGGCCTTCGTCAGAAAAAGAAATGCATACATTCTTGCAATCACTCAGACAACTATACACACACAACTGTCATGTCCGTCCACTCCAGCAACACAAGCATCTAGACGGTCAGTGAGGTGGGGAGTGGAGGGGGAAGGATGCCGGGTAAAGGTGGGCATGGAAAGTTCTGCATTGCTTGGTGGATTGTAAAGGCGGGAATTTGAATTGCGGCAATGAATACAGCGAAGGGAAGGAGCAGGGAAGGATAAAAGGGAGGTGAAGGAGTGTGGGGAGTAACTGGGGGGATTTGAAATGAGAATAATAAGGAAAAATAAAGTTGGGGGGGGCGGAAAGGAAAATAAAGTTGGGGGAGAAAAAAAAGGAAAATAAAGTTGGGGGAGAAAAAAAAGAAAGTTGAGGGGGACAAAAGAAAAAAGAAAGTTGAGGTGGGAAAAAGGAAAAAGAAAGTTGAGGTGGGAAAAAGGAAAAAGAAAGTTGAGGTGGGGGGGAATAAAGTTGAGGGGGGGGGGAGGAAAAATAAAGTTGAGGTGGGGGGGGAATAAAGTTGAGGGGGGGGGGAGGAAAAATAAAGTTGAGGTGGAGGGAAATGAAGTTGAGGGAGGAGGAAAAATACAGTTGAGGTGGGGGGGGGGGAATAAAGTTGAGGGAGGAGGAAAAGTAAAGTTGAGGGGGGGAGGGAAAATAAAGTAGAGGTGGGGGGAGTAAATTTGAGGGGGGGGAGGAAAAATAAAGTTGAGGTGGGGGGAATAAAGTTGAGGGGGGAGGAAAAATAAAGTTGAGGTGGGGTGGGAATAAAGTTGAGGGGGAGGGAGGAAAAATAAAGTTGGGAAAGATAGAAAGGGATAATAAAAAATAAGTAAAAATAAAAATACTAAATTAGGGGGATATTGTAAGTGGTAATACACCGTCGTAAGGAAGACAGGGATACAGGATAATGGGTGGGGAAGGAAGGGGGAGTGGTGTGGGGATGGGATGTTATGCACAGGGTGCCTAGATAACTTCCCATCCCTGCACCATATGCCTAACATCTCCCCACCCCTGAAAACTCCCCTTACGACTGTGCATTACCACTTACAATATCCCCCTAATTTAGTATTTTTATTTTTACTTAGTTTTTATTATCCCTTTCTATCTTTCCCAACTTTGATTTTCCTCCCCCCCCCACTTTATTTTTCCTTCCCCCCCCCCCCTCAACTTTATTTCCCCCCCCTCCCCAATTTATTTGTCCCTCCACCACCAATTTTATTTTTCCTTTTCCCCCCATCTTTATTTTTCCTTATTATTCTTATTTCAAATCCCCACACTCCTTTATACCTCCCTTTTATCCTTCCCTGCCCCTTCCCTTCGCAGTATTCATTGCCGCAATTCAAATTCCCGCCTTTAAAATCCACCATGCATTGCAGAACTTTCCACCCCCACCTTTACCCGGCACCCTTCCCCCTCCACTCCCCACCTCACTCACCGTCTAGATGCTTGTTAAGATTACCTGACATCGTCTGGTCTGGAGGCGATCAATTTGTTTTTAACTTAAGTATTTTTTATATAGTGACTAAGTGCAATGTTGCACTTCTTATTTTATATCCAATTTTTTAACAAGATGACCAGATTATAATATATATATATGACCAGATGATGGTGACACAGTGCACCGAAACCGGTCGTCACTTAATAAATTGTTAGTTTGCGATCTTGGCTTCTCATTTGGAAACTATAACTAGATGCTTCTGTTGCTGGAGTGGCCGGACATTATAATTGTGTGTGTGTGTGTGTGTGTGTGTGTGTGTGTGTAGTTGTCTGAATGATTGCATGCATGTATGTGTTTCTTTTTCTGACGAAGACTGTAGCCGAAAATTGAAGTTGTGTAGATGTCATTATCTATTTTCGTGTCTGTCAGCAGCTAAGTGAACCTTTTTACAGTGAGTTGTTACCTATCGCCCATTACTGATATTCCTATCGGATTTTCCATTGTTACAGTTATGAAAATTTCTCAGTCGAGGGATACATAAAATAAAGAAGAAGCAACATTCACCTACAGCTGATCGATGTAGGGGGCATAGTAGCTCATAACAGAAAATTACATTTTGTTTTTGTTCTTGAACATCTAGCTGTTTTTCTAGCAGGAGTACAACACACACACACACACACACACACACACACACACACACACACACACACAGTCACCCAAATGGACACTCCCATGGTAACAGTAAAACATTGTTGGTAAGCTATTATTGGGAGCTGTTGCCAGAGATACTGGAGGTAGGTAAGGATGTGAGAAGGGAGTGGTAAGGAAGTAGCTGTTCTTAGGATAGAAAACTGCGTGGCTGCACAGCTAGACAAAGAGCACTGACAAAGAGTATAGGAACAGGAGTGGTTGGTAAACACAGAGAAATGGAAGTGGAGAAAAAAAAGGGAAAGGATAGAGGGGGGAAAAAGGGGGGTGGGGCAGAGGGGAGGTGGGGGAAAAAGAGGAGGTAGAAGAAAGGGGGTGAGAAAATTATGATGAAAAGTGAGAAAGGAAGTGGGGGAGAGGAGATTCATGGGAAAAAGGGTGAGAGGATAGGATAGGAGGGAGGATGGTGGTAGAAGTTAGTCATGATCTGGACAGGAGTAATGAAAGAACCTACTGCAATGTTCTGTAAGCTCTACTCGCAGTATTATATCTCCCATACCATTTTCATCTACTTCCTCTAAGTACCACTTTAGCCTTTCCTTTTTTACTTTAGTCTGTTTTGTCATTTGAGCTTTTGATGTCCCAGAGTTCAGTTTATATTTCCTTTGAAAGTCTGTTTAGTTTTTCTCTGAAAACTGTAGTGTACAACTGTGTGGCTGTGTTGCAGGTGCTGATCACTGGGTTCCCAGCCCGAGACATTCCGGCCTTCTCTGCCTAGAGGTTGCGACAGCCTGCTCTATTTATTTTCTACTTTTGTAAACGAAAAACTTGTTAAACACTCAGTATTCATCAGTTTGTAATGTTTGTGCTTTTTGTTCTCATTTCTCCTCTGCGCAGCAAATCATTGTTTTGTAAGTGAAAGAAGTCTTGTAAAGAGGTGTGTGTGTGTGTGTGTGTGTGTGTGTGTGAGAGAGAGAGAGAGAGAGAGAGAGAGAGAGAGAGAGAGAGAGAGAGAGAGAGAGAGATGTTATGGGAAACAGATAAATGGTGCTGTACTTTGCGTGACAATAATGAATGGTGTAGAAGCATCCACATTGTTACATTTTAATGTACTTAATAAAACAAAAGATTAATTATAAGCAAGACTATGTTGATAATTATTGCAATTTGGAACAAATTCTGAACAGCAAATGAGTGAAGGTTTGAAGAGACACATTTGACAGTGAATAGCAGCATAGTAGTGTTGTTGAGTGGCTTGTAAAAAGGTCACAGGTATTTTGTGCACATAGGTTTCTATTTTCTTTGCTGCATTGTAATTATTTTAGCATAATTTCTACAGTAGAAGACATTATCCTTCTGTTCCATCTGCCGAAACAGATGTTTTGAAGGTTAAACACATTTTGCAATATTTCATTTTGAAATAGAAGAAAAAAAATTCTTTACTATTTAATGTAAGCTGATTTTGGTACCTGGGTGTAATAGTGCAATTCCAAAACTGATGTGTGTACACTTCAGTCACTGGGTAATGTCAAGAGTGTAAATTATACTGTCAGACTAACACATTGTATCACTAACTGTACAGATTGAACTGAAGTTGTTACAGCTACCAGAATATACTGTATAAAAGGTGAAGAACCTGTCAAATATGATACTGCCAACATTGTACATGCACAGTATACCATGGATTTTGATGTACATTTATAGTTTTCCACTCATTTGGTCACACACTGTACATCTGTAGATCCTATTAGAGGTGGTATGATTAGCAAGTAGAAGTTGAGTTGTGAAATTTATCAGAATTTTTGTTGTTACCATCAAAGCCACATTAAGTTTAATGGCCCGTAGTTGCACTGTACTGTAGATGTAATAAAGCTCCACAAATATGTCTCCATGGATTCAGATTTTCATCAGTCACACTACAACAGGTTTATTTTGCTTCTGGAGACTAGTGAGTAGAGTCTCTTGCCAGCTTAAGGAGTATTAACACAGCTCAGGTATGAAGCCCAAATATTTTACTAACTGCTGACGAAATGAAGGAAGACTTCATTTTGTGTTTTTAATACTTGTTAATAAGATTGGCCTGACAATGGCTAGAACTCGTCACCAGAAATACAACAAAATTGTAATAGTGTGTGTGACAAAATCCGAGTCAACGAATACAAATTTGTGTAAAAGCCGCTGGAACTGTTCATAAAATTGGGTGTCCAAGTGAGCTCCATAACTTGTTTGCTTAATGTGGTTGATTAAATTCTTTTAATATTCACATAGTAGAGTCTACCATTTTATATGTGAAGAAATAATGATCTGGTTTGTAATTCCCTTCTTATCTGCACCAACTCAGTGTGTTCTTCACATCCATTTTGAGAGCTAAAGTTGCCCTACAATTTTTCTCTTTTTTGTTTTTCCTATGCCTTTATTTCTATTTTAAATTCCGTTGCCTGTATTTTACTTTCTATTCATTCGTTTCAGACCAGAGTCTTGAATAATTCTCAAATATTCATATTCTCACTTTTTCCGTATTTTATATTAGCTGCTAAAAAGGTGGAGGGAGGGGGCAGCATTGTTTTGTTGCTCTACTGGCAACACCACTCAGTTTGCAGATATGCAACATTTTTATATAACACTGTCATGTATCTACAGTTCTTCAAAATTAAAACCTGTCTAATATAAAAATTAGAACATTCTGATATTTTGATAAATTGTAGGGGCAGTTGTTTAAATACTTTTTCCTTTTTAGTTTTGAAATATTTGTGATTCCCAGTTTCCCACCTGACCTTTACAGGCACAATGATAAAGACCTCTATAGAATTAAAACTCAATTGTAAACCCTAGATAGGGATGCACAGGTTGTATGAAAATTAGTTTCACTTGTAGTTTTGCAGCTGTGAGTTTGACACGGTTTGTGCTAGTTTTCTCTTATTATTAGTTTCAAATATCATAAAGGAACAGACGTGCACATGAATGAATGAATGAATGAATTCCAGAGCCCCCAATGCTTCTGTCAAAAGTCTGGGCTTTCTGCTTTACTCAGTAGTCTTACTGTAGAGAGAGACCAAGCAAAGTGGTCCAGTGTGAAATACCAGACTTTCATTTGCGTGGGTCAAATTTGCCTCTTGCCATCCAGATTTAAGTTTTCCAGGATTTCTATAAATCACTCTAGGCAAATACCATGATTTTCTTTTGGAAGCTCATAGCTAACTTCCTTTTCCAGATAAAGCAGTCAACAATCCGAAGATTGGTTTGAACAGCACAGTGCTTTACTAGGCACGGTCCTGTTTGGAGGTGGTATGCCGTTGCCTTCCTCCGACCTTGGAACTGACTTACCCAGCCAGTTATAGGGGGACCTACAGTTTAACGTGGGTTTCGAACCACGGTGCTACTCGGTATTTTTCACATTGAGCAATACTGCCAGAGGTGAAAGAAGTAGAAAGTGACAGATAAAAATCCTGGGACCTGGCAGGGATCGAACCCATGACATTTGGAGTCGTAGTTCGGCACTACCACTGTGCTACCAAGCCACATTCTTCTCTATCATTACTAAAAAAATGGAGTATGAACACTTGTCTCTAAAGACCGCGTTGTCGATCAGACATTAATCCGTAAGCTTTCTTGTTTCCTCATAATGGACATACTGTTAGATATCTGCTACTCTTCTCCACATCTCAGTTTGGTAGTGAATGTACTTTAAAGAATTGCATTTAATGTTTCTAAGCTCGTAGGTCGTAGTCAGTTTCAATAGCTTTCACGCAACATTTCATCTCTGGCTGCAGAAGACATCCTCAGAGCCAAAGTTACCTAAAGGCTCATTCTGCCTGTTGATGCACGACTCCACTAGTCAGTGAATGGGGATAGTGCCACATGGACCACAGGTTGACATAGGATGACTGTTTTACCAATCTCTAATTCTGCTGACACTGTACCTTTTTTTAACACAAAACACTTTACATTTTGGATAGAAATTGTATTAAAAATCCTGCTCTGATCAGACTCAGTGACTTCATTGCATTTTACACTGAAGAACAGACTTCATAACTCAGGTAATATCTTTAATAACTTACCAGTGTGTTGATGCATTTCCTATGTGGGTCTCTTTCCTCATACTGCTTATATTTGTGTAGAAACTGTTGTAACTTTGGTTTTTGGACTAAGTGGCAAAGGGACCAACAACATCCAGCTAAATTTTCAGATATATCTTTTCTAAAGTGAACTTTCACAACCGTGCCCTTGATTTTTCATCGTGTTCCAGGTCATTGTTACTTTGTCGCACAGCTCTCTGTCAATAGCTGTTCCTCTTTTTTCAAGTACGATTGTGTCTGGTTATACCTGGTCTCAATAGCCATTCCACTAATCTACACTGACATCAGTTCCCACTGAATATGTGGAAAGTGTAGATATTACATTACCTGCACCATAACTTAAATATCTAGGCATTACAAAAGCACTTTTTCAAGACAGTGGCAAAAGATTTCCATCATACAATGAATTCTCTCATGGCTGGTTGTCATAGTTGCTACTGAAGCCTTCACCTTATTTGAGTGTGGTTCACAAAGTTTTAGGCCTGCGTTTTGTCCAGAGATGTTTTTCCCGAAGAGTTAGCAGTTAGAGAGGAACATAAGTACTGAAATAATTTTCTATTTTGTTGAAATATAGTTCCACAACTATACATTATTAAAAAGCCAATGAAACATGTGGACAACTTCAACAGAAAGGAAGCCATTCTCTATATGGTAGACAAAGTTATGTGAATCCCTATGTAACTGCATCAAATTTGCATGTTCTTTGTTTTTTGAAATTGTAAGAAATACAGGCAACTTCCTTGGTTTTAGCAGTTCTCACAAGCCACCATCTCTCACCATCATACCTCATTATCATTCCTAATTATCTTCCTTCCAATCGCCCCTTACTATCTTCACCAATATCAATTTGACATCCACTACTAAACATAAGTCTCCTCTACACTTCACTATGCTTTCCGGTTGTTCAAAATTACTAAAAATTTCCGGGCTGTTATGCCGTGGTCTAGTGGACTTCTTATTAAAACCCAACGTTTCGTCCTCGACTGCGGAGGACATTCTCAAGGGGGATCGTGGCTCTTTTTAATGTCCCGTGCACACCCTGGCTCGCTACTGACTGAAGGCAAACTCCGTTTACGAGGGCAGAGGTGTGATGTCAGATGTTTTTGACATGCGCGCGCAATTCGTCGTTGCCAATTGCCTCCGTCCGTTAATATCGTCCCGTGGTGGAAGACTGTTACATTTCTTCTTCAAAACGGGAATCCAGATATCATTTAGTTTCACGCTCTCCTCCAACCTATTGAAATTATTGGGGTGTTTTACAATTTCTGTAGCCTCTCTGTACAGTCTTTCGTGGTATCCATTTGTGGCTGCTAAAACCTGAGTCTTATCAAATTGAATAAGGTGGTCCCCAGGTTGAAAAACATGTTCAGCAACAGCTGATCTGTCAATCTCTCCCCTTCTACAGTTCCCCTTGTGCTCATCTAGTCGTTTTTTGACTGTTCTTTTTGTGGTACCCACGTATACGACCCCACAGCTACACGGAATCCTTTAAATTCCTGCTTTTTCCAGCGGTTTGCAAGCATCCTTTGCCGATTTCAGGTGATCCTGTATCTTCCGAGTAGGTTTGTAAATAAAGGCGACATTCCGTTTCGTCAATACGGGCCGATATTAAGAGACAGAGGCAATCGGCGACGACGAATTGCGCTCGCATGTCGAAAACATGTGACGTCACAGCTCTGCCCTCGTAAACGGAGTTTGGCTTCAGTCAGCAGCGAGCCAGGGTGTGCACAGGACATCCAAAAGTGCCACCATCCCCATTGAGAATGTCCTCCGCAGTCGGGAACGAAACGTTGGGTTTTAATAATAAATCCACTAGACCACGGCATAACAGCCCGGAAGTTTTTAGTAATTTTGAACAACTGGAAAGCATAGTGAAGTGTAGAGGAGGTTTATGTTTAGTAGTTGCTGTCAAATTGATATTGGTGAAGATAGTAAGGGGTGATTGGAAGGAAGATAATTAGGTATGATAATGAGGTATGTTGGTGAGAGATGGCGGCTGTGAGAACTGCTAAAACCGAGGAAGTTGCCTGTATTTCTTACAATTAAAAAACGAATATAGTCTCTTTAGAAAAAAACTGTTCATTGAAAACAAAGAACATGCAAATTTGATGCAGTTAAGGAGGGATTCACATAACTTTGTCTAGCATACAGAGAATGGCTGTAATGATTAAATTTCTGAATTTCTGATCAGCCTTACATACATCAGAGAAGGAAAGCGTCATATTTGGACAGCTGAAACTAAAAACCTCTATTTCCTTTCATCAAATCAAAGGCAGTAACATCACCTTCAATGCAAAGTTACAGGAGGGTAAAAAAGTCATGTCCAGAAAACAATTCTCAGTGTATTACTACGTGAAAAAAAAAAAGGAAACGTTCTGGAAGTGATATTGTACAGAGATTCCAGAGGAACATTGCAACTATGACTAAGAATCAACATGCAGTGTGTAATGGAGAACACAGTACTAAAGAAGTGAGACCACCTTTGTTGTTGGTGAATTTTGCCCATTCCGGACATGGAAGTTTACATTTCTGGTTGTTGCCTACATGCATTACTGCTGTTCCTTTATCTCCTCCCCATATTGCAGTATTGCAGCAAGTCATTCTCTGATCTCATTTTACTCTTATTATCAGTACCTCTGAGTCAGCAAAGAATCCATGTAATTCCCATTTACTAAGCTGTTCTCAATTTCATTTCTTTTCCTTTTCTTCTTAATCACGTCTCCCAAGTCACTCTGTTTCCTGACCAATTTGTCAGGTTTCCAGTCTCTCCCAGTAAACTCCTCATTGCTTTCTCTGCAACCTTCCAATTTTTGAACAGTTTTAACACATCTCCAGGTTTTACTCAAATTTAACCTTCCAACCTATTTGTATTAGACTCATTGTCATCTTGGTCTGAAGCAAGAGGCTAGTGAAATAGAAAGTTACTTTAAGTAAACCCTAACCTGGAAGCGCTGTGGAGAGCTACCACACATCCTTTTGGGAGCTACATTCTTGACTCGGGATGCATTTGTCTGCAGCTCACATTTGATTGAAGACTAGTTACTTATTACTGCTAGCCAACTTTGGCAGACTCTCTGATCAGGATGAGTGTAACAAAATTCAAAATGTTGCATGTGCAGTAATGCCATGCTCTTTCTACTGGAAATTTTAACAGTGGTAAAAAAGCCACAAGCAACTTTATTGCATAAAGAGGATTTGTAAATGCCAAAGGAAAAGTGCTGGGGCAGATGCACTTCAAATGAAATCTCAAGATTAAGCATTTCAAAAACATTCTTTAGTCTGGAAAAAAATTTTGTGCAAGTCAATTTAAGTACTTCATTCCACTCGCTCATTTGGGGAAAATTTCCCATGACACTGCTTTCTTTTATTTCTCCAATGTTGTTTAGCAATCCATTTTTAAAATATTTACAAACCACCTGTAACCTTCAAAAACCAAGCACCTCTTTTATATTTTCTCCTAAACTGTGCCATTCATTTGATTTCAGTGTTAAGCCAAAAGTCCAAATGTTCCTTAATTCATCTTTGTACAACATTATTGACATTGTATTTTTAATCTTGACAGGGTTCGAGACTTAGTAGTACAAGCTTCAGTAGACTTGGATTAACTATACAACAGATCAAATTGTAATGGTGCTCAACACATGTAGCCTGACCATAGAACACCAAGAAGAATTCTTTCTTAGTAGTCTTGGCAGTCGATATCATCTGTCACCTCAAACGTGACTATATATATATATATATATATATATATATATATATATATATATATATATATATATATATATATATATATATATATCTAATGTGTTAACTATTCTCTCCTACCCTGCCATAATAGTTTACCATCTGACACTATTACTTTTTATAGAAAGTTTTCCTTTATTGTTTATTATACTATTTCTTTCAGGCTGCTATGTTTTGTGATGTGTGAGGGGAAAAGTTCAAAAACATTTTACACTCAATGTTTCTGAATATATAACCATTGGGGGGAAAATCAAAGAGTTCTGCAGGCGTGTATGATAACAGAAAGAAGGAAGAGCCAGTTTAGGAAAAATTTGGTGCAGCTAAGACATAATGTAGTGTTGTGATTATTGTTGTATACCAATAATTTACACTCTGTTAAATTATTTGCACATAACAATGTGATATGATGACTGCGTGTGACTTATGCGTTTTTGTTGTGGGATATGGTGTTTGTGACAGATTATCTGATAATTGTAAATAATTTGACATTCTGTTACTAGCTTTAGGTTCTTTGTGTGTGCGTTTTTTTCTGTAGCAGAAAAAGTACTGTACTTATCAAACATATTGTAGCACAATACTTGAACATACAACAAAGAAAGGTGAATTAGGCAATACTGTCGTTTGTCAGTATACTGTTGCCACCACCAAAATTTCCCTGTAAGAACTTGGGAATGGGTGTAGATTGGAGTATGCTTTATAATTGTATGTGTTTCTATGAATCATTGTGAACATCTATGTTTATATTATTGCTGTTAAAAATTGTGTTTGTGTGTGTGTGTGTGTGTGTGTGTGTGTGTGTGTGTGTCACGCGTGCAATGATTGTGAATATGGGCAGACAATACCATGTGTAGAAAACACACACTTACATTCAGCTGTTAGTAAGTGCCTTTCTTGCTGTTGTTAATTTTACAGTTCACCATTGTATAAATGTATTAAATGTATAATAAGCACAACAGTAACTACACTTTCTAAATGTCTTCCAGCAACAAGGTGAGGAAGAGTGTGTTCATTGAAAAAAATTTTGTAGTGATATATGAGTGAGAGGATTTTGCAGTATTATAGTGACAACTGCTGTATACAGAAAATGTTAATAATGTGGGGAAAGAATAATAAATAGTTTCTTGATAACTGGTAACCTGTGCTGTAAACCTTAAGACTTCTCTCGGCCAATAAATTCCGATTTAATCCTCCTTACCTCCCATTTTTAATTACTGTAATTCATTTATACAGCTTTTGTATTTGTTGCACAAAATGCTTATGTGAACTTCCCCTTGGTGGTCATTAAATCAGCTGTATTTTATGTCACTAACCTGTGCTTAAGACGTGAAAGTAGCAGTTGCAACAAACTATGTAACTTGAAAACAATGAAACCTGCAGAGAAAATTGTCTCCATTTGCCAAAAGGTTTGTTTATGGTAGACAGGGAGCACTACGTGATATAGAAACTATTTCGTGCAAAATATAGGCCTGTGTGCAGCATTTGACATCAGGCTCACCTCAGTCATTTGTCCCATAGATCCCATCAGGATGGACAAACTTTCACAGGTGCTGAACAAATTGAGGTGTTTATGAACATAAAAAAAAATGCAGCAATGTCATTTGTACATACTGTAACATTACTTTTGTGTTGTTGCCTGTACTCATTAGTCTCTGTGATTAAGGATTTTTGTTAAAATTTCTATCATAGAAAAATCGGATAAAAAATCTGGTTAAATAGTTTTGACAAGGGTGGATGAAATTAATACACGAAATGATAGAACAGATGAAATGGTGGAATACAGATTGGGGTCGAGGCAACACACAAAAACAACGTCACAGAGAAAACTTACAGAAAGTACCCACTGTAGCTTCTTTCTGGAAATGTTGGTCACAGCAGATGAAACTTTTAAGCTGTTGAATGGTTTAGATAAACTTCACGATACTTTCCGCTGTAAAATAATGTTCAGGCTGTTCGTCTCTTAATTCATTGTTGACAGACCGTGTACTAAAGTTTGATTACGCAAATAACAAACAGAAAAACATCTATAGGACTTTGCAAAACTTAATACGAACAGTGGCGGCTCGTACAAAATTTGACCAGTGTGCTACATATTACAAAAATAAACAGGAAACAAAATATACTAAAACAAAAAGTCGACCTTTGTATGATTGCCTTTAATTAAATGTCAACTAATATTGCACTAACAGTAAGACCTTCAGGGGAATCTATAACAGCGCTGCCAACTGCATGTATTCACTGCAGGTAGTAAATATAACGTTTAAAAAATATTAATTTTATTTACAGAAATTAAAAATTTAGACTCAAAGGTATTTGAATACGAGCCTCACACAGGTAGGTTTGAGAGACGCCTGAGCCAGCGCGCTATTTGACTCTGTATGCCGCAGTATTCGCCATACACTGTTCTTCCGCAGCCGTCACGCGCAGCGCGGAGAGAAATATTGGTCCGGTGCTGCAGTCGGTCTCAGCACACACGAGCCGCCAGGCCTGACGTCACGTCTGCGCATGCGCACTAGCGAACAGACGACTGCGCCGCCTCTCTGCGCACGTACCAGTGCGGCTGAATCCCACTTCAGCACACGGAGCTGGTTTCCAGCTATCGCGGCGAGAGCGCTCCACAATGCGTTTTCATCCTTATTACTAGCGTTCTAATACGCATTGGAAGGGAACTGGCATAATTTTATTGTGATATCTGGCTCGTATACCAAGAGAAAGGATGTAATTTTACAGCGATTTCTCGCTTGCATTCGAAGAGAAATGGAATGATTTTAGTAATATACTAGCTTATATGCCCTTGCTTCGCAACGGTTGTTAAAGAAGGGCCTGTGTAGATCATGGTTTTTAGGGTTTCGGACCTAGGTCAGCAAAAACAGAATCCTTGTTGGATCGTTCTGTCAATAAACTCAGTTCTGCTAGCTAAGATGTCAAATTTAAGTAGAAGTAATTGTCAAAAACAATGAATGTTCATAACGTTTTTCATACAAAACGTGAAATTAAGTCCGTACTCCGGAACGATATAAATTCAATGTTATGTTGTGTTCATAAAGTTAACATTGCGGTGTGTAATTCTCTGTTTGAAGTAAACTTCTGAAAACACTTCTATCCTTGAGATGAGAAATAGTAATAATTAAATCACCCAACCAACTAATCGAAGTATGACTGTAGTGTAGCGCTCTATTATTCATTTGTTAGCCTATCTGCATTTTCAACTTTGTCTCTGTCGATCGTCGGTAAAGTATTGAGGAAAACGCGCCGAGAAGTTAAAAACTTGTATATTTTATATTATACGTCGTTATTCTCAATTTTGTTACACATTGCAACAGCAGCGCCGATAGCAGCTGGCTAATTACATTTCTGAAAACGATATTGGATAAGTGTGAATATTGATTTGTAACAGTTTTCACAAATATCTTCTTGAATAGGAATTTGGAATGAATTGTAAGACTGTGTGAATCATGAGACTCTATACAAAGAGTTTCGCGTGAAAGTGCTGATCATAATGACACGTGACAACAACGGATGTATCTGATTCGGTAAAATTTTACTTTCTATCCTGGCAGCCCCGTGTCTTTATGTTGGCAACATCAATAACACGATATAAAATCGTTGCAAAGATGACCGAACCACATAGAGTGTAGATAAATACTGCTGTTCCTGCTGTATGCTTGATTTCACGACAAAATATTTGCGTGTCACGCGATTGGCTTATGACGATGTCACATGATTCTCGTTATTCAACATCTGTTGCCAACATTATCACAGGAGGCCGCCGGGATATGAGTAGGACTACGTCGCATAGTTTTTCTTGACCCAGCTGTCAAACGGTAACACCTTTCACAGCAGAGAGTGTCGCGGCATTGATCTCTATACTCTCTGGATCTTGAACTCCAGTTTTCTTAGCATGCCAGCCATAGATATTCATATTTAGTTTCTTGCCAAATTCAAACATCGCTGCTAAGAAGCATTTAAAGAAAAAGAGAAGAAAATATGTTTCGATTCCGTTCCCGTATCAGCCTACAACATCGAATATGGAATTAAATTCCAAATCAAGAGGTAAGCAAGCAATTCTTTGTCACGTAATAACCGATGGAAACTCGTTTGCCAAATTTAAACATGGCGGACAATGCGAAATCGTTTTATTGCATATTTTGCGATTTTTTGCTCGTCACACTCACCCACTGCCACGCACCGCGACGAAACTCCCTTACTAACATCATTAGAGCAAGGGCTATCTACCACCACAACCACGAGTGGGTGGCAGTATGTGGTCATGAAAAAATGTCTGTCAGCACGTACACACACAAGCCTTTTATATATAGATATAGACTAGATATAGATTTACAGTGCGCTGCAGCACATTAGCACATTATCACCAGCCTCCACTGAATACGAATGCAGTTTCTATAAGGAAGAAAGGTAATGATTTAAAGTAACTGACAGGAATTTAATGAAGGCAATACACGCAGCAAAAGTGATGGCGTCTGAACATCGTGTTACGACGGAATATGGAGGAGCTGAAAATCTCAAAGAAAATGAATAATTAAGGAAGGATGGGACATTATTAAATGAAAACAGGGTAGAGACATGGCTCTTAGCAAAAGAGGGTATATTTTAAAGTAACGTTTAACAGCACTCACACTTACATCTCAAAGCAGTCTGCGTACATGCCCACGCTTAATAATGAGCTTATTAAGAGAGTGAGTGATCGCGGTTCCGTCATCTCGACACGGCAGAAGAAACGAAAGACGAGCGAAAAAACCTTACCACAGATAAAATATTTCGAGAAGGTGGGAAACGTGGCGTCAAGTGTCGCTGATTGATAAAAAATATTAATTTAATTATGTATCATTACAGTACCTTACTGCATTGATGATCTCTGCGCCACCATAAATGAGAATCTTACAAGGTGGGTGATCAACCGTATAGAGTTGTATTTGGATGGAACCCATGTTCGGGCTCATTTGTAGACAGAATAGACTGTTGAATGTCCCTGTTAAAGCAATGCCCAGTGTAATTTTTTATCACAAACAGAAAGTGTTGTTGCTGTGTCTTGGAAAAGCATTACTAACAGAGAGATTTATTTTCATGTTAAATTATGAAAATACATGAGCCCAGTATTTTCCCATTGTTAGGGAATAACACTTCTGTTCAACTGAAAACTAACATGGTATCTCCACCACTGCAGTCCTTGACTTTAAACACACCTGATAGAATAGAATCTTTATTAGCCTTTCAATATGTTCTCCATACAATTGGCTTCGTCAGTGTGCTTATTGTATTTTTTTTAAATCATATCTTCTATTATGCATCTTAATCGTACAATGTTAATACAATGATACAAGTATTAATAATACATTACAATTTTCACAATAGTAAAATACATGCTTATTTTATTTATTTCTTTATTTATTCGTTTATTTTTACATTTTCATGTGGTCAGTGCTGTCACACACATACACGCATACTTCATGATTCTCGTAATGATAGCTTATTGCAAATATTATGTCTGTCACTGTTTAGGAACTCGTCAGTTGAGTACTATGGCATACATTTGAACCACTCTTCTATGGTATGCTTAAAATTATTCAGTGGCAGATCTCTTACTGTCTTAGGGAGCTTATTCTAAATTTTCTCTCTAAGCAACTGATGACTTATGTTTCAGTGTGAGCCTAGAGTACAGAAGGTCTATGTTGCTCTTATGCCGTGTATTGTGGGAATGCTCTTCAGCTCTAAAATGAAATTTTTTAATGTTTTCTTTGGCATATACCAGGCAGCTGTAGATGTACATACTGGGAAGTGATTATTTTCAGATCTTTGAAATGATTTCTACAGCTTTGTCTAGGTGCTAGGCCTAAAATGCATCTAATTGCCTTTTTCTGCCATTTGAAGGTGGTTTTAGAGCCCACAGAGTTACCCCATAATAGTATTCCATATTGTAGTTGTGAGTGGAAAAAAGCAAAGTATACCGAGATCAGTAAGGTTTTACTGACTACATATTTTAGCTTGTGTAGCAGAAAGAGAGTACGGGCAAGCTTGCTGCACAAGTTATCTGTATGTCTGTCCCATGTGAGTTTTGAATCTACATACAGTCCCAATAATCTGACATGTTTTTGTTTCTTCCTAAAAAGTTTTCAAGGTCAAGACATTTTTTTCAGTTTTTGTTGTGTTTATAGTTAGAAAGTTTACCTTGCAGCAGTCACTGTTCATTTCACTTACTATTTCATTATATTCTGCTACATCCTGTAGATTATTTCCATTTGTAACCAGAGTCATGTCGTCGGCATACAATACCTTGTTACATGGCATGTGATTTGAGAAGTTATTAATATATACAATGAACACCAAAGGTCCTAGCACGGACCCTTGTGGAATTCCACTATTTTCAAAGGTACCGCCATTTGGTTGTTTACTTTTACTACTTGCACCTGTCAGAAAATCAGGCGATGCTGAAGGAATTAGATTTGGGTAGCAAGATAACTTCTGATGGCCGAAGTAAAGAAGATATAAAATGCAGAATGGCTATGGGAAGAAAAGCGTTTCTAAAGAAGCGAAACTTGTTAACATCCAATATTAGTTGAAATGTTAGGAAGTTCTTTCTGAAAAGATTTGTCTGGACTGAAACGTGGATGATAATGAGTTCAGATGATAGAAGCTTTTGAAATGTGGTGCTACAGACGAATTATGAAAATTAGATGGGTAGATCACGTAACTAATGAGGGGGAGAAAAGGAGTTTGTGGCATATCCTGACTAAGAGAAGGGATAGATTGGTTGGACATATTCTGAGACATCAAGGAATTGTCAACTTAGCATTAGAAGGAAGCGTGTGGGGTAAAAATCGTAGAGGGAGATAGACGGACGAATACAGTAATCAGATTCAGAAGGATGTAGTTTTTTGAGAATCCACAGTCACTCCTTTCGCTTCATTTCATACAAAGCCGACTGAAATTTTTTTCCAATTCAATTCAAAAGTTGGAAAGAACCAAATTTCAGCTACAGAAACAGCTGAGAAGCTGGAGCTGCTTAAAGAAAAAATCAGTAACAGGAAATTGAGAAAATTTCAAACATCAGTTATTTCTTCAATTTTAATTAACTTGAAAATGACGGTATTTTCAGTCAGTCAAAATACGAGACAATTACCAATTTATTTTATGACACTTTTTTGACTTATTTAGAAACGTGGACTTCTCCATTTCAACCGCTGAAGTCATTTCATTGGATATCACTGAAAGATCCTATTTGTTGGACTGAGGTTTTAAATTGTCTGAAAATTGTTGAAACAGTAGATTCAGGTGCAACATTTCAGATGGTTGTTGTTGTTGTTATTGTGGTCTTCAGTCCGGAGACTGGTTTGATGCAGCTCTCCACAATACCCTATCCTGAGCAAGCCTCTTCATCTCCACATAAGAACGGCAACCTACATCTGTCTGAATCTGCTTACTGTATCCATCTCTTGGTCTTCCTCTGCGGTTTTTACCCCACACACTTCCCTCCAATGCTAAATTCACGATTCCTTGATGTCTAAGAATGTGTCCTACCAATCTATCCCTTCTTTTAGGCAAGATATGCCAGAAATTCCTTTCCTCCCCAATTCTGTTCAGTATCTCCTCATTAGTTACGCGATCCACCCACCTAATCTTCAGCATTCTTCGGTACCACCACATTTCAACAGCCACTATCCTCTTTCTGTCCACACTGTTTATCGTCCATGTTTCACTCCCATACAAGACAACACACCATGCAAATGCCTTCAGAAAGGACTTCCGTAGCCTTAAATCAATATTCGCTGTAAACAAATTTCCCTTTTTCAAGAAGCTTTTCTACCCATTGCCATTCTGCATTTTATATCCTCTGTGCTGCGACCATCATTTGTTATTTTACTGCCCAAGTAACAAAACTCATCTTCCTCCTTTATTGATTCGTTACCTAATCTAATTCCTTCAGCATCGCTTGGTTTTCTAAGACTGCATTCCATTATCCTTGTTTTGCTTTTGTTGATGTTCATCTTGTATGCTTCTTTCAACACACTGTCTATTTAATTCCACTGCTCTTCTAGGACTTTTGTTATCTGAGATAATTACTATGTCATCGGCAAAACGCAATGTTTTTATTTAATCACCCTGAACTTTAATTCCTTCTCCAAATTTCTCCTTGCTTTCCTTTATAGCTTGCTCAATGTACAAATTTAATAACATTGGAGAAAGGCTACAACCCTGTCTTATTCCCTTTCCAACCACTGCATCCCTTTCATGCCCTTCAACTCTGACAACCGCTGTCTGGGTTTTGTACAAGTTGTAAATAGCCTTACGCTCCCTATATTTTACTCCTGCTTGCTTCAGAACTTGAAAGAGTTTATTCCAATCAACATTGTCAAAAGTCTTCTCCAAATCTACAAAGTAGTTTGTAAGTTTAGGGACTGATGGCCCCTTAGTTAAGTCCCATAAGCTTAACAAACATTTGAACATTTTATGGCATCTACAATTACATCTACAGTTCTATCTAGAGCATGGTTGCAGAGCTTTGCAGAAAAACGACACCCAACAGCACATTGAGGTGAACCATTTGTTCGTTTTATACGCTCTCTTCAAGACTCTGTCCATTCCACTCAACTGCCCTTCCAGGTCTCTGACAGTATTACAATGTCGTCAGCAAAACCCAATTATTCTATTAAAATTTAGTGATGACCAATGTAAAAATGAAGTTGTGTGAGCTACTGCAACGTACGAATTTAGTATTTGTTCGCTTCATTTGCCAAAATACTAAAAACAATGCGAAAATACCGCAATTGAGTGTCTCTGATATTTGGATACTAATAATGCAAATTATTCTGGGTGATCAAAACATCACTATAAATATGAAAACTTAATAAATCACGGAATAATGTGGATAGAGAGATAAAAATTGACACACATGCTTAGAATTACACGGGGCTTTATAAAGTCCGACAGATGGCTCTTCATCTGATCAGAAAAGGAATAATCAGCATAACAAATTAAGACAAAGCAAAGATGATGTTCTTTACAGGAAATGCTCAATATGTTCACCATCATTCCTCAACAATAGCTGTAGTCGAGGAATAATGTTGTGTACAGCACTGTAAAGCATGTCCGGAGTTATGGTGAGGCATTGGCGTCGGATGTTGTCTTTCAGCATCCCTAGAGATGTCGGTCGATCACGATACACTCGCGACTTCGGGTAATCCCAAAGCCAATAGTCGCACGGACTGAGGTCTGGGGACCTGGGAGGCCAAGCATGGCGAAAGTGGCGGCTGAGCACACGATCATCACCAAACGACGCGCGAAAGAGATTTTTTTTTCCTAATAAAACCCCATGCCATTCCAAGCACGTGTGTCCCCGTGACTTTTTGATCACCCGGTACTAGAGTGGCATCTAGACAAGAAAATGTAATCGGTGTTTTCATTTCCAGGAAAACACAGTCTCGGTTGCGAATGCGACAGAAATATTTCGTGCCAAAGGCTGGCACTGACGCCGATGAAAAGAATCATTTTAAGATGATGCCTCAGAAAGGCGAAACGCGTTGATCTAAATAAAACATTCGCAACCACGAATGCGTTTAAGTAGAAATTATAGTGCTTTCGTTGCTGTATCAGACAGCCTGACCGAGTGGAAGACAGTGGCGTATGCTGTTGGGCTATCACCACTATCTCTCCGATAAAGAAATGCCAAGGAAAAAAAAATCGATATCTCGCGCTCTTTCCGAGATAGTCACCGTGCCAAATATCTCAAGAAATTAGCAGCAAACAAAGAAACGGTTACCGGCAAATGTTAAGGAGGACAATCAAATGCCCCCTCCCCCCTAGCGAATCCTGTGATTTGTGGTGGGAGACAACTTTGAAATCTTTTATAGGAACGCCTACTTTTTATTACAGAACCTTTTGCAATGGTTCTTGTTCTTCTTTTGGCCCACTTTAGGTTACGGTAGTAATACTAAAAGTGGGCCTTTGCGATCGTCTTGTGACAGCTCGAAATTGAAATGAAAATAGCCGCTTAACCATTCACCTGACACGAAAATTGAATAACCGAATTTGTAGAGGAGAAAATTCTCTACAACTTTGCTCTCTTGTGTTTTCTTCATATCTCGTATCGTTTCAGAGATATTTGCAAAAGTAACGGCGATTTTGCGATGTCTGTCTGTCCGTAACGTGTTCCCTGTTTTTAAGACGAACCGTTCAACCGATCAGCACCAAATTTTACAGACATAATTGTAGGCCGCCAGAGACCAGAACCTCCCTTTTTCAAATTTTTCGGACAAAAAAGTAGTAATAGCAAAAAGAGCCGTTTGTAATATAATTGCAAAACGAACCGTTCATCTGACACGAAAATTGAATAGCCTAATTGGTAGAGGGGAAAATTCTCTACAACTTCGCTCTGTTATGTTTTTTTTTTCATTTCTTGCATCGCTGCAGAGATATTTGCAAAAATAACAGTGATTCGACGATGTATTTCTGGCTGTAACGTGTTCCCACTTTTTAGGTCGAACCGTTCAACTGATCGGCACCAAATTTTACAGACATAATCGTTGGCTACCAGAGACCAGAACCTCGCTTTTTGAACTATTTTGGATAAGAAATACGTTAGTAATAGCAAAAAAAAAGCCTTTTGTAATGTAATTTTAATTGCAAATAAACCATTCATCTAACGGGAAAATTGAATAAACGAATTTGTAGAGGAGAAAATTATCTACAACTTTGTTCCCTTATGTTTTTTTATATATCTCGTATCGTTTGAGAGATATTTGAAAAAATAACGGAGATTAGACACTCTCCATTGAATTAACGAAAACAAGCCGTTCGGAGATGTCACGTGACATTCCTCGCCCAGAACCAGCACTCCCCACAGAAGAAAGCGTGCGCACGACGTCACAACATGGCGGCGGTCAGAGGCTTAGAGTCCTCCGAAAGACTGTAAACATTAGCAGTGCACGCTGTTTATACTGCGTTCTGTCGTTCAGGAGTGCATTTATTACGTAAATTGGTGTTGTGTACCGTGTGATCGCTACGCTGGACGATTTGTGTGTGTGTGAGAACAGCGTGTGATCGTTTTTTTACTGACCAAATGCCGTTTCGTTGTTCGGTGTCGAAATGTAGAGGAAATTACGACTGTGGCCCACAAGTTACCGTCTTTAAACGTCCGGAGAAGAAGAAATGGATATCAAGAATTCCCAGGATAACTTGCCTCCTTCTTCATGTTAATGAGTAAGATTTCGTTTTTGCTGAACTTTATAAAAGAGTTTTAAGTTATGACTGTTTACAGTTTGATATTGCGATTCATTTTTTTTTCTTTTTTTTTACGTAACCACCCCCATTAGCTTATTCTTCTCCGGACGTTTAAAGACGGCAACTTTTGGGCCACAGTCGTAATTTCCTCTACATTTCAGCACAGATCAGAGATACGGCATTTTGTCAGTAAAAAAAAAGAGATCACACATTGTTCTCATACACATACACATAGCGATCACACGGTACACAACACCAATATACATAATAAATACACTCCTGAACGAAAGAATCCAGTATAAACAGCGTGCACTGCTAATGTTTACGATCTTTCAGAGGACTCTAAGCCTCTCAACGCCGCCATGTTGTGACGTCGTGCGCAGGCTTTCTTCTATAGGGGGTGCTGGCAGAACTCTCTCCGGCATACGCCATCTTGCGATGCGTATTTGATGATTTTCGTATTGTAACTTACACGTTGTCATTTCAAACCATGGCGCACTGAAGAATTAACAAAAAGACGTCGTTCTTCGTACGATAAATGATAATCTAGTGTCTACAAATGCCATATTAGCATCAGTTAACAACGGCCATAAATAGTATGAGATTGTAGAACATAACTCCTACCTGTTAGCTGTAGCGTAGTGTGCAACGCGTTGGACTGTGAATGCTGAAGGTTAGAGGTTCGGAACTCGCAAGTACCTAAATTGTTTTTTCCTAAAAGGGTTTCAGGCACTCTTATTAATTAATTTTTTAGTATTTAGATTATTATTTTAGTCCAAAATGTTTGCAAAAACTTATAAAACTACAAATCTAAAGTGGTCTGTAAAACTCGCCAGTGCGATTTTTTTCTCTTCCTGTCCACACTGCAAGTGCGGAAGAGCTGGGGTTGGCCTCCCCTGTTTTAAAATCGCCAACTTTGTCTTCGTGTTTCAGCTGCGAGAATGGTCTGTTCAGTAACTGCTTAATTCCACATTGCCTTAAGGCGGCCAAGTTTTTCAAAACTGAATGCGGGGACATTTAGAGGATGTGAAGCAGGACTAAGACCACGTGACTCATTGTGCCATTCTGAAGAAAAGAAGTTTAGGCGAGCAGAGAAGCCTACGGATTTACTCTTAAAGTAACATATCTAACATGAGTGGCATTTTATTCTTATCTAGCTTAAACCCGTGGCTCCGCTCGCGTGCTGGTTGATTTTGATAGGTAATGCGCGAAACGTAAGGGTCTTTTTTTTTTTTTTTTTTTTTTTTTTAAAGAGCTGTATTAAAATTATTCGTATGCTTATGCTTACAGAGAAAGAGCTGAAGACACTGTAGCACGCATAGACCAAAGATATGGTCTGTAGCATCACGCCGGCCGCGGTGGCCGAGGGGACTGAGGCGCTCCAGTCACGGTCTGCACGGCCACTACGGTCGGGGGTTCGAATCCCCCCTCGGGCATGGATATTTGTGCCGTCCTTAGTCTTAGCTAGATCATAAGTAGTCTATAAATGACTGATGACCCCGTAGTTAAGTCCCATAAGTTCTACAAACATTTTGTTGCATCACGTTTCGCTGTATGTAACCTCCTTGCTATAGAGTCGCAAACGTCATCGCTGGCCTTCAGTCCGATGATGACTTCCAACACCATATCTTCCACCCCCTTATAGCTATCGGCATGGAACTACTATGGTGTACAACGGGAGACTTCGGACAACAATTACACACAGACAATTCGTTTGCGTTCCGTAGTTTTCGCTGCAGAGCGAAATATTAACACACACACACACACACACACACACACACACACACACACACACACGTAGAATTTTATAAACACCGATAATTTTCCATCCAATTGTACTCCACCCTTTTATCATTATCAATCCTCAAGCAACTATGCAACCAATAAAACCATTTTCAAAGGGTAAATATAATTTTCAAAGAGTAATTATTGTTCCGCATGTCGCGTTATATTCTTCAAATTACTAAATATCTATCAGGTCGCTATAAAACCGTGCCTAAATTAGTAACTGTACAAATATTTAAGTCTCTGCGTCTTTTCGTTCGGACGTGATAAGCATACACCGAACAGGCATTGACATTAATATATATAGATAAATAGCCAACCAATCGGAATAAAACCGTGCCTAAAGCCTTCCCCGGGTAGAAATTAGTAACTGTACAAATTTTTAGCTCTTTATGTCTTGTGGTTCAGACGTGATAAACGTACACCGAACAGACATTCACATATATAGATGTAGATTTTCAATCTTTATTTACAGTTCATAAATATTTTATCATGCTCCTATATTGAATTTTAGAGCCTGACAATTTTTACATCTACTTTCTCTGTTCCGTTTTTCCGATCAACTTTCTTCTTTGTAGTACTATTTATTTTTATTTTATTTATTTATTGTAGCTCATGGAGCATCGTGATCCACACATTTTGATAACTAGCTAACTCTTCCCACAGAATTATGTTTTGCAACAACCTCGATTAAATTTAATAAAAACTGCTTTTTAAAACAATTTGAACTACTCTATTATTGAGCAGGCAGTGAAGGAATGGAATGAGAAATTTGGAGAGGGAATTAGAGTGGAGGGAGAAGAAATAAAAACATTGTGGTTTGCTGATGACATAGTAATTCTGTCAGAGACCGCAAAAGATATGGAAGAGCAATTGAATGGAATGGACAGTGTCTTGAAAGGAAGATATAAAATGAACATTAAGAAGAGTAAAACGAAGGTAATGGAATGCAATGTCAGAAAATCAGGCAATGCTGAAGGAATTAGATTAGCTAATGCGACAATAAAAGTAGTAGATGAATTTTGTTATTTGGGTAGCAAGATAACTTCTGATGGACGAAGTAAAGAAGATATAAAATGCAGAATGGCTTTGGGAAGAAAAGCGTTTCTAAAGAAGCGAAACTTGTTAACATCCAATATTAATTTAAATGCCAGGAAGTCCTTTCTGAAAGCATTTGTCTGGAGTGTAGCATTGTGTGGGAGTAAAACGTGGACGATAAGGAGTTCAGATAAATAGATGATAGACGCTTTTGAAATGTGGTGCTACAGACGAATGATGAAAATTAGATGCATAGATCACGTAACTAATGAAGAGGTGCTTAACTGAATCGGGGAGAAAAGGAGTTTCTGGCATATCCTGACTAACAGAAGGGATAGATTGGTTGGACATATTCTGAGACATCAAGGAATTGTCAACTTAGCATTAGAAGGAAGTGTGTGGGGTAAAAACCGTAGAGGGAGATAGATGGACGAATAGAGTAAGCAGATTCAAAAGGATGTAGGTTGCCGAACGTATTCTCTGATGAAGAGACTTGCACAGGACAGGGTAGCGTGGAGAGCTGCATCAAACCAGTCTGCGGACTGAAGACCACAACAAGTATTATAGACGTTCTTTCGATGAAGTGCAGAGTTTAATTGTGTCTTACTACATGCAATGCTCACTTTCGTTGTTGCATTTTCAGAATTTTATCACCTTTTTATTCCTGAAGGAAGTAAGACGAGGGCTGATATTGTATTTACATCTCAGATTTTAAATACGTTTATACAAGCTGATATTACATCATGTTTCCCACCTTGAGCGCCCAAAAATATTCCATTACGTTTATTGATACGTACTTCAGAAGGCACAGAAAATATAGCAAAAAATAATTTTTTAATAAGTCATTCTATCACCAAATCAGTACCAGCTTAAAAACAACTACCACCGCTAGCGAATGTCATTTTGAAATGTGTTGTGGTCTTCAGTCCGGCGACTGGTTTGATGCAGCTCTCCACAATACCCTATCCTGAGCAAGCCTCTTCATCTCCACATAAGAACGGCAGCCTACATCTGTCTGTCTGAATCTGCTTACTGTATCCATCTCTTGGTCTTCCTCTGCGGTTTTTACTCCACACACTTCCCTCCAACGCTAAATTCACAATTCCTTGATGTCTAAGAATGTGTCCTACCAATCTATCCCTTCTTTTAGTCAAGGTATGCCAGAAATTTCTTTTCTCCCCAATTCTGTTCAGTACCTCCTCATTAGTTACGCGATCCACCCACCTAATCTTCAGCATTCTTCTGTAGCACCATATTTCAAAAGCCTTTATCCTCTTCCTGTCCACACTGTTTATCGTCCATGTTTCACTCCCATACAAGGCAACACTCCATACAAATGCCTTCAGAAAGGACTTCCTTAGGCTTAAATCAATATTCGATGTTAACAAATTTCTCTTTTTCAAGAGCGCTTTTCTACCCATTGCCATTCTTCATTTTATATCCTCTGTACTGCGACCATCATTTGTTATTTTACTGTCCAAGTAACAACTCATCTACCTACCCTAGTTTTGCTCTTGTTAATGTTCATCTTATATGCACCTTTCAGCACACTGTCCATTCCGTTCAATTGCTCTTCCAGGTCCTTTGCTGTATCTGACAGAATTACTATGTCCTCTGCAAAACGCAATGTTTTTAATTCTTCCCCCTGAACGTTAATTCCGTCACCAAATTTCTTCTTGTTTTCCTTTATAGCTTGCTCAATGTACCAATTGAATAACATTGCAGAAAGGCTGCAACCCTTACTCCCTTTCCAACCACTGCATCCCTTTCATGCCCTTCAACTCTGACAACCGCTGTCTGGTTTTTGTACAAGTTGTAAATAACCTTACGCTCCCTATATTTTACTCCTGCTTGCTTCAGAACTTGAAAGAGTTTATTCCAATCAACATTGTCAAATACCTTCTCCAAATCCACAAAAGCTAGAAATGTAGGTTTGCCTTTTCTTAATCTATCTTCTAGGATAAGCCGTAAAGTGAGTATTGCCTCCCGTGTTCCTACATTTCTCCTGAACCCAAACTGATCTTCCCCGAGGTCTGCTTCTACCAGCTTTTCCATCCTTCTGTATATAATTCGTGTTAATATTTTGCAACCATGACTTATTAAATTGATGGTTCTGTAGTTTTCACACCTGTCTGCACCTGCTTTCTTTGGAATGGGGATTATAACATTTTTCATAAAGTCTGAGGGTACTTCGCCTGTCTCATACATCTTACACACCAGGTGAAACAATTTTGTCATGGCTGGTTCTCCCAGAGACTTCAGTAGCTCCGTGGGAATATCATCCAGTCCAGGGGCCTTGTTTCGACTTAGGTCTTTCACTGCTAAGTCAAATTCATCTCTCAGTACAGTATCTCCTATTTCATCCTTATCTACTTCTTCTCCCCTTTCTACAATATTGCCGTTAAGTTCATTTCCTTCATAGAGCCTCACTATATACTCTGTCCACCTTTCAGCTTTCCCGTCTTTGCTGATAACTGGTTTTCCATCAGTGCCCTTGATATTCATAGAGTTGTTTTTCTTATCTCCAAATGTTTCTTTTATTTTCCTGTAGGTTATATCTATTTTTCCGCTATTTATACATTCTTCTACATCCTTGCATTTGCCTTCTAGCCACTCCTGCTTAGCCATTTTGCACTTCCTGTCAATCTCATTCCTTAGTCGTCTGTACTCCATTTTGCCTGTTTCATTTACTGCATTTTTATATTTTCTACTTTCATCGATTAAATTTAGTATCTCCTGTGATATCCAAGGATTTTTTGTAGGTCTTGCCTTCCTACCTATTTCGTCCTCTACTGCCTTCACTATTTCATCTCTCAATGCTACCCATTCCTCCTCTACTGTTTTATTTTCCCCTGTTTCTGTCAATTGTTGCCTAAATCTCCCTCTGAAATTCTTAAGAACCTCAGGTTCCTTCAATTTGTCCAGGTCCCATCTCCTTATTTTCCTACCTTTTTGTAGTTTCTTCAGTTTCAGCCTACAGTTCATAACCAACAAGTTATGGTCAGAGTTGAAATAGATGAGTTTGAAATAGCTGATGTGTATTTTTTCTCTTTTGTGTTTGACGAGGTATTGTGAAACTGACTTGCAAGCAAGATCACATGGCGTGCCGTACACAAATAGTTTAGGCTTGTGCTCTTAGCCCAGCAATTTTAAGGTTACTGGAATGCGGAACGCTTTCGCCATTTGGCGGGACATTTTCTGTGATCAACCCAAAGCGGGAGAACTAGTCAAAACTAGGGATGGGAAAAACCGATCGGTTAAAACCGATACCGGTATTTTAGTTTTGAATAACCGGTTTTTTCGGTATTTATTTGGTGTCGGCTGTAACCGTTTCTTTTTGTTATTGCCAAGAACCGGGTAAAAAAACCGAAGCGACTACTTCCTGTAGTAGTGATTCAAATGTGTTTTTTGTAAATAATTTTAAAAAATTGAAACTAGTAGACTCTAATATTTAGGACTATTCCTAAAATTTCCACTGCTGTGAAATATTAGGTCATCGCAGTAACTAAGAAAAGAGATCAGTGATTACTTAAGAGCAATCCCGGCAGTCAGAAACGCGCAACAAACGCGTGGCATAAGAAGTTAAGGACTGGTGCAGCTACTGAGGCATCGACGCAGCTGTTGCCGTGTGGCGTGGCCTATTAGACGACGCGCGTGCACCGGCAGTGTACGAGACTTGCCTCCGTCTGGTCACGCGGCAGTTCCTTGCTGTCGTCGCCAGGCATCGGTTGTGTCTTAAATGGCGCCATCCCGAGTGTGGAAGTAGTTAGGTACAATGCTCCATTTGCTTAAAAAAGTTGAAAACGGGTGGAGGTACTACAAACATGCTGTGTCATTTAAGGAAAAATCATCCAAAATGTTTCTTGGAAGAGAAGGTAAATTCTATTCACGTACGTATTATGTAAGCTTGGAATAATAACTTTTAATGGATTATCTTGTTGTTATGCTAACAAGTTTTATTAATGTGATTCCTTGAAAGCGAGGTGGTTTTTTAATAACCAATATGCGTTTAGGTAACATTGATAATGTAGTGCTTCGCGAGGTAGCCGTGCGGCCTGAGGCTCCATGTCACGGACTGCGCGGCTGCTCCAGTCGGAGGTTCGAGTCCTACCTCCGTCCTGCCTCTGTCATGGGTGTATGTTGTCCTCAGTGTAAGTTTAAGTTAGATTAAGCAGTTTGTAAGTCTAGGGACCGATGACCTAAGCAGTTAGGTCTGATAAGAAATCACACCATTTGAACATTCTTTGATCGTGTGGTACACAGCTTTCCTGGTTCAATTTGCGTAGATGTAGACTGACAAAAATCGCACCGTTAGTCGGAACTGTGACTTTATTTTTCGAAATACTTCTGCAGCACTGACTGAAGTTTATTTACTGACTATAACTTATATATTGTGTCTATAACGAGATATTCGTATGCGCTGGCTGACAAGTCCAACATACGGAGTGGCTGGCTCAATATTCGCAACTGCCGGATGGAAATACTAGGCCAGTAAATCTGTATGCTTCGTATATCGTCTTCTACGGACTCCTGGCTAGGCTTACACACACCCAAGAAGGCGTAGTATTGGGAGGGGATCTTGCAAAATATGGAAAGACTAGTGATTTGTCGTATATCGTTAATTTACCTGAATTTAACTAAATTTCCTAAGTTCCGGTTTCGGCCGAAAGTAGAAGAACCAACGATTACGGTTTCTGTTTCGGCCGCAAAATGTGTTTCGGCCGAACTCTACTGGAAATAACAGAAACAAAAACCCGAAAACCGGTTATTTAAAAAACCGGTTATCTTGAGGAATTTTTACGGTGCGGTTAAACTAGAGATGAAAAGAACCGGTATAACCGAAAACCGGTTGTTTCAGCGATAACCGCCATCGCTAGTCCGAATGCGGGACTGTCCCTCAGAAACCGGGACGGTCGGCCTCCTTACGTTGCCCACACATTTGGAAGAGTTAGCACTAAGAACTGTCGAAGTACACTGCACACTATGGAATAAACAGCACCAGTACAGCTGTTGTGAAACGCAACGAACACGCTCTTTGTTGCAGAAAGGCCCCTACACGCGCTCCGCTTTACCGTACGGCCGACAAGACGTCCAACGAACCAGTCGGTTGGTAGCGGCCTACACACGTCCACCAACTGCACGCAGCGCCACCCTGTTCTGGCGTCTGTCTGTCCAACTGTTTTTGTTTTCACGTGTTCGTTGTCACAGATAATAATAAATAAATAAACATTTTATTGACGTTAGGCCATGGTAGCAGTAGACAACGTCAAATGAAAATACATTTAATTATACAGTATGATAAAGTATTGACTAATTGGCATATTTTAGTTTATTACAACAATACACAGTAGGTCAGCTATTGAATTACTAATTTTTTTTACAGTTGAAGAATTCTTTAATGTCATAGAATGGGTGGGCAGATAACCATTCATGCAGTCTTTCTTTGAATGTTAGTTCAGGAAGATCCTGTATAGCATGTGGCAGCTTATTAAATAATTTGTGCCCTACGACCTCGTAGCTATTTATTGATTTTGACAGCCTGTGGTAAGGCGTATATATGTGTCTGATGCTTCTTGTATTGTATCTGTGTACATTTTCTCTGCGTTTCACGTCTTGTAAGTTCTTCTTCGTATAGATTAAGACATAGTATCTATACAGGTTTATTACTGTCATAATTTTATGTTCAGTAAAGGAGGGTTTGCAGTGAGCCTTGTGTGACGAATTGGTAATTATCCTAATGGCTTTCTTCTGCAATATTAGTATGTCTTGTATACGGCTACAATTACCCCACAAGATTATGCCATAGGTTAATATACTTTGGACAAATGCGAAGCAAGATGATCTGACATATGTTTCAGGTACACAATTACTAAGTTGTCTTAATAAATAAATTACTCTAGATAGCTTAGCACCAATGCAATTTATATGTTGGCTCCACGATAACTTGTCATCTAAATAAACACCTAGGAACTTAACAGAACTAGGGTCATCAGATAGTGGCTTGTCTCTTAAAGGTGAAGAGAATATGCTGAGTTTTGTTTTCGTTAAGTAAGAATCCATTTGCTCTGAACCAGTGTGCTACATGAGAGAGTGTATTTTCAGTACATGATTTAAGTTCACAAAGATTGTTACTGATATGTAGAAAAGTAGTATCATCGGCATATAATATAGTGGTGGATCATTGATCATTGATCATAATCAGGAACAGGAAGGGGCCCAGTACAGATCCCTGAGGCACACCTACTTTAACATTTTCTATGTTTGACATTTCCTTGCCAACACAAACTACCTGTTTACTGTCTTATTATAGCATTTTAATAGTTTGAGACTGTTTTCCTTGATGCCATAGAATTCCATTTTTTCTAGTAGTGTTGTGTGCTCGACACAGTCGAAGGCCTTGCTTAGGTCACAAAATGAGACCTGAGCAAAGCCATTGTCCTCAAAAACCTTGAGGATGTATCTGACTACAGTGTCAATTGCATCCACATTCGACAGTTTCTTTCTAAACCCATATTGTGCACCACTGATTAGCCCTAGATTTTAAAAATGAGTTGATAATTGTTGGTATATGATACATTCTATTTCCTTAGAGAGGGCAGGTACTCTAGAAATTGGTCTGTAACTAGACAGAGAGTTTTTATCACTCTTTTTGTATACTGGAACTATCCTATACAGTTTTAGTTCATCAGGAAAGTATCCCTCAAGTAAACATTTATACAATGGGTTAAAGGGTATACTATGCAATGACCCACTTTTTTAATAGGCTGCATGATATGTCATATATATCTAAACTGTTTGATGATTTCAGTTGTTTTATGACCCTTCGTACATATCCAGGCGATACTTTGGAGAAGGTTAGCATACTTGTGTTTGGTGGTTGACTACAAAAATTTTGAGAAAGTAGCTCTGATCGACTGTCTGGTTTGATAATAGCACCACCTATTTCTTCCACTGAGTTAATAAAACAATCATTAAGTTTTTGTGGTGGGATATTAATTTTTTCTTTTTTAGTATTTGTGGCAGCACTGTTAGTTATTTTCCGAGCAGTTTTGCATTTATTGGTGGAATTCTGAATATTTTTGGCACTGTAGTTCTTTTTAGCTAGCAGGGTGGCTTTTTTGTAGTCATTCCTGCATTCAACGTAAGCTGATTTAGCATAGTCAGACTTCAGACAGCTATATATGTTGGACAGTAATATAACTTTTTTGAGATCTGTCAGTTGTTTAGTGTACCACATATTTTGTCCCTTTTGAGACCTAGTTTTGTGGCCACTGTCAGTTATTTTGATTTTCTTTACGGGAATACTACTGTTAAATAGGGTCAAGCATTCTTTAAAAAATGTTTCAAATACTATTTTGGCTGGTAGGTCAGTATTTGATGTGTAATGTCCATCATTACTACAATGGCCAAACCTGTCAGCAAGTGAATTACAAAATATAATTATTTTATCGTCAGTTATGGGTCTGGTAATCACAACTGTTGGGACACGTCTGCTTGAAATGCTCCCATTAAGGATACTTGTATTTACATAATTTAGAGATACAGAGCCATGGTCAGATAATGGGAACACTATGACTTTACATGAGTCTTCTGTGGTCATGAAATTAACAAAAATGTTATCTAAACATGCTTCATTTCTTGTGGGTCTGTTATTAACATGATGTAAATTGTATTGTCTTCATAAGTTTTCCAATTCTGCAACACTACACTTACATTTAGTAACATCGAAATCAGCATTCAAATCAAAAATTCAAATGTTTGTAAAGCTTATGGGACTTAACTACGGGGTCATCAGTCCCTAAACTTACAAACTACGTATGAACTACTTACGAACTAGGACGGCACAAATATCCATGCCCGAGGGGGGATTCGAACCCCCGACCGTAGTGGCCGTGCAGACCGTGACTGAAGCGCCTCAGTCTCCTCGGCCACCGCGGCCGGCAGCATTCAAACCCCCTCATATTGTAATATCATAGTGTAGCCATCTAATATTACTTAATACACTAAGCAGCATGTCCATTTTTTCTAAAAAATATGTTTATACATCCCTTTGGTGATCTGTACATTGACACAACAATTAATTTATGACTATTGATGATTACACCTGTAACTTCAAAGTGTTGTTCATCACAAAGTGAATCTAGGTCCAATTTGGTTATTGTGCAGCTGAGTCAATGGTTAACATAAATTGCCACACTCCCTCTAATGTGTTCTTTCCTGCAGTAGCTATTTTCTATACTAAAGTTGTCAACTTCATTAACAGGAAGTTCATTTTCATTTGCCCAGTGTTCACTAAGACATAAAATGTCAAATTGATTTTCAAGACCAAATTCATTGATGATAAGTTCTTTATCTTTCAGTCCTCGAACATTAAGGTAGCATATTTTAAGATCTAAGTTTTCACTCTTACTGTTTACACACTGACCGCTATGGTGATTGTCTTTCAAACCTTTTACAAAACTTATCTTTTGGATTTCTGATTCTTGTTGCCTTTTAATAAAAAAGGATTCTCTTGGGGTGGCAGCACATCTTCTGTAGTACACTCCCCTTCTGCTGATGATACTGTTGTTGAGGCAGGCTGCTATCACGGGTAATTGTAGACACTGCTGTGGCATCTGTCGCGTGTGGATATATGGATCCTGCTTGATCTTCTGCTGTTGTGAAGTCTTGCTGATGATGTGTAGTAGGCATCATATTGTGTATTGTGGGAAGGTACACTTGCTGCTCCTTCTTCTGATGCTCCATTAGAAGTAACCATTTCTTCAGTCTCTGCTTGCGTAAAGGAAGGAATTGGAAGAACAGAAATGACTTCTCCTTGGTTTGCAGATGCTTCCAGTAACATGCTTATGTTTTGACACAGAAACTTCTTGCCCCTGTTATTTAGGTGCATGCCTTGTTTCGTATAACAGTCTCGTTGCACGGATTCCATACTTATAAAAGGTGCATTTTGCTAGGCCTTGCAAATCTCTGAGTATGCTTTTTTGATTTCCATGATTACACATGACCTTTAAAAAAGGTCACGCCTATGTGCAATTCCGGCTACAAAGACTGATTTGTCTTCTGTAGAATTTAATATTTCCTTAAGGTTTCGCGTTGCACTGCAGAGATCGTTTTTGTAGATAAGTAAGGTACGTTTACACCGGAACGAAAGCAACGAACGGGCATTCGTGAGACACATTCGCTTGTGTTCACTACCGTTCGTTTGTACTGACGAACAGGCATGTACACTAGACGATCAGTAGGGAACTCTGCTAAGCGAGCGTTGTGCGAGCCAACACTAGCGAACGCTGCGTTTTTGTTTCTGGCACTATAGTCGTCGTCTGTGCCACAGTCTAACACATACAGTCACGACACTCACACAGATTTTAGTTATACACTGCGATAGCAGCGCTCCAAGCGGCCGGCAAGCTACGTTTCTGAATACGATAATTGATGAGTGCGAATAGTATGGTTTAGATTGACGTCAGCATACTTTTTACATTGGGACGTATGTAGTGTCTTATAAATAGGTAATAATTTTAAAATAGCTCCCCACTTGTCTTTCTTAGGTTTCACAAGATCCCTGATAATGTACGAAACGGTACATTACAGGACAGTTAATTTACAATTATCCTGTAACATACAAGCTTTAAATGAGTAAGTCCATTTTAAATTACAAATAGAAATGCCTAGGAAACACTAGGAGACATGCTCTTTAGCAGAGAGACGTCAATTTCTAGGCAGGAACGTTAAGTATTCTTCATTACAATTCCAGTAAAATCGGTGAGGGTGGAACATAGGAGACGTATACAGAATGCAATAAATACGGTATTTAACGTACCAAATCAACCATCACAACTGTAGCTGAAGGAAAAACGTCACAGACATGGCAATATAACGATAAAAGCAACCAAACTGTTTGCCAACAAAGAACAACCCAATTCCACAATTTTTCCTACATCTGAACCACAAACGGCAAGAATCATCAAAACATTGTTTTTTAAGCTAAAGTAATTACACTTAAAAGAATGAGTGACGTATAAAAATGTGACAATCTTTAGACTGCGTACCGAATTGATACACATCAAAAACTGGCTGTCATAGTGAGAACAGACATAATAGAAATTTATTATACCATCATGTTTATATGAAACTTACTTTCAGAGGAATAAGCTGCAAATAAACACATATTCGTAAGTATTTCTTCATGATAGAGTTGTTCTTTATTCAATTGAATCATTTAAATGAGGCTGTTTCTATATAATTTCCGTATTATGTTTGTCTCTCGATATTTTAATAATGCTTGTAACGCAAAAATTACAGTAAGTATTTCGTGAATTACGTACAAAAGCGATTATAAACGTCACTACTTCGGCAGCTTGTCCACCGCTAGGAGCGCTAGTGTCGCAGCAGCTGTCAGTTGGTGACAACTTTGACAGCAGTCAGTGTCACGACTGTATATACTAGACTGTGATACTACTAGCTTACATGCCCGTGCTTCGCAACGGTTGTTAAACAGGGACCTACGTGTATCATGGTGTTTTAGGGTTACGGACCTAGGTCAGCAAGAACAGATTCCTTGTTGCATCGCTCTGTCAAACTCAGTTCTCATAGCCAAGATGTCAAATTTAAGTAGAAGTCATTGTCGAAAACGATGAATGTTCATAAAGGTTTCCATACAAAAATTGAAATTAATTTAAATATCGTACTCCGGAACGATGTAAATACAATGTTAGATAGTGTTCTTAAAGTTAACACTGCAGAGTATAATTGTCTGTCTCGCGTAAACGTCTTGAAACACTTCTATCGTTGATATGAGAAATAGTTGTAGGTCTAATAATAATAATAATAATAATAACAGCGCCATGTATTGGTTCCTGCACAGATTACTTCGTAAAGCACAAAGTTGAAATAGACCTTGTGTAGTAGAACTACATATTCAGAAGGCCCATTATAAGTAAGTGTAATTCTCTCTGCAAAAGAAGACATCTTTCTCAATCTTAATGTAGTCCACACAAAAAGCAAGTAATTTCAAATTTTAATCACAACATTGTACCCAACAATTATGAAAGCGGAGACGTTTCTGAGGACTTTGACGCTCGCGTGTGTACATTCTCTCTAGTGGCAGGCACAGAGCAGAAATATCTCTGCAGTGAGCATTCAGATGCGCAGAACAGATTTTGCGTCCTCAACATAAAGGTGGAAATATCACGTGATATTAGGAAAAATCTATAAGTTGCCGAGTTTGGTCCTCTTTTGTTCGGTTAAGACGGATGACTGTATAAATGGCCCTTTTAGCGGCGCTTCCTCGACTTTCTTGTTGCTCCTGTGACACATTTATTTACATACTAGTTTATATGCCCGTGCTTTGGAACGGTTGTTAACGAAGGACCTATGTATATCGTGGTTTTTAGGGTTTCGAACCTAGGTCAGCAAAAACAAAATCCTTGTTGGATCGCTCTGTCAATAAACTCAGTTCTCTTAGCCAAAATGTCGAAAACCATGAATATTCACAAAGTTTTTCATACAAAAAGTGAAATTAAAGTAACGACGTAAAATCAATGTTAGGTTGTGTTCATCAAGTTAAGACTGCAGTGTGTAATTGTATGTTTGGCGTGAACTTCTCTGAACACTGCTATCGATGAGATGAGAAATAGTAATAATGCGTCTTTATTCTCAATTTTGTTACACATTGCAGCAGCAGCGCCGAAAGCGGCTGGCAAATTGCATTTCTGAAAACGATATTGGATAAGTGCGAATATTGATTTGTAACAGGTTTTACAAATATCTTCTTGAATAGGAATTTGGAATGAATTGTAAGACTGTGTGAATCATGAGACTCTATATAAAAGAGTTTCGCGTGAAAGTGCTGGTCATAATGAGATGTGACAACAACGGATGTATCTGATTCGGTAAAATTTTACTTTCTATCCTGGCTGCCTCGTGTTTTTATGTTGGCAACATCAATAACACGATATAAAACAGTTGCAAAGATGACCGAACCACATAGAGTGTAGATAAATACTGCTGTTCCTGCTGTATGCTTGATTTCACGACAAAATATTTGCGTGTCACGCGATTGGCTTATGACGATGTCACATGATTCTCGTTATTCAACATCTGTTGCCAACATTAACACAGGAGGCTGCTGGGATATGAGTAGACTACCTCGCATAGTTTTTCTTGACCCAGCTGTCAAACGATAACACCTTTCACAGCAGAGAGTGTCGCGGCTATATGTATCAGTGATCACTGACTAACACAGACCAGTGAGCTTACTGACACAGGCATATCAATATCTATGGCCTGAGAGACATTCATTGATGTTTGTCTGTGTTTCCACCACGCTTCCACGACAGTGATCAATGTTCCACGAGTATTGTCATCTTTTATTCTATCTGGATTTTTATCTTTGTTTTGTGTTTCTGTTCATAGTCGGTAATGTGTGTTTGAAGGAAACATGTGATGTACTTAAAAAATTGCGTGTTTGATATTCCTCGTCGTTATTAAAGTCTGAAAGGACCGCATTGTCTGACGATTGAAAGAATAAACAGATTTTGACTCGTACCGTAAAGTTCGTAAGTCACAGAGTATATAGCTTTTCCTAAGAGTATTTATTGCATATTTTGCGAATTTTTGCTCGTCACACTCACCCACTGCCACGCACCGCGACCAAACTCCCTTACTAACATCATTAGACCACGAGTGGGTGGCAGTATGTGGTCATGCAGAAAAGTCTGTCAGCACGTACACACACAAGCCTTTTATATATAGATATAGATTATTTCACGTTACGTGGTTGCTCTGCGAAAAGGAGGTGGGGCTTCTTTGCAGACAATGCGGTACAAACCAACCGTAACAGCAGATAAATGTGTGGAAAGAGTCGATTTGCCGCAATATCACGTGGAAATTCCAGATTAATGTTGACAAGATGCACAGAACGCAATGCTCAGTCCATAGACAGTTCTACTCCATATACAATGTAGTGGTTATACCCGTCGGAAGGTGCACTTCTTTTCTTTCCATGACATTGCAAAGCATATGGGATACGGCTAGGAAGAAAAATAATTTCATCTGCCAGAACTTAGTGAAATACTAGTAGTCGCAAGGGAAAGAAACGGTATCCAGACAGGATATTTTATATGGCAGCTGGGCTGTTAGCAGTGCAGATCAACGAGCTTGATTGTGCAGATACAAAAGGCGAAAGAAAAGGAGCGAAAAAAAAAAACCCGAAGAATATGGGTGTCTGAATTTTTGAAGAAGCGGCAATTACGTGATGGTAGGGCAGGGCACTAGTGACAGAATTGCAGCTACCAACCTATTAGGTCTATTCCAAAATTTTATTCCTATGTCTATGGACGATGTAGCAATGCATTAATTTTTTTTTTATTGAAAATTATATCTGCGACGTTTGTCGCTAGCATCCGTTCTCTCTACCAATAAATCTCTAATTATCCTTGTTTCATGTTACACTTCAACTATTTCAAACGATCTGGAGAGAAAACGGAACCGCTTGTGGTCTTTCGTTTTTCTGCATTTATACTGAGCGGACGTATTTTACTCGACCTCCAGAACCATGTAAGTGACAGCCCTGGTTAGCACCCTTTACGTAATAAACTTTAACTTTCATTTGGAATTCCTATTTTATTTAAATAATGACTATTTCTCCCCATCTTTTATTTAGTTGATGACTTGATTTTCAGCAATATTAGTAAATTGATGCTTGGTAATTGTTGCCTATTGTCTCATGATGACAAAAGAACATTTTCGATGCAAAATTTATTTACTCTCATTTTATATTAAACATTGAATTCAATGCCTGCAGGAAATCTTCATTCTGTTAAAAGCGAAGTCCGATAATTTCTATAACTTTCGATAACCATAGTAATCAAAATTGCACACGGTCTTAAAACTTTAACAATTAATAGTCATGAAACCAAGCATCAGTTTACGAGAACGAAGATATTAATCAATTCATACAGGCTCAAATGCAGTGTCACGGCTTCCTCCAATGAATGCATACCAGGTAACTTATTCCGCTATTTTCTTATGTAATGGTGCTTTCTGGTGTTGTAATTTTTAACTTTCATTGCTACTGAAAACTGATAACCATTTCAAAAATTAATATTCATTGCTGATTTTACGGTTAGTTAAATTTCAATTCCGGTTTTCAACTTTGATCTTGTGACAACACCAGCGATAAAAAAATTACAACGATATTCATTGGCTGATGGTGTAACGATACACTAAATTTTTTTCTTTTTTTTTATCTTTGATCAGCGATGCATATCGCGTCCGGTTCCCTCTGACTCGCAATGCAACTAATTTAATTTCGTTCGTCATTTTTTTTACTTCAAAACAAGCGAGAAGGCGGAACCCTGATAGTAGTTTTATTACTCACTCTCGGGTCTGTATCTAATCGGTGTAGACGTCTTTCATACCTGTATCCACTTAGGTAAGAAGAATGCAAGCTGTTGCTGAAAATGTATTATTTAAGTTTAAAAGCATTCCTTCTCCTTGGTTTTCATTTAAATCAAACTCCTCCACGTCAAACATTTAATTTCTTAAGGTTTTCAGCTCCTTCGCCTCCGTAATAGTTTAATGTTCAGACGCCATTACAATCGCTTCGCATTGTCTGCAAAATTTCAATCAATCAATCATCCTTATACAATACTTTGCTCGATTTTAGAACCTGCAGTCATTTCTTTTGTAATTTCACGAAGTCCGATCATTTTTTAAATTATTTTCTCATTACCAGTAACTTCATGTTCCACCCACGGTCACACAACAATTTCCTACGGAAAGTATCTCGAACATTCACTTATTAAATAAGACATAAAAGTTATCATTTCCAGCTTCTACTATACGAAGCGCAGGATACAGCTAGATGCTTTCCGCAAGTCTTATAACGTGCTGTTGCTTGTATGGTGCCCGTCATTAATATGCAACCCGCGGTTTATATGTTTTAATGTTCATTTTGTGCTGTAATTTAACTAAAATATTTGAAATTCAAAAACTCGGTACCATCAGTTCCTTGACAAAAATATAATCGCGGAATCTACTTTAACAATTATGGCACCATACGAAGCAAGGGCGACGTTATAATGCGTAAAACTGAGAGTAAGATTTCCAAGCAGGACACCACCAACTGCAGATGGGCAATCTCAGCTGAAGACAGGCTTGCAAAATGTTCAAATATTTGTAGAACTTAGGGGATTTAACTACAGGGCCATCAGTCCCTAAGCTTACAAAGTACTTATGAACTAGCTAAGACCTAGGACGGCACAAATATCCATGCCCGAGGGGGGATTCGAACCCCCGACCGTAGTGGCCTTGCAGACCTTGACTGGAGCGCCTCAGTCCCCTCGGCCACCGCGGCCGGCCAGACTTGCACTTGCGCTTCGGTTCCTAGCAACTGGAGACAGCTACGCTAGTCTAAAGTATTCATTTCGCATCTCCCTGTGCCATTGTTTAACTTCAGATGGTGGACGGTGTAGAGCTTATGCATACCTTTGGGCCACTCAAAACCGGTCCCCCTCCCGGATGATGCCCTCCGACCTGACATCTACCCTTCATACCAGCTGTGATCGTTCCCCTTGCTCCCTCTCCCCCTTCTCTCCCTGAGGGCCCCGACTACCCCTCCCTTCCCGTCCCTTCTCCCCTCCTCATTCCCCCAGCTGTCCCTCCGGATCCTCCTCTTACCGCCCTCCCCTATCCTTCTCCCCTGTGGCTTCCTGGGACATCATCCCCCCCCGTCCCTCCCGTACCAGCCCTGTGGCTCCTCCCCACTAGGGATGGGGAAAAACCGACCGGTTAAAACCGATACCGGTATTTTAGTTTTGAATAACCGGTTTTTTCGGTATTTGTTTAGTGTCGGTTGTAATCGGTTTTTTTGGTTGTTGCGAAGAACCGGGTAAAAAAAAAAAAAACGGTACGACTACTTCCTGTAGTAGAGGTTCAAAATGCGGTGTTTGTAAATAATTAAAAAAATTTAAAACTAGTGACCCTAATATTTAGGGCTATTCCTAAAATTTCCACTGCTGTGAAATATTAGGTCATCGCAGAAACTAAGAAAAACGATCAGTGATAATTTAAGAACGATCCCGGCAGTCAGAAACGCGCAACAAACGCGTGGCATAAGAACTTAAGGACTGGTGCAGCTACTGAGGCATCGACGCAGCTGTTGCCGTGTGGCGTGGCCTATTAGACGACGCGCGTGCACCGGCAGTGTACGAGACTTGCCTCCGTCTGGTCACGCGGCAGTTCCTTGCTGTCGTCGCCAGACATCGGTTGTGACTTAAATGGCACCATCCCGAGTGTGGAAGTCCTTCACCAAGTACGGTAGCAGTGGGGTACAATGCTCCATTTGCTTTAAAAAGCTGAAAACGGGTGGAGGTACTACAAACATGCTGTGTCATTTAAGGAGAAAGCATCAAAAATGTTTCTTGGAAGAGAAGGTAAATTCGATTCATATACGTATTTTATAAGCTTGGAAAAATAACTTTTAATGTATCATCATATTGTTATGCTAACAAGTTTTTTTAATGTGATTCCTTGAAAGCGAGAGGCTTTTTAATAACCAATATGGGTTTAGGTAACATTGATCATGTGGTGCCTCGCGACGTAGCCGTGCGGTCTGAGGCTCCATGTCACGGACTGAGCGGCTGCTTCAATAGGACGTACGAGTCCTCCTTACTCCCTCGGTCATGAGCGTAGTATTGGGAGGCGATCTTGCAAAATATGGAAAGACTAGTGATTTGTCGTATAACGTAAATTTACCAAAATTTTAACTAAGTTTCGGTTGCGGCTGAAACTAGAACAACCGAAAATTCGATTACAGCTTATGTTTTGGCCGCAAAATGTTTCGGTCGAACTCTACTGGAAATAACAATAAAGAACCGAAAACCGATTATTTAGAAAACCGGTTATCTTTAGTAATTTTTACAGTGCGGTTATACTTGAGACGAAAAGAACCGGTATAACCGAAAACTGGTTGTTTGAGCAATAAACGCCATCCCTACTCCCCACCCTCTCCCTCTCCTCTCATCCCCTTTTCCCCCACACCACATATTACCTGCTGTCAGTGCTGCACCATCTATGGAACCTTCTCTGTGCTTCCATGTGAGTGCTTCGACAAGTGTGGTGCGTTTCAGCTAGATTGTTTTATTTTACACCAGTGGACGGCCAACCCGCAGCCAACGCCGTCAGCTTTTTAACTTGTGTATCTCTCCGAGTGTGTGTTGTGTTTTTTGTTTTAACTCCACAACAGCGGACGGTCTCACCATGGCCGCCGCCCTATGCTCATTTTAATTGTGTGTGTGCCACTGATCTTCGAGCAGCAGTTTTTATTCACCACTTTCGCCGTTCCGAATCTTTTATATCACCACCGTTTTCCTCCTTTTTCTGTACGTTGTTTTCTCTCCATTTTACATTTCCGTTTTATGTCTGTGTTATCTCCAGAATTTTATCTCCTTTGTTTTTTTATGTTTCTCCACTGTCAAATTTTATTCCTGTAGGCCGAAGAGCGCCAGTGAGCGCTGCCGGCCCGCCCCTTTTTAGGGGAATTGAAATAACAATAAAGGAAAAAAAAAAGAAATAAAGAAAAAAACATCACGACTGGGAAAAGTCATCCAGCCATACCGAGAGCACGTTGAGAATTCCTTGACAGCAGCATTCGTCCACTGTTACCAATGCATCCTCCGTCGGTAAATGTCCCCTACTTCAACCACAAGCTTCGTGTATTTTGTGTGCCTTATCTCCTGTTCTACCGATTTCCCCAGTCAGTCTTGCAACGTGGCTACTTTCTCGCCCTTTCGGGGTACCTATGTCTTGAAGGTGCGCCTCAGTTGCACAGTGGTAGAGTGCCAGACTATAAATCCAAAGGTCGAGGGTTCGATCCCCGCCAGGTCCTAGGATTTTTATCTGTCACTTTCCACTTCTTTCACCTCTGGCAGTATTGCTCATGTGAAAAATACCGAGTAGCACCGTGGTTCGGAACCCACGTTAAACTGTAGGTCCCCCTATAACTGGCTGGGTAAGTCAGTTCCAAGGTCGGAGAAAGGCAATGGCATACCACCTCCAAACAGGACCATGCCTAGTAAAGCACTGTGGTGTTCAAACCAATCTTCGGATTGTTGACTGCTTTACCTTTATGTCTTGAAGTAAGTCATATTTATTTATTTATTTATTCAAAAATCTTTCCAGATTGTGGGATACAAGCATACAAACACACACACACACACACACACACACACACACACACACACACACAAATATATATATATATATATATATATATATATATATATATGGTGTTTCACTAAGTGTGTTTGCCTCAGCCGGCCGCGGTGGCCGAGGGGACTGACGCGCTCCAGTCCCGGTCTTCACGGCCACTACGGTCGGGGGTTAGAATCCCCCCTCGGGCATGAATATTTGTGCCATCCTAGTTCGTAAGTGCTTCATAAGTAGTTTGTAAGTTTAGGGACTGATGACCCCGTAGTTAAGTCCCATAGACTATACAAACATTTGAATTTGTTTGCCTCTGTAACTTATAAAATATTAGGTGACGGGAAATTTTAATGCGGTAGGTCAACACAAGAAATGTTACACTTTCTGCGGAGCTATGAACATAGTTTATTGTATCATTTTCCAAAGAGTTACAGCACAGAGATATAATTTTTAAATGAAACAATAGCTTTTTTTCTATCGTGCATTGGATTCGTTGAAACCAGCTGCGTCCAAATCAATTTAAACTACATTCCTATCACTGTTAGTTTGGGAGCTACAACCCTTCAAAGTTTCAGGGGCAGATACCACACGCTGTACATAATACATGGCTGTGTGGTGGGTGATGGATGTTATGGCGGTGGGAAGTTGATTTCCATGAGATGTTCAAATGTGTGTCCAAGTTCCTGAATGCATAATGCAATGCGCCGCCGAAAGGATCTGCGGACGAGATGCAACATCGCCGGTGTGACGGAGCGACATGCGTCCTCGATGCGCCGTTTCAGATCATCTGGGGATGTGGGCTCAGTGACATAAACACGATTCTTTAGATATCCCCACAGAAAGAAATCTACTGGTGTTACATCTGGCGACCTTGAGGGCCACGAATGAGGACCATGGCGCCCCAACCCCACCACACAGCCGTGTATTTTGTACGCATTGTGGTGTCTGCCCCTGAAACTTTGAAGGGTTGTAGCTGCCATACTAACAGTGATAGGAATGTAGTTTAAATTGATTTGGACGCAGCTGGCTTCAATGAATCCAGTGCACGATAGAAAAACGTATTGTTCCATTTAAAAAATTATACCTTTGTGGTGTAACTCTTTGGAAAATGATACAATAAACTATGTTCATAGCTCCGCAGAAAGTGTAACATTTCTTGTGTTGACCTACCGCATTAAAATTTCTCGTCACCTATTATTTTATAGGTTACAGAGGCAAACACACTTAGTGAAACACCCTATATATATATAACAGACGTATATGGCTTTAAGAATGTACACTACTGGCAGTATTTACACTGACTCGGTTCAAGCCTTTTAGTTTTGAGGTGATCTAAGAACTCAGTTACTGAATAAAAGCAATGTTCTAATAAATATGCCTTTAGGCTTCTGCAGTAGAGTGGGTATGATGATATTATTTTTATCTTATGTGGTAGGCTACTGTAGATTTGAACAGCACTATTATAAGCTGCTGTTCTTGTTTGCTGGACATGTAAATTTTCCTTTTGCCTTGTTTCATGCTCATGAATACTGAAATTTTTGTTTGAGTCCTTTAAATTTTTCCTAACACATTTACAAATTTCAAGTATATACATACAGGGGAGTGAGGGGATTGGCGACTTCTGAAAGAAGGGTTTGCAGGAATCTGTTTGCCAGGCATGGTGGATTGCTCTTACAGCTCTTTTCTGGGTTAAGAAAACCACTGAGTTAGGTGGCGTATTGCCCCAGAATATAATCCCGTACAGCAGTACGCTGTGGAACAGTGAGAAGTAGGCAATTCTGGCAGTTTCAAAACTAACTTTGACAGACACTACACGTAGACTGTAGCATAGTTTACTCAGTGTTCCATTTATTTTATTTACAAAATATGTTCAAATGTTTGTACAGCTTATGGGACTTAACTACGGGGTCATCAGTCCCTAAATTTACAAACTACTTATCAACTACCTTATACTAAGGACGGCACAAATATCCATGCCCGAGGGGGGATTCGAACCCCCGACCGTAGTGGCCGTGCGGACCGTGACTGGAGCGCCTCAGTCAAAATTCAAATGTTCAAATGTTTGTTAAGCTTATGGGACTTAACTACGAGGTCATCAGTCCCTAAACTTACAAACTACTTATGAACTACCTTATACTAAAGACGGCACAAATATCCATGCCCGAGGGGGGATTCGAACCCCCGACCGTAGTAGCCGTGCAGACCGTGACTGGAGCGCCTCAGTCCCCTCGGCCACCGCGGCCTGCTTTTATTTACATGTACATGCCATTTGAAGTCATTTTTTAGCCAAATGCCTAGAAATTTTGTATCCAAAGAGGGTGAAATTTTGTTTTCGAGTTGATTGTTACAGTGGGATTACATGGATATTAAAAAATGTAGGAAGATTTCTCTGTTCGGAAAAAGTGACAAAAAGGGTATTTCAGAGTACTTGACGGCTCAGCTCAGAAGTTTTGTCTTAAGTACAGGTGGTGTTGAGGAACAGTGGTCTAAGTTGAAAGCATCGTACAATATGCATTAGATGAGTATGTACCTAGCAAGGTCGTAAGAGATGGAAAGAATGCACCGTGGTACAACAACCGAATTAGAAAGCTGCTACGGAAGCAAAGGGAACTTCACTGCAAACATAAATGTAGCCAAAGCCTTGTAGACAAACAGAAATTACACGAAGCGAGATGTAGCGTGAGGAGGGCTATGCGAGAGGCGTTCAACGAATTCGAAACTAGAGTTCTTTGTACTGACTTGGCTGAGAATCCTAAAAAATTTTGGTCTTATGTCAAAGCGGTAGGTGGATCAAAACAAAGTGTCCAGACACACTTTGACGTAAATGCCACTGAAACAGAGGATGACACTCTAAAGGCGGAATTACTAAATGTCTTTTTCCAAAGCTGTTTTACAGAGGAAGATTGCACTGTAGTTCCTTCCCTAGATTGCCGCACAGATTACAAAATGGCAGATATCGAAATAATTGACAGAGGAACAGAAAAACAATTAAAACCGCTCAAAAGAGCAAAGACCGCAGGGCCTGATGGGATACCAGTTCGTTTTTACACAGAGTACGCGAAGGAACTGGCCCCCCTTCTCGCAGTGGTGTATCGTAGGTCTCTAGAAGAGCGTAGCGTTCCGAAAGATTGGAAAATGGCGCAGGTCATCCCCGTTTTCAAGAAGGGTCCTCGAACAGATGTACAAAACTATAGGCCTATATCTCTAGCGTCGGTCAGTTGTAGAATTTTGGAACATGTATTATGTTCGAATATTATGACATTTCTCGAGACTAGGAATCTGCTCTGTAGGAATCAGCATGAGTTTCAAAAAAGGCGTTCGTGTGAAACCCAGCTCGCGCTATTCGTCCACGAGACTCAGAGGGCCATAGACACGGGTTCTCAGGTAGATGCTGTGTTTCTCGACTTCCGCAAGGCGTTTGATACAGTTCTCCACAAACGTTTAAGGAACAAACTAAGAGAATATGGCCTATGAGACCAGTTGTGTGATTGGATTGAGGAATTCCTAGATAACAGAAAGCAGCAGGTCATTCTCAATTGAGAGAAGTCTTCCGAAGTAGGAGTTATGTCAGGTGTGCCACAGGGGAGTGTCGTGGATCCGTCGCTGTTCGCGATATATATAAATGACGTTGCGGATAACATCTGAAGTTCACTGAAGCTTTTTGCGGACGATGCGGTAGTATATAGAGAGGTTGTAACAATGGAAAATTGTATTGAGATGCAGGAGGATCTGCATCGAATTGACGCATGGTGCAGGGAATGGCAATTAAAGCTCAATGTAGACAAGTGTAATGTGCTGCGAATACACAGAAAGAAAGATCCTTTATCATTTAGCAACTGGAAGCAGTTAATTCCATAAAGTATCTGGGAGTAGTCATTAGGAGGGATTTAAAATGGAACGACCATATAAAATCAAACGTTCGTAAAGCAGATGCCAGACTTAGATTCATTGGGAGAATCCTAAGGAAATGCAGTCCGAAAACAAAGGAAGTAGGTTACAGTACACTTGTTCGCCCACAGCTCGAATACTGCTCACCGGTGTGGGATCCGTACCAGGTGGGGTTGATAGAGGAAGTGGAGAAGATCCAACGGAGAGCAGCGCGCTTCGTTACAGGATCATTTGGTAATCGAGGAAGCGATACGGAGATTATCGCTAAACTCCAGTGGAAGACTCTGCAGGAGAGACGCTCTGTCGCTCGGTACGGGCTTTTGTCGAAGTTTCGAGAACTTACCTTTACTGAGGAGTCTAGCAGTATATTGCTCCCTCCTACGTATATCTCGCGAAGAGACCGTGAGGATAAAATCAGAGAGATTAGAGCCCACACAGAGGCATACCGACAATCCTTCTTTCCGCGAACAATACGTGACTGGAATAGGAGGGAGAACCGATAGCGGTACTCAAGGTACCCTCCGCCACACACCGTCAGATGGCTTGCGGAGTATGGATGTAGATGTAGATAATCCCATACAGAAGTACACTGTGGAACTGTGAAAAGTAGGCAATTCTGGCGGTTTCAAAACTAACTTTGACAGACACTAAACGTAGACTATAGCATAGATTACTCAGTGTTCCATTTATTTTGTTTACATGTACATGCCATTTGAAGTCTATACATTTCATTCCATTCCATGATGGTGGTGGTGGTGGCTGGTGCAGCAACAGTGTTGAATAATTAAAAAATGCTCAGTCTCTGTTGCAATATTTTATTATCCAATATTTTATTATCCAATTGCAGTTGTAAACGTGGACCTTATTTTATTTATTGGTTTTTCTGTTCCATAGGACCCAATTGAGGAGTGAGACTCCATGGTCATGGAACAAGTCAATACATTAATTGTTACACAAGAATGGTAATAGAAAATTTTTAAGTAGTCCTTTGCACACGACAATCTTAAGACAAAGTGAAAAGAATCAATAAAGAAAAAATGAATTAGCTTACTTGTTTTACTTTTCTAGGAGTTCCTCGACAGAATAAAAGGAGTGAGCCACGAGGTAACTCTTCAATTTAGATTTGAAAGCGTGTGGATTAGTGCTAAGATTCTTTAGTTCTTGTGGCAGCTTATTGAAAATGGATGCCGCAGAATATTGTACCCCATTCTGCAGAAGTATTAAGGTAGTTTGATTCAAATGCAGATTCGACTTCTGTCTAGTATTCAGCCACTAACTCGTGGGAATAAGCTGATATTATTAACAACAAACGACATTAAAGAAAAAAAAAACGTATTGTGACACTAGTATCAAATTTCCCAGACTACTGAAAAGGGGTCGACATGATGTTCGCGAACTTACACCACATATTGCTCGAACCGCCCGTTTTTGAGCCAGAAATATCCTTTTTGCATCAGGTGAGTTACCCCAAAAAACAATGCCGTACGTCATAAGTGAGTGAAAGTAAGCGTAATAGACTACTGTTCGTGTTGAAAAATCACTTATCTCAGATATTGTTCTAATGATAAATATAGCAGAATTTAGTTTTTGAACAAGATTCTGAACATGGGCTTTCCATGACAGCTTACTGTCTATATGAACACCTAGAAATTTGAACTGTTCAGTCTCACTTATCACATGCCCATTATGTGTAATCAGAATGTCAGGTTTCGTCAAATTATGTGTTAGAAATTGTAAAAAACTGAGTTTTACTGTGATTTAACATCGACTTGTTTTCTACAAGCCATGAACTTATCTCTTGAACTGCATTATTTGATATTGTGACAATATTACGAGCAACATCCTTCACTACCAAGCTGGTATCATCAGCAAACAAAAATATTTTACAGTCACCTGTTATACTCGAAGGCATATCATTTATATAAATAAGAAACAGCAATGGTCCCAAAACAGCCCCCTGGGGCACCCATACTTAATTGTGCCCCATTGGGATTGCACGTCATAGCCATTTTCTACACTCCGGAGAATTACCTTCTGTTGTCTACTCCTCTGCTGCTATGGCGCCCAATGACAACACAAATTGTTAAGACACCTCCTCCACAGCTATAGACAGTTCTGTGGCTCCATCTCCGCCCGATCTGACGATGTGCTAACAGCGCGAAACGCGTGATTGGAGAATAAAATACTGCAACAGAGACTGAGCATTTTTTAACCATTTGAAGTCATTTTGTAGCCAAATGCCTAGAAATTTTGTATGCAAAGAGGGTGAGATTTTGTTGGAGTTGATTGTTACAATGGGATTCCACGGATCACCTTTCAGACAGAAATTTAGGTAAGTTGTTTTCTTTGTGTTCACCAGGAGTTGCTTTAGTTCAGTTTTGCAGCTGTTGTAGTTGGTTTCTGTTCTCCTTTACTTTACTTTAAAGCGTCCTCGAGGAGATGATTTTTTGTTAACCAGTCTCCCAGCGACCTCTATAACAATGTTTTGCTGGCTGGTCCTTATTTTGTGACTGGCTCTTACGAGGCTTATGTGACGGACGTCGCAGTTTACGCAGATTTTCTTCACCTCACCAGAATAGGGCTTTATTTTATTCACTGCAGTAATTCAAAATGTTCAAATGTTTGTATAGCTTATGGGACTTAAATACGGGGTCATCAGTCCCTAAGCTTACAAACTACTTATGAACTAGCTAAGACTAAGGACGGCACAAATATCCATGCCCGAGGGGGGGATTCGAACCCCCGATTGTAGTGGCCGCGCAGACCGTGACTGGAGCGCCTCAGTCCCCTCGGCCACCGCGGCCGGCCTGCAGTAATTGGCGGAAAAAAAATTGTAGGTAACTCGGGCGCATAATTTTTGTTAGTCGGGACTGCGTAGCGTTGTAAAAAAATCGCACTGACGTGTTCTACGGCCCAATTTAGATTTGTAGTTTTTTTTAAGTTTTTGCAAACATTTTGGACAAAAATAATAATCTAAATAATAAAAAAATAATTAATAAGACTCTGAAATCCTTTCATGTAGTAGTGGGTTTCCAACCACTGACCTTCAGCCTCACAGTCCAACGCATTGCCTACTACGCTACGGATGAGAGTTAGAACTTGCCTTCTTTAATTTCATACTATTGATGGCCGTTGTTAACTGATGCTAATATGGCATTTGTAGACACTGGATTATCATTTATTTTCTTAATTCTTCAGTGTGCCATTGCTTTGAAATGAACAACGTGTAAGTTCAAATAAGAAAATCATCAAATACGCAACGCAAGATGGCGTATGCCAGAGAGAGTTCTGGGCGAGGAATGTCACGTGACATCTGCGAACGGCTGGTTTTCGTTAATTCAATGGAGGGCGTCAAAACTCCATTATTTTTGTAAATATCTCTCAAACGATACGAGATATGAAAAAAACACAAGGGAACAAAGTTGTATAGAATTTTCTCCTCTACAAATTCGTTTATTCAATTTTCGCGTTAGATGAACGGTTTATTTGCAATTAAAATTACATTACAAACAGTCTTTTTTGGAATTACTAACGTATTTCTTCTCCGAAATATTTCAAAAAGCGAGGTTCTGGTCTCTGGTATCCAACAATTCTGTCTGTAAAATATCGTGCCGATCGGTTGAATAGTTCGACCTAAAGAGTGGGAACACGTTACAGCCAGACATACATCGTCAAATCGCCGTTATTTTTGCAAATATCTCTGCAACGATGCAAGATATGAAATAAACATAATAGAGCGAATTTGTAGAGAATTTTCCCCTCTATCAATTAGGTTATTCAATTTTCGTGTCAGATGAACGGTACGTTTGCAATTACAATTATATTACAAACGGCTTTTTTTTTTTTTGTATTACTACCGTATTTTTTGTCCGAAAAATTTGAAAAAGGGAGGTTCTGGTCTCTCTTAGCTTACAATTATGTCTGTAAATTTGGTGCTGATCGATTGAACGGTTCGTCTTAAAAACAGGGAACACGTTACGGACAGACAGACAGACACATCCCGAAATTGCCGTTATTTTTGCAAGTATCTCTGAAACGATACGAGATACGAGAAAAACATAAGTGAGCAAAGTTGTAGAGAATTTTCTCCTCTACAAATTCGGTTATTCAATTTTTGTGTCAGATGAATAGTTAAGCCGTTATTTTCATTTAAATTTCGAGCTGTCAAAAGACGATCGCAAAGGTCCAATTTTAGTGCTACTACCGTAACCTAAAGTGGACCAAAAAAGGGGGGGGAAAAACCTTGCCCTGTTGGTCGCACTACCCCAACCCTCCCCTCCCTTCCCCCCACCTTAGCGAAGGCTGAGGCTGTGAGCCTTCTGAAGATCAAAAGTCCCATCCAGGAATTCAAAATGTCACTTTTCAGCATAAAGCGTCCCATAGCAAGCAAAAGCATAAAAAATGGCCGCCAGCTCCATGCTGTGCCGCTTTTCCGCAGTTGGCACGACCGACGAACAAATCGCGTACTGAGATGGGCGAATTGACGTGACGGACACGGACATACAGTGTGAATTTGCCTTGAATTGCTACTCATTCGAAAATAAACTGCCACCTTTTTCTATAAGAGAAAGTCAGGTATTTGACTGTCATCGGTTGTTTTGAAGAACAGGTTTTACTTTCCTGTAATGTATCCTTTCCATGCACTGATGCAGTTAATTTTCGATTTGTGCTTGATTATGGAACTTGACAACCTGTTTTATTAAACTACTAGCTTAAACCCGCGGCTCCGCTCGCGTGTTGGTTGATTATGATACATAAGCTATCTTTCAGTAGTGTGCTATGAGATCAAATGACACGTAAAAATGCACTCGTTTCGAAGAATCCAATCACGGAATTCAACAATACTGTTTGTAATAATATCACAGATTGATCATTTAATGTAATGCGCGAAACGTCAAATCGATTTTTTTAGAGTGATGTATTAAAAGAAATTTTTTTACTACTTTATTTATTTATTCTTATATTTCCTTATTCGTATGCTTATCCTTACAGAGAAAGAGCTGAAGACATTGTAGTAGGGCTGGGCAAATGATACTCGCGTTCGAACGTGTTCTGGATTTCCCGATACAGCAGAGAACTCGATACAGTAACGAACTGTTCCAACACTTACATAATAAATGACTGGCGCTGCTAATCCGCCAACGATATGCGGGAAATTTTGAAGTTAGCGGGCTATAAAAAAAATCAAATGTTTGTTAAGCTTATGGGACTTAACTACGGGGTCATCAGTCCCTAAGCTTACAAACTACTTATGAACTACCTATGACTAAGGACGGCACAAATATCCATGCCCGAGGGGGGATTCGAACCCCCGGCCGTAGTGGCCGTGCAGACCGTGACTGGAGCGCCTCAGTCCCCTCGGCGACCGCAGCCGGCTAGCGGGCTATCGCTTTGCTCAGAACTATTTTCATAGAAAGTACACGAACATGTAAAGTAAAAGGTCAAAACTATGAAAAACTGCATATTTTGTTTAAAACAGTGCATACTGTACGTGACATGTCTGGTGTCACTGAAAGATATGATTCATTGATAAACAAAATATCTGCTACTAGAACAGAACTACTGCACCGCATTACTGACGGCTAACATTCAAAGGAAAAACTGTGAATCTTTCATAAGTAGAAATTACATTTAATGTGATTATAACAGATAGGTTGCAAATGACCACTCCATTCCCTGTTCATACGGTACAGTAACAGATAAAAATTTTACCACCGATTAATCGTCTTGAAAAGAAGATTAGAAGAGATGAAATAGGGAAAACATTAGAAATGTAATACCCAATAACGAAAATAAGTCATATAAAAATAAACTGTAATTGCAACCTCGAAATAAACTTGCACGAACTGTTCTGTACGTAGTATCAACAGGCGTCGCTAGATCGCAGCACTACAATTTTTAATCTCGATTGCTATCGTTTACTAATAGCCTACATTCGCTACTGTTTGTAGTTATGACCTGCACCCTAGAAGCACTATCGTCCGAATTTCATACTTATTGTCACCGTATCTTCGTTATAAATCGTATACTGCACAGAACAGGAAATCTTAATGAATATCATCGTTGTAAATCGTAGAGATAGTACCTCCTGACATTGCTAGATAGCGTTGTGATCGAAAGTTCAAACATTTCCCGAGTAGGGTTGCCAGATTGAACTGGAGGCAGGCCCGGAGACCAGACGTGCCCCCCCCCCCCCTTGGCCAATGACTCACCCCCCCCCCCCCCCCCCCCGAACTGCGACCAACTCCCCCCCCCCCAACCAGGATTACACGTGAATTCTAAAATAATAATAATTATTATCATCTCCTCCCTCCCAGCAAGTAAATGAGATATTGCATATTCTGCACTTACACATACACTCATCAATATCGACTTTTTGTAGCCACTCTTTACAATTTTCTTCCTGCAACCATTCTTCACGGAACGAACTTAAGATATCGTCTCTTCATTTCACTGTTATTACTCACTAATCTGAGTGAATGTAAGCTTGTCTGTTCTCACACGATCCGAGTATTCCAAAAATTGCCGGTAAACTGATAACAAACAATGAACGAACGAACACAAATAATAGACGTCACCAGTTGACACGTTGCCGCAACAGTGTTTGCTTAATAATGCGCTAGCCGATTACTACCGACGCAAATTGACATCTATATAAAGTTATTGATAATTACTAGAGAGGAGCCGCCCGGGAATGGCCGAGCGCACTGAGGCGTCTTGCCGCGGTGCGCGAGGCTGCTCCCGCCAGAGGTTCGAATCCCTCCCCCCCCCTAGGGCATGGATGTTGTGTTCGTCCTTAGTTTAAGTTACGTTAAGTTCGATGTAGATCGTCGCTACATGAGCATAGTACTTAAAAAGCGTCGTAAAAAAAAAGGTTAAGATGAAGGTTACATTGAAGCCCGGAGATGAGAGTGATTGTCCCGTAGACCCGGAGAATTCATTCCAAACCCGGGCACTGCGGGCGGCGCCCGGAGATCTGCCAACCCTATTCCCGAGATTTCACGAACAGTGACGTAAAGTGTTCGAACAGTTCGAATCATGTACAAACCCAGCTTTACATTGTAGCACGCATAGACCAAAGATATGGTCTGTGGCATCCCGTTTGGCTTTATGTAACCTCCTTGCTATAGAGTCGCAAACGTCATCGCTGGCCTTCAGTCCGAATTTTTTAATAATTTGACGATTTTCAACCACCATATCTTCCACCCCCTTATAGCTATCGGCATGGAACTGCTATGGCGTTCAACGGGAGACTTCGGACAACAATTACACACAGACCATTCGTTTGCGTTCTGAAGTTTTTTGCTAAAGTACTAACTTTTATCTAGAAATTCATCTAATGTGTAGAAGGAATTGCCATTCAGAAATTCAACTAGCATTTAAAAATAAACTAAGGGAATTTCTGAATGGCAATTCCTTCTACACATTAGATGAATTTCTAGATAAAAGTTAGTACTTTATGAAAAAAATAATAAATAAAAAATAAATAAAAAATTAAAAAAAATTCAATTATTGAGTTTCATGTAATATTATGTATAGACACATTTCATTTAACTGATACGTTCCACATCATTACGAAGTGTCGTATTCATGATCTATGGAACAAGTATTAATCTAATCTAATCTAATCTAATCTACACGTTAACTCACACACACACACGTAGAATTTTATATACACCGACAACTTTCCATCCCAAAGTACTCCGACCCTTTTATCATTTTATCATTTATGGTGATGGGACAATCTCATGTTCGCCGCGGTGGAGTAGCCGAGCGGTCTAAAGCACCTCGCTGCAGACCGCGCGGTTGCTCGCCGTGGAGGTTCGAGTCCTCCCTGGGGCATGGCTGTGTGTGTTTGTCCTTAGGTTAGTTTACCTAGCTTTAAGTAGTTTGTAAGCTACGGACTGATGACCACGCAGTTTGGTCCGATAGATTTACAAACATTTGAACATTTGAACAATGACATGTTCCTCAGACATGTCGGAAAATTTTATGTGGCACATGAAAATGGATTTTTCGACAGAAATCATAACTATGGGTTACTAATAGTTGATGACAATCTAATGTCCTTCAAAAAACTGTTCTTGGCTGATCCTCAACAAATAAAAATCATCAAGCAGACACTTATTAGCTACAAGGAAGAATGCAAATGTCAGCCGTTCTGTACTCGTTAGAGTCACAGTAATGCGAGCTGTTTCCTCACGTATCTGCTTAATTACTCACTCGGAAATCGGCACATATTCGTGTATGAACAGCCAACTGCAGAATTTTAAGGTCACTGGTAGGCTACTCGTTTGAGCCACAGTAATTTAAGTTCCCTTCTTAGATTCCCACCTAAACACAAACTCGGAAATTGCCATATATTCAGAAAAAGATCGCCAGCAACGTCTTCGTGAGAAGGAAGAATGTAAATATAATTCGTACTCGTATCAGTCGCACAACTTTAAGCTATACTGTTAGCTTCCTGCGTAACAACACTTTCGGATAACGCAAAGTATTTAGAAAAAATAGCGTATAACAGACTTGTAATACATCAAGATTATCGTTCCAGATTCTGTTACGAACGGTAAAAAAATTTCAGTTCTCACAGGACACGAATCACAAAATTTTCCTTTGGATAGACTGGGACCTCATACCTTTAGCAACTACACCACACTCGATTTGTGTCTGCTGTGGCTGGATTCTATATTCATATATGGCCTGCTTTGGGTTCCAACGTTACTGTATTAATGACTAATATTCGTTCTTCATTCACATTGAACTAAGTAAAGTAAATCGTTGTGGTGAACCTTCAATGAACTATCGCCTTAAAATACACTCCTGGCAATTAAAATTGCTACACTACGAAGATGACGTGCTACAGACGCGAAATTTAACCGACAGGAAGAAGATACTGTGATATGCAAATGATTAGCTTTTCAGAGCATTCACACAATGTTGGCGCCAGTGGCGACACCTACAACGTGCTGACATGAGGAAAGTTTCCAAACGATTTGTCATACACAAACAGCAGTGACCGGCGTTGCCTGGTGAAACGTTGTTGTCATGCCTCGTGTAAGGAGGAGAAATGCGTACCATCACGTTTCCGACTTTGATAAAGGTCGGATTGTAGCCTATCGCGATTGCAGTTTATCGTATCGAGACATTACTGCTCGCATTGGTCGCGATCAAATGATTGTTAGCAGAATATGGAATCGGTGGGTTCAGGAGGGCAATACGGAACGCCGTGCTGGATCCCAACGGCCTCGTATCACTAGCAGTCGAGATGACAGGCATCTTATCCGCATGGCTGTAACGGATCGTGCAGCCACGTCTCGATCCCTGAGGCAACAGATGGGGACGTTTGCAAGACAACAACCATCTGCACCAACAGTTCGACGACGTTTGCAGCAGCATGGACTATCAGCTCGGAGACCGTGGCTGCGGTTACCCTTGACGCTGCATCACAGACAGGAGCGCCTGCGATGGTGTACGCAACGACGAACCTGGGTGCACGAATGGCAAAACGTCATTTTTTCGGATGAATCCAGGTTCTGTTTACAGCGTCATGATGGTCGCATCGGTGTTTGGCGACATCGCGGTGAACGCACATTGGAAGCGTGTAGTCGTCATCGCCATACTGGCGTATCACCCGGCGTGATGGTATGGGGTGCCATTGGTTACACGTCTCGGTCACCTATTGTTCGCATCGACGGCACTTTGAACAGTGGCCGTTACATTCCAGATGTGTTACGACCCGATCCCTGCGAAACCCTACATTTCAGCAGGATAATGCACGACCGCATGTTGCAGGTCCTGTACGGGCCTTTCTGGATACGGAAAATGTTAGACTGCTGCCCTGGCCAGCACATTCTCCAGATCTCTCACCAATTGAAAACGTCTGGTCAATGGTGGCCGAGCAACTGGCTCGTCACAATACGCCAGTCACTACTTTTGATAAACTGTGGTATCGTGTTGAAGCTGCATGGGCATCTGTACCTGTACACGCCATCCAAGCTCTGTCTGACTCAATGCCCAGGCGTATCAAGGCCGTTATTACGGCCAGAGGCGGTTGTTCTGGGTACTGATTTCTCACTATTTATGCACCCAAATTGCGTGAAAATGTAATCACATGTCAGCACGGCCACTACGGTCGGGGGTTCGAATCCCCCCCTCGGGCATGGATATTTGTGCCGTCCTAGTTCGTAAGTAGTTCATAAGTAGTTTGTAAGTTTAGGGACTGATGACCCCGTAGTTAAGTCCCATAAGCTTAACAAACATTTGAACATGGTTTTTTTTTTTTTTTTTTTTTTTTTTTTTTTTTTTTTTTTTTTGTAATCACATGTCAGTTCTAGTGTAATATGTTTGTCCAATAAATAGCCATTTATCATCTGCATTTCTTCTTGGTGTAGCAATTTTAATGGCCAGTAGTATAGAATTCGATCTTGGCAAATTTCTATTCCTCATTAATGACTTTCTTGAAATTGGCATTCTGCGGCCGGCCGTTGTGGCCGAGGGGACTGAGGCGCTCCAGTCACGGTCAGCACGGCCACTACGGTCGGGGGTTCGAATCCCCCCTCGGGCATGGATATTTGTGCCGTCCTAGTTCGTAGGTAGTTCATAAGTAGTTTGTAAGTTTAGGGACTGATGACCCCGTAGTTAAGTCCCATAGACTATATAAACATTTGAACAAACATTTTAGCATTCTGCGTTGTATACCCTCTGTACTGCAACTATCATAAGGTACTAGCTGAAAACCCGGCGTTGTCAGGGTATTTATTAATTTATTTCTGCCATTTTCAGGTATACATTCATTTGTATAAGGGCTTTATGTCGGTAAAATCTTTGGAATGCAGTAAGTAGTAAAGAAGTAATAGATTAAAACTTGGTGCGGGCGGGAATGGGCGATTATTCATGAACGTTACTGTTTGCGTGCTCATATCTCATGAACTAAGTGTCGTACTGTGATACAATTTAGAATCTACACTCACCTATACGAGTGTACACTGTCTGTAAAATTTCATGCGGCTACAGTGTATACTACAGGAATTATACATTGCAACGCCTTACCGAATGTCTTAGTTTTAGTCTATAAACAGCGAAAAAAGTAGTAAGCGAGAAACTTTTTTTTCCTTTCATCATCTTACTATGGTTGCCAGCGAGACAAAGTTTAATAAAGGTTTGAAATTATGTTTAAAGTTTGTTGGAAGTCGCCAAGTACTCTCATTCTCATATAGCGTATTTATAAACTCTCGCAGTTTTATAGCTATCGGCATGGACCTGCTATGGTGTACAACGGGAGACTTCGGACAACAATTACATCTACATCTACATCTACATGGGATACTCTGCAAATCACATTTAAGTGCCTGACAGAGGGTTCATCGAACCACCTTTATACTATTTACCTCACATTCCATTCTCAAATAGTGCGCAGGAAGAAAGAACACCTGAATCTCTCCGTTCAAGCTCCGATTTCTCGAATTTCATTCTGATGATCTTTTCTATCTATGTAAGCGGGAGTCAACTATATTATTTTCGCATTTGGAGGAGAATGTTGGTGATTTAGAGTTCCGCAAGTAGCCCATGCAACATCAATAAGCGCTTTTTGTTGTAATGATTCTCATCCCAGATCCTGTATCATTTCCATTTTACACACAGACCATCGTTTGCGTTCTGTAGCAAAATATTAACACACACACACACGTAGAATTTTATATACACCGATAACTTTCCATCCCAATATAACCCCACCCTTTTATCATTATCAAACCCTTAAGCAACAATGCAACCAATAAAACCATTTTCAAAGAATAGTAATTGTTCCGCATTTCGCATTGTATTCTTGAGATTACTAAATATCTATCAGATCGCTATAAAACAGTGCCTAAACCTTCCTGAGGTGAAAATTAGTAGCTGTACAAATATTTAAGTCTCTGCGTCTTGTCGTTCGGACGTGATAAGTGTACATCGAACAGATATATATATATATATAGCTATCCGACCGCCATAAAACCGTGCCTAAAGTAGGGTTGCCAGATTGAACTCGAGGCAGGACCGGAGACCACACGTGCCCCCCTCCCCCTTGGCCAATGACTCACCCCCCCAACCATGATTACACGTGAATTCTTAAAAAAAAAAAAAAAAAAAAAAAAAAAAAAAAAAAAAAAAAAAAAAAAACTAATCATCTCCTCCCTCCAAAAATTGCTGGTAAACTGATAACAAACAATGAACGAACGAACACAAATAATAGACGTCACCAGTTGACACGTTGCCGCAACAGTATTTTGCTTAATAATGCGCTAGCCGATTACTACCGACGCAACAATGAAAAGTTTTGAGAGGAAGAATAGAAAAGTAGCGTTTTGTTGCAATAAGAAATTGACATCTATATAAAGTTATTGATAATTACTAGAGAGGAGCCGCCCGGGAATGGCCGAGCGCACTGAGGCGTCTTGCCACGGTGCGCGAGACTGCTCCCACCAGAGGTTCGACTCCCCCCTAGGGCATGGATGTTGTGTTCGTCCTTAGTTTACGTTACGTTAAGTTCGATGTAGATCGTCGCTACATGAGCATAGTACTTAAAAAGCGTCGTAAAAAAAAAAAGGTTAAGATGAAGGTTACATTGAAGCCCGGAGATGAGAGTGATTGGCCCGTAGACCCGGAGAATTCATTCCAAACCCGGGCACTGCGGGCGGCGCCCGGAGATCTGGCAACCCTAGCCTAAAGCCTTCCCCGGGTAGACATTAGTAACTGTACAAATTTGTAGCTCTTTATGTCTTGTGGTTCAGACGTGATAAATGTACACCGAACAGACATTCACATTTATAGATATAGAAGATAGTACAGTCGACATGACAAAACTCATCTAGCGACATCGGGGTTGGCACCGGCTGCCAGAAATCCACGCTAGCCAGACGTGGTGGCCGAGGGGACTGAGGCGCTCCAGTCACGAGCTGCACGGCCACTACGGTCGGGGGTTCGAATCCCCCCTCGGGCACGGATATTTGTGCCGTCCTTAGTCTTAGTTAGTTCATAACTAGCTTGTAAGTTTAGGGACTGATGATCCCGTAGTTAAGTCGCATAAGCTATACAAACATTTGATATGAACATTTGAAATCCACGCTACGCCACTGCATACTGTTGCCATTAACATAAGCTGACACAGGCAGTGTTTGTGAGGCTTGACTGCCTTTCGTCGAAGGTCCCCAGTCTGAAACAGCCTGCGTTCATATCTCACCTTACAATTTCTCCAGTTTCTTCGCGGTATTATTACCTTGAACAACATCACTGCTGGAGCTGGACAGCTAAATTTTGTCTCATTTTATCGCATCTACATTATCCTGTTCTTTTTATTTATTTATTTATTTATTTCACTTCCGTTCGTTTTATAGATGCCTTCCATCCGGCTACTTCGGTATCCTTTATTATACACACGAACGTAGGACCTAAGGCCTTTCCAAAGTAAGGAGTTAATGATGTGAACTAGGTGTGGCTAATCTGAACGCATACTTTCGCCGTTTTGACGTGTCGAAAGTGCTTACAAGTATTTCGCGTTGCTAATGCGTCACTCATAACGATAACGGCTGTCTTCTGAAGTGTTTGTTATCCACAAAGGCCTCGATAAAGAACGTTAGTTGCTGATAACTCTGTGCTTTACTGAGACGCAATACAGTACTGAGACATCGCGTCGTATGAATAAAATAGAGCACATGCTCCAGGGATGATTCTCAGGGCAAAACAACGTTCTCTGAGTAAGCTCTCAATTTCGAATGAACAAAAACTTGGAAGCATATGCTCTGAGCAGGAAGTTCATTCTCTCTAGCTCCCCTCTTCCTTGTGCAAGTGCTCCGTATCTCCTCTCTGTCACAGAACAGCTGTTGTCGTGTATTTATTTAAACTAATCGGGCAAATTATTCAGTGTACAAGCACGGAGTAAGCATCTGCGTGTTGAAACGTTTACTTGTTTATTAAGTAACTAGTTGAACCCTCGCTGCTTCGCATGCGTAGGCTGGTTGGTCTGCACCAGTTGCTTCTTTTTAAACCTGATGAAGAATCCATATCTTAAGTTTCGTAGTTATAGCTTGAAAGTGAGTTAACAGCAACATATTTTTGAAAATCAATTTTTGCATCTCGTATTTCACCCCCTTATTGGTCGAATTTCCAAAAATATCGAAACACGTAACTTTTAAATTTGAACCCCGAATCCAATTGCGTAAATAGCAACTTATTTTCGAAAAACATGCCCTCTCCAATTTAAGCCCGTTGATGGTTGAATTTCCAAAAATACCGAAACACGTAGTTTTTAACGTCTAACCAACTATACAAATATCAATTTTGGCAGCTCTAGCTCCAAAATTGTATCAATTGCAACGTGTTTTCTAAAAGAATAATTTAACTCTCTTACTTGTTGAATTTCCAAAAATAATAAAAATCATGGATTTTTAATCCTCACCAAGATTCCATATCCGAAGTTTCGTAGTTGAAGCTTAAAAATTTTAGTTAACAGCAACATATTTTTGAAAATCATTTTTTTGCGTCACCTATTTGTCGAATTTCAAAAAATGCCGAAACACGTGTCTTTTAAATTCGAACCCTGATTTAAAATTCGAAATTTTGTAGTTCTAGCTTCAAAATTGCCTAAATAACTACGTATTTTCAAAAATCGTTTCATCCCCTATTTGACCCCCTTACGGACGGAATATCGAAAATTCGCTTCTTAAATGACGCCTACAGAGTAAGATCAACACCCTCCACAAATTTCAAGTTTCTATCTTCAGTGGTTTGGGCTGGGCGATGATGAGTCAGTCAGTCAGTCAATCAGTCAGTCAGTCAATCGGGACACTTCCTATATATATATATATATTACAGTTCATTCTACAGATACCGAGCTCTTCAACATTACGATGTATGGGGGGTTCTGCTTGCTGCAAAATTATTGACCTGGAGCGTCGTGGTAGAAATAAATACTCGTATGTGCAATTTTTCACTTCTTCTTTAATTTGCAATTAAACTGCTTGTTATTCCACCGAAACATTACAACTTCAAAACGTACACAATGCAACAGAACTTAGCTGGTAGTACTTCCATTTTAAAACATCAGACTGACATAGCTTCCAGAGCACTAAAACTCGAACTCCTCCACGCAAGGCGGTGAGGCAAATATATAACATCGGCAATAATGACATTACATTACGCTTTGTTCATAACAATTGAATATACTAATTTACAATTAACGAACACATCAGTAAAACATTTCATGTACACAAAAATAATCACAATATAAAATGAAAACTATACATATAATAATTTCAGATGGCGCATATCTTTTTAAGTCGAAATCTCCGATCTTTCAGTTTGACAACAAACAGCAATGTTAAATGTCAATTAATTAGTTAACGAGTACATCATACATGTTCCTAACATATATTGAACTATCAAATATCTTGGCACTTCTGAAAATAGGTTCAAAATCTCACGTCAGTCAATATATACAAAGAAATACAATATTGAGATTTTGACTGTCACATTAATTAACACAATTAGCTGGTCAACACAACTTCTACATCTACACACATACTCCGTAATTCACCGTAAGGTGCGTGGCGGAGGGTACACTGTACCACTACTAGGCATTTCCTTTCCTATTCCACTCCCAAATCGAACGAGGAAAAAAAAAGAATGCCTATATGCCTCCGTACGAGCCCTAATTTCTCTTATCTTGTCTTCGTGATCACTACGCGAAATGTAAGTAGGCGGCAGCAAGATCGTACTACACTCAGCTTCAAATTCCGGCCCTCTAAATTTACTTAACAGAAATTCACGAAAAGAACGTCGTCTTTCTTCCAGCGATCCCCAATTGAGTTGCCGGAGCATTTCCGTGACACTCGCGCATTGGTCGAACCTACCGGTAACAAATCTAGCTACTCGCCTCTGAACCGCCTCTATGTCTTCCTTTAAACTGATCTGCTGCGGGTCCCAAACACTTGAGCAATACTCAAGACGTGGTCGTACAAGCGTCTTATACGCGGTCTCCTTTACAGGTGAAGTACATCTTCCCAAAATTCTCCCAATAAACCGAAGTCGGCTGTTCGCCTTACTCACAACTGTCCTTACATGCTCGTTCCATTTCATATCGCTCTGCAATGTTACGCCTAGATATTTGAACGACGCGACAGCATCAAGAAGCTCACTACTAATGCTGTATTCGAACATTATAGGATTGTTTTTTCTACTCATGCGCATCACCTTACATTTTTCTACATTGAGAGCTAGCTGCCATTCTTCGCACCAACTAGAAATTTTGTGTAAGTCAACCTGTATGCTATTACAGTCAGTTACAGACGACACCCTAACATACACCCAGCATCATCAGCAAACAGCAACAAATTACAACTTACTCTGTCCATCAGATCATTTATATAGATAGAAAATAATAGCGGTCCTATCACACTCCCCTGGGGCACGCCTGACGATACACTCGTCTCTGATGAACACTCGCCGTCGAGAACAACGTACTGCGTTCTATTACTTAGGAAGTCTTCCAGCCAGTCACAAATCTGAGAACCTATTCCATAAGCTCGTATCTTCGTTGGCAGTCTGCAGTGTGGCACCGCGTCGAACGCCTTTTTGAAGTCGAGAAAAACACAATCAGCCTGTTGCCCTTCGTCCATGCCTCGCAAGATGTCATGTGAGAAAAGGGCAAGCTGAGTTTCACATGAACGATGTTTCCTAAACCCGTGCTGATTCATGGAAAGAAGCTTTTCCGTTTCAAGGAAATTTAGTATATTCGAACTGAGAATATGCTCTAAAATTCTAAAAATTCTTGTTTATGATCCTAACATACATACAATGTTATTTATTTTCATGTCTTCTGTTTTACAAAAGTTTTTACCCTTCGTCTGTCTATTTATTGAAATAATGTACAATGACAAAAGTATTGTTTTTAGAACTGTCTGGAAACGTCTTATACAAATCTCTCAATTAATGAAATCTATCGCTTGTTTTAATCACAGTATCACCAAGACACTATTCTACACTAATTCCTAGGCTGGCTATTTCGTTTGTAACGTCACACGCAACATATATCACTATTAGACCACACGATACCTTTTGTGTCCCAACTTCGTCGCCGCTTTTGTGTCCCAGCCTCGTCGTAGGTGTCGGTGGCCGAGTGGAATGAGACCGACACAGGAACAAAAATAGCACGCTGGTGCAGGTACGGAGGGGAGCAGCCAGAAACTAGAAACACTAGAGTAAATTAGAACGAGATATATATTGCACAGAATGTAACAATACTTAACTTTTACATAGTACTGCAGAATGTTGATACATAGTTGTTAGAGGCCTGCCTAGTGCCTGTACGATAGCAAAGTGTTCAATGGTGCCTATCTGATTACGAAGGTCCTAACTGGTTGCTATCTTCGTCCGAAGTGACCGATGTCTTTCCGTGGTGGCCACGAGCGGGGTTGCAGCAGAGGGCGCTCGTGGCTGTCCTGAGAACGCCGCGCCGTGCGTGCATGGCGGCGCGCGGCGAAAGTAGGTGGCGCGCACTTTGTACTTGTGCGACACCACACCCCTCCCCCCCAAACCGCCGCGCCGTCGTGGCGTAGGCCTGAGGGCCACGGCGACGGCACTGGGAGGAGGGCCTGGGCGGGGGCGTTATTGGTGGGACGGGCGTCGTAGCTGAGGCTGGGATCGAGACGCCGTCCGCGCCCCGGCATCCGCCTTGCGATCCTCCAGGGAACCCACCGAAACCTGGGGAAGGGCGCACCCCCCGCCCAGAGGGAGCAGGTCATCTTCTGAGGTGCGTGGCCCAGGCGGCGGCGGCACGCACGGTCCCGGAGTCCCTCTCGGTGACGCTGTCATCTGCGGCGGCGACAGCGGCGGCGTCGCGTCGATCTCCATCGGGACGATCTCGTAGTCCGGGGACGCTGGACCCGTTGACGAACGATGTGGTTGTGCTCTCTGGCGGTGAACTGGGTCTGGAATCAAGAAACCGGAGACAGGATCGCGCGGCCTATGCAGACGCAATTGGTTTGCGTGGCGCCGCAGCTCCGACCCTGTGGAAGAACGTACAACATACATATTGCGACCGAGCACGCGCTGAATGGTGCCCGGCAACCATGTCTTCTTGTTTCCAGCAAACACCCTGTACAGCACCGGCGTGGAAACCTGAAAACGCGTAGCGCCATACGAACCGACTCGGTGCGTGGGAGGCTGCAGCAGGTGAAGGAGAGTGCGGTGATGGCGGCCGTGTAGCAGCTCGGCAGGAGACGGGCCGTCACGTGGCATGCACCGATACGTAGACAGGAAAATTTGAAGAGCTTGCTGCCTGGAGTGCTGACCTTTCATCTTCTCCATGTGAGACTTGAATGTTCGAACGAAACGTTCTGCTTCACCATTGGACTGAGGGTGAAAAGGTGCGGTGGTGATATGCTGAATGCCATTCACGCGACAAAACTGTTGATATTCCGCACTAACAAACTGAGGTCCATTGTCACTGACGATAGTTGCAGGCAAGCCTTCGATACAAAACACTGATGTTAAGGCACTGATTGTACTAGACGCTGTCGTTGAGTTCATGGCAATCACAAAAGGAAACTTGCTGAAAGCGTCTACAACGATTAACCAGCGCGTATTCCAGAAAGGTCCGGCAAAGTCAATATGTAAACGTTGCCATGGTCCCTTGGGGCGTGGCCAGTCTGAGAAACGCTGTGGAGGAGCCGCCTGATGCTCCGCACAAACAGTACACTGTGACGTCATGTTCTCTATCTGAGCGTCCATACCAACCCAGGTACAATAACGTCTGGCCAGTTGCTTTGTCCTAACAATACCCCAATGTCCTTGATGCAGGAGGCGTAACACTTCTCGTTGCAGGGAACGAGGAACAATCACTCTTGCTTGGTCGTTGTCGGTATGCAACAACAGTACACCCTGACTTAAAGACAATGCATGACGTTGTGCAAAATAACGTCGAACCAGAGGCCGATCAATGTCTTTGGCTCTGGCAGGCCAACCAAAGCGAACAAAACGTGCTACCACACTTAAGTCTGCATCCGCAGCCGTTTCCTGTGCAACCCGACGAGAGTTCAAAGGGAAATCTGCGACAGCGGAAGCATCTCTGGAGTCTATCTGACAACATGCCATTTCTGAAGAATCAAACGACACATCCTGGCCAACCGGAAGTCGGGAAAGTGTGTCCGCGTTAGCATGTTTAGTGGTAGGTCGGTACAAAAATACCGTCTCCGACGCAGACGGTATCGTACGATAGCATTGAGATGAGAGGGCCGGCAGTATCATCACACTGTTCAGGGAAGAACTGTACTACGTTCAGATATTAGTTTGTTCTGAAGGAACATATTATTAAGACTTCAAATGTTCAAATGTTTGTAGAACTTATGGGACTTAACTACGGGGTCATCAGTCCCTAAGCTTACAAACTACTTATGAACTACTTAAGACTAAGGACGGCACAAATATCCATGCACGAGGGGGGATTCGAACCCCCGACCGTAGTGGCCGTGCAGACCGTGACTGGAGCGCCTCAGTCACCTCGGCCAACGCGGCCGGCTTATTAAGACTGAATGCGCACTTTTTATGAAAATGTTTTCTTCTGACGATGCAAAATTTTCGTCACGCGAGAAACTTTTTTGTTAATGAATTTGGGTTAGCACAATTTGCGAACGCAATTTCAATAATGCGTTACATATTCATTTGTTTCACAGTGGGTATGCTGTCAGAGCTTTATAACACCAGATACTTGTTGTTAAACATGACACCCAATGGCCTACTCAAGAGCGTTAGGACATGTGATTTTGTTACAAGAAACAGGCTGCTAGGTATGTAATGAATCAGTTATTAATTTTCCTGTCGTGCCTACTTACTTCTAACATGACAGAAGCTACGGTTACGAAGTCAGAAAATGCATCATAAATAGGTCAACCTGGTATTGCAGCAATATTTATGTTGTGATAGAAACTGTGAAGTCGTGGAATGCACTTTATTTGGAACTAACATCATAAGGCCTTACTAATGGACCCTATTAACAAAAAAAAAAAAAAATATATATATATATATATATATATATATATATATATTGCTGTGTAACTGTTTAGAACACTATACACTCCAAACAAATGGGTAAAACACGCAGCTGATTCGACTTGTGTTTCATTTCTATGTCGGTACTGAAAACATTCCTCTTACATCAGTCTCGTCACTATACAAAATGCTTTTAGTGTCACACTCACCATTCTTCTGAAGCAAGCTACTCGTCAACAAAATGTTGTCATTTTTATTGTAAGCCATAGTACAACGTTATCTTGATGGAAGTTACTCAGCGCGAAGTATGCCAGAGAGCTCACTTCAGAAATCGGACACTGTTCTCCGGTCGTGAAAAACTTCTCCACTTTTACTCCTACGAAATTGGAGAATGTTCTCTGTTGTGAGCAACTTCCCCCACCCTGTTACTCATGCTGATAAGTACGCAATTGAAGTACCACAGCCATACCTTAGCATAACATCTTTCTGATAACCCGAAAAAACTCTGCTGCTGTGTAAAATCGATAAGCGGGTCAAAGCCCACTGTTCACTAACTCGTTGATCATTCTGGAGCAGTAATAGAAGAAAGCAAACGGAAAGCTGAAGTTCTAAATTTAACCTTTAAGAAATCTTTCACGCAGGAACACTGCACAAATGTACCATCATTTGATCAAAGTACTAATTCCGAAATGGGGGACATAGCAATAGGTATTTCCGGTGTAGAGAAGCAGCTGAGAGAGCTAAATACGAAATAGTCTCCTGATCCTGTTGGAGTACCAGTTCGGTTTATAAAAGACTATTCTGCGACATTGGCCTCTTACTTAGCTTGCATTTATCGCGAATCTTTAATTCAGCGAAAAGTTCCTAGTGATTGGAAAAAAGCGCAGGTGACTCCCGTTTATAACAAAGGAAAGAGAACTGACCCACATAATTACAGGCCAATATCGTCGACATCAATTTCCTGTATAATTTTGGAGCATATTCTCGTTACAATATACTAAACTTCCCTGAGACGGAAAAGCTTCTTTCCATGAATCAGCACGGGTTTAGGAAACATCGTTCATGTGAAACTCAGCTTGCCCATTTCTCACATGACATCTTGCGAGCCATGGATGAAGGGCAACAGGCGGATTGTGTTTTTCTCGACTTCAAAAAGGCGTTCGACGCGGTGCCACACTGCAGACTGCTAACGACGATACGAGCTTATGGAATAGGTTCACAGATTTGTGACTGGCTGGAAGACTTCCTAAGTAATAGAACGCAGTACGTTGTTCTCGACGGCGAGTGTTCATCAGAGACGAGTGTATCGTCAGGCGTGTGTAACTGCCCTAACTCTCGTATCAAATTATTCCTCCTATACACACCTGACTGCGAATAATTATTATTTTTTAATCAGAAAATACCAAGTCCCGTAGACTAATTCTACTGTACCAGAATTCCAATCTGTGCAGACAGTTTCTTATTTGTTGTTGTTGTATGCATCTGACGTGCTTACTAAGCAAAGATAAACAGCGAGTTGCGTTCTCTTGTGCAAAGTATGAATGTTATTTTCACACCGGTAGCAGCTCCAACTGCGGCAATATAAGATCTCTGGTGTTTGAAAACTTCGTCGTAATTACTGATAGTATTTGCATCAAGATTCCTCTTAGATAAAATACAAGTGGCCAATATGTCAAGTTCGTGCTAGAAAAGATCCACCTTTTCATCTATATAACTACTTCAGCATGTAGAATAATTTAAAAAAAATATAAATATCGATCGCTTGAACTTTAATTTACTGTCCAAAGCCCGAACGAACGATATTAGTTTTACGAAGTAAGTACACCCAGTTCTCAACAAATGAACTATTTTATTATTTATGATTTATAAATATGTACCCATCAGGATAATTTATGACTGATTTGTATACATTTATTATTTCTTCTTTATTTTATTTTTTTTTAAACTTGAGCGTGCATCAACTATTGAGGTTTTGTAAAGAACAATAATAGAAAGAATTATGACAGAAAAGGAATTTCTTTCGAGTTATGGTAGCTCTACCAACGGCATGGCTACTTCAATACAAACAATCATTTTTACATCAAGCAGGTTTAACATTAATATTGAGAAGAAAGAAAATGGGGAAGCATTTGTTGTAATTGATTTCTCAAGTACAGTCTTTATTATTTAATAGTCCTTATTATGAGCAGTTAAAGTCATCCTTCACCTTCGTAGCACCCTATGTCCCTGAATACAGTTAAATGGAACTATCTTTCAAAATAGGTCTTATTTTAAGATTCAACTACAAGCCATCAGTCCAATAAAATTAATCTGTCGTACACACGTCACAATTGAGTTACCTAATCATTTTGTCCAAAATTTGAATACTAGTCTCTGTCCCTATCGAAGTTTACCAAAATCCAAGGGTCCTGTGGACATACTCCAGCACCAGTCGAATAAACAGTAATGTTTAGGCACCTTCTATAAATATATCTCAGCCTGAAACTTTGTCAGTAACTGACGGTATTGTGGAGCCTTTCCACCAATACCCCACTGTATATGAACCAAAGCGTACCAATAACAACTGCAACTCTCACAAAAACTCAACACATCAACAGCAAATTACGATATGATGCACACCGGAACCCTTGAATAGTTCCTTTTACCTCTGTTACTCGATATTACAATAACATGGACAGTTTAACTTCTCTCGAATCTCGATCAGACCTCAATAGGACAATCAGCATGTTTTTAAAAATAAAATAGCATCTCTCCAACACATTACCGAATTCTCTCCAGTGTATCGACTCAGTACGAACGCACTGCGGCGCAGTATGCTGAATCCGGGCCCAAATGCTGGATTACTTCCACAGCCAGACGACATGAAACTTGGATGACCTACTTTCTGCGTTTTTGCCAAAATTGAATGAAGTATTCCCCAGCAGATACGCTACGTAGCCTCGGACTGACTTCAACTACTCATAATTAACAATCAATATAACTTTCCGTGTTTTTCTTCGATCTCTGTGACCGCTGGATTACTCCTAGCAGCCATAATGAAGCCCGCTTCAGAACGTATATTTGCATCTGTGGCAGCCATTTTGGTTAGACCCGCATCATGCCAAGACTCCCGCACATTTCACAGCAAAATTTTCCAATGCGCGAGTGTCACGGAAATGTAGAAAGTCATAATACTAGAATTGAGGGAATAACAACGCTAAATGTTATTGACGGCCAAAGAAATCTTTACAGTGTATGTTGTTGACCAACTTACTGGGAACTGAAACAACATTTCAAAACATCGACATCCATTTTCAAGCGAAAAAAATAAACGTATGGAAACATCAAACAATACTTGTAAGAGCATAAATAGCACCTGTTTACAGTACTTTATCCATTACGATTTTTCCGCTGACATTGTTAATACCGTCGTAAACAACTGAATTTTTGTCTTTCATTAGAACTGACTTTTTCATTTAACATGTTATTTAATGAAAAATGCGTTATCAAATTACAATCTTATTCAGATAAACAGTTTGCTTCAGTCTTTTCTGCTACAATGTTACGTAACGCCGGCAGGTGGCCGAGGGAAAAGAAAGGATAGTGAGACGCTTCAGTCACGGTCTGCACGGCCACTACGGTCGGGGGTTCGAATCCCTAACATGGATATTTATCCCGTCCTTAGTGTTAGCTAATTCGTAAGTAGTTTGTAAGGTTAGGGACTGATGACCCCGTAGTTAAGTCCCATAAGCTATACAAACATTTGAACATTTTTATTACGTAACATAAACCATTTTTTGGTTCCAGATATCCGACCTCGATTTTAGGGGGACACTCAGTTACCCCTAAAACGAAGTATAACAACAAAATAAAGATGAATGAGACACATTTGAATATAAACAGTGCAATCGTCGACTGCAACATGTAATTCGTGTGACGAAAACAGGTTAACATCCGATGTTAGCAGACGGCCGTTCCGTCAAAACATTCTTCTCGAGAAAGCTTGACGTGACGTGACGGTCCGGTGACGGACAGTGTGAACGCCGCCATTAGAAGAAATACATTGCGGAATGTTCTGACGGTCGGTGACGCGACGTGACGTGACGTGACGGACAGTGTGAATTGGCCTTTACGAGTTTGTGAGTAGATGTGAACCTAACGGATTATCTGTGAGTGAAAAGAGTTGCAAAAAAAAAAAAAAAAAAAAAAAAAAAAAAAAAAAAAAAAAAAAAAAAAAAAAAAGGAAGTTCAAATGTTTGTTAAGCTCATGGGACTTAACTACGGGGTCATCAGTCCCTAAACTTACAAACTACTTATGAACTAGCTAACACTAAGGACGGCACAAATATCCATGCCCGAGGGGGGATTCGAACCCCCGACCGTAGTGGCCGTGCAGACCGTGACTGGAGCGCCTCAGTCCCCTCGGCCACCGCGGCCGGCAGTTTGGCAATAATGATGGTTTAAATTAAGAAGAAGATAACACAAAAACAGAAGGCAAATTTCAAATTTGTGGCAATACTGAAAAATAAAAATCCTTTATTTCGATGTGGTGTCACTCATACCAGGGTGATGAGCATCGTAAAACGATCGCACGGCATCGAGTACGGGGAGTAACTTCATGAAAGCTGTAAACAAATTTACACTATTGCAAATTCAGTTATATAAAACATTTTCGAATCTCTAATCCCACGTGTTATGTCAGTTTTTGTTTATGTGTGTATTCATGTGCTGAACTCCTTGTTGTCACCTAAAACGATGGTTGAGTAGGTTAGCTGCTTGGCAAGCCATTAGTAGCTATGGAGATGATTTTCCAAAAACAGAGTCAAAGCTCTTCACAAAGTGGACAAACAAAGACTACCGTCGTTGAGTAATAGTGAAGAAATACTGTATAAAATAAAAAAAATAAATATATAAATTGTTGTGTTTTTATTGGAACCATCATTATTAACAACCGTTTATACTGTATAGAACATTACAAGTAAACAAACTATTTGTGCTTTTGTAGGAAAAATTAACGTTACATATTAAAATTGTGTATGTGCTCCAACACAACGAATAAAGAAAACAAATCTGTCACGACGAGATTCGAAACACAGACCCCAGGGTCGTAAGGTAAGGACACTACCTCGTACGCTATAGCCGCAGATGCTGCCATTCTTTTAATTATAGGTACTTACTTGTACTTGCTAAACTTGAAGGTCCATTTTCTCGAGAATTTTTGAGATGCCTTTGGCTGATTGTTATTTAAGTTCTGAACTTCGCGTACCATAAGTATTAAAAAATCTAAAATCCGAAACCCGTGTGGAGTCCTTGCCAGTGCTTTATTTATTATTCTAATAATTTGCATGATTAAATAAATATAGAGAGTAATTACCTGAAACCAATGAACATCGCTAGAAAGTGGAAATAAAATTCAACGAAATTATTGACGCAATACAATAAAAACAGCGAATAATAAACTGGAATAGCTTCTTAAAAATGACAAAATGTAGGCAAACATTTGCACCACAATCAGGCGCCTCAAACTAAGGCTCCTATAAACCCGAGCTGAACTATCCGCCATTTTTCCCCAGGCTGTATGAATTGCCACGTCTTGGACGAAGCTCACGCGTTACCTCGCGTTTCATTCAACTCGCTCACACTCGCAAACTACTCGCTGTATCAACGTGGAATTTTCACCAATGTCTTCGTTAAGAACTACACTACATTTTCTTTTTAGTTTTATTTATGGCAATAATTTATAAACAGCAGATACTGATGGTTTACGACCATGCACTTTCTGACGTCGTTACGGAATTATCGACATGCGAGGAACTTTTTTTCTGTTGAAGTTAGGTGATCACATTAAGGGAATGAAATGTTCAAAATACATCAGATTTTCATCCTCTCCAAACCGAAACTCTGTGAGAAACGTATAACTTGAGATAATGTCAGTTAAATGTAACGCACTGGGATCCGCCCGCCCGTCTAGTAGTAACACGTCTTCCGTATTAGAGCTCCTAATAATTAGGCACAAGTTGTTACTGCATAACGTCCATACTTGAAGATACTGGTACTTATTTTAACCCATTAAATTTAATAGTTGCACACCACAAAAGTGCTGTGTCTATATGTAATATGCAATTTCAGTTTTTCAGTTATATGAAAAGGATATTCTAAATATCTCAATACAGAGTGCTTCATTATGTGAGGAAATGAGAACAAGTCATTTCGTTAGCTAGTGAAGAGATCCTTGCTATCTGTCATTTTCAAGTATTCTCACATAAAATCCTCATTAGATCTAGTGACTTCCGTTCTGTTACTGCTAGGCTTTAAACTGAAGGAAATGTAACTCCTATTAGGTTTTGAAAACTGAGTAGTAGCTCTGAAACACAATGGACAAGAAGCAAAGAAATAAACATTTGTGAGTGGCGAAGGAATATCTGCAAATCGAATAATAAATCACTAACTTTACTCTTATTCATTCTACAACTATGTATTTCCCTGAATAAAGCGACAGTTAATGAAGTTTTGCGTAGTAACCATGTGGCAAAATACTCCCCTCTTTGCATGTTATCACGTGTCAAAATATCATTTTAGTTTTATTTATGGCAAAAATTGTGTATGAGATACGCAATGATTCATTCTGGCCTTATCGCCATCGGAAATGAGTGCGCTAAATAAAGTTTAGCGGTATGAGTGAAAGGTAAAGATCTCCTCCTAAGTCGAAAATAAAATTCAGTCCATTAGGAAAGTTTCATCCGCAGCAACATATGGTGCAACAAGCACCAAACGGAATATCATAGCAGCCTCTATTTTTTACTGCAAACTTTTCCTAATGTAGCGCAGTCTCTTATTTTGAAGCCAATATTTTATTAACTACGACTATTAACGAAATGAGGAGCATTTCGTCACAATACTGAGATGTAAAGATTTAAATAGCGGAAAAATTAAATATGTCTACCAATTAGTTTTCGCGAATTCGTTTGTGAGAGATGGCAGGGCATGCGCCTCTACGCTGTTAGTGCAGCGCGATTCCAACCATGTCGGAGGAAAACATGGCGGACGATTCAGCCTGCGTATTTAGGAGCTCTCTATACCCAGGTGGCTGAAACATTGCACTTGACGTTTCGCGTTACGGCGAGTTAAGTTGGCTACACTGCTTTAGCGACGTTGCAACACTAGCCTCTATACGCGCAGCAGACGAAACGGTTTTCACTGGTATCTCGTAATGTCGACAGAATTACTATGTCATCGGCAAACCGCAATGTTTTTATTTCTTCTCCCTGCACCTTAATGCCCTCTCCTTCCATTCCTTCACTGCCTGCTCAATGTACAGATTGAACGACGTTGGGGAAAGGCTACAACCCTGTCTTACTCCCTTCCCAACCTCTGCATTCCTTTCTTGCCCTTCGACTCTAATAACCGCAGTCTGGTTTTTGTATAGGTTGAATATAACTCTTCGCTCCCTATATTTTACCCCTGATACCTTCAGAATTTGGAAGAGTGTATTCCAGCTTCACAAAAATGATAACCCTGTATACTAACATATTTTGTCGGTTACCTACTAGTTTGATAAACTGAATACGTAGCTACAAATAAATATGTCCATATATAAGCTGACGCAAGGGAATGTTGCATTTTTTCGTTTGCTTACATTGTCATTCAGACAATGAGTATGAGTTTTGTTAAAAAATGTCGGTAGTTGTGAAATATTTGAGTCACATATTTTGTAAAACCTTTCAGTAGTATTTATTTTTATTTAATGTGGTTACTTTTATTATCCTTATTTTGTAATATATTGTAAATGCATAATAAAATACATATTCAGTGAATTCAAGATAATTATCTCTGTTTTACCATTTAAAGTATAGTTGGAAAATTTGCCCCTGTACATTTTACGTAAGCTGGAAAACTTGCCCCGCATACGGGGTAAATTTTCCAACGCAACATGGTCAGACAAAATCATTTGTTGCCAAGAATGATATTTACTATTTTGAAAAATATCTGTACAAGACTGTAGATAAAGGTGTAGGGAATATAATGATCCGCTGTTTACCTCAAAACCGATGAAAATAAAAAGTACAAAAATAAAAGTGTAAAATGGTGGAAAACGTGCACCGGTCTCCCCTACTCAATCGCTTCGCGGTGTGATTTTACGACCCGGCCGCTTGGCAGCGCTGCAGTCGCGAAGTTGCGGAGAATCACTGCGAGTTTCACGACTCTTTATGTTCGACTCTGGTTGAACTGTGGGGCATGTTGTCTGGGGCAGATAGGAAGGACGCTGGAAACTAGGTCTGCCGAACACATCGCGCTTGAGACAAAAGACACGGCCGAGAGATGAAGCAGGCAGCCCGTCTGCTTGAAGCAAAGCGCCAGGCTCCAAGCGTAACGGATAGTGCGCGGCTGCTGCATACGGGTGAGAAGCGAACATTGCTCGATCTGCACGAAGACCGTGAGATCTTTTGCCACCATAGATCAGTGGGACGTAACTAGGGTTACCAAATGTTTGTCACCAAAAAAAGAGGAGTTTTTTTTTAATTTTTTTTTTTTTTTTTTTTTTATTAAACAAGTACTGACAAAAGGCGGGCCGCGGTGGCCGAGGGGACTGAGGCGCTCCAGTCACGGTCTGCACGGCCACTACGGTCGGGGGTTCGAATCCCCCCTCGGGCATGGATCTTTGTGCCGTCCTAGTTCGTAAGTAGTTCATAGGCAGTTCTACATCTACATCGATACTCTGCAAATCACATTTAAGTGCCTGGCAAAGGGTTCATTAACCACCTTCATAAATTTTCTCTACCGTTCCATTCTCTAATAGCGCGCGGGAAGAAAGAACACCTAAATCGTTCCGTTTTCCATCTGATTTCTTTCATTTTATTGGGATGGTCATGTCTGGGTGGGTGCTAGCACAATATGTTCACATTCAGAAGTAAAAGTCGGTGATTGAAACTTCGCAAACAGATCACGCCGCAATGAATAACGTCTTCCTTTTAATGATTTCCACCCCAATTCGTGCAACATTTCCGTGACGCTTTCCCCCCTGTAACGTGATAAAACAAAACGAGCTGCCCTTCTCTGAACCTTCTCAATGTCTTCCGTAAGTCCCACCTGGTGAGGGTCCCACAAGGGGCAACAGTACTCCAGGAGAGGACGCACAAGTGTGATGTAGGCAGTCTCTTTGGTGGAGCTGGTGCATCGTCTAAGCGTTCTGCCAATGAAACGTAACCTTTGGTTCGCCTTCCCCACAATATTTTCTATGTGTTCTCTCCAGTTAAAGTTGTTCGTAATTGTAACTCCTAGGTATTTGGTAGAATTTACGACCTTAAGGTTTGACTGATTTATCGCGTAATTGAAGTTCAGCGGATTTCTTTTAGTGGTCATGTGTATTACTTCACACTTTTCTTTATTTAGTGTCAATTGCCAATTTTCGCACCAAGTAGAAATTTTGTCTAAATCGCTTTGCAGTTGCTTTTGATCCTCTGTTGACTTCACTAACCGATAAACGACAGCATCATCCGCGAACAGTCTAAGGGAACTATTCAGATTATCTCCTAAATCGTTTATAAACACGAGGAAGAGTAGGGGACCTATAACGCTTCCCTGTGGAACGCCAGAAATCACTTCTGTTTTACTCGATGACTTCATCTGTAAAAATCATTATTATGTTATAGGTAACTCACATGTAAAGATATACTGTATGTGTAAAACCCTGGTCCGATGTAAGAGAGGGCCTGATGGCTCTAATCTGATCAGGCTAAATAAATAAATAAAGACACAGGAGATGTTGTCGAGTCCATTGAGCAGAGTGTCGGTGAGGTGGGGCCGCGCGGCGCGGCGTTGCCAGATGTGGGGCGCGGCGCGGACACGCGGCCCGCGTGCCGGCCGGCGGCGGCGTTGCCACGTCTCGGGCGGCGGCGCCGGCGCCGGCGTCGGTAGGGACTGATGACCCCGTAGTTAAGTCCCATAAGCTATACAAACATTTGAACATTTTGAGGTGAGAAAAGCTCAGGCATTTCAAATGATTGAAATTATACTGTACACATGCAGTATAATTACAGTATTTTTTAAATCTAGTCCTGTCTTTTGTCCACTGTGTGTTCACAAGAGAAAACACAGGTTCTGTGTTGGCATTATGACTAGTTATAGAAAAAAAAGGAGTCTACAATTTTCAGCAGTTCAGAATAACTAACAACACTAGATGACTGATTTAAATATGCACACCACACTTCAGCTGCTGGTATGTTCTGTTTTCTTCGATTATCTTTCAAATATTTTATAAAATTACAAAGCTGATCGGAGCACAATCTACATTAAATCTTGCATTCGTTTGAACATTCTCTTGAATGATTTGTATTTCTCCAGGAGCACATATTTAACCACTGACTTTCTCATCGGTATTATGTTTAAGTTCGTAATTTATTTTGCAGCAAAAGGCTACCTACGATCTCGAACAAACAACACAGCTTTAACCTAAACCTTAAAGTATGTCAAAAGCCACAGAACGTAATGCAGATGACAGAATGCACTGGTTGAATACAGGATAGACAACCGGGTTCCTTCGCAGAGAAGATCCGAATCGTTTTCAACTGCCAGACCCATGCGGAGTGCGAAATTGTGAACGGCAATTTCAGTCTGTGTTTGCGCGTAATAGTTGCGAACAGTTTGGAACTGCAGTGCGAATGAACATGTCGTCGCCAATGTCACAAAAATAAATTTTCTTTCTCGGAACCCAAAAAAAGAGGACTTTTGTAGAATTTTATAAATTCCGCCCGGACACATTTTCTTGCCTCAAAAAGAGGACACGTCCGGGGAAAACAGGACGTATGGTAACCCTAGACGTAACCTACTTAATGACCCAGTTACTATGAAAAATACAACCTTTTGGGAATTATTTGAGAACTGTTTGTATAACAATGAACAAGAATTCGACCCAGGAGGAACGCAATAGGGTCTTACTTCCTTACCGATATGTAGCAGCCACTTACATGTTTCTGTATGAATACCATAACTATAAATAGAAACTTCTGTGTATAGTTAACAGATCTACATAAATACTTTGGATGTGCATTATTTTACGACATATTTTACAAGACCAGTCAATTAATTTAAATCTGTACATTGTTGCATATTGTTCATTGTTGCATACAGTTTCATTTCACGAGTTGTAACCCACTTTACTGACAATAGCAAGCATTACATCTAACTGAGGAAAACAATGTATTACAGACCATCTACGAGAATGATACAATGCACATACATAACATGCGACTCCCTCATTTCAAAATTAATATCCCGAAAACAAAGATCGATAGAGGAACACAGTAAACGGTATGTTTATTGTGAAAGCTGTTAGATGATACAGCAGTTTGAAATAATAGTAACAAAAGCTGCTAACAGATGGCGCTGTAATCCCCATACGTAATGCCTAGTATAAATAGTGATTTTTATTTTAATTAAGTCTATGGGACTTAACTACGGGGTTATCAGTCCCTAAACTTACAAACTACTTATGAACTACTTACGAACTAAAAAGGTAAAGCAGTCAACAATCCGAAGATTGGTCTGAACACCACAGTGCTTTACTAGGCATGGTCCTGTTTGGAGGTGGTATGCCGTTGCCTTCCTCCGACCTTGGAACTGACTTACCCAGCCAGTTATAGGGGGACCTACAGTTTAACGTGGGTTCCGAACCACGGTGCTACTCGGTATTTTTCACATTGAGCAATACTGCCAGAGGTGAAAGAAGTGGAGAGTGACAAATAAAAATCCCAGGGCCTGGCGGGGATCGAACCCGGGACCTTCGGATTTGTAGTCTGGCACGCTACCACTGTGCAACCGAGGCGCACACTTACGAACTAGGACGCCACAAATATCCATGCCCGAGGGGGGATTAGAACCCCCGACCGTAGTGGCCGTGCAGACCGTGTCTGGAGCGCCTCAGTCCCCTCGGCCACCGCGGCCGGCGAGATAGTGATTCGAAGCCCAGAGCGATCAGTTCCACTACTGAAACGTGAAAGGAGGTTAGTGTACTGAAGGAAGAGATTAAAACCATGTACTCCTATGAACAACGCGTTTTTCTGGTGCTCGAGTACCACAGGTTAGAAGAGAGTCCTACGGCAACAAGGCCAAGTTTTCAAGCACGATTTAATGTTCCAAAAGGACCCGATGCGAAAACCATTCGTACGCTCTTCGCAAAATTTCGACGAACAGGCAGCGTAACTGATGATCTAGTGGGGCATGTTGGCCGCAAGCAAACCGCAGTTACGCCTGAAAATATCGCCACAGTTTCTGGAATTATTCAGCGAAATCCAATGTCATCCGTCCGTAGAATTGCATCTGAGACTGGTTTGAAGCGTTCCAGCACGCATAAAATACTGAGAAAGAGCCTACACGTATTTCCATTCTAAATTCAAACGCACCGGGCCATACCCGCACGAGCTGTGCAACAAAGGGTTGCCTTTGCTAATCAGATGCTCACAATGATTGATAGTGAAGGATTTGATGTTGGCTGCATCTTGTGTACAGGTGAAAGCACACTTCCGCCTGAATGGATACGTGAATAAGCAGAACTGGCGATTTTGGGGTTCCGAAAAGCCAGATTGGTGTGAAGCGAAACCCCTGTATTCTCCTAAATTTACTGTGTGGGCTGCAGTATGCAGCAGAGGCATTATTGTCCCTTTTTTCATTCGAGAAACGGTCACTGGTGCACGTTACGTTGCGATTTTTGAACAATTTGTCGCCACACAGCAAGCGTTAGAGGATCGACCAGGTACTGAACGGTTTATGCAATATGGAGCCCGACCACATCGGACCGAACAAGTGTTTCGCTTTCTTGAAGAATACTTCGGGAATCGAGTCATTGCTTTGGAATATCCCAAATTTACTGGTGCAGGCATGGATTGGCCTCCATATTCGCCGGATTTGACTCCCTGTGATGGTATGTAAAGTACATCCTATTGACTCTTTTCTAATTTTTCATTGTTATATTTGATATAATGTGTGTATACAGACGATAACATCTTGTTAACTTAGCATTGATAATAGCAAGTCGCTTGCCGAAATCTAGGTCTGCAAAATAAAGCAATTTCTTACAAATAAGGACTGATTGCTGCAAAAACACCTATTTCGATATCATAGATATCTGATCTTCTTCGACATTTTGACAGAGCACTGACAGACCTAAGTCGAAACAAGGCCCCTGGAGTAGATGACATTCCCTCAGAGCTACTGAAGTCTCTGGGAGAACCAGCCATGACAAAACTGTTTCACCTGGTGTGTAAGATGTATGAGACAGGTGAAGTACCCTCAGACTTTAAGAAAAATGTTATAATCCCTATTCCAAAGAAAGCAGGTGCCGTCAGGTGTGAAAACTACAGAACCATCAGTTTAATAAGTCATGGTTACAGAATATTAACACGAATTATATACAGAAGGATGGAAAAGCTGGTAGATGCCGACCTCGGGGAAGATCAGTTTGGGTTCAGGAGAAATGTAGGAACACGGGAGGCAATACTCACTTTACGGCTTATCCTAGAAGATAGATTAAGAAAAGGCAAACCTACATTTCTAGTTTTTGTAGATTTGGAGAAGGCTTTTGACAGTGTTGATTGGAATTTACTCTTTCAAGCTCTGAAGCAAGCAGGAGTAAAATATAGGGAGCGTAAGGTTATTTACAACTTGTACAAAAACCAGACAGCGGTTGTAAGAGTTGAAGGGCATGAAAGGGATGCAGTGGTTGGAAAGGGAGTAAGACAGGGTTGTAGTCTTTCTCCGGTGTTATTCAATTTGTACATCGAGCAGGCTTTAAAGGAAAGCAAGGAGAAATTTGGAGAAGGAATTAAAGTTCAGGGTGAAGAATTAAAAACATTGCTTTTTGCCGACGACATAGTAATTCTGTCAGATACAGCAAAGGACCTGGAAGAGCAATTGAACGGAATGGACAGTGTGCTGAAAGATACATATAAGATGAACATTAACAAGAGCAAAACAAGGGTAATGGAGTGCAGTCCAAGAAAATCAGGCGATGCTGAAGGAATTAGATTGGGTAACGAAACAATAAAGGAGGTAGATGAGTTTTGTTACTTGGGCAGTAAAATAACAAATGATGGTCGCAGTACAAAGGATATAAAATGCAGAATGGCAATGGATAGAAAAGCGTTCTTGAAAAAGGAGAAATCTGCTAACATCAAATATTCATTTAAGCCTAAGGAAGTCCTTTCTGAAGGCATTTGTATGGAGTGTTGCCTTGTATGGGAGTGAAACATGGACGATAAACAGTGCAGACAGGAAGAGGATAGAGGCTTTTGAAATATGGTGCTACAGAAGAATGCTGAAGATTAGGTGGGTGGATCGCGTAACTAATGAGGAGGTACTGAACAGAATTGGGGAGAAAAGAAATTTCTGGCATACCTTGACTAAAAGAAGGGATCGATTGGTAGGACACATTCTTAGACATCAAGGAATTGTGAATTTAGCGTTGGAGGGAAGTGTGTGGGGTAAAAACCGCAGAGGAAGACCGAGAGATGGATACAGTAAGCAGATTCAGACAGATGTAGGTTGCCGTTCTTATGTGGAGATGAAGAGGCTTGCTCAGGATAGGGTATTGTGGAGAGCTGCATCAAACCAGTCTCCGGACTGAAGACCACAACAACAACATTGACATTTAATGAACTAAGGTGAAACGTCTGTGATAAGTCTTCAATGTACTATCGTCTTGAAAAGGCGTATTGCCATGATTTGCCTTTCACGTTCTAACAACCGTCACCCCTTTTCGGAATGACTCAAACGGAGCGCTAATATTTTCTTAAATCACGGAAAGTTTATTTAGTTCACAGTCTCTATAACAAAGTCATTCCACTGTAGATGAAGTTCAACATATCTTATATGCTGGCTGAAGTCCATTGCGTTGTGAGCTGTCTTCGGCATTCACTAAAAGATTTGACGTTACAGGATCTTTTCGTAAATCATAAACATGTCAGCTGATATGGAAATGATTTCATTTCCATTTTAAATAAAGTTTAAATCAGTCACATTGTTGCACATTAAAAAAAAAAAATGCAGCGGCAAGTCAACAGAGCTGCTTACAGGTTTGTGACCGCTAGAAGACTAACTAAACACGGTTTCTCTCAGACATCTTGCTACGTAACCGCGTAATAAGATTGATGACAAAGTTTTGTAATTCACAATTAAACAATATTCTTTTACATTAAATATGCCAAAATACAGAAATTAAAACATTACATTTAAGCTTTGACTATTTATCTCAATGTATGTACATGTTTCATGAAATTTGTATTTAATGTGGTACACAAATTTAAAGTCGTCCTTTGACTAGTGTTTACAGTGCTCAAATTATTTACATTATGTGTGTTTTCGAAGTGCACACATATTTGTTTTGCCTATATTGTGTAGGCGTAATATTATTGTGACATGGAATTTTATTGTATTTCAGTTTGCGGTCTAATTTTTTATTAATACGTATTTATATATGGTTGTCGTAGTTTTGTTAATTTCGAAGATAGTTTCTTAGTACCATACGGATTATTAATTTTAGTGCATGAAAAATTATCAGTATTTAATTTAGGATCCGGTGATATATAAAACATGGTCTGCCCTAATTTATTTAAACGAAAGGTATATATGAAATCATGTTGTGCAATAGTTATAACATGTAGTATTGTTGTTTTTATACAAATTAGTATCTATATAGGTTCAGCAATTTCCGGAACTAAGTGTAATGCATTTTTAGTGTTTGCAGCTATTATTTACGAAAGTATTAAAAATTGCAATTTACGGTGAAGGACAGTCAAAGTTATGTTTAAATCAACAAACTATTTCTTAAAGGTAGTTTACTAGTATTGTTAATAGAATTTCAACCTGAAGGCGAAAATGTGATATTTTACATGTCCGGTAGCCGGCAGCGGTGGCCGCGGGGACTGAGGCGCTTCAGTCACGGTCTGCACGGCCACTACGGTCGGGCGTTCGAATCCCCCCTCGGGCATGGATATTTGTGCCGTCCTAGTTCGTAAGTAGTTGATGTTGTTGTTGTGGTCTTCAGTCCGGAGACTGGTTTGATACAGCTCTCCACCCTACTCTATCCTGAGCAAGCCTTTTCATCTCCTCATAAGAACGGCAACCCACATCCACTTGAATCTGCTTACTATACGCGTCTCTTGGTCTCCCTCTGCGATTTTACCCCACACACTTCCCTCCAACGTTAAATTCACAATTCCTTGATGTCTAAGAATGTGTCCTACCAATCTATCCCTTCTTTTAGTCAAGGTATGCCAGAAATTTCTTTTCTCCTCAATTCGGTTCAGTACCTCCTCATTAGTTACGCGATCCACCCACCTAATCTTCAGCATTCTTCTGTAGCACCACATTTCAAAAGCCTCTATCCTCTTTCTGTCCACACTGCTTATCGTCCATGTTTCACTCCCATACAAGGGAACACTCCATACAAATGCCTTCAGAAAGGACTTCCTTAGGCTTAAATCAATATTCGATGTTAACAAATTTCTCTTTTTCAAAAACGCCTTTCTACCCATTGCCATTCTGCATTTTATATCCTCTGTACTGCGACCATCATTTGTTATTTTACTGCCCAAGTAACGAAACTCATCTACCTCCTTTATTGTTTCGTTACCTAATCTAATTCCTTCAGCATCACCTGATTTTCTTACACTGCACTCCATTACCCTAGTTTTACTCTTATTAATGTTCATCTTATATGCACCTTTAAGCACACTATCCATTCCGTTCAATTGCTCTTCCAGGTCCTTTGCTGTATCTGACAGAATCACTATGTCGTCGGCAAAACGCAATGTTTTTAATGTTTTAATGTAGTTGATAAGTAGTTTGAAGTTTAGGGACTGATGACCCCGTAGTGAAGTCCCATAGACTATACAAACAACAACAACATGTCCGGTAGTGAAGTTTAATTTTAGATGTCAGATATTTCGTGTTTATATGTTGTCAGCTGACTTTTGTATGGAGTGTGCAACATAGCAGAAACGTTACAACGTGTCGTCTGCAAAGCAGAGACCGCAGACACTTCTGCTGCAAGTAACCAGAGATGCAATGCGACGGAGCTTCCGGCATAGTACTTCCGGCACTCTGGCTGGTTGGCGTCCACTCAGAAAGTGCCGCCAGAGTCGGATGAGCGCGTACAACGCCAACAAACCCGATGCGGCGGCAGCTTCCCACGTGTCACACTGTCCGTGACGTCACAGCTCCTTCTGCGACAGCGCGAGCGGTACAACGCTTCATCGTAATCGGCTGCACCGCGCGGCAGGGCACACAATACCAACAAACGAGCATTGTTTTGTGTCCCAGCCTCGTCGCCCCTTTTGTGTCTCGTTTCCGTCGTAGGTGTCGGTGGCCGAGTAGAAAGAGACCGACACAGGAATAAAGGACGCACGCTTGTGCAGGTACGAAGGTGAGCAGCCAGTGGGACAGCAGAAACTAGAAACACTAGAGTAAATTAGAATTTATACAATACTTTTTTACATAGCTCAGTACTGCAGAATGCTGACACATAGTTGAGCTAGAGGCCTGCCTAGTGCCTGTCCGATAGCCAAGTCCTCACTGGTGCCTATCTCATTCCGAAGTCTTTACTGGTTCCTACCTCAGTCCCAAGTGAACGATGTCGTTCAGTGGTGGCCACGAGCGGAGTTGTAGCAGAGGGCGCTCGTGGCTGACGTCGTAAGAACGCCGCGCCGTGCGTGCATGGCGGCGCGCGGCGAAAGTACGTGGCGCGCACTTTGGACTTGTGCGACACCACACATTGTAAAATGTAAACTTTCACGGCCGGAATGGTCAAAATTACTAAAAATTTCCGGGCTGTTATGCCGTGGTCTAGTGGATTTATTATTAAAACCCAACGTTTCCTCACCGACTGCGGAGGACATTCTCAAGGGGGATGGTGGCACTTTCGGATGTCCGATGCACACCCTGGCTCGCTACTGACTGAAGCCAAACTGCGTTTACGAGGGCAGAGGTGTGACGTCACATGTTTTTGATATGCGCGCGCAATTCGTCATTGCCAGTTGCCTCCGTCAATAATATCGGCCCGTTTTGACGAAACGGAATTTTGCCGTTATTTACAAACCTACTCGGAAGATACAGGATCACCTTAAATCGGCAAAGGATGCTCGCAAACCGCTGGAAAAAGCAGGAATTTATAGGATTCCGTGTAGCTGTGGGGACGTATACGTGGGTACCACAAAAAGAACAGTCAAAGAACGACTAGATGAGCACAAGGGGAACTGTGGAAGGGCAGAGATTGACAGATCAGCTGTTGGTGAACATGTTTTTCAACCAGGGGACCACCTTATTCAATTTGATAAGACTCAGGTTTTAGCAGCCACAAATGGATACCACGAAAGACTGTACAGAGAGGTTATAGAAATTGTAAAACACCCCAATAATTTCAATAGGATGGAGGAGGCCGTGGTGGAGTAGCCGAGCGGTCTAAAGCGTCTCGCTGCGGAGCACGCGGTTCTCGCCGTGGAGGTTCCAGTCCTCCCTGGAGCATGGGTGTCTGTGTTTGTCCTTAGGTTAGTTTACCTAGGTTTAAGTAGTCTGTAAGATACGGACTGATGACCACGCACTTTGGTCCGATAGATTTACAAACATTTGAACATTTGGATGGAGGAGGGCGTGAAACTAAATGATATCTGGATTCCCGTTTTGAAGAAGAAATGTAACAGTCTTCCACCATGGGACGATATTAACGGAAGGAGGCAATCGGCAACGACGAATTGCGCGCGCATATCAAAAACATGTGACGTCACACCTCTGCCCTCGTAATCGCAGTTTGGCTTCAGTCAGTAGCGAGCCAGGGTGTGCATCGGACATCCAAAAGTGCCACCATCCCCCTTGAGAATGTCCTTCACAGTCGGGGACGAAACGTTGGCTTTTAATAATAAATCCACTAGACCACGGCGTAGCACCCCGGAAATTTTTAGTAATTTTGAACAACCGGAAAGCATACATACGAGGACCGTTTGAAAAGTCAGTGAAAAAATATAAACTACTAGCTTAAACCCGCGGCTCCGCTCGCGTGTTGGTTGGTTATCATAGATAAGCCAGCCGGCCGCGGTGGCCGAGGAGACTGAGGCGCTCCAGTCACGGTCTACACGGCCACTAGGGTCGGGGGTTCGAATCCCCCCTCGGGCATGGATATTTGTGCCGTCCTAGTTCGTAAGTAGTTCATAAGTAGTTTGTAAGTTTAGGGACTGATGACCCCGTAGTTAAGTCCCATAGACTATACAAATATTTGAACATTTTGATAGATAAGCTATCTGTAAGTAGTGTGCTATGAGACTGGTTTTGAAGGAACTGAAAAATATTCATATCATATTGCAGAAGTCTATGCCCTCACCGTTTGTCAGGAAAGTGAGTAGTGTAGATCAAATCACACTTAAAAATGCACTCGTTTCGAAGAATCTAATCACGAAATTCAACAATGATAATTGTAATAATATCACAGATAGATCACTTGATGTAATGCGCGAAACGTCAAATCGATTTTTTTTTAAAAAAACAGATGTATTAAAAGAAATTTCTTTTTACAGCTTTATTTATTTATTCTTATATTTCCTTATTTGTATGCTTATCCTTACAGAGAAAGAGCTGAAGATATTGTACCATGCATACATCAAAAAGATATGGTCTATGGCATCACGTTTCGCTGTATGTAACTTTCCTATAGAGTCGCAAACGTCATCGCTGGCCTTCAGTCCGAATTTTATTACAATTAGACGACTTTCAACCACCATATCTTCCACCCTTTTATAGCTGTCGGCATGGAACTGCTATGGTGTACAACGGGAGACTTCGGACAACAATTACACACAGACCATTCGTTTGCGTTCTGTAGTTTTCGCTGCAGAGCGAAATATTAACACACACACGTAGAATGTTATAAACACCGATAAGTTTCTATCCCAATACACTCCACCCTTTTCTCATTATCAACCCTCAAGCAAGCATGCAACCAACAATACCGTTTTCAAAGAGTAATAATTATTGTTCCGCATTTCGCGATATATTCTTCAAATTACTAAAACCTTCCTCAGATATATTCTTGATGTGGCACACTGTTGATGCATCACAGTCCCTTCACTGATGAGATATCTGTGTCGCAAAAGCAATTTGAATTTCAGTACATAGCTTCGGCACGTAGACCTTGGACTATTTAGCTGTTTGCCGGTGATGGCTCAGTTTGTATTGTGTGCGTTTAGCGTGGGAAAGCTTTCTTCATAATTTTTTTTCCTGTTACTCGGTAAGTCAATTTATGATTATGATTGGTTAGGAGCAGAATATATTATAAATCCTCGGAATAATTTTGTAATATAATTTTGTACTTGTAAGTGTCTTCAGGCCTACATAATATCAATTGATTTGGTTTTATGATGGTGGTGATGGTGGCTGGTGCAGCAACAGTGTTGAATATTAAAAAATGCTCAGTCTCTGTTGCAGTGTTTTATTTACCAATTACGCGTTTCGCGCTGTTAGCGCATCGTCAGACTGGAAAAAGACAAATATTTTATTACCGTCCGTGTACCTGGTGCGCAGCGAACCTAATGTGGCTAAGGTGAGTAAATTTGGAAATTCGGACTTACTTGGGCGGAGATGGAGTCGCAGAAGTATCTATTGCTGTCTAGGAGGTATCTTAACAATCTGTGTTATTGGGCGCCTGCAAAGAGGTAAACGTACAAAGTGCGTAAGGGTTATTTGAGCTATAATGATTAGGGACTAAAGGGGTGTGGTAGGAAATTAATAAAACGCTTTATATGATAAAACTCACCATAGCAGCAGAGGAGTCGCTGTCGCGGCAGGTCCACGTTTACAACTGGTAGTATTCTTAATAAGTACGGAACATGACTGCGACCGTTAAACAGAGCGGTATGGCCAGAGTTACGCCTGCGAGAATGAGCGGCTAGAGGTGTTTGTGGCGTGAGGGAATAAATCTTGTGAAATGATACATGTTGGTATGAAATAATAATAGATGAATGAAAACGAAATTATTAGAGGGCTGAGGGTGGGGTGGGAGAAAGATGTTGTGAATTGTCAGAAGGGGGGTCATTTTGGAAAAAGATAGATAACATGATGTCGTAAAAAGTTTGATTTTTTGTGATGAGCTGTTCGTTGAGACTGTGTTCTGGGGACCGTTTTATAAACTTAGTGATTTCTAATTCTTCAAGAAGTGAGAGTTTTTTACCTTTGGGGGCGATGTGAAGAACTTGTAATTTGTCAAGGGGGGGCTGAATGTGTTTGCTTCTTTTGAGGTGCTCGGAAAAGGCCGAATTATTTTTGGCAGCACCTTTCTTAGTTAAAAGATGTTCTTGGAACCTAGTTTTGAAGGCTCGTCCAGTTTGGCCAATGTAAGATAAGGGGCACTGCAAACATTGTATTTTGTAGACGCCTGACTGGCTAAAAGAGTCTTTAACTAGCCGTTCACTGTGGTGAAAGCGATACTGGATCTTGTCATTGATCGTGAAGGCTACTTTTATGTGGGTTGTTTTAAGAAGTGCGGCGAGTCTGTAAGAAAGATTTCCTATGAATGGTAAGGAGACGTAGATGGATTCGGTAGTGATGGTGCTAGGGAGGAGGGAGGTGTTATTTTTAGAGATTTTTTTAATTATAATCGCGAACCAAAGGGCTGAAATCCTAACAAAGTCACACGCGGTTCGGTTATCATAGCCACACATTAGATAACAAAAGTTTTAACACTAAGGCCGGTTCGTCCATCTCTCGTTAATCTTCTCGTTAGTAAACGAGAAGATGCCTTTAACTTCCAGTTAAATGTGCTCGTTAAGTACATTGCGTTTGTCATTGCCAGATACACCTCTCGATTGCTAACCTGTAGAATATATATATATATATATATATATATATATATATATATATATATATATATATCACAGAGACTTAAATACTTGTACAGTTACTAATTTATACGTGAGGAATGTTTTAGGCACGGTTTTATAGCGACCTGATAGATATTTAGTAATTTGATGAATATAGCGCGAAATGCGAACAATAATTACTCTAATGGTTTTATTGGTTGCATTGTTGCTTGAGGGTTGATAATGATAAAAGGGTGGAGTATATTGGGATGGAAAGTTACCGGTGTATATAAAATTCTACGCGTGTGTGTGTTAATATTTCGCTCTGCAGCGAAAACTACAGAACGCAGACGAATGGTCTGTGTGTAATTGTTGTCGGAAATCTCCCGCTGTACACCATAACAGTTCCATGACGATAGCAATAAGGGGGTCGAAGATATGGTGGTTGAAAGTCGTCAAATTATAGGGAAAAAAAATCGGACTGAAGGGCAGCGATGACTTTGCGACTTTATAGCAAGGAGGTTACATACAGCGAAACGTGATGCCACAGACCATATCTTTGCTCTATGCGTGCTACAATGTCTTCAGCTCTTTCTCTGTAAGAGTAAGCATACGAATAAGGAAATTTAAGAATAAATAAATAAAGCGGTAAAAAAGAAATTTCCTTTAATACATCTCTTAAAAAGTCGATTTGACGTTTCGCGCATTACATCAAGTGATCGATCTGTGATATCATTACAACCATTATTGTTGAATTTCGTGATTGCATTCTTCGAAACGAGTGAATTTTCACGTGTGATTTGATCTACCAACACGCGAGCGGAGCTGTGGGTGTAAGCTAGTACAAACTATATCAATGTTTCAGATGTCAAAGGATCCTGCACCTGCCGGCCGCGGTGGCCGAGGGGACTGAGGCGCTCCAGTCACGGTCTGCACGGCCACTACGGTCGGGGGTTCGAATCCCCCCTCGGGCATGGATATTTGTGCCGTCCTTAGTATTAGCTAGTTCATAAGTAGTTAGTAAGTTTACGCCCCGTAGTTAAGTCCCATAGACTATACAAACATTTGAACAGTTTGATCCTGCACCAATAGCTGTCTTGACAACCAGTATTAAACAAAAGGCGACGAGGTCACGACAAGCAGTACGTGTATGTTTCGAGTACTGGCCCTGGCTGTTAAGACACTCCTCCTGTTCTGGCACAAGGCGGTGAGGGCTGCCTCACAAAATCCCCGAGGCTGCCACGAGGACCTCTTCAGCACGGCAGCTGGCCACCGCCATCAGACGTGGAATGTTTTGCCCTCCAGAGCCTCCTGAAGACGGCCGGAAGTGGCGCAGTCGCTGGGAGAGAGCTCTGCCTGTCTCACACAGCTGACTCAGTCTCGGCATCCTGCGGAGATTCAAATGGGACGATCTCTCTTACAGTTCAGATCTCTCTAGCAGCCATTTCCCCAATTTTGGTCCCCTTAAAAACGTTCTGAGGAGGTCCAGCACAGAATAAGGACTATACAGAAACGAAACTCCCGCTGCAGTCTGTCGTCCAAAATTTAGTGCGCATGCGCGGAATCGGCCATCTTGAAAAGCAGTAAACGAGTGATCACTCCCTACTCTGTGGCGTGGTAATGCGCCGTCTTTGTTTGTTGATTGTGTATTTTAGCTGCCTGAATCGCATAAAAGTAAACAAGTATTTGGTGCAATGAAAAGAAAGAACTGTGTGTCAGTAGTTGGAGCTGTTCCGTTTTTATTATGAGCAGCAATAAAAGAAAAGGCGGCCGATGGTGTTCGGCACCTAATTGCCGCAATAATTCGAATACAAATAAGGATATAAGCTTCTTCACCTTCCCACAAGATGCTGGGCAGTAAGTGAACGTCGCTATATGTGTAGTGAAAGTTAAATGTTATCAGTTTCGAATGAGACTAATGTGTGCGTAATTTTTAAAAGTAGCCTTGCTTCTTCTCTTGACGATAACTCTCGCTGTTGCTGTTGATGCAGCAGTTCAACAGCATCGAAATGTTGAAGTACAGTTATATTTTATAAGTTTAACGTTGCAGGGAATAATATAAAATGAATGACAAAGAATAGTGCGTAAGGAGGTAGGTAAAATTTTACTTACGGCATTGGAGGCGTAGCGTGCTAATGTTGGCAACGAATGCTCTTCGGATACTGAAACAAATAGATTAAGGGGAATAATTATTTTATGCTATTCCTGCTCTGTGGTTGACAGATTCCTCCCTTCTCCGATCAGTAAATTAATGCTACTCCTAAAGCAAATACAACTTTTATATATGCCCAGACGTCATTAGTTCTGTGTAATCACGTTCTACTGCTAAGTCTGACTCAATATTTTGTGCGAATTTATTCGTGTCAAATAAAACCTGGCAGTTGTAAAGTCACTTTCTTGTTTATAAGAAATTTCCCAAACATAACTCCGCGTTATTTGGGATTTTTCTAGAGATAAGCACCAAATAAAAAGATCATCGATTCCACCGTACATTTTTGTAGTTGTATTAAAATGTAGGCCAATTTTTTTCGTTGGATTACAATTAGATGCAAGAAGAGGGCGCAAAATAGATGAGATCATAATGAAAAGCCGTTTCCTTTCGTAAAAGTCGGAGAGATTAGCTGCAGTTCGTAAAAAGTCCATTTCCAGCCTTAGTACTAAGTGGCTATAGTTCCGCGTTTACTGCTTTTCAATACGGCATATGGTGGATTTTTAAATCCGACGGTGGGAAAACATCTGAGTCAATGGGAGGTGGGAAAGTTGGTGGATTTTAATGAAATCGTTTCCACAAAAAAAAAAAAAAAAAAAAAAAAAAAAAAAAAATAAATAAATAAATAAATAAATAAATAAATAAAAAAAAATAAGGGTCCAGAAGTAATATAATCCTAATTTGAAATTATTAACGAATCTGGACAGATAAATGACTAAGAAATGTGTCAAATTATTGGATAAAATGTAAAATTCTTAAGAGTTCAAAGATATTAACAATGGTATGACTCATTACTCATTGTTGTAGGCTGTTAGTTCTATGTTGACTTCTCCAATCCCCATGGAGAAGAAGTTTTGTACTTGCATCACACACTGACGGTATGTATTTGTTGCTACAGCACTTTATCAGATTTTTCTTGTTGTGAAAATGACTGAACATTGCAGGCACTTAATATGTGACTGTACTTTCATCGTTAACTTTCTTTTTTCCCAGATGCGATTACATTGGAATATAGCTGACATCTAGATCTTCTGACATAAAATAAAGACAATAGTATGACTGACGCTGACCTCCTTTCCAGACTGGATTACTTTCTGTTTTCACGTTCAAATATTTCACAATTTGCTGTCTGTACCCGACAAGCATTGCAATGGCTCAAAGTAATTATTGTTTGTTCTTGTATATAACATGTTTCCACTCCCATGAACCACAGACATTGCCGAGGTGGGGTGGCTTGCGTGCCTCAACGATGCAGATAGCCGTGCCGTAGGTGCAACCACAGCGGAGGGGTATCTGTGGAGAGGCCAGACAAACGTGTGGTTCCTGAAGAGGGGCAGCAGCCTTTTCAGTGGTTACAGGGGCAACAGTCTGGATGATTGACTGAGCTGGCCTTGTAACATCAGCTAATGTGGCTTTGCCACACAGCTACTGCGAACGGCTGAAAGCAAGGGGAAACTACAGCCGTTACCTTTCCCGAGGACATGCAGCTCTACTGTATGAACATATGATGATGGCATCCTCTCGGGTAAAATATTCCGGAGGTAAAATAGTCCCCCATTCGGATCTCCGGGCGGGGACTACTCAGGAGGATGTTGTCATCAGGAAAGACAATACTGGCATTCTATGGGTCAGAGCGTGGAATGTTAGATCCCTTAATCGAGTAGGAAAATTAGAAAATTTAAAAAGGGAAGTGGATAGGTTGAAGTTGGATATAGTGGGGATTAGTGAAGTTCGGTGGCAGGATGAACAGGGTTTCTGGTCAGGTGAGTACAGGATTATAAATACAAAATCAATTGAGGGTATCACAGGAGTAGGATTGATAATGAATAAGAAAATAGGAATGCGGGTAAACTACTATGACCAGCACAGTGATCGCATTATCATTGTCAAGATAGATACGAAACCAACACCGACAACAGTAGTACAGGTTTATATGCCAACTAGCTCTGCCGATGATGAGGAAATCGAAGAAATATATGAGGAGCTAAAGGAAATTATTCAGACAATTAGGGGAGAGGAAAACTTAATTGTTATGGGAGACTGGAATTCGGTAGTAGGACAAGGAAGGGAAGGGAAGATAGTAGGTGAATATGGTCTGGGCAAAAGGAATGAAAGAGGAAGCCGCCTGGTAGAATTTTGCACAGAACATAATTTAGTTATAACAAACACCTGGTTCAAGAATCACAAAAGAAGGTTGTATACGTGGAAGAGACCAGGAGACACCGGAAGGTATCAGATTTTATAATGGTAAGACATAGATTACGGAACCAGGTTTTAAACTGTAAAACATACCCAGGGGCAGATATAGACTCTGACCATAACTTGTTGGTTATGAACTGTAGGCTGAAACTAAAGAAACTACAAAAAGGTAGGAAAATAAGGAGATGGGACCTGGATAAATTGAAGGAACGTGAGGTTCTTAAGAATTTCAGAGGGAGCTTTAGGCAACAATTGACAGAAACAGGGGAAAATAAAACAGTAGAAGAGGAATGGGTAAAATTGAGAGATGAAATAGTGAAGACAGCAGAGGACAAAATAGAAAGGGAAGACCTACAAAAAATCCTTGGATATCACATGAGATACTAATTTTAATCGATGAAAGGAGAAAATATAAAAATGCAGTAAATGAAACAGGCAAAATGGAGTACAGACGACTAAGAAATGAGATTGACAGGAAGTGCAAAATGGCTAAGCAGGAGTGGCTAGAAGGCAAATGCAAGAATGTAGAAGAATTTATAAATAGGGGAAAAATAGATTCAGCTTACAGGAAAATAAAAGAAACATTTGGAGATAAGAAAAACACATCTATGATTATCAAGAACACTGATGGAAAACCAGTTCTCAGCAAAGAAGGGAAAGCTGAAAGGTGGAAAGAGTATATAGAGGGGCTCTACAAAGGAAATGAACTCCGAGACAATATTGTAGGAAGAGAGGAGGATGTAGATGAAGATTAAATAGGAGATACTGTATTGAGAGAAGAATTTGACAAAGCCCTGAAAGACCTAAGTCGAAACAAGGCCCCTGGAGTAGATGATATTCCCTCAGAGCTACTGAAGTCTCTGGGAGAACCAGCCATGACAAACCTGTTTCACCTGGTGCGTAAGATGTATGAGACAGGCAAAGTACCCTCAGACTTTATGAAAAATGTTATAATCCCCATTCCAAAGAAAGCAGGTGCAGACAGGTGTGAAAACTACAGAACCATCAGTTTAATAAGTCATGGTTGCAAAATATTAACACAAATTATTTACAGAAGGATGGAAAAACTGGTAGAAGCAGACCTCGGGGAAGATCAGTTTGGGTTCAGGAGAAATGTAATAACACGGGAGGCAATACTCACTTTACGACTTATCCTAGAAGATAGATTAAGAAAATGCAAACCTACATTTCTAGCTTTTGTAGATTTGGAGAAGGCTTTTGAAAATGTTGATTGGAATAAACTCTTTCAAGTTCTGAAGCAAGCAGGAGTAAAATATAGGGAGCGTAAGGTTATTTACAACTTGTACAAAAACCAGACAGCGGTTGTCAGAGTTGAAGGGCATGAAAGGGATGCAGTGGTTGGAAAGGGAGTAAGACAGGGTTGTAGTCTTTCTCCAATGTTATTCAATTTGTACATTGAGCAAGCTATAAAGGAAAGCAAGGAGAAATTTGGAGGAGGAATTAAAGTTCAGGGTGAAGAATTAAAAACATTGCGTTTTGCCGACGACATAGTAATTCTGTCAGATACAGCAAAGGACCTGGAAGAGCAATTGAACGGAATGGACAGTGTGTTGAAAGGTGCATATAAGATGAACATTAACAAGAGCAAAACTAGGTTAATGGAGTGGAGTGTAAGAAAATGAGGTGATGCTGAAGGAATTATTTTGGGTAACGAAGCAATAAAGGAGGTAGATGAGTTTTGTTACTTGGGCAGTAAAATAACAAATGATGGTCGCAGTACAGAAGATATAAAATGCAGAATGGCAATAGGTAGAAAAGCGTTCTTGAAAAAGTGAAATTTGTTAACATCGAATATTGATTTAAGCCTAAGGAAGTCTTTTCTGAAAGCATTTGTATGGAGTGTTGCCTTGTATGGGAGTGAGACATGGACGAAAAACAGTGCGGACAGGAAGAGGATTGAGGCTTTTGAAATATGGTGCTACAGAAGAATGCTGAAGATTAGGTGGGTGGATCGCGTAACTAATGAGGAGGCATTGAACAGAACTGGAGAGATAAGAAATTTCTGGCATACCTTGACTAAAAGAAGGGATAGATTGGTAGGACACATTCTTAGACATCAAGGAATTGTGAATTTAGCGTTGGAGGGAAGTGTGTGGGGTAAAAACCGCAGAGGAAGACAAAGAGATGGATACAGTAAGCAGATTCAGACAGATGTAGGTTGCCGTTCTTATGTGGAGATGAAGAGGCTTGCTCAGGATAGGGTATTGTGGAGAGCTGCATCAAACCAGTCTCCGGACTGAAGACCACAACAACAACATAACATGTTTACTGATGTGCTTTTGGATAAACAATATTTTTTTGTATTTCCGTCTAGTGTGTATACAGATAAGTCAGCTACATAAAAACTCCTCCTTTAAAATGCATAGTTGCGTCCAAATTTCAAATCAATCGCTCAAGAACAAACAAATAGACAGTGGTTTTTTGCATGGGAACTTCAGAAAGTTCGGTGGTTTTTGGTGGGATTTTATGGTCACTTCAATGATTTTTATCATGACCTCGTTGGCAACACTGAACAGGAAGTCGTTTTTTGGCTCGCTCGTTTCGTGGCCTGTTAAGTGTTCGGATATAAAATAGCTTTCTTGTATTAGGGAACAATTTTCCATGTATTGTTTCTGTAATTATGACTAAGAATACTTCGTGTTGTGCTGTTGCGGAGTGCAATGACAGTGGACGCAAGACGGGAGGCATTTTGTACCGTCGGTTTCCAAAAGACGAGGAACTTCAGCGCATATGGATCTCTCGCTGTAAACGACAAGACGAGTTAAATGTAAAAAAATGCCACAATTTGTTCCGAACATTTTTGTGAAGCCGATTACAAAAGGGACTTGCAGAATGAATTGTTAGGTCTACCTACAAAGAAGCTGCTTAAAGCAAATGCTGTTCCATCGAGAAAAAAAAAAAAAAAAAAATACCAAACTGGCATGGAAACAAATCTGATGTTGCAAGTTCTAGCAACATAGAGGTTAGTAGCTTTTGTGTCCCAACTTCGTCGCCGCTTTTGTGTCCCAGCCTCGTCGTAGGTGTCGGTGGCCGAGTGGAATGAGACCGACACGCTGGTGCAGGTACGGAGGGGAGCAGCCAGAAACTATAAACACTCGAGTAAATTAGAAAGATATATATATTGCACAGAATGTAACAATACTTAACTTTTACATAGTACTGCAGAATGTTGATACATAGTTGTTAGAGGCCTGCCTAGTGCCTGTACAATAGCAAAGTCTTCACTGGTGCCTATCTGATTACGAAGGTCCTAACTCGTTGCTATCTCAGTCCGAAGTGACCGGTGTCTTTCCGTGGTGGCCACGAGCGGGGTTGCAGCAAAGGGCGCTCGTGGCTGTCGTCGTGAGAACGCCGCGCCGTGCGTGCATGGCGGCGCGCGGCGAAAGTAAGTGACGCGCACTTTGTACTTGTGCGACACCACAGTAGCAACGTTTTCACAGAAAGGAAACGTCGCCACAAACTTATCATATAAAACAGAAGCACATTTTCCCCTCTGTCTATCAGTTTAACCTTCTATAACTCGAGAACTACTTAACGTATCGTGATGAGGTTTCTTTTAAATTGTATATCTCTAAGGTCTAAAATAAGACCAGCAGAGCATACGTCTAACTTTTACGAGTGAAGCATATGTACCATTTTTCTGTCGTAAGGCGCTGGCTCCGAATGGCTTCAGACTACATAAATAGTGATTCTGGGAAATCTATAAAAGCTAGCTAGACATGTGCTCTCAGGGACTTTATTTTAGATCTTTATGAGCGCTACAATTTAAAAAAAAAGCTCATCACGATACGTTCAGTGTTTCTCGAGTTAAAGTCGTTTAATTATTACCCGTGCCCCGTCGCGGGTCTGGACGGGTTAGCTAGTTGTTAATAATGTTTGAAGCTTTTCTTTTTCAGTCTCTTGTATGTTAGTATACATATATATTATTCACAAGCGTATTCCACCTCTTTAAAACAATGTTTTTTTTGTCGAATGAGAAAAGAAAGGACGGATAACATTTGCTCACGGCGGCCTTACAGTACAGCGGCTTGCTGCCGAGTGACGTAATACGGCGCTAACCAATGAAACTGAAGAAGCCCAAACTGGCATAGCTTTCTAGTCTACGGACCTTGGTCCTTGACTGTCGTGAGTGCACTCGTGCTCTCCCTATAATCCATTTGTAGTCTGGGGCAACGTCCCGGAGATGAATTAAATTGGTCCCTATACCCCGCTTCCGACCAATGTTTTCGGGAGGTTTTCCTTGGTTGTAAGCCCCTCCCAGTTATTCCCAATTGGGATCCCCCTTCGCCCCACTATCAGCTTGTCTGATAATTGGCTGAATAGAACCGCGACTCTTCATGGGCCGGATCCAAGGTACGTAGACTAGAAAGATATGCCAGTCTGGGCTGCTTCACTGTCATTGGTTAGCGCTGTATTACGTCACTCGGCAGCAAGCCGCTGTATTATAAGGCCGCCGTGAACACGTTTTCTCCGTCTTTTCTTTTCTCATTCGACAAAAATGTGGTGGATCACGCTTGTCATGAATACATATGTATACTAACTTACAAAGGACTGAAAAAGAAAAGCTTCAAACATTATTAAAAACTAGCTAACCCGTCCCTCCCAGCGACTCGGCACGGGTAATATTTAAACGTCTTTAATTCGAGAACCACTGAACGCATCGTGATGAGGGATTTTCTTTTGTTACATTTAGTGCTCATAAAGATCTAAAATAAAGTCTCCGTGAGAGCACATGTCTAACGTTTATAGATTTCCCACAATCACTGTTTATGAAGTCTGAAGCCATCCGGCGCCAGCGCCTTAGAAGAGAAAAATGGTACATATGCTTCACTCGTAAAAGTTAGACGTATGCTCTGCTGGTCTTATTTTAGACCTTAGAGATATACAATTTAAAAGAAACCTCATCACGATACGTTAAGTAGTTCTCGAGTTATAGAAGGTTAAACTGATTGACAGAGAGAAAATGTGCTTCTGTTTTATTATATAACTTCGTGGCGACGTTCCCTTTCTGTGAAAACGTTGCTAGTAACCTCTATGTTGCTAGAACTTGCAACATCAGATTTGTTTCCATGCCAGTTTGGTATTTTTTACGATGGAACAGCATTTGCTTTAAGCTGCTTCTTTGTAGGCAGAACTAACAATTCAGTCTGCAAGTCTCTTTTCTAATCGGCTTCACAAAAAGGTTCGCTGAAGTTCCGGACGTTTTTTAGGCCTTTGTGAGATCTACAATTTAAAAGAAACCTCATCACGATACGTTCAGTAGTTCTCGAGTTATAGAAGATGAAAGGTACAGACAGAGAGAAAATGTGCTTCTCTTTTATATATCATCATGGTTTCACCCCCTTAGAATGCGAATTTCGAAATTTTACTATGCCTATAACCGTGACGCTAGTTCATGCAATAAGTTGACGAAGTTTTATCGCAATCGACTGAATGAGATTGACAGGCACAGCACGCGGACAAACAGAGGCCTTCATTTTTATATATTAGATAAAGAAAACTTTCGTTACAACGCAAACTTTGCAGCCGACTTCGCATTAATGCTTTTGTTTTACTCATTTAATTACTATGAATTGAACTGCATACTACTTTGATGCCTACAATTTTATCAGTCGGCTTCACAGCAATGTTCGGAACAAATTGTGTCATTTTTTGACATTTATCTCGCCTTTTCGTTTACAGCGAGAGATCCAAATGCGCTGAAGTTCCTCGTCTTTTGGGAACCGATGGTACAAAATGCCTTCCGTCTTGCGTCCACTGTTATTCCACTCCGGCTGCCAGGTGACGTCACAGAACCGGCCGCGGTGGCCGAGGGGACTGAGGCGCTTCAGTCACGGTGTGCACGACCACTACGGTCGGGGGTTCGAATCCCCCCTCGGGCATGGATATTTGTGCCGTCCTAGTTCGTAAGTAGTTCATAAGTAGTTTGTAAGCTTAGGGACTGATGACCCGTAGTTAAGTCCCATAAGTTCTACAGACATTAGAACATTTTTTTGACGTCACAGAAGCAAAGCGCGCCAGTCAGATTACACCCCCCTGGGCCGGATGTCAAACAACCCGCTCCACTCCTCGGAGTGGAGAATGAAAAGAATAAGGTTTGTAGCAAATGATGCGCCTCTGAGGACGATGCCCAGCTGTACGTGCGGAACTGGTCCACATCACAACAGACCCGAGAATCTTATGGCTGAATTCTGCACCCCGTTCGCAAAACGTGAATCTCCTGTGGATTGCTACCCTTCGTGCTGCAATTTTACTGTTCACCAGTAGGAGAAGAAGATACAGCGTATCCGAAAAGTCTTTCCCCGATTACATAAATTGATAACTCAGGCTAGAAGTAAGATACCAGCACGAAACTTCTGTCGAATTGTTTACAAAGTATCAAAATTTCCAGAATGAAACTTCACTCTGCTGCGGAGTGTGCGCTGATATAGAACTTCCAAGCAGATTAAAATTGTGTGCCGGAACAGGGACTCGAACCTGGGACCTTTGCCTTTCGCGGGCAAGCGCACTACCGACTGTGCTATCCCGACACGACTCACGATGCCGCACCACAACTTTACTTCTGCCAGTACCTCGCCTCCTACTTTCCTGCAGCAGAGTGAAGTTTCATTCTGGAAACATCCCTTAGGCTGTGGCTAAGCCATGTCTCCACTATATCCTTTCTTCCAGGAGTGCTAGTCTTGCATTTGCAGGAGAGCTTCTGTGAAGTTTGGAAAGTAGGAGGCGAGGTACTGGCGGAAGTAAAGTTGTGAGGCGGCATCGTGAGTCGTGTCGGGATAGCACAGTCGGTAGTACGCTTGCCCGCGAAAGGCAAAGGTCCCAGGTTCGAGTCCCGGTTCCGGCACACAATTTTAATTCGCCAGGAAGTTTCATATCAGCGCACACTCCGCTGCAGAGTGAAAGTTTCATTCTGGAAACATCCCTTAGGCTTTGGCTAAGCCATATCCCCACCATATCCTTTCTTCCAGGAGTGCTAGTCTTGCATGGTTCGCAGGAGAGCTTCTGTGAAATTTGGAAAGTAGGAGGCGAGGTACTCGCGGAAGTAAAGTTGTGAGGCGGCGTCGTGAGTCGTGTCGGGATAGCACAGTCGGTAGTGCGCTTGCCCGCGAAAGGCAAAGGTCCCAGGTTCGAGTCCCTGTTCCGGCAAACAATTTTAATTCGCCAGGAAGTTTCATATCAGCGCACACTCTGCTGCAGAGTGAAAGTTTCATTCTGGAAACATCCCTTAGGCTTTGGCTAAGCCATGTCCCCACCATATCCTTTCTTCCAGGAGTGCTAGTCTTGCATGGTTCGCAGGAGAGCTTCTGTGAAGTTTGGAAAGTAGGAGGCGAGGTACTGGCGGAAGTAAAGTTGTGAGGCGGCATCGTGAGTCGTGTCGGGGTAGCTCAGTCGGTAGTGCGCTTGCCCGCGAAAGGCAAAGGTCCCAGGTTCGAGTCCCGGTTCCGGCACACAATTTTAACCTGCCCGGAAGTTTCATATCAAAATTTGTTTTCTGTTTTTGGTTCGCAGTGGATGAGGTGCAGTGCCATGTTAACCAATCAGTAGGAGGCACAGCGTGTCCTGTGGTATAGTCTTGTGTAGTTCGCGAACGAACTAGTTCGGAAGAGCGCTCCTGAAGTCGTACTACGCGAACTAGTTCGCAGATCCCTCGTCTCTTATTTCGTCCGCTCCTTTTCCGAAGACTGGCGGGGAAAAGCGAGAGAACGCGAGAGCGCGCAGAATCGCGTGATTTCCTTCTGCCAGTTACCTTCATTTCGAAATTTCAAATGTTTGTTAAGCTTATGGGACTTAACTACGGGGTCATCAGTCCCTAAACTTACAAACTACTTATTAACTACCTTATTCTAAGGACGGCACAAATATCCATGCCCGAGGGGGGATTCGAACCCCCGACCGTAGTGGCCGTGCAGACCGTGACCGGAGCGCCTCAGTCCCCTCGGCCACCGCGGCCGGCCCTTCATTTCGAGCTGAGATGCAGCTTAGCTGTAGTTTCATCGTTCACTGCCACAAGAAATCTGTTTTAAAAATAAAGTACTACGAGTACTCTGTATGCAAAGTTGTTGAATACCATTGTAGCACCCATTCGTGTAAATAACTGGTTTATTTGTCTATGAATATGACGTCAAATTGCCCAAAAAGACGGGTAACAGCACACGCTTTGCCAACACTGATTATTATTATATAAAAAAACTGTGATAAAAAGAGCTCTTTTAGTTGCGGTAGCAAAAGCCAAAAAGAGCGGACGAACTAGAAGGAGCGGACGAACTAGGAGCAGCGGACGAACTAGGAGCAGCGGACGATTATGCCAAACGTATCTCGCTTCTTAGTTCGTTGGATTCTTTTCCGAAGACCGACGGGCAATAGCGAGAGGGCGCGCAGCAGAATTAAAAATCAGGTGTTTGCCTTCTGCTGATGAGTCATTTCGAGGTGAGCGTCTGCCTGCTAGATTACATAGTTCAGTGCTGCAAAACTTCTGCTTTGAAGTATTCTGCACTCTGCAATATCTGACTAATATATTCCATAACGCCAAGATATAGAGATAAATCTAAACTTAAACGCGAGAAATTATCCACAAACTGTTTGGTTTGGTCTGCGTGATACCATTAGCGGCTCAAGCAGCAAGCGCATGAAGCAGCTAGGTGGGGGAACTTCCCCCTCCACCTGCACGCGCAGACCACGCCGCTCAGCCGTCACTGGGAGCGGACGAACTGAAAGAGCGAACTAGTTCGCGGCAGAGCCGCGAACTAAAGTGAGCGCTCCCGATGGCGAACTATTATGCGCAAGTCTGCTGTGGTACCATGAGACACGATCATCAACCACAATGCAGAGACACTTCCAGACAACATTTGGAAGGAATCCACCTGATTTCAAGAGCATTAAAGCCTGGTATGAGAAGTTCAGGAACACCGGATCGGTTGCTGACCTTCCGAGGTCTGGTCGACTAAGAACCTCAGCAGACAGGGTGGAAGCTGTGGGACAGTCTTTTCTGCCAAGTCCGAAGAAGTCGGTGCGCAGGGCCTCACGTGAATTACAGATGCCAGGAAGCTCTCTCCATGACATTTTACACAAATGTTTATTGTTTCGTGCATACAAAGTGCAAATCGTTCAGGCCTTGTTGCCCGATGACAGTACACGTCGATATGATTTTGCGGTCGAAATGGTATCACGTATTGAGGACGATGATGGTTGTCTGAGACGCCTTTTCCGACAAAGCGACCTTTTTTGTCAGTGGAGTAGTGAATCGCGATAAAGTGCGCATTTGGGGTTCACATCTACATCTACATAGATACACTGCAAATCACATTAAAGTGCCTGGCAGAGAGTTCATTAACCACTTTCATAACTTTTCTCTACCGTTCCATTCTCTAATAGCGCGCAGGAAGAAAGAACACCTAAATCATCCCGTTTTCGATCTGATTTCTCTTATTTTATTGGGATGATCATGTCTCCCTAAGTAGGTGGGTGCTAGCAAAATATTTTCACATTCAGAATTAAAAGTCGGTGATTGAAACATCACAAACAGATCACGCCGCAATGAATAACGTCTTTCTTTTAATGATTTCCACCCCAATTCGTGCAACATTTCCGTGACGCTTCGCCCCCCCCCCTCCCATAACGTGATAGAACAAAACGAGCTGCCCTTCTCTGAACCTTGTCAATGTCTTCCGTCAGTCCCACCTGGTGAGGGTCCCACAAGGGGCAACAGTACTCCAGGAGAGGACGCACAAGTGTGATGTAGCTAGTCTCTTTGGTGGAGCTGGTGCATCTTCGAAGCGTTCTGCCAATGAAACGTAACCTTTGGTTCGCCTTCCCCACAATATTTTCTGTGTGTTCTCTCCAGTCAAAGTTATTCGTAATTGTAACTCCTAGGTATTTGGCAGAATTTACGACCTTAAGGTTTGACTGATTTATCGCGTAATTAAAGTTCAGCGAATTTCTTTTAGTGGTCATGTGTATTACTTCACACCTGTCTTTATTTAGTATCAATTGCCAATTTTCGCACCATGCAGAAATTTTGTCTAAATCGCTTTGCAGTTGCTTTTGATCCTCTGTTGACTTCACTAACCGATAAACGACAGCATCATCCGCGAACAGTCTAAGGGAGCTATTCAGATTGTCTCCTAAATCGTTTATAAACACGAGGAAGAATAGGGGACCTATAACGCTTCCCTGTGGAACGCCAGATATCACTTCTGTTTTACTCGATGTCTTACCGTCAATTACAATGAACTGTGTTCTTTCTGATAGGAAATCGTGAATCCAGTCGCACAATTGGGAAGATATTCCATAAGCACGCAATTTCATTAGAAGCCGCTTGTGGGGTACAGTGTCAAAAGCCTTCCTGAAATCCAGAAATATGGAATCGATTTGAGATCCCTTGTCGATGGCACTTAACACTTCATGTGAATAAAGGGCAAGCTGTGTTTCGCAAGAGTGATACTTTCTGAAGCCGTGTTGACTACTGGTTAGTAGGTCGTTCTCTTCGAGGTAGTTCATAATATTCGAACAGAGTATGTTTTCCAAAATCCTACTGCAAATCGACGTCAATGAGATAGGCCTGTAATTTTGGGGATCACTCCTATTGCCTTTCTTGAATATTGGAGTGACTTGGGCACAACCCCTGGCGAGGTCATTGCACCAGATGCAGTCCAAAGGTGAATGTTTGGCGCGCGCTATTGCACACCCTAATTATCGGGCCATTCCTCTTCGCTGAGGCTACCATCACATCTGCAGTGTGTCTGGACATGTCGCAACCGTACGCTGTTCCTCAGCTGCTTCAGTATCGACTAGGGTTGCCAGATCTCCGGGCGCCGCCCGGAGTGCCCGGGCTTGGAATGAATTCTCCGGGTCTACGGGACAATCACTCTCATCTCCGGGCTTCAATGTAACCTTCATCTTAACCTTTTTTTTACGACGCTTTTTAAGGACTATGCTCATATAGCGACGATCTATATCGAACATAACGTAACTTAAGCTAAGGACGAATACAACATCCATGCCCTAGGGGGGGATTCGAACCTCTGGCGGGTGCAGCCTGCGCACCGTGGCAAGACGCCTCAGTGCGTTCGGCCATTCCCGACCGGCTCCTCTAGTAATTATTAATAACTTTGTATGAATGTCAATTTCTTATTGCAACAAAACGCTACTTTTCTATTCTTCCTCTGAAAACTTTCCATTGTTGCGTCGGTAGTAATCGGCTAGCGTATTACTAAGCAAACATTGTTGCGGCAACGTGTCAACTGGCGACGTCTATTATTTGTGTTCGTTCGTTCATTGTTTGTTATCAGTTTACCGGCAATTTTTGGAATACTCGGATCGTGTATGAACAGACAAGCTTACATTAACTCAGATTAGTGAGTAATAACAGTGAAATGAAGAGACGATATCTAAGTTCGTTCCGTGAAGAAAGGTTGCAGAAAGAAAATTATAAAGAGTGGCTACAAAAAGTCGATACAGATGAGTGTATATCTGTAAGTGCAGAGTATGCAATATCTCATTTACTGTTAAGTACGACGGAGTGAAAGCTGTGAATAAACATTTACAATCAGAAAGACACAAAGCGAATATTACCACACAAAGGAAGAATCAGTCGCTTCTTAAATTATTGCCGAAACAGTTTTCTGCAGGAGACGACAAATTCACTGCAACGGAAGTAACTTTTACTTACCATGCTGTGAAACACCACCATTCTTATTATTCTCAAGATTATGGTAATAAGCTATATCCTTATGTTTTTAGAGATTTTTTTTTTTTTTTTTTTTTTTTTAGAATTCACGTGTAATCCTGGTTGGGGGGGGGGGTGAGTCATTGGCCAAGGGTGCAACCCTAGTACCGCCCCGATGCCTTGTTTCAGCACCACCTCATTAAGCCCTGTTTAAACGATGAACGAAGGTGAACAAGATAGATAATAGTCTACTGAAGCGCTCCTTGCGTACTAGCTGTGAACTACAAACTCAAGCAAGATCTTGTGGCAGCGTGTTTAGACGATAGACGTAATCGAACAGTAATACCCAAGGAGGTTTATTTTAACCTCCTTGGTAACACCCGATGTTGAAAGTGAGGTTATAAAAGCTGATTTGTTATGTAGGAAGTCATAGTTTAATACTGGAATTGAGGAAACAACGCTAAATGTTATTGACGGCCAAAGAAAACCTTGCAATCTATCGATGTTTTTGGTCAACTAGTGTGGTAAAGTTCTGGGTAGTGAAACAACATTTCAAAACCTTCACATCTATTTTCAAACTAAAAAAATAAACTTATGAACATATCAAGCAATATTTATAAGGGCGTAAATAGACCTTCTTTACTTTATCTACTGACTTTTTCATTTAAAATGCTATTTAATGAAAATTGCATCATCAAATTACAATCTCATTCAAATAAACAATTGGCTTCAGTCTTTTCTGTTACGATATTGCAAATCATAAACCATTTTTCGGTTTCCGATGTACGACCTCGCTTTTCGGTGCACAATAATTGAGATAAATATTTAAGTCGTCTTGAAACATTTGCAATTTACCGCTAAACCAAAGTATAATAATAAACTAAAGATTAATAAGACAAGTTTGCGTGCAAACCGTCTAATTGTCGACTACCGTATGAAAATCGCTTGACGAAAATAGGTTAACTTCTCGAGAAAGCTGAACGTGACGTTGACGTTAGGTGACGGTCTGGTGACGGATAGTGTGAATGTCGTAATTAGAAACACATTTTGTAATACATTCCGATCATAAATTTCGACATAACGCAAAATATACGTAAATACGAAGGAAAATGGCGGACTAACTGGAGCGGCGACCAGCAGACAGCTGCTAGCTCGCGCATGCGCAGTGAACCCACTAGTACCGAATATATAACTGGCTTTATTTCTTTATCGCTATAATTATCGCGCTTCGATACTAGCGCGATCATACTAGTGCAGCCGTTCAAACGACTGACGGCCGCCATTAAAGCTACTTGTTATCAATCTATTACAAGTTCGTTGTTCGTTTAAAACGGGCTATAGGGGTTGCCAGGTCCGGCGCAAGGCACGGGCGAGGGGGATTCGAACCCCCGACCGTAGTGGCCTCTGGCGTACACGCCCGGCCAGTAGAGATGGGAAAACTGAAACAGCTGACGGTTTCGAAACGAATGAAACTGTACCTTCTGTGTTTCGAAACCATGAAACCGTGAAGCAATGTATGTTTTGTCATGAAATTTTCGTTCTAGGAGGGCAATATTTTTCACTATGTGGACAAGGGTACATACAAGAACCTGTCAACCATTAGAATATATATTTACTTCTTGCTCTGTACAGAACATGTTGATAAAGATTTTCTCCCGTGTTGTTGATGTTGCCAACATAGTCACACGAGGCCGCCGGTATGGTAGGTAAACGTTTACCCCGCTAGGAACTCACAAACTGCAATACGGTACGCATATTACGGTGATGGATCATAAATGCTACTTTATATACATACTAAATAAATTATAGGGAATAAAAGGCATACTAAATAATCACAAGTAATGCTATGGGATTACAAAAATAATAAAGTAAGAGGCAAGTTCACCACTTGTACGTCTTGACCGTTACACCACCGCCGCAATTCCTTTAACATGACTGTCGAAAAATTATAACGACAGTAGGTAACTTCGTTTTCGCTCATAAGAAACCAACTATTTAACACGAGATTAAATATGCGATCTACCCTTGTTAGTATGAAAAATGTCATTTCAGGCTTCATGTTGTATCTTATTTTAAAGAATGTAGTTTCACTCGTGTGTTTTTAATATGGTAGATAAACCTAGAATTTAACTGGTTATTTCAATGCAAATAGTGAACTTTGTTTTATTGTTCTTTTACATTTATAAAGCAGACATTATGTCATTTCGGAATACAGCAGTCTCTTGCCAACGAATCTTGATATCAGTAATCATAAGCTGCAGACTCACGAGTGTCAACTACTATTTGACACTCTCTAAATGGTTTATATGCTAGTAAGTTATATGTGTATCTGCGTGGAGCTTCAGTAAAATGAAACACCACATTTCGATACCATTTGTCTGTTCCGCGTTTCTGCATTAGTGGTTTGAAACACCGGTGTTGTGAAACCGACATGAAATCGTGAAACCGACATGAAATCGTGAAACCGACAGGAAGAAACGGTTTCAGTGTATCGACAATCGACCGCGAATGTGATCCGAAACAGAACGGAATGAAACCGGATGGTTTCGAAACCGTGAAAGATGCCGGCTTTGAAACACTGAAACTGTTGTGTGTATCGAAACCTGGTTTCGAAGCCATGAAACCGTAGCCAACTCTACCGGCCAGTATTCTTATGAGTGGAGCTGCCAGCCTGTTACGCAGCGTGCGTTTACTCACAACTAATTTGGCCGGAGACGAAATCTAATTTGGAAATTCCATTGCAATGTTCGATACTGCGGTTACATATTAAGCCTGAAGCAATTTTGCTAAGCCCTTCAATGGCAGTTGAGTGTTTTATTCGTCCCGCGCTATAGAAAGAAATTGTTGAACATTACTACAGTCAAACATGTTCAACACCTACAATGGCTACAAGTATTCCGAATGGGTAAATACGCTGTGAGAAATTGCAAGGGATAAAGACATTGATAGTTAGCATGGCATAAGATCGGTTTCGACGTATTTTTTGAAAATGTTTGCTATCCGTTCCTGAGTGCTAGTCGAACGTTTTGGTTTTTGAGCCCTGAAACACCTATCTCTGGAGCACAATTAAACTCTGACCAGCACTTTGCCAACATTTATTTACCGTATAATGCGTGTGAATCCATGTTTCGTCTAAGTAAACTACTGGTCACTTTGATTCTGATGAAAACCTGAGAAAGTATGGTCTTTTAGCAACAATGTCTTCTCGTCCGAGCGAAACTAAACGTTAATTTTGACACCTTGTAAAACGAAAATCCATAGACAGAACATTGCTTCTAAGGGTTTTATTCCTAGCTTTGAAGCTCATTTCTTTTGACTAAAGTTGTGCAGTTTTCGCAAAGTTCGTACTTCTTTCCATTGTTCGTAATGCAGTAAAAATTGCTGCCTGATACATTTATCCATATCATCGATCACATACTTATTGTGAGCTTCTCTCTTCATCTTCTTGGACCACTAGTTCAACCGTAGCCTGGCTGTACCTCGTCACGTGACCTACAGCAGTTCCTGGCACTGCCGCGTCACCACTTCGCCTTTCCACACAATAGGTATTGTTACGTTCTCTACAACGAAAACTACAGAAATCGTTTCGATAGTTGGCCGAGGCAGTCAAGATTGGTCAGAAGCACTTTCATTGCGCTTCACAAGAACAGAACAATTGGTGCGTCCGAATTTCTTGTAACTTGGGATGTAAAAGGTACGTGCTTTTGATAGAACCTACAATTACTATTGCGCATGTACGTTACTCATAAGTTAGAATTTTTCTCCTTCTAGAATGCATAATAGGAAAATTTGTATTTCTTAGGATCTGTTACTTAAAAAATTGGCAACTCGGCAAATAAGCAAGCGTCTCCACAGTAGCTAGAATGAAAATAAAGCGAAGAAAAGTGACATGATACAGCGATGACTAATTTGTTGCCCCTTATTCCATAATCACATACGACAGAACTGACACATGGAAATTACGAGTGTCAATTGTTTGCAATGAAAAAAATGTTCAAATGTTTGTTAAGCTTATGGGACTTAACTATGGGGTCATCAGTCCCTAAACTTACAAACTACTTATGAACTACTTACGAACTAGGACGACACAAATATCCATGCCCAAGGGGGGATTCGAACCCCCGACCGTAGTGGCCGTGCTGACCGTGACTGAAGCTCCTCAGTCCCCTCGGCCACCGCGGCCGGCGTTTGCAATGAACAACGCAGCGCAGTGAGTTAATATATTTCGACTAGCATCAGTACCCGTCGATGCCCGGGTGGGTATTTATTGCATTATTACGTTACTCCATCTCCTTATTCTCCCTCTCTCTCCATTGTCTTCCGCCCCACTCTTTGGCCGTTTCAACAGTTCTTGTTTTCCATATCTTCATAGCTTTCTGGCACGGAGTGGCTATTCTCAATGCTTTGAGTTATGTTTACATCTATACCGTCGTGCTGAACGTAACTGGCAACATGACGGTTTACAAGTAAGCACGTATTAAAAGCTTTGAAACCGGCCAGTCAGTGGCCAAAACCTAGGTAGATCTGAAAAGTAAAAACAAAAATTGCGATTGATTGCTGACTTTTATTATAGTTTTGTTTAAATAAAATTTCACAAACGTTTTGTAAAAAATAAATAAATAAAAATAAAAAAGACCTGGGGGCGGCAATTTAGCAGCTCGCATGGGGTGGCACTTGGGCTTGCGCCAGCCCTGTTGCATATTCAAAGCACTTTTGTAGTGTGCAACTATTAAATTTAATGGGATAAAATAAGTCAGTACCAGTATCTTCAAGTATGGACGTTATGCAGTAACAACATGTGCCTAATTATTAGGAGCTCTAATACGGAAGACGTGTTACTACTAGACGGGCGGGCGGATCCCAGTGCGTCATATTTAACTGACATTATCTCAAGTTATACGTTTCTCACAGAGTTGCTGTTTGGAAAGAGTGAAAATTTGATGTAATTTGAACATTTCATTCGCTTAATGTGTTCACCTTACTTCAACAGAAAGAAAGTAACTCGCATGTCGATAATTCCGTAACGTCGTCAGAAAGTGCATGGTCGTAAACCATCAGTATATGCTGTTTATAAATTATTGCCGCAAATAAAACTAAAATGAAAACGTAGTGTAGTTCTTAACGAACACATTGGTGAAAGTTTCACGTTGATACAGCGAGTAGTTTGCGAGTGTGAGCGAGTTGAATGAAACGCGAGGTAACGCGTGAGCTTCGTCCGGAACGTGGCGACTGCTACAGCTTGGGGAAAAATGGCGGATAGTTCAGCTCCGGTTTATAGGAGTCTTAATTACGACATATAACTAAAATAAATACATAAATAAAAATAAAAAAAGGACGGTTTGTGACATGCGCGAATATGAATTTTGTTGCAACTCTATTGCCGACCGCGGTGGGACTGAGGCGCTCCAGTCACGGTCTGCACGGCCACTACGGTCGGGGGTTCGAATCCCCCCTCGGGCATGGATATTTGTGCCGTCCTAGTTGGTAAGTGGGTAGAAAAGCGTTCTTGAAAAAGAGAAATTTGTTAACATCGAATATTGATTTAAGCCTAAGGAAGTCTTTTCTGAAGGCATTTGTGTGGAGTGTTGCCTTGTATGGGAGTGAGACATGGACGATAAACAGTGCGGACAGGAAGAGGATAGAGGCTTTTGAAATATGGTGCTACAGAAGAATGCTGAAGATTAGGTGGGTGGATCGCGTAACTAATGAGGAGGTACTGAACAGAATTGGGGAGAAAAGAAATTTCTGGCATACCTTGACTAAAAGAAGGGATCGATTGGTAGGACACATTCTTAGACATCAAGGAATTGTGAATTTAGCATTGGAGGGAAGTGTGTGGGGTAAAAATCGCAGAGGAAGACCAAGAGATGGATACAGTAAGCAGATTCAGACAGATGTAGGTTGCCGTTCTTATGTGGAGATGAAGTGGCTTGCTCAGGATAGGGTGTTGTGGAGAGCTGCATCAAACCAGTCTCCAGACTGAAGACCACAACAACAACAGTTGGTAAGTAGTTCATAAGTAGTTTGTAAGTTTAGGGACTGATGACCCCGTAGTTAAGTCCCATAGACTATACAAACATTTGAACAAATATTTTTTTTTTTTTTTTTTTTTTTTTTTTTTTGCCCTTGGGCTTGCGCCGGCCCTGGGGTTTGGACGTGCCTATCTCGATATGACCTTTCCTGGGCGATGGATTGGTCATGACGGGCCAACGGTTTGTTCTCCACGCTCTCCTGACAGAACCCCATTAGACATTATGGGGTTATGTCAAGGACGGCGATGTCTACCGCACACGTGTACCAGATACCTTCACTACGCCACAGCAATGGTAATACTACCGATGACAGTACTGCTAAGGCAGAATTACTAAACACAGCTTTCCGAAATTCGTTCACCAAAGAAGACGAAGTGAACACTCCAGTATTCAATCCACGAACAGCTGCCAGCATGCGAAACTTAGAAGTAGATGTTCCTGGAGTAGTAAAACAACTTAAGTCACTAAACAAAAATAAATGTTCCGGGCCAGATTGTATACCAACTGGATTCCTCTCAGAGTATGCTGATGCAATAGCTCCGTACTTAGCTATAGCTTACAACCGATCACTCAGCGAAAGATCCGTACCCAAAGACTGGAAAGTTGCCCAAGTTACTCCAATATTCAAGAAAGGCAATAGGAGTGATCCCCAAAATTACAGGCCTATCTCATTGACGTCGATTTGTAGTAGGACTTTGGAACATATACTTTGTTCGAATATTATGAACTGCCTCGAAGACAACGACTTATTAACCAATACTCAACACGGATTCAGAAAGTATCGCTCTTGTGAAACACAGCTTGCCCTTTATTCACATGAAGTGTTAAGTGCCATCGACAAGGGATCTCAAATCGATTCCATATTTCTAGATTTCAGGAAGGCTTTTGACACTGTACCCCACAAGCGGCTTCTTATGAAATTGCGTTCTTGTGGAATATCTCCCCAATTGTGCGGCTGGATTCAAGATTTCCTATCAGAAAGGACACAGTTCGTTGTAATTGACGGTAAGTAATCGAGTAAAACAGAAGTGATATCTGGCGTTCCACAAGGAAGCGTTATAGGTCCCCTACTCTTCCTCGTGTTTATAAACGATTTAGGAGACAATCTGAATAGCTCCCTTAGACTGTTCGCGGATGTTGCTGTCGTTTATCGGTTAGTGAAGTCAACAGAGGATCAGAAGCAACTGCAAATCGATTTAGACAAAATTTCTGCATGGTGCGAAAATTGGCAATTGACACTAAATAAAGAAAAGTGTGAAGTAATAGACATGACCACTAAAAGAAATCCGCTGAACTTCAATTACGCGATAAATCAGTCAAACCTTAAGGTCGTAGATTCTAACAAATACCTAGGAGTTACAATTACGAATTGTAACTCCTAGGTATTTGTTAGAATCTACGACAATTACGACCACTCCCATGAACCACAGACATTGCCGAGGTGGGGTGGCTTGCGTTCCTCAACGATACAGATAGCCGTACCGTAGGTGCAACCACAGCGGAGGGGTATCTGTGGAGAAGCCAGACAAACGTGTGGTTCCTGAAGAGGGGCAGCAGCCTTTTCAGTAGTTACAGGGGCAACAGTCTGGATGATTGACTGAGCTGGCCTTGTAACATCAGCTAATGTGGCTTTGCCACACAGCTACTGCGAACGGCTGAAAGCAAGGGGAAACTACAGCCCGAGGACATGCAGCTCTACTGTATGAACATATGATGATGGCATCCTCTTGGGTAAAATATTCCGGAGGTAAAATAGTCCCCCATTCGGATCTCCGGGCGGGGACTACTCAGGAGGATGTGATCATCAAGAGAGACAGTACTGGCATTCTACGGGTCGGAGCGTGGAATGTTAGATCCCTTAATCGAGTAGGAAAATTAGAAAATTTAAAAAGGGGAATGGATAGGTTGAAGTTAGATATAGTGGGGATTAGTGAAGTTCGGTGGCAGGATGAACAGGATTTCTGGTCAGGTGAGTATAGGATTATAAATACAAAATCAATTGGAGGTATCACAGGAGTAGGATTGATGATGAATCAGAAAACAGGAATGCGGGTAAACTACTATGACCAGCACAGTGATCGCATTATCATTGTCAAGATAGATACGAAGCCAACACCGACAACAGTAGTACAGGTTTATATGCCAACTAGCTCTGCCGATGATGAGGAAATCGAAGAAATATATGAGGAGCTAAAGGGAATTATTCAGACAATTAAGGGAGAGGAAAACTTAATTGTTATGGGAGACTGGAATTCGGTAGTAGGACAAGAAGGGAAGGTAAGATAGTAGGTGAATATGGTCTGGGCAAAAGGAATGAAAGAGGAAGCCGCCTGGTAGAATTTTGCACAGAACATAATTTAGTTATTACAAACACCTGGTTTAAGAATCACAAAAGAAGGTTGTACACGTGGAAGAGACCAGGAGACACCGGGAGATACCAGATAGATTTTATAATGGTAAGACATAGATTTCGGAACCAGGTTTTAAATTGTACGACATACCCAGGGGCAGATATAGACTCTGACCATAACTTGTTGGTTATGAACTGCAGGCTGAAATTGAAGAAACTACAAAAAGGTAGGAAAATAAGGAGATGGGACTTGGATAAATTGAAGGATCTGAGGTTCTTAAAAATTTCAGAGCGAGCTTTAGGCAACAATTGACAGAAACAGGGGAAAATAAAACAGTAGAGGAGGAATGGGTAAAATTGAGAGATGAAATAGTGAAGGCAGCAGAGGACAAAATAGGTAGGAAGGCAAGACCGGAAAAAAATCCTTGGATATCACAGGAGATATTAAATTTAATCGATGAAAGGAGAAAATATAAAAATGCAGTAAATGAAACAGGCAAAATGGAGTACAGACGACTAAGAAATGAGATTGGCAGGAAGTGCAAAATTGCTAAGCAGGAGTGGTTAGAAGGCAAATGCAAGGATGTAGAAGAATGTATAAATAGGGGAAAAATAGATACAGCCTACAGGAAAATAAAAGAAACATTTGGAGATAAGAAAAACAGCTCTATGAATATCAAGGACACTGATGGAAAACCAGTTCTCAGCAAAGAAGGGAAAGCTGAAAGGTGGAAAGAGTATATAGAGGGGCTCTATGAAGGAAATGAACTTGGAGACAATATTGTAGGAAGGGAAGAGGATGTAGATGAGGATGAAATAGGAGATACTATACTGAGAGATGAATTTGACAGAGCCCTGAAAGACATAAGTCGAAACAAGGCCCCTGGACTGGATGATATCCCCTCAGAGCTACTGAAGTCTCTGGGAGAACCAGCCATGTCAAAATTGTTTCACGTGGTGTGTAAGATGTATGAGACAGGTGAAGTACCCTCAGACTTTAAGAAAAATGTTATAATCCCCATTCCAAAGAAAGCAGGTGCAGACAGGTGTGAAAACTACAGAACCATCAGTTTAATAAGTCATGGTTGCAAAATATTAACACGAATTATATACAGAAGGATGGAAAAGCTGGTAGAAGCCAACCTCGGGGAAGATCAGTTTGGGTTCAGGAGAAATGTAGGAACACAGGAGGCAATACTCACTTTACGGCTTATCCTAGAAGATAGATTAAGAAAAGGCAAACCTACATTTCTAGCTTTTGTAGATTTGGAGAAGGCTTTTGACAATGTTGATTGGAATAAACTCTTTCAAGTTCTGAAGCAAGCAGGAGTAAAATATAGGGAGCGTAAGGTTATTTACAACTTGTACAAAAACCAGACAGCGGTTGTCAGAGTTGAAGGGCATGAAAGGGATGCAGTGGTTGGGAAGGGAGTAAGACAGGGTTGTAACCTTTCTCCAATGTTATTCAATTTGTACATTGAGCAAGCTATAAAGGAAAGCAAGGAGAAATTTGGAGAAGGAATTAAAGTTCAGGGTGAAGAATTAAAAACTTTGCGTTTTGCCGACGACATAGTAATTCTGTCAGAGACAGCAAAGGACCTGGAAGAGCAGTTAAACGGAATGGACAGTGTGTTGAAAGGTGCATATAAGATGAAGATTAACAAGAGTAAAACTAGGGTAATGGAGTGCAGTGTAAGAAAATCAGGTGATGCTGAAGGAATTAGATTGGGTAACGAAGCAATAAAGGAAGTAGATGAATTTTGTTACTTGGGCAGTAAAATAACAAATGAAAGTCGCAGTACAGAGGATGTAAAATTCAGAATGGCAATGGGTAAAAAAGCGTTCTTGAAAAAGAGAAATTTGTTAACATCGAATATTGATTTAAGCCTAAGGAAGTCCTTTCTGAAGGCATTTGTATGGAGTGTGGCCTTGTATGGGAGTGGGACATGGACGATAAACAGTGCGGACTGGAAGAGGATTGAGGCTTTTGAAATATGGTGCTACAGAAGAATGCTGAAGATTAGGTGGGTGGATCGCGTAACTAATGAGGAGGTACTGAACAGAATTGGGGAGAAAAGAAATTTCTGGCATACCTTGACTAAAAGAAGGGATCGATTGGTAGGACACATTCTTAGACATCAAGGAATTGTGAATTTAGCATTGGAGGGAAGTGTGTGGGGTAAAAATCGCAGAGGAAGACCAAGAGATGGATACATTAAGCAGATTCAGACAGATGTAGGTTGCCGTTCTTATGTGGAGATGAAGAGGCTTGCTCAGGATATGTTATCGTGGAGAGCTGCATCAAACCAGTCTCCGGACTGAAGACCACAACAACAACAACAACAACACAATTACGAACAACTTTGACTGGAGGGAACACATAGAAAATATTGTGGGGAAGGCGAACCAAAGGTTACGTTTCATTGGCAGAACGCTTCGAAGATGCACCAGCTCCACCAAAGAGACTGGCTACATCACACTTGTGCGTCCTCTCCTGGAGTACTGTTGCCCCTTGTGGGACCCTCACCAGGTGGGACTGACGGAAGATATTGAGAAGGTTCAGAGAAGGGCAACTCGTTTTGTTTTATCACGTTACGGGGGGGGGGGGGCGAAGCGTCACGGAAATGTTGCACGAATTGGGGTGGAAATCATTAAAAGAAAGACGTTATTCATTGCGGCGTGATTTGTTTGCGAAGTTTCAATCACCGACGTTTAGTTATGAATGTGAAAATATTTTGCTAGCACCCACCTACTTAGGGAGACATGACCATCCCAATAAAATAAGAGAAATCAGATCGAAAACGGAGCTATTTAGTTGTTCTTTCTTCCCGCACGCTATTAGAGAATGGAAAGGTAGAGAAAAGTTATGAAAGTGGTTAATGAACCCTCTGCCAGGCACTTGAATGTGATTTGCAGGGATCTATGTAGATGTAGATTAATTAGACACCAGTGTAATATTTGTATCGTACTTCTACATCTACATCTACATCTACATACATACTCCGCAATTCACCGTAAGGTGCGTGGCGGAGGGTACACTGTACCACTACTAGGCATTTCCTTTCCTATTCCACTCCCAAACTGAACGAGGAAAAAAAGAATGCCTATATGCCTCCGTACGAGCCCTAATTTCTCTTATCTTGTCTTTGTGATCTTTACGCGAAATGTAAGTAGCCTGATTTATCAATTTATGTAATCAGGTAAAGACTTTAGGACCCTCTGTATTATCTGTGAGGAAAAGATTTACAAATTGTGTACAGAATGTGCGTCCTACGCAGTCCATTTCAGATCAGGAAATTCACTCAAACCAAACAAAAGTATACAAGAAACACCTACAGTACCACGAAGACCTTTTTCAGAGAGTCCCTAAACACAATAGTTCGACGCTGTTCAAATTTTTAGTCATACAGATTGTAGGTGAAACTTTCAATGATGTGTCAGATTTTCAGGTAGAATGGGGATAGGAACGACGATGGAAACAGGATCTCATTTGAGGAAATGGAGAAAATGTTCAGTAGATTACAGTGCAATAAAGCGGCTGGGGTGGATGAAATTAAGCCGGAACTCGTCAAATACAGTGGAATATCAGGTCTCAAATGGTTACACAGGATAATTGAGGAGGCGTGGGAATCGGGACAGGTTCCGTCTGACTGGACGAAAGTGGCAATCACGCCAATTTTCAAACATGGAGACAGGAAAGATTGTAACAACTATCGAGGTATCTCCTTAATTAGCGTTGTAGGCAAAATGTTCTCAGGGATTGTTGAAAGGAGAGTACGAGTATTAATTGAGGACAAGTTAGATGAAAATCAGTGTGGGTTTAGGCCTCTTAGAGGCTGTCAGGACCACATCTTTAGCCTACGGGAGGTAATGGAAAAGTGCTATGAGTGGATCAGGGAATTGTATCTATGTTTCATAGATCTAGAAAAGGCTTATGACCGTGTTCCTATGAGGGAGCTACTGCCAGTCTTCAAGATTATGGTATACGAAGCAAACTTCTGCAGGCAATTAAAGATCTTTACGTAGACTGTCAGGCAGCAGTTAGAGTAGATGGCAAATTAAGCTCTTGGTTCAGGGTAGTTTCAGGGATAAGACAAGGCTGTAACCTGTCACCACTGTTGTTCATACTATTCGTGGATCATATGTTGAAAACAGTAGACTGGCAGGGCGGGATTAAAATAGGTCAAAACAAAAGAAGCAGTCTCGCATATGCGGATGACTTAGTTGTAATGGCTGATTCAATTGAAAGGTTGCAAACAAATATTTCAGAGGTCGATCAGAGGTGCAAGGATTATGATATGAAGATCATCATCTCCAAAACGAAAGTAATGTCTGTGGGAAAGAGATTTAAACAGACTGAGTGCGAAATAGGAGGAACAAAGTTAGAACAGGTAGACAGTTTCAAGTATCTGGGATGTATTTTCTCACAGGATGGCAACATAGCGAAAGAACTGGAATCACTGCAAAGCTAATGCAGTGAGTGCTCAGCTAAGATCTACTCTCTTCTGCAAGAAGGAAGTAAGTACCAAGACTAAGTTAGCGGTGCACCGATCTATCTTTCGACCAACTTTGTTGTATGGGAGTGAAAGTTGGATGGATACAGGTTACCTTATTCATAAGGTAGAGGTTACAGATATAAATGTAGCAAGAATGATTGGAGGTACTAATAGATGGGGACAATGGCAGGAGGGTGTCCGTAATGAGGAAATCAAAGAAAAACTGGGAATGAACACCATAGATGAAGCTGTTAGGGGGAACAGGCTGAGATGGTGGGGTTATGTTACACGCATGGGAGAAGCGAGGTTACCTAAGAGACTCATGAGCTCGGCAGCGGAGGTAAGAGGAGTCGAGGTAGACCAAGAAGAAAGTACTTAGATTCGGTGCAGAATGATTTTGAAGTAAAAGGCATGACATCAGGCGAGGCATCAATGTTAGCATTGAATACGGGATCATGGAGGAATCTTGTTAGAGGTACTAAGTTCCAGAGTAAACGCTGAAAGGCATAATCAGTCTCTAATGATGATGATGATGACAGATATTTCTTGTTTGGTGGGAGTTTATAAACGCGTGTTTTAAACCAATAACCTTGTCTCTCCCGAGATTGAGATCGGCGCCTCAAGCCACGATAAAGAGCGCAGATATGAGGTCAGGTGATCGGCGTCGATATCTGCGATAACGCTGCCGGCATATATAGCGGCGTGTGTGGGGGACCGCGGCATAGCCCAGAGGACGGCTGAGTGACGTCACGGCGATCTAACCAGGCCAGCAAGGTGAGTAGCTGCAATCTCTCGTTAATCTTCTCGTTGATTTTGATTTGATTTCTCCAGGGAAGCCAAAACAGTCTTGGTCAAATCAAATGTTCAAATGTTTGTTAAGCTTATGGGACTTAACTGCGGGGTCATCAGTCCCTAAACTTACAAACTACTTATGAACTACTTACGAACTAGGACGGCACAAATATCCATGCCCGAGGGGGGATTCGAACCCCCGACCGTAGTGGCCGTGCTGACCGTGACTGAAGCGCCTTAGTCACCTCGGCCACCGCGGCCGGCCAGTCTTGGTCCAACCCGCCACTGCCCGCACCGAAACTAAGTTTATTGTGCAGTATCGCTCCCTGTATATCTAGTAAAGCCAACCAATACCCTTCAACAGTGCAAGGAGTCCCTTTACCAGTTCTTTATTAGACACAATTTCTTCGGGTCTGGTTGTCCGAAATGTTCTGTGCCTTTTACTCTCCAATGCAATGCATTCGAAGGTTAGATGTGATGCAGTTTCATCACTGTCATCACAGATCCTACATTTAGGGTCCTCTTCTGTTATTCCCGTTGTATGTAGGTGTTTTTTGAAATTCCCATGGCCTGTCAGCAATCCAACCGTGAGTCTAATCTCTCTCCTGTTCAGGCCCAGGATTACAGAGCTTCTTTTAAAACACGGCTTTGGCATCATTGCCATGTTTTTGTCAATAGACTTTGGTCCAATATTCTACGTGCTGTCTTCTGAGGCAGTTACGTAGCTCCAATTTGATCGTCGCCTTGGTGATTGTCAGGACAGGTGCCGGTCCAATAAATGGAGTCTCTGCCCCCATCCTGGCTAAACTGTCGGCATGTTCGTTGCCACTGATCCCCGAGTGGCCAGGGACCCACAATAGGTTTACTCTATTGCTTTCCCCTAGCTCCACCAGAACCCTGTGACATTCTGCAACAATTTTAGACCTAGTTGCAGGAGCTGCCAGTGATCTCAGGGCTGCCTGGCTGTCTGAATAGATATAGATGATACGATCTTTGTAGCACCTACGCAAATTCTCCTCCACACATGCCCTGATGGTCAGTGAAATCTTCTCGTTGGTAAACGAGAAGATGCCTTTAACGTCCAGTTAAATTTGCTCGTTAAGTACATTGCATTTGTCATTGCCAGATACACCTCTCGTTTGCTAACCTGTACAAAACGAGAAGGTTCGATATATATCGACTAGGTTGGCAATAGAAACAAATGAAAGTGCCGTCTGAATCAGGGTTGCCAGATGTGGCGATTTTTCGCATTCTTGGCTATCTTTTTCTTATAATAGTATACATTTTAGCACGCTGGCGACAGGCGATTAAATTTGGCTATTAAAGGAATTGGCGGGCCCGGTGGCCGAGGGGACTGAGGCGCTCGAGTCACGGTCTGCACGGCCACTACGGTCGGGGGTTCGAATCCCCCCTCGGGCATGGATATTTGTGCCGTCCTAGTTCGTAAGTAGTTTGCAAGTTTAGGGACTGATGACCCCGTAGTTAAGTCCCATAAAAGAAAAAAATAAATAAAAGGAATTGGTTGGCGACTTAATGGTTATTTTATTTTACTTCAAATACAACGAATGTAAATCAATCACTCTTTAGACATTGCGTCAATGATACCGGCTAAACTTTTGTAGAATGCTGTCGGAAATGTATTCAACCTACACAAGTTAGCACAAATGTTTTCAAGACACTGTGGGAGAGTGTCACAGAGATGTAAACAAACTCAACTAACAGACTCTTGAAGATAGACGTAAACTACCTCATGTACCCTACTTACGATGGTTCAAGAACAGGCTTTAAATGATATCTCTAAGTATACTACAACACCGTATGTATGGCTCCCGCTCCAAGGGCCGGTTCGTCCATCTCTCGTTAATCTTGTCGTTAGTAAACGAGAAGACGCCTTTAACGTCTCGTTAAATGTGCTCGTTAAGTGCACTGCGTTTGTCATTGCCACATACACCTCTCGTTTGCTAACCTGGAGAAAACGAGAAGGTACGATATATTTCGACTATGTTGGCAATAGAAACAAATGAAAGTGAAGTCTGAATAAACAGCTGTTCCCCATATTTGACTATCAGGGAAGAGGTTAGCAGACAGTTGTTATTTGGCGCTATGGCAAACAAACGTGAAAGAAGCTCGAAGTTAGCGCGAGTGCCTTGTGTCCTTAATAGAGAAATATGACACATTGAAATGTTAAAAAAAAGAAACCGACGCTACGACTTGGAACGAAAATGAAGCGACCTTGCGGAAAATGAGTTCAATACTGTCCATGGAACATGTAGGACAGCAAAAGTGTGTAGGGCATAGTACGATAATATACTGCCAATGGTAATGGTGGCAACTCAGATGATCAATAAATGTTTTTTTCGTGACAACTGCAATTAAAACGATTTTTTTTTTCTGAACGGACAAGGGTACATACAAGAACCTGTCGACCAAAGAGCAGGTACAGTATTAAATTTGCTGCGAGTGAAACGAGCAGCAATAACATTTACTCTGTAGCTCGTGAAAAATATTAACGCAGTTCTACACTTCATTGTTCATATGTTGCCAACATAAGCACTGGAGCCCGGCGAGAAGCGTCGTAAAATTTTACCTTAGTGCAAGCAATAAATTGGACGTAGACGAAAGTGCACTGTTCCTATAAATCGGAGGAAGAAATCACATTTTAGGCCATACACTAGGTGCAACAAGCATAAGTAAATACTGAATTAATTTGTTTGCACACATAGATAATGTATTCTGTTTTTTATTACAACAGATAACTTACAAAATGCATAACTATATGTTGGTCTCTTCAGATGGTCGTGTAGTTTTTCAGGCAGCATTTCCAAAGTGGCTTTTCGACGACGAAATTGCATAACAAATTCTGCATCATCCCAGCATTCAAAATGATTTGGACGAACATAAATACGTATAGGACGCCTTATAGGGACAATGTACTCTATATCATCCAAAATATTGACATCGTAGTAATTGTCAACGAAATCTTATTCCAGCCATTTTCATCATACCGATTCTCATTTAACTAGTCGTTACCCGTAAGTTTATTTTTTGATATCGCAACAATATTCTTAAGGTTATGTTGCGTATCTGTAATGTAGCAAACTCATCTAATCGCTATTGACATGGATAGGACGAGGAATATGACGATACACTAGTTTTTCATACGTGTAGTGCTTCTGTTATTTTGTTCGATAAATCGGTCTTTTTCACGTGAATATACTGATGTATTTGAGCGCTCTGAAATCCTGCCATTTTGATACAGATTCTCGCTTAACTGGTCGTTAGCCGTGTAACGAGCAGAATTTTACTCGTTAACTTAACGGCCAGTTTGAGGCCCTTTAACCTCGGGTTAACTCATAACGAAACATCGACAAACGCAATTCTCCACTAACGATAAGTTGAAATCTTAACTGGAACTTAACGAGACATTGACAAACCGGCCCTTAGTGGTTATTTTACTTTACTTCAAATACAACGAATGTAAATCAATCACTCTTTAGACATTGCGTCAATGATACCGGCTAAACGTTGGTAGAATGCTGTCGGAAATGTAATCAACCTACACAAGTTAGCACAAATGTTTTCAAGTATCGTGGATGTGTGGGAGAGTGTCACAGAGATGTAAACAAACTCACTAACAGACTCTTGAAGATAGACGTAAACTATCTCATGTACCCTACTTACGATGGTTCAAGAACAGGCTTTAAATGATATATCTAAGTATACTACAAACACCGTATGTATGGCTCCCGCTGAGAACATGAGGATAAGATTATTATAGAAACTAGCCGAACCCCCGCTGCTTCGCATGCGTAGGCTGGTTGGTCTGCACCATTTGTTTCTTTTTAATTCTGATCAAGTGTCCATATTCTAAGTTTCGTAGTTATAGCTTCAAATTTGAGTTAACAGCAACATTTTTTTGAAAATCAATTTTTGCGTCCTCTATCTTACCCCCTTATTGGTTGAATTTGAAAAAATTGCCGAAACACGTGCCTTTTAAATTTGAACCCCGATTCCAGATCGGAAAAATTGTAGTTCTAACTTCAAAATTGCCTAAATAGCAACATGTTTTCGAAAAACACCCCCTCTCCAATTTAACCCCGTTGATGGTTAAATTTCCAAAACTATCGAAACACGTATTTTTTAACGTCTAACCAACTATACAAATATCAATTTTTGCAGCTCTAGCTTCAAAATTGTATCAATAGCAACGTGTTTTCAAAAAGAATTTTTGATCCTCTATTTAACCCTCTTACATGTTGAATTTCCAAAAATACTAAAAATCATTGATTTTTAATCCTGAACAAGATTCCATACCCGAAGTTTCGTGGTTGTAGCTTAAAACTTTAGTTAACAGCAACATATTTTTGAAAATCAATTTTTTTGCGTCACCTATTTTATCCCCTTATTTGTCGAATTTCAAAAAAAAAAAAAAAAAAAAAAAAAAAAAAAAAAATGCGTAAACACGTGTCTTTTAAATTCGAACCTGAATTAAAATCCGAAATTTTGTAGTTCTAGCTTCAAAATTGCCTAAATAGCTACGTATTTTCAAAAAACGTTTCTACCCCTATTTCACCCCCTTACGGACGGAATATCGAAAAATCGCTTCTTAAATGACGCCTACAGAGTAACATCAACACCCTCCACAAATTTCAAGTTTCTATCTTCAGTGGTGTGGGCTGGGCGATGATGAGTCAGTCAGTCAGTCAATCAATCAGTCAGTCAATCGGGACACTTCCTTTTATATAGAGAGAAGAGAAGATTACAGCATGCGACGAGGCATTTAAACAGTGTCTTTTTCCGCGTTCCGTACGACAACAACAGAAATTCGTAGCAACTGCTACTGTGAAGCGGACCCTGTGCTACGCACTTCACAGTGGTTAACAATGGTTTACGGAGTATAAATGTCGATGGAGAACACGCGGTGATTTCCCAGTCGTTCTCATGGCTGATTTTTCAGTGTGTCGTGACGAATTATTACGAATTAAAGTCCATCTCACCTCAAAGTATGGATTGCTTAGTCCATCATTATAAATTACCTCACCTCAAAATGTTGCAATAATTTTGCGTGTATTAAAGAAATGTTTGAAAGATTCAATAACTCTATTTAACCTCTGTAAATATTTGTTTTTAAGAAGATGAAAGTGATTGGTAACTGAACCTATGCATGAGAACATCCATTGTTTAAGTTTGATAGAATGATTGTTGAACAGTTTTGTGTTGTAATTTTTATAAGTTATGAAACTAATAAATGTGATAGTTAAATGTTACTGAATTTCCGAAGTCTCTCCATTATATTTACAATGTGTCAATACTTTGACTGTCCTCATTGTCAGTTGCTGGTGTGTCTGGGTTCAGTTCTTGGGTGGACTCAGATAAATGTTTCTGTGAAGTACGAGTTTCCTTGGAAAGTTCGGTCTGATGTTTGTGAATGTGAGACTGCCACAGTTTGTGTTCTTTTTACTCAGTAACCAGCTTACTCCCTGAATTTCAGGATTATCATTGTCGAGTAACATGCCATAATTACCATAGCATAATAATGTTAACAGATTAAAGGTTGCGATATTTGACTACTTTTACTGATGAAAAGATGGTAATATTTTGGCATTTTATTGATGTAAAGATGGCGATACTTTGGCTACTTTATGTTTCAAATTTGCTGACAGAGCAGTAGAAGAACCTGGCGACTCGTGTCTGAATAAACAGCTATTTCCCTTATTTAACTATCAGGGAAGAGGTTGGCAGATAGTTGTTAATTGGCGTTATGGAAAACAAACGTGAAAGCAGCTCGAATTTTATAAGAAGTTAGCGCGAGTGTGTTGTGTCCTCAATAGAGAAATATTAGGAATGTAAAAAAAAAAAAAACGGACACTACGACATGGAAGGAGAAGAAAAAAGCGACTTGATCGCGTGTGGAAAATGAATTCAGTGCTTTCCACGGAAAATGTAGGACAGTAAAAATGCTTAGGGCTTACTACGATAACAAGCCAAGTGTGTAATATCATAGTGCAACCTTACACATCCGCAAAAGTGCACTGTTCCTGTAGATCTGAGGAAGGAATCACATTTTAGGCTTCACACTAGGCGCAACAAACATAAGTAAATAATGGGTAATATTTTATGACGCTTCTCGCCGGGCTCCAGTGCTTATGTTGGCAACAGTTAAACAATGAAGTGTAGAATTGTGTTAATATTTTTCACGAGCTGCAGAGTAAATGTTATTGCTGCTCGTTTCACTCGCAGCAAATTTAATACTGTACCTGCTCTATGGTTGACAGGTTCTTGTATGTACCCTTGTCCGTCCAGAAAAAAAAAATTCTTTTTAATTGAAGTTGTCACGAAAAATTTTTATTAGTCGCCTGAGTTGCCAACATAACCACTGCAGCCCGGCGAGAAGCGTGATACAATTTAACCAAATACTGAATTAATAAGCTTGCAGGCATAAATAATGTATTCTGTTTTTTATTATGACAGATAACTTACAAAATACCTAACTATCTGTTGGACTCTTGAGATGGTCGTGAAGTTTTTCATGTAGCGTTTCCAAGACGAAATAGCGTAAAAAATTCGACATCATCTCAGCATTCAAAATGATTTGGGCGAACATAAATACGTGTAGGTCGCATTATAGGAGCCAATGGCGTAATTATGGGGGGGGGGATGAGGGGGATAGAACCCCCCCCCCCAGACCCCGAAGAGAAGAAAAAAAAAAAAAAAAAAAAAAAAAAAAAAAAAAAAAACATGAAAAAGAAAAAAAGAAATCGTAAAAGAGCAATCTGGTAAAGATAAAGATTGGAAAGAAAAGTCTGTATAGCTTATGGGACTTAACTGCGGGGTCATCAGTCACTAACCTTACAAACTACTTATGATCTAGCTAACACTAAGGACGGCACAAATATCCATGCCCGAGGGGGGATTCGAACCCCCGAACGTAGTGGCCGTGCAGACCGTGACTGGAGCGCCTGAGTCCCCAAGCAGATCTATCCACCCCCCCCCCCCAAAGCCAAGTCCTAGTTACGCCACTGATAGGAGCAATGACGTCTAGATCGTCTAAAATATTGACATCGTCAACCAAATCTCTTATTCCAACCGTTTTCATCATACTGATTCTCACTGAACTAGTTGTTACCCATAAGTTTGTATTTTGATATCGCAACAATAATTTTAAGGTTATGTTGCGTATCTGCAATATATCAAACTCATCTGCTAGATACTGACATGGATGGGGCGAGAAATATGAGATATGAAGCTGCTTTCCACACTAGTTTTTCATACCTGTAGTGCTTCTGTTATTTTGTTCGATAAATCGGTCTTATTACGTGAATATATTGCGGTATTTTAGCGCTTTGGAATCTTTCTATTTTCATTCAGATTCTCACTTAACTGATAGCCGTGTAACTAGCAGAATTCTACTCGTTAACTTAACTGCCAGTTTGACGTCTTTTAACGTCTGGTTAACTCATAACGAAACATTAACAAACGTAGTTCTCCGCTAACGACAAGTTACAATGTTAACCGGAACTTAACGAGACATTGAGAAACCGGCCCTAAGTAAATAAGAACCAGACCGCTGGCTGGCGCTAGTGTCGCGTCCCCCACACACAACGTGACGGAAGCCGCCATTTGCAGGGAAACAGCGCGGAAACGTGGTTCGTTCGTGTGCTGCTTTTAATTCTTAACAGTAAGAACGGAAGCAAAGACGAAGACGGAAACAATGTCATATATACTGTCCATGGTTTGCGCTCCACGACTGTGATATATTTCCAATACTCTGAGATTTTCAGCTATCAGTCGATGTTTCTTAACAACCTTTATTAGCAAATCATGATTTCGGCCAGTAACTGGCCATTATCAATACTAAAAAGTACAAGAAAAACACACTGTTACTTCATGAAAAGTTACATAAATACCACTTATGACCAGTGGCGTAACTGGGAGGGGGGGGGGGGGGATGAAGGGGATAGAACCGCCCCCAGAACACCACTTAAAAAAAAGGGCGTATAACAACAATCTGGTAAAGGTAAAGATTGAAAACTTAGGGTGTTTTACCTAATCTTTCATTGGATGGGAGTGAATTAGTTTCTTCAACGGGAGTGGTAGATGGCAGTCTGTCTGGAAACTGACTAAAATTTTGCTCGTCAAGCACATCTATTCCCCCCCCCCCCTCAAAGCCAAGTCCTAGTTACACCACTGCTTATGACATTACTATCTTATATGCCCGTGCTTCGCAGCGGTTGTTGGAGGGCCTGTATGTATCCATAGCTGTCTAGGGTTCCGGACCTCAGTCAGTGAAAAATAGAAACCGCGTTGGATCGCTCTGTCAATAAACTCAGTTACGTCAAACGTAAGTAAAAGTCATTGTCTGAAACAATGTATCTTCATAAAGTTTTTGATAAAAAAAAAGTGAAACGCGACAAAATAAGCAAAGAAATGTCATACACAAAGCGAAATCTGTAACACTATTTTCAATGTTTCTTGGTATTCGTTGACATAAGATTGCTTAATTCTGTCACAGACGTTCGCTTCCTTGTTTTAGTATCACAAGGAGGTTAAAATAAGGGGAGACGGCGCTACTAATCAAAGCTTAGCCGTTGATTGAAGCCAGTGCGCCATCATGTGGAGCCAAGGAAATATGTTTTCAGATTAAACCACTCTGATTCTTGCCCTGTTAACTTCCATACATTTAAATGACTGTCGAGTACATATTTGATATAATATACTTTTGTGGACAAATACAGACCGGACAGTTAAATACACACTAGGCGCCACAAATGCTATTCGGGTGGCGTTCTGCTCACACCACTTGGATTAAACGTGACGTCAATTTTACGTCACACGTTGTATCGAGACCGCGCAAACAGCTATCGACTATTGCCTGTTACTCGATACTTTAATGTGACAGACACCATCTTGATTTGCCGTATTTCTAAGAGTTTTGGTATTATAATATGCAGTAAGCCGTTTCGTGGAAACAACACATTACAGATGAGTCACAAAAACCATTTTCGGCTGCATTTCTTATCACTAGATGTAAATAATAATACACCAACAATCAAAAATTCCTGAAACTATAGTAGATAAGTATACTAAAACGTTTCGATTCTGGAAGTCGTCGTAGTATAGTGGTTAGCGTTAGAGGTCCACCATGAGGATGTTTTTGGTTCGAAAGTTTTAGTATGGAAATATTTTTTTTTTTTTTTTTTTTTTTTTTTTAATCTTACAGTTTGTAACATAATGTAGATGTTGCTTAATCGTAACACACTGCGGGCCTTTCTTATTCATATAACGGTAGTATTGTATGCAATACATGATGTTTCCTGTAACAGAGCGCTGTCTTAGGAATTAGTGACATCGATTCGGTGACTTTGGTCTGATTAGAAAAGGGAGAATGGAATTCCTGAAAGTGATACGGCCAGCAATGACATTTCTGTTGAGAATGGACTTCGTGGAAATGATACGACCAGCAGTCACATTTCTGTTTTCCTTCTCACAAATATTTGACCTTTGTACCAAATATGTAACGATTTCCTGGGATATGGTTAGAGACAAGCCTAAGGGAAACGTTTAATAGGCTACATTAAAGACAATGTACGGTATACAATATCTCTCCAAACAGCAATCAAAGGAAGAATAAGTAAATAAACTGCTGATAAGTAAAATAAGTGCTGATGCCATTTATATTGTTCGCTTCTAAGAAACGTTTCGCTGTTTATTTCTGAATATCTTGTGATTTGCGAGCGTGTGGTTACGCCGATATTCCTGGTTTATTTCAATATGTGGCTGTTCACTTTCGAAAGTATCGCGATTTCCGAGCGTGTGGTTAGAACGATATTCCTTGCTTGTCACCAATATTTGGAAATTCATCCATAATCCGTTAGAAATATTCATTTTAATCATAGTTCGATGTTGTCTACACATACTACAAAGTGGCATTACCTAATTCGGTAGGCCTATTCCGATTAAGGGCATTAGCATTACACTTTTTAACATTTCAGCTTGAAACCATTTCTTACTTATTAAGGCCCGGGGAAAAGGGTTCTGTATTGTATCGAGTTCTATTCTTAACATACCTCAGTGAAACTACAGATAGTATAAGAGACACTGCTAATGGCAACGTCATACTAAAGGATAAACTTCTAGAATTCGTATCAGAAAAATAAAATCTCCAAGGCATTTTGAATATTGACCTGCATTTCCATGTTTCGTGCTTAGTTTAATATTATTAAGATGGCCCGTAGTAATTTAGAAACACGAAGCCGAAGAAAGGAAAATAAAATGGAAACGGACCACAATCACCATATCAGGATAAAGTTGCAAAACTTCGGACGATACCAGTGTTTGTTTATAACCTATCGTAACGAGAACGAGGTGTTTTTATGCTTGTTTATAACCTATAGTACCGAGAACGAAATGTTTTTATGCTACCATTAAATAAGGCAATACTGTGGCAATACCCAAGCATGTCACTTTTGCAGCAGACTGTAATCTAACCAACAACGTCATTTATTATGATGCGATAGCTATTGAAATAAACCAATTCACATTACATTAGAATATCACGTTTGCACCAAGTAATGTGACAGCAAGTCGATAGGTCTTCGTGCGATCGTCGATACAGCGTGTGACGTAAAAATGACGTCACGTTTGTTCCACGTTGTGTGAGCAGAACGTCATTGGCACCATAATATGGCGGCAATGGCTTCACTCATAGACCAAAGATAGCATAGACTGCGCATGTCCCATTGATCTCTATACTACCTGGATGTTGAACTTCAGTTGTCTTAGCGTGCCAGCCATAGATACTCATATCTGGTTTCTTGCCAAATTCAAACATGGCTGCTAAGAAGCATTTAAAGAAAAAGAGAAGAAAGTATGTTTGGATTCCGCTCCCTTATCAGCCTAAAACATCGAATATTGAATTAAATTCCAAATTAATAGGTAGGCAAGCAATTCTTTGTCATGTAATAACTGATGGAATCTCGTTTTCCAAATTTAAACATGGCGAACAATGCGAAATCGTGTGCAAAACATATGAATGTGCAGGCACGCTTATGTTAGACTGTGACGCTACATTTCTATGCTCATATACCAGAGTTATACATCCAGTTTGTATAGAGATCACTGGCATGTCCCTATCTCTGCTGTGTTGTGGTGTGAAACCAACATTTAATTGCCCCGAGTCACGTGACCGAGTTCCGCTCATTATGAGCAACAGTTTTTCTCATTTACAGGTGATATCAAGCGTTGATTTCAACAATAAGACGACTTCTCGTATTCCTATTACACATCTAGTAGTAATGGTAACGTTAATATTATTGCAGTGATTTTCGTGTCTACATGTGCCCAGGTGAAAAGTACCATATTGTCAGTTATTTTTAGAAGCAACAGAATTACATAACCTCGGTGTTTGTGTTACGCTATGAATCTTTTACTTTTTGTAACTTCAGGATAGGGTATTGTGGAGAGTGCATCAAACCGGTCTCCGGACTGAAGACAACAACAACAACAACAACAATAACAACAAACAACAACTTATGAACGTGATTATCGACGGGAAAATACTTGAAGCGGCTCTTGAGCAAGTTGATAGGTCAGCAAGTAAGTCATTTCTGCTGAAAATATGCTTTCAATAATGTTATACAGAGCTAAACATTCATACAGACTGTTTATTTTCCACATGAAGTCACTTCTTGGCTAGTGCATCGATGACGTTTCCTCGCTATTATTTAATGTAAACAGCCAATACTTTGGTTATTTTACGTTTTGGCATCACTGTCTGTGCCAAAAGTCTTAAAATATAAACAGTTGTATTTTGTTAAAATCGGACTTTATGGATGAAAACAGATTTCATTTTTATAAAATCACAACGAAACAACGCTCCTTTCAAATTAATATTTCATCTTTTACTCCTGTGTCAAATGCAGACTAAAAGACTCACAGTACAACGACAACAATGTATTTCTGTTGCTTGTAAAAAGACTGCCGATACGTTTCATATAGGCGCATGTAAAACCGCTATCGCATTAACTCTTGCAATTGCAGAGAACTAACGCCAATTTTACAACAACAAAACAACAAAAAGTTTGTTAAGCTTATGGGACTTAACTACGGGGTCATCAGTCCCTAAACTTACAAACTACTTATGAACTACCTACGAACTAGGACGGCACAAATATCCATGCCCGAGGGGGGATTCGAACCCCCGACCGTAGTGGCCGTGCTGACCGTGACTGGAGCGCCTCAGTCACCTCGGCCACCGCGGCCGGCCCAATTTTACATCTAAGGATGTGATAAGAATATGCTAATACGTTTCATTGTTCAAATATACGCTTAATTTTCACTACAAAGAATAAGAACTGCAACTCGCAGCTTCATTTCGCATTACTCGTAATGATGAAACCGGTATCCTGCCCCGACTCACGTGACTTAGATGTTGGTTTCACTGTAATGGCGTCGTGCCCAGTCTATATTATCTATGGTCTATGGCTTCACTTCTGTGGTGTTAAGGGCATCTCCCTTTATTCTAACCTCCTTCATTATACAGCAGCGGTGTTTATCAGTTCTTTGGTGCACTACAGCGCCTCTATCGCTTGTTTGCTGTACTACGCAAGCCATACTTCAAGCATAACCTACATCTAAAATAATTTCCCTGATACCACTTTTATGAAAAGAAAGTTGCTCCATGCAAATACGTGAAGTAGGTATTTCTAATAGATAAAAAGACAGTTACTGAAAACACTTCAGATTGCGATGTATCTTTTTTCTGTGATCTATGCCTAGATATGTTGCCCCAATCTTAGCTCAAATATCCTGTGAAAACTGCATGAAAATGTGTCAGTAGTTTTTTTAATACGTTTGCGAAATGTGTTAGAAATAGGCATATCTTCATGAATATGATGTAGCTTACATCATACATCAGTTATATTCGCCATTTAAAACATTTATTTCATGATCATTCATATCTCTGGACAATGGGCTGAGGCATGGAAAGCTGAAATATAATAAGTGTTTCCTTGATGAAGTAGAAATATCACTGAAAACAATTATCATTCTCACGGTTGGCTCTCTTTCCGTTAGATGCGCTATTGTCGCTCCAAGCGTGAGACTTCCATAGCAGTTGTACATATAAGTTACGTGACACTGAGATATCAATATGTAAATATATGGATTAAACACGGCGAGGAATGTATCAGTTTTATATTCATTGCGTTGAATCATATTTCGTAGAACATAGCAACCAAGAAAACGATTTACAGCAATATGGTACATTTCAAAAGAGTAAGTAGTATATTCAAAGGCAGGGCCGGCGCAAGGCACGTGCGAAACGTGAGGTCGCACGGGGCGGCACTTTCCGAGGGGAGGGGCGGCAAATCTGACGTCCACCCTTATTTTATTTATTTTTTAGGACAAACTCAACATTCATGCCCAAGAGGGAACTCGAAAGCAAACCTCAGAAGGAGCGGTTTCGGCAACTGTGGCAAGGCTCTTCGACTACCGGCCTGCCGCCTCTGTTGAACAACGGGAGGGAGGAGGACTGATTTCTTGCTCGCCACTGTAGCAGCGCCGTCGTGTTTACGCTGGAGGAACAGAGAGGGGGAAGCAGTCTGGCGTACTCGCCAGTATTAGAGATGGGAAAAATGAAACGTCTGACGCTTTCGAAACGAATGAAACCGTCCCATCTGTGGTTTCCAAACACTGTTTCGAAACCATGAAAACGTGAAGCATTGTATGTTTTGTCATGAAATCTTCGTTCTAGGAGGGCAATATTTATCGCTACGGACAAGGGTACATACAAGAACCTGTCAACCATAGAGTATATATTTACTTCTTGGTCTGTACGGAACATGTTGATAAAGATTTTCTCCCGTGTTGTTGATGTTGCCAACATAGTCACACGAGGCCGCCGGTATGGTAGGTAAAAGTTTACCCCGTTAGGAACTCACAAACTGCAAAACGGTACGCATATTACAGTGATGGATCATAAATGCTACTTTCTACACATACTAAATAAATTATAGGGAATAAAGGCCACACTAAATAATCACAAGTAATGCTATGGAATGACAAAAATAATAAAGTACGAGACAAGTTCACCACTTGTACGTCTTGACCGTTACACCACCGCCGCAATTCTTTTAACACGAGTGTCGAAAAATTATAACGACAGTACGTAACTTCGTTTCTGCTCATAAGAAACCAACTATTTAACACGAGATTAAATATGCGATCTACCCTTGTTAGTATGAAAAATGTCATTTCAGGCTTCATGTTGCACCTTATTTTAAAGAATGTAGTTTCACTCCTGTGTCTTTAATATGGTAGATAAACCTAGAATTTAACTGGTTTTTCAATGCAAATAGTGAACGTTGTTTTATTGTTCTTTTACATTTATAAAGCAGACATTATGTCGTTTCGGAATACAGCAGTCTCTTGCAAGCGAATCTTGATATCAGTAATCATAAGCTGCAGACTCAAGAGTGCCAACTACTATTTGACACTCCCTAAATGGTTTATATACCAGTAAGTTATATGTGTATCTGTGCGGAGCTTCAGTAAAATGAAACACCACATTTCGATACCATTAGTCTGTTCCGCGTTTCTGCATTAGTGGTTTGAAACCGACACGAAGTCGTGAAACCGACACGAAACCGTGAAACCCGACAGGAAGAAACGGTTTCAGTTTATCGACAATCGACCGCGAATGTGATCCGAAACAGAACGGAAGGAAACCGCATGGTTTCGAAACCGTGAAAGATGCCGGTTTTGAAACACTGAAACTGTTGTGTGTATCGAAACCTGGTTTCGAAACCATTAAACCGTAGCGAACTCTACCGGCCAGTATTCTTATGGAGCGCTGCCAGTCTGTTAAGCGCCTTGCGTTTACTCACAACTAATATTGCAGTAGACGAAATCTAATTTAGAAATTCAAATGCAATGTTCGATACTGCGATTGTGTGTTAAGCCTGAAGCAATTTTGCTAAGCCCTTCAATGGCAGTTTTCGAGTGTTTTATTCTTCTCGCATTATGGATAAAAATGGCTGAACATTACTAGTCAAACATGTCCAACACCTACAATAACTAGAGTTATTCATAATGGGTAAATACGCAGCGAGTAATTACAAGGGATAGAGACATTGGTGGTAAGCCTGGCATAAGTTGGGTTTCGACGTATTTTTCAAAATTTTTGCTATCCCTTTCTGAGTGATAGTCAAACGTTTTGGTTTTTGGGCCATGAAACACCTGTCTGCGCCTGCATGAACAACAGTTAAACTGTGACCGGCACTTTTGTTTGACAATACTACTCGCACACTATCACTGTATACGGTTTTCTGTTGAATACATTACCTGTTCACAACAACAGAAAAATGTTCATTTACGTTAATTTTGTAAGCTCATGCCGCGCGGGATTAACTGAGCGGTCTAAGGCGCTGCAGTCATGGGCTGTGCGGCTGGTCCCGGCGGAGGTTCGAGTCCTCCCTCCGGCATGAGTGTGTGTTCTTGTCCTTAGGATAATTGAGGTTGAGTAGTGTGTGTGTGTGAGCTTAGGCACTGATGACCTTAGCAATTAAATCCCACAAGATTTCACACTCATTTGAACATTTTAGTAAATTCACAAGGCTTTAACTCTGTTTTTCAGCTGATGCCCAGTCACGGTTTTGTACAAGTCTGTAGAGAATGTCACATATCAGTCGCATTTTTCCCCCCAGATCTACATATATTTCAGGCACAGTGTGGCTATTCTCAATGCTTTATGTTTACATCTGTACCGTCATGCTGAACGTAACTTGCAACCTGGCGGTTGACACATATTAAAAGCTTTTGAAAGCTTGTGAAATTGTGAAATTCCACAAGCGTTTTGAAAAACAAACAATCGTGGGGTTTTGATGGGGGGCGGCAATTTAGCAGCTCGCAGGGGCCGGCACTTGGGCTTGCGCCGGCCCTGTTCAAAGGGTAATCATCCGATCGCTGCCCCGAACTTCTCACGAACAATCGCAGCGCTATCTATTAGTTCTTTGCTGCAATACGCCGTTTTTTCCAAGCCTGAAATACACCTAAAACTTCAAATTACGACATCTTTTGCTTCCCTGATCTGATTTTGATTAAATGAAGCCTATATATCTTGCCCCAGGATATTTTCTGTTTACTTGTGATACCGCAATGAATGTTCATTTAGTACTTTTGGAGATTACTCTCTACAAATAGACACATGCGATTGCTTTCAGAGAAATGTTTAAACTGTGATATCTTACTGTTTCTGATCCGATTTGGTGAAATGAAGTGTTTCTGTAACCGCAAGATACCCTCACGTTTCCTGTGAAAAACACCTGAAAATTCGTCTGTTAGTTTTGGAGATGACATGACGGTTGTCGATGAAAAACGTTAAACTGTTATGTACTTCTTTTCGTGATCCGATTTTTATGGAACTAAGTCTGTATGTTGTCACAAGGTACGCTGAAGTTACCTGTGAAAACCCCATGCGATCCGTGAAATAGTTTTGAAGAAGTGGTTTGTAATAGATGAACAGACAGACACCACGGTCCTTGAAAACACGTCGTGATTCTATTTTCATGAAATCATGTGTAGATCCTGAACGAATTTTCGTTCATGTTTTCTGTGAAATCCGCATGAAAATTCGTCCAGTAGTTTTGAAGATTGAAGCGAACAGCGACAGGGCTACATTTACAGATTTGTTACTATTAGTATATAAATGTTGTACAATTGTAATATTTTGAAAGAATTTATTGATTTATATAAGAGCTGTATGTCGGTAAAATCTGTTGCGAATACGGTTAGTAGTAAAGAAGTAATAGGTTAAAACGTGATGCTTGATGGGAGCGGTTTTCCATGAACGTTACTGTTTACGTCCTCATAGCTCATGAACTACGTGTCGTACTGTGATACAATTTCTAACGTACATTCAGCTTTATGTGTGTATTCTGTCTGCAAAATTTCCTGCGAGTACAACTGGAAGCGTAGAAATCGCAAATTGTAAAGTTATACCGAATGCCATAGTTTTGCTCCATGAACAGCGTAAAAGTAGTAAGCGAGAAAATGTTTTCCTTTCATTATTTTGATGTTGTTGTCTGCGAGAAAATGTTTAATAAAGGTTTGAAATTATTTTTAATGTTTGTTGCAAGTCGCCAAGTACTGTCATTCTCATACAGTGTATTTATAAAGTCTCGTCGCAGTTTTTTCTCCGATTCCTACTGTTCATGACGTTATATCTCCTGAACCATATCTCGTACGAGGTTCGTACTCCTACAGCAGTTGTTAGCTCACGTTGGGAATACGTGTACCAAATTTGGTTGAGATCGGTCCAGTAGTTTAGGAGAAGATGTGGAACATACACACATACATACATACACACACATACAGCCTATTTTATAAGATGTAAGATGACAGATATAACAATGTTTTAACTAATTATAAATACCATGTTTTTAACTGAAGATGTTATTAATATGGACAACTCACACCACGCCAAGTATGACAACTGGACATTTTTACCGTTTCAAATCTACACAAACACTATTTCAAAACAAAAGTGGGTGACGTCGTAGAACATCATTTTGGGCATCTACAGTATAACGAATAAACAGTTTTATCAACAGAATAAATAAACTAGAGAAGTCAAAGTAATAAAACAACATGGCTTTCATTTATGACAAGTTTACAAAAACATCGCAATAAATTAAAATGAAAGGTTGTCATAAAAAAGTAAAACAGTTAAAAGTAAATGTTCTACACACTGTCACTTGTTTTTAGAAAATAGTTTCAAAGCAATGTTAAGCCAGTTACAAAAGATAAAAACACAGTTCAACACATGGTATGTATAATTATTAAAAACATTGTTATTTCTGTCATAATGTCGTAAGTGGTTCTTATGTAACATTTTCGTGTTATAACAGTGTGTTTTTCTTGTACTTTTTAGCATTGAAAATGGCCAGTTACTGGCCGAAATCATGATTTGCTAATAGAGATTTTTTAAAAAGATAGACTGATAGCTGAAAATATCAGAATATTGAAATGTTATACTTCACAGATCAGTCATTACTTGTATACCGTATAGTACTTTCATGCAGAAATAATAAATCATGAGCCTTTGTTTTTCTTTAGGTTTCCTCTTACAAATGATTCTTTAAAAATTAGAAAAGTCTTTGTTGCATGTCAAGTATATTTTATTTGCATATTAATTACTAAAAAATACTGAGCTGAATGAAGAACTAGGCGTATTAGAGGTATTTAGGTCTTTAATCATATGATGCAGAAGTACGACAAATAATTGCTTTTAGACACTTAACAGGTGGAAATTTTACTTCGTAAATGGCCATTAGCTGATCAAATGTTGCATACTCAACCACTTTCAGGAGGACTATCTCCGTTAGAAAATAATGTGCGAATGATATGCCCATTTAAAGTTGTATGGGTTATTACAATTATCCATACTCAAATTCGAGGAAGTCGAAAGAAAAATTCTATGTAATATGGGAAGGAATGTAGCAGTGGCGGCTAGTGACCAGAAAAGATGGCAGTGCACTTTTTTCACCAGCTGCCACCTCTCCAATATGGCAACTCAACGCATCCCGAAAAAGCGCTATTGAGCCCAGATATCTTAGATGTAGATGAATAAAAAACTGCAAAGCTACAAAGTCTCTCAATTTTGGCGAAAAATAATCGCATATCTTTATTAATAGAAGTGGCTTTAAGCATAATGAGATTTAATTTGTGGACATAGCAATCAATGTGTGAAGCATTGGAAAACTTTTGCTTCACAAGAGCCTGCACCTCACGTGACGAATTACTCATGACTAATGGGCTATTAATTTGTGTGGTCAATTCTCTAAATGGTTACTTAACTGTTCTATGATATGCGTTGCCAAAGTCTGGGCATCATGCTTTTCTTGTGCTGTAAAATCCCAAAATCTTTCAACTGGTCTTCCATTAATAATGCACCTATATACTACGACCATATCAGGAAAACACAGACCACATCGCTGGTGCCGTCAGCTATTACAACCAGATACTCGGCACCCTTCATTTCGTTCCTGATTTCCTCTTGTCAGGCTTGAAGCATGCATCGGAGGAGTTCATTCTGGATGGTTTTGAGGTGCCTTTAAAAACTGTTGCCTTTTCCAAATGCAATTTAATAATGACTCTAATTCTACACTAAAATTAATGAAGGCGAGAAACGCCAGGACTGGAAGATGATTCAGTCTCATCGTGTCCTCTGATGGCAAGTTCCGAAGAACCACTGAAACGGATACAATTAATTATTACATTTAGTGTGTACCTACTATCTGTAACCTTTTGCTAGTGTAATGGCACGGACTTTCTGTATCCCTGACTAATCGAGTGGCTGTATTTACATTCCCTAGACTTGCCAGATTCAAAAAATTATTGACATGGACCGAAGAAAGTTCGTGTTTCCTTATTTTATCGTGAAGGTGTTGAGTGTCAATGACGCCTTGTTTAGTCTAGGAAACTCTCCTCCAAATAATAAACAAGGAAAACAAAAGAAGGCGTTTTTCACATCGCAGCCACACATTCATACTTGCTGTGCAGTTCAGAGTTAAATTTTATGTTGAATTGAGGACTTTTCGTTTTAACTGTCTGTGAAATTGTCAAACTAGGAATCGGTCTAACTAGCCTCTGATTTCTAATTTCTATTCAAACTTGCGTAAATTGAAGCGTTCACAAAGCAAGGAAATTCCCTGATTCATTATTTCACCTGTTGACTTGAGCCCCAAAACTCAGTATAAAACACGCTAAAGAACGGACAGAACGCACAGTTACTTGGCTCGCAGCTACACGTGAAGTGGTAAGAAAGCCCGCTTTCTTTTTAAAGGGCCGACGACTCCGGTTGCCTTCGGGAGAGTTGCGACTGTTTCCGCGGCTGGCAGGGTGTCTCGGCCGCGTGTGTACTGTGTACTAGGGATGGGCAAGAAATCACGTACTCGTGAAAAATCACGGTGATTGAAAATTCACTGTTTTCACGGTGGCGGCGATCTGGAATCTGACCGTGGTTTCAGTCACGGTCACGGTTTGGTAGCGACGAGCAGGAATAGCAGCGAACAGCAGTACTACAAAGTACAAACTACAAAGAGCCATCTGGTGGCCGAAATGAGTGCTAAATACCGCGGCGAATAGCAGGTGTAGCAGCGAATAGCGGAAAAGCGAAGAGGAGGTGAGGAAAGAGAAGCAGCAAAGGCTAAAAGAGCCATCTGTGGGTCGAAATCTGTACTAATATCAATGCAGCAAATAGCGGGTATAGCAGCGAATCACCGATAAGCAAAGAACGGGTATAGCAGCGAATCACCGATTAGCGAAGAGCGGGTGTACCGGCTAAAAGCCGATTATGGACAGCGACCAGTTCCCATACACTAGTGCGTTTTTCCTAGAAAGTCGCCAGGACCCGGCAGGAAGATGTTAAAAACTGAAAAACATATGTCATCCAGAATTAAACTTTCACTCTGCAGCGGAGTGTGCGCTGATATGAAACTTCCTGGCAGATTAAAATTGTGTGCCGGAACCGGGACTCGAACCTGGGACCTTTGCCTTTCACGGGCAAGCGCACTACCGACTGTGCTATCCCGACACGACTCACGTTGCCGCCTCACAACTTTACTTCAAAGGTCCCAGGTTCGAGTCCCGGTTCCGGCACACAATTTTAATCTGCCAGGAAGTTTCATATCAGCGCACACTCCGCTGCAGAGTGAAAGTTTCATTCTGGAAACATCCCTTAGGCTGTGGCTAAGCCATGTCTCCACCATATCCTTTCTTCCAGGAGTGCTAGTCTTGCACGGTTCGCAGGAGAGCTTCTGTGAAGTTTGGAAAGTAGGAGGCGAGGTACTGGCGGAATTAAAGTTGTGAGGCGGCATCGTGAGTCGTGTCGGGATAGCACAGTCGGTAGTGCGCTTGCCCGCGAAAGGCAAAGGTCCCAGGTGCGAGTCCCGGTTCCGGCACACAATTTTAATCTGCCAGGAAGTTTCATATGTCATCCATTTCGCCGTTCGTCGTCTATAAGTGTGTATCTTACTAAGAATATTTACGATTCTTTCATTGTCTTGATGTGGTTAGAAAGTTTATTGTACAGTTATTTTAAACTATACTTACTATTGACTTATTTGTTGAGATTTACTTTTCTCGGTTCACAACATAACTTTCATAACAACAAAGAGACGATAAATTAGTTACTGGCGGATGAAACATTATAACAAAAGTATCTAACTCAATTTTTGTCCTTTCCATGGTAAATCATACAAGTCGCCGGAATCGCGGCGATTCAATCACGGAAATAGCGAAAAGAGCAGAAATCACGAAATAGCGGAAAGAGCTGAAATCACGGAATAGCAGGAGGAGTAGAAATCGCGGAGGGATACATGTCGTGAAAACCTCAAACAGTGATTCTAAACCGTGATTAATCACGGTGCGTAACAGCCCGGGCGTTTCAAAAGAGATAAATGGAGCGCTACTTCTACCCCTGCATAGCATTTCTAAACAGCAAACGGAGTTTAGCAATATTATTATTCCTGGAGGTAGCGCAAACCTGCAAACCTATGCAGGAGCCGCCCCTGGAATGTAGACAAAAATAAGTGTGCAAAGGGTACAGAGTAGTCGGCAAGAAGTAAACAGGACCTGGCAGAAAATTACGTGGATTAACTAATAATCGCACTATCTGCTACTTTACAAGTTTCATGGAATCATCTTGTGCAAATGTCTCGATGAGAAACCGCTCCACCTTCTCAGGAAAGAGCTTTATGTTCTTAAAAAATTTCATGTCTCTATGGCAGTGTTTTGAAAACTCTCCTTCATGGCGACACCCTTTTATAGCTTAGTTTTGCGCGACACCCTTTCACTAATATAAATGCATATGGTAGACTTTAGATGTTTGTAGCAGGGGGGGGGGGCTACGGAAATAAAGTATCTCTTAAATGTAATTTGTAAACGAAACTGAAATCCTCGTACGCATTGACATGTTTAATGTTGATCCTGACTGCAGCAATTACGTACACTCATCGCAACAAAAGGACACATTAGGAACTACGGAGATGTACAACAGAGTAACACCGCAGACAACATTGCCTAACTCACACAGTAATACTTACTTCTTCTACATGCGACAGTACTTCCGAGACACGAAAACTGAATTTCGGAAACCGTTTTTCGCTGTCGTGTGTACATGTAAGGGCCAGATACGGTTTTGCTGACTGAAAACGATTTTTGTCGATTGAAACCGACATCGAGATATTAGCTGCTCGGATTTCTGATTTAGACAGCATAGTGGCTGTTCCCTTTCAGTTCAATATTATCACATTATTTTCAGAATTAAAGAGGTTGTATTTATGAACTACGGCGATGTACAACAGAGTAACACTGCAGACAACAATGCTTAACTCACACAGTAATACTTGGTTCTTCTATATGCGACCATACTTCCGAAACACGAAAACTAAATTTCGGAAACCGTTTTTCGCTGTCGTGTGTACATGTAAGGGCCAGATACGGTTTTGCTGATTGAAAACGATTTTTGTCGGTTGAAAACAGCATCGAGATATTAGCTGCTCGGATTTCTGATTTAGACAGCATAGTGGCTGTTCCCTTTCAGTGCAATATTATCACATTATTTTCAGAAATAAAGAGGTTGTATTTATGACAAGTGATTTATTATTATTGAAGTTCTATTGTTAGGTTCTTGCTTCAGCACGACCTCGGAAGTCCCGACGTATTCGGAAAAAAATGGATAAATATTTGTGACAAGTGAGAATATGAATGCCATTTCTGGTCCCAGAATCTGTTACATACAGGAATCTGAGAGAGAAATATATTAACGCATACCAGCGTTTGAACCAACGATCCCTGCATTTAAAATACTGCTCTCCGTTAATCACCCTGCTATACTCCATACTAAACATCGCTACTGAATAGCTTTAGTCAGTGGACAATAGGGTATTTTCCTGTGTTAAAAATATGGTTCGAATTATTGTTATTCTGAGTTATTATAACATTCAGACAACATTTTGGCTCATAATTCTTACAAAACATCTGTTATTTTTACGTAATTAAAGCTTAAAAATCATCAAATTGCACGATTAGATCACGTGATCGAAAACGCTCCGTTATTGGCTTAAGTACGGGTGACGTCATAGAACACCTACAGCGCGGCAACTAGAAGTCGGAGCTGTATTATTGTACGCGTTTCCTTCATTTCGCAGCTTTAAGTTCAGTTTTTTCATTATCTAAACGCGTTTACAGTTTTCATGCCACAATGGAAGATGGTTATGTGAAGGCTGACAGCGGAAACCCCCCTAAAGGTGATGCAATTATGGTGTCTTCATTTTTTAAAAACAATCCAAATTTTTACGTGCCAGAAATAAGAAACGTGAAAACTGCATTGTAAGTAACGCATACCTACATTTTAAAGCTAATTATTTCGAGAGATATTTTATGCCATTGGAAAAAAGTACCCTATTTGTTGATGTCAGTAGACTTAATCTGAAGTCACCATATTATGAAATAAAGGGTGAAATTTTATCTCCTATCCAAGTGGCCTTGAGTGATTATGTTGGCAACATCAACAACACGAAAGAAAATCTTTGTCCAGATGTTCAGAACACATAGAATGACTAGATTAGTGTATCGTACAGACCATGAAGTAAATAAATAATGCTGTTCCTACTCTGTGATTCTTGTATGTACGCTTTTCCGGTCAGTAAAAGTAACTGCCCTCGTAAATCAAAGGTTTCACGACAAAATATTTGCGCTGTCACGCGATTGGCTAATGGCGACGTCTCATGATTCTCGCTATTCAGCATCTGTTGCCAACATAGTCACAGGAAGCCGCCGGGACAGTTAGTAAAATTTAACCCAGTAAAGCTCCAATAAACACATATTTGGGTAACTAACACTTTTAATCGTATTTACACTTGCATATTACGAAAGTTTGAAAGATAAATAAATCGGCGCATTAAAGACATCTCCCATATACGTATATTACGATAAGGTAAGTTGTTGTAAAGTAACCAGAAGGGCGTTGTCGATGTATAAAACGGTTGTTAACTAAAATCTATAGGTGATAAAATTGCACTAACTGGAGATAAATAATCAGTGCTATACTTTTATAGTGGGCTGCAACAATATTCATGTTGTTCTTTCGCCAAATATATTAGGAAACGGCTTTGATTACACATAATACTGAACAGTTTCGTTTACCAATGGAATAATATTGTTTACTTACATCAAAATGATTCTCACAGAAATACACACAGTAATCATTTGGATCTCTTCGCGCCAGTGTCAACCACTTTCTGCGTATCTTCTCATTTTTTTGGTACTTGCAAGAACATTTTTTCTGGAGTCTTGCCAGATGTATTGGTACAGTGCGGAACTAAGCAATATTTGTAGGTCATTATGCAAACGTTAACGCCCAAACACGAGGCCTCGGCCCAAACAATATACAGGTATTTGTTTATCTTACGAGAGCAGCAGCAGCGTGTTGTATGACGTCACAGGCATCATGTGACTCAAATGTAGCGTTTTAGCGGGCTTTCAAATTATTTGAATTTCATATCTTTGTCAAAAAAAAAAAAAAAAAAAAAAAAAAAAAACTGAAATCCACGAGGTAAAAAAGCATGTTCGGACCATAATATGACATAATTAACAATTTAAAACGATTTCCAGAAAACAGTCAAATACCCTATTGTGACTGCTTTTACAATCTGTGACAGCTTTTACAGTCACTATGTCAAATGTTCAAATGTTTGTAGAGCTTATGGGACTTAACTACGGGGTCATCAGTCCCTAACCTTACAAACCACTTATGATCTAGCTAAGACTAAGGACGGCACAAATAGCCATGCCCGAGGGGGGATTCGAACCCCCGACCGTAGTGGCCGTGCAGACCGTGACCGGAGCGCCTCAGTCCCCTCGGCCACCGCGGCCGGCTCACTGTGTCATTGATTGACATTTAATTGTAAGAAACGCTACCGAGGGTGACGTGGCTTTGATAAATCCATTAAAAAACGCTTATGTACAGCTTTTTGAGAAGGAAAGCAGACTACAGTGAAGGTTCGTTCAAACAGCTGCCAGTTCCAGCAAACTGCGCACGGGAAGAGAAGAGCTGTTATCGAGTATCAGCCTAATCTCTATATATAAAAGGAAGTGTCCCGATTGACTGACTGACTGACTGACTGACTCATCATCGCCCAGCCCAAACCACTGAAGATAGAAACTTGAAATTTGTGGAGGGCGTTGATCTTACTCTGTAGGCGTCATTTAAGAAGCGATTTTTCGATATTCCCTCCGTAAGGTGGTGAAATAGGGGATGAAAGGTTTTTTTTAAAAATACGTAGCTCTTTGGCTTTTTTGAAGCTAGAACTACAAAATTTCGGATTTTAATTCAGGGTTCGAATTTAAAAGACACGTGTTTCGGCATTTTTTGAAAGTCGACAAATAAGGGGGTAAAAAAGGTGACGCAAAAAATTGATTTCCAAAAATATGTTGCTGTTAACTCAAATTTTAAGCTACAACTACGAAACTTCGGAGAGGGAATCTTGGTCAGGATTAAAAATCCATGATTTTTAGTATTTTTGGAAATTCAGCAAGTAAGAGGGTTATATAGAGGATCAAAAATTCTTTTTGAAAACACGTTGCTTTTGATACAATTTTGAAGCTAAAGCTGCAAGAATTGATATTTGTATAGTTGGTTCGAAGTTAAAAAATACGTGTTTCGGTATTTTCGGAAATTCAACCATCAACAGGGTTAAATTGGAGAGGGGATGTTTTTCAAAAATCTGTTGCTGTTTAGGCAATTTTGAAGTTAAAATTACAAATTTTCGGATTTGGATTCGGGGTCCGAATTAAAAAGATACGTGTTTCGGTATTTTTGGAAATTAGACTAATAAGGGGGTGAAATACGGAATGCAAAAATTGAGTTTCAAAAATATGTTGCTGTTAACTCAAATTTCGAGCTATTACTACGAAACTTAGAATATGGACTCTTGATCAGGATTAAAAAGACATGTGTTTTGGTATTTTTGGAAATTCAACAACTAAGAGGGTAAAAAAGGGGATCAAAAATTAATTTCTAAAACACATTGTTGACAAGACAATTTTGAAGTTATAGCTACAAAAATTGGTATTTGTATTGTTCGTTAGAATTTTAAAAATACGTGTTTTGGTATTTCTGGAAATTCAATCATCAAGGAGTTCAAATTGGAGAGGGGATGTTTTTCAAAAATCTTTTGCTAATAAGGCAATTTTGAAGCTACAACCACAAAAAATGGTATATGTTTTCTGGTCAGAATTAAAAAGACACATGTTTCGGTATTTTCAGAAAATTAATTAGTTAGGGGGTGAAATAGGGGATGAAACATTTTTTGAAAATACGTTGCTACTAAGCGAATTTTGAACCCAGAATTACAAAAAATTATATTTGTATACTTGGTTGGAAATTCCGATGTGGATTCTTGGTCAGGATTTTAAAAAACGCGTGTTTCAGTGTTTGTAAAAAATCAACAACTAAGAGGGTCAAACAGAGGATCAAAATTTCTTTTTGAAAATACGTTACTATTGGGATGATTTTCAGGCTAGAGCTACGGAAATTAATATTTGGCCTGTTGGCCAATTGAAAAAGAAAGTATTTAGGTTAACTCAGATTTCAAGCTATAACTACGAAACTTAAGATATGGATTCTTCATCAGGATTAAAAAGAAACAACTGGCGCAGACCAACCAGCCTACGCATGCGAAGCAGCGGGGGTTTAGCTAGTTTATATATAAATGCTCGCTGTCTAACTGAAACAGTAATGAAACGCGTGGAACACACACAGTGTGGGATGCGGTGGGTAGTACATGCTCGGTGCAGACAACAAGGATATTTCCTCGCTGTTGACAATCCGGATAATCGCGAATCCCTATAACTGAGGTCCGGATAACCGACTGACCGATCATTCCTTTAATCCTGCAAGCACGGGCAAAAATTGCCCATACACTTTTCTTTAAATAAAAAATCATAGTAAGTGTCCTTCATTGCTTAAGAGTCTTTTTCTATTTGTCTCTCACGTTATAAATTACTACGTCGTACATTTTTATGGTTAAAATTTTAAAAACTACAAATAAAATCTGCACGGCCACTACGGTCGGGGGTTCGAATGCCCCCTCGGGCATGGATATATGTGCCGTCCTAGTTCGTAAATAGTTGATAAGTAGTTTGTAAGTTTAGGGACTGATGACCCCGTAGTTAAGTCCCATAGACTATACAAACTTTTTTTTTAAGCAAACAAATTTACTATGTTGTAATATTTTCTGCGTTAGGAAGGTATATCTAATGGCCTTAAAGAGCACATTAAAATGCGTAAGTGTTCCGTAGTCTTTAAACAAGCGCCTTCAACGCGGGGTTCAAAATGGCGGACTGTTCTGCTTGTGCTGTACAGTGCTGTACTTGATACTACTACGACATGTCGCGACATCCAGTTTGGAAAGCTCTGCTGTATGCAGACGTATCAGGGTTACCAGGCGTCCTCTTTTACCCGGACATGTAGGGTACGGTGGCACAATTGCGATCATTTCGGACACTTGTTATTGTAACTGCAAATATATTGAGAAAAGAAATAATTTTAACTATGGCATTTGTTCTTGGATCTTTAATGAATATGTAACACAAATATCATACAATTACAAAAGTTGGTATAAACACAAAAATAGGTTACAGAATTGAGAAGAATCGATCGAAAATGTACCACACTAGGTACAATTGTGATCACTTCCTGGTACAATTTTGATCACTTGCATCTTCCACATATGAAGCACTTTTTCTCTCGGGCACCAACGCATACTTCGTGGTACCAAACATTGCATTTTTGGCAGCGAATGCAGTCACCCTTAGCTACTGATTCTGCACTATAATAATTCAATAAACAAAATCCACAATTATTTTCGTTGTTTTCTGGCGAATCGAAGCTTGGTAAACATCTTTCATCATTACTCACAGGCGTACATTTCCGTTTATGGCTCTTGTTGCATTTGCTCATTGTTTTCCTTGTGCCCTGTTGAAAAAGTTTACTCTTGCTGCGGAGGTTATCCAGGTTTTCATCTGAAGTGAGTCTAGATGATGTCTGTGTTTTCCTCTTCCGAGACGATAATTTTTCCTCTGGACTTGGCAAAATGTCCCTACATTATCGTGCTGAGAAATTGAACCGGGCCCTGGCGTTACGGATTTGCCGTGTTCTTCAGTTACATCATTTTACTATGGGGGTTCTTCTCCCATAATGCTGTTAGTAGCTTGACTGGTGGAGATTGAAGGAGCAGGAAAAGCCTCGAATAACGTTGAAGGCTCAAATTTCTCCTCGGAAAAAAATGTCTTTGCAAAAGGGCATTATTCCTGTACATTGGAATCCTTTGACTGCGCACCCAATGGACGCAGCTTTGCCCCAGGCATCACAGAAAATAGTACAGAATCTTTGTTTTGTAATATTTTCATTGGGATTGCCTTGAATCCAGTTAGTTGCACTTCTGTGATATTGAGCCTTTAGGGACTTGAAGAAAGTCTTATCTAATGGTTGCAGTACATGTGTACTGTACGGAGGCAATCCCAGAAGTTCTATCCCATTTTCCCGACAATATTCCACAGCATCTAAGCTGCTGTGGCTGCCATGGTTGTCAACAATAAGAACTGTAATAGGGCTACCCATTGTTTAGTATTTGTTGAAGTGTCGCAGCTGGACTCCATTTATTGTAGTTTTTTTTCCTGCTCGTTTTCGTGGCACCTAGAAAATAAGAGGTGGCTTTAAAAATCGCGTAGGAAAATCTTTAAATATACAGAATTTATTTGCAATAATTGTGTATAATGTGTCTATGGTAACCAATCGTGACGGTCTAAACTGAAAAACTGCATTGATCGAAATTGTACTAGGGTATCGAAATTGTACCATTTTTCTGATCGAAAATGTACTACTGGCGTGAGTGAATTCACGAGTAAATAGTAGTGAATTCTTCCAACAAATGGCAGCACATGTCACACAGGCCTTCTCTTTAGGTGCCTCAGAACACGCCCGAATGGAAAACAAGTTTCTGACCTCACTAATATAGAATTTGCAAGAGCGTGGAAACTAGAAAATTTATAGGAGCGCGTTAGACTAAGTAGCTTCACTTACCTCTTAAAAGGAAAAAAATTTATATCTCCGTCACAGAATAAGGAGTATACAGAAAGGAAACTCCCGCTGCAGTCTGTCGTCCAAAATTTAGTGCGCATGCGCGGAATCGGCCATTTTGAAAAGCAGTAAACGTGTGATCACTCCCTAGTCTTAGTTTGTTAATTGTGTATTTTAGCTGCCCGAATCGCATAAAAGTAAACAAGTATTTGGTACAGTGCAGTGCAGTGAAAAGAAAGAACTGTGTGTCAGTAGTTTTTATTATGAGCAGTAATAAAAGAAAAGGCGGCCGATGGTGTTCAGCACCTAATTGCCGCAATAATTCGAATAAAAATAAGGATATAAGATCCTTCACCTTCTCAAAAGCTGCTGAGCAGTACGTGAACGTCGCTATATGCGTAGTGAAAGTTAAATGTTATCAGTTTCGAATGAGAGTAATGTGTGCATAATTATTAAAAGTAGCCTTGCTTCTTCTCTTGACGATAACTCTCGCTGTTGCTGTTGCTGCAGCAGTTCAACAGCATCGAAATGTTGAAGTACATTTATGTTTTATAAGTTTAACGTTGCACGGAATAATATAAAATGAATGACAAAGAATAGTGCGTAAGTAGTCAAGTAAAATTTTACTTACGGCATTGGAGGCGTAATGTGCTAATGTTGGCAACGAATGCTCTGATACTCAAACAAATAGATTAAGGGGAATAATTATTTTATGCTGTTCCTGTGGTTGACAGATTCCTCTATATGCCCTTCTCCGATCAGTAAATTAATGATACTCCTAAAGCAAATAAAACTTTTTTTATATGGCCAGACGTCATTAGTTCTGTGTAATCACGTTGTACTGCTAAGTCTGACTCAATATTTTGTGCGAATTTATTCGTGTCAAATAAAACCTGGCAGTTGTAAAGTCACTTTCTTGTTTATAACTAATTTCCCAAACATAACTCCGCGTTATTTGGGATTTTTCTAGCGATAAGCACCAAATAAAACGATCATCGATTCCACCGTACATTTTCGTAGTTGTATTAAAATTTAGGCCTTTTTTTCCGTTGGATTACTATTAGGTGCAAGAAGAGGGCGCAAAATAGAGGAGAGCATAATGAAAAGCCGTTTCCTTTCGCAAAAGTCGGTGAGATTAGCTGCACTTCGTAAAAAGTCCATTTCCAGCCAAAGTACTAAGTGGCTATAGTTCGGCGTTTACTGCTTTTCAATATGGCGTCGAGCGCAACGCTTGGTAACACACAGATCAAAGGCGCCGCCACCAGCTTTCCCTTCTGTATGTTCCCTATGCTGTGTCTCCGTAGTACGAAGTGGTGTATTCTTGGAAAACACAGGAGGAGCTGTAGAAACCTGCTACACTACGACTCCACACAAAGGCAAGTGCTACCAACACTACGAGACTGACAAATGGCGCGAAACCTTATGTTGATCGGAATTGTACCTATATCGAATTTGTACCACCTTACCCTACTCTTTTTTGGACCCTAAAAATGGTCCGGCCGGGTTTTTAACAAAATGGGGAGATGTCCTCTTTTTTTGCGTTGTGCAACTGTTTCAACTTGAAAGTGCGTAAATATACCTCTCTGAACTGTCACAATCTCTAGAGAATTCAACCTTTTTTGAAACAATGTGATTTTTTCCTCCTTTCTCTGCCGTGCTGCTCTGAGGTCGAGCTACCTCGTAATAGAGTTCTCTACGGTTTCATGGTTTCGAAACCAGGTTTCGATACACACAACAGTTTCAGTGTTTCAAAACCGGCATCTTTCACGGTTTCGAAACCGTGCGGTTTCATTCCGTTCTGTTTCGGATCACATTCGCGGTCGATTGTCGATACACTGAAACCGTTTCTTCCTGTCGGTTTCACGGTATCGTGTCGGTTTCATGTTGGTTTCACCATTTCATGTCGGTTGCACAACACCGGTGTTTTAAACCACTAATGCAGAAACGCGGAACAGACTAATGGTATCGAAATGTGGTGTTTCATTTTACTGAAGCTCCGCACAGATACACATATAACTTACTAGTATATAAACCATTTAGAGTGTGTCAAATAGTAGTTGACACTCTTGAGTCTGCAGCTTATGATTACTGATATCAAGATTCGCTTGCAAGAGACTGCTGTATTCCGAAACGACATAATGTCTGCTTTATAAATGTAAAAGAACAATAAAACAACGTTCACTATTGGCATTGAAAAACCAGTTAAATTCTAGGTTTATCTACCATATTAAAGACACAGGAGTGAAACTACATTCTTTAAAATAAGGTGCAACATGAAGCCTGAAATGACATTTTTCATACTAACAAGGGTAGATCGCATATTTAATCTCGTGTTAAATAGTTGGTCTCTTATGAGCGAAAACGAAGTTACCTACTGTCGTTATAATTTTTCGACACTCGTGTTAAAAGAACTGCGGCGGTGGTGTAACGGTCAAGAAGTACAAGTGGTGAACTTGCCTCTTACTTTATTATTTTTGTCATTCCATAGCATTACTTGTGATTATTTAGTGTGCCCTTTATTCCCTATAATTTATTTAGTATGTATAGAAAGTAGCATTTATGATCCATCACTGTCATATGCGTACCGTATTGCAGTTTGTGAGTTCCTAGCGGGGTAAACTTTTACCTACCAAACCGGCGGCCTCGCCTATGTTGGCAACATCAATAACACGGGAGAAAATCTTTATCAACATGTTTCGTACAGACCAAGAAGTAAATATATACTCTATGGCAGAAGGTTCTTGTATGTTCCGTTGTCCACATAGTGAAAAATATTACCCTCCTAGAACGAAGATTTCAGGATAAAACATACATTGCCTCACGGTTTCATGGTTTCGAAACCACAGATGGTACGGTTTCATTTGTTTCGAAACCGTCAGATGTTTCAGTTATCCCATCTCTACTTCGTAATAATTGAAACAACTGGCGTGGCAATTGTGGCGGAGTACGAGCTTCGAGGCGACCAATTACAAACATACGTCTGCAACAATGCTAGACAGTGCAATACAAGTAATGTGACGTGAAACTCTTGCCCCCTTTCTCTGGTCGGAGTGTTGTGTGACACCCAAACTAAGACGTTCAGTCTGTCGTGCTGGGACTCTGCAGTTCTGTGTGTGTCTGTCAGCCACACTTATGACTAAGATCAAAAGCTAGCGCAATGTTCGTTATACATAAGTTAAAGCCTTGTTCAAAACTTCATACAACTGCCGTTTCACCATTCGCCTGTTGAGGACCAAAGATGTAACTACGTAAACAGTGTTTTGATAAAATTGATTTAAAGCTTTCGTTCTAAAAACTGAGTAGTTTTTAGTAATTAACTAGCTGAGAAACCCAGCGTTGCTTGGGTTAGAATATATAGCATAACAGAGTATTATTCTAAATATGAGATGAATATAGACTGTTTAAGTGAGATATTGTGAAGCAGTTATCGTGCTTAAGGTATTCTGGCCGCGTTGTGTATTAACGGGTGAGTGTGGTGGGCGAAAAACCATACAATATAATATAATAAATGATCCTAGGTGAAGCTAAATAATACACGAACTCCGTATATGTGAAAATATATGGGGCCAATGCAAGTTTAGTAATATTGTTTTAACAAAATAGTATTTAAATGAAGCTGGAAGAGATTGGACGTTACTATATTTCTCAAGGCATTTATTTTTTCATTTTATGTACATCAGTATAACATAATTTTTGTCTTCACAATACTTGCTTATAGAATATATTTGCAGTTTTCTTGTTGCTTATGGCGAATAAAAGCCAGTCTCTCTGTGTCAATCTTGGCATACATGTCTACGGTAAACTGCTCGAATAGCTTCCCGCAATTTAGAATATGATTGTAACAGTTTTCACAAATATCTTCTTGAATAGGAATTTGGAATGAATTGTAAGACTTTGTTAATCATGAGACTATACAAAAGAGTTTCGCGTGAAAGTGCTGGTCATAATGAGATGTGGCAACAACGGATGTAACTGATTCGGTAAAATTTTACTTTCTATCCTGGCGGCCTCGTGTTTCTATGTTGGCAACATCAATAACACGATATAAAATCGTTGCCAAGATGATCGAACCACATAGAGTGTAGATAAATACTGCTTGATTTTTATTTTTGAGTCTATCTGGACTTTGTTTGTGCCTCTATTCATAGTCGGTAATGTGTGGTTGACGGAAACATGTGATCTATTTAAAAACTTGCGATGTGACAACAACGGATGTATCTGATTCGGTAAAATTTTACTTTCTATCCTGGCAGCCTCGTGCTTCTATGTTGGCAACATCAATAACACGATATAAAATCGTTGCCAAGATGATCGAACCACATAGAGTGTAGATAAATACTACTTGATTTTTATCTTTGAGTCTATCTGGATTTTTATCTTTGTTTGTGTGTCTTGTCGGTCTCTGTTCATAGTCGGTAATGTGTGGTTGACGGAAACATGCGATCTATTTAAAAAATTGCGTATTTGATATTCCTCGTTGTTATTAAAGTCTGAAAGGACCACATTGTCTGACGATTGAATGAATAAACAGGTTTTGACTCGTACCCAGTGATCTCTATACAAACTGGATGTATAACTCTGGTGTCTGAGCATTGAATTGCAGCGTGCCTGCACATTCATATGTTTTGCACACGATTTCGCATTGTCCGCCATGTTTAAATTTGGCAAACGAGTTTCCATCAGTTATTCCGTGACAAAGAATTGCTTGCTTACCTCTTGACTTGGAATTTAATTCAATATTCGATGTTGTAGGCTGATATGGGAACGGAATCGAAACATATTTTCTTCTCTTTTTCTTTAAATGCTTCTTAGCAGCCATGTTTGAATTTGGCAAGAAACTAAATATGAATATCTATGGCTGGCACGCTAAGAAAACTGAAGTTCAACATCCAGAGAGTATAGAGATCAATGCTCGTACCGTAAAGTTCGTAAGTCACAGAGTATATAGCTTTTCCTAAGAGTATTTATTGCATATTTTGCGAATTTTTGGTCGTCACACTCACCCACTGCCACGCACCGCGACCAAACTCCCTTACTAACATCATTAGACCAAGGGCTATCTACCACCACAACCACGAGTGGGTGGCAGTATGTGGTCATGCAGAAAAGTCTGTCAGCACGTACACACACAAGCCTTTTATATATAGATATAGATTGCGAGCCTTTGTACGGAAAATAAACTTTTTATTTTGGTCTTTTTTTTTTTTTTTTTTTTTTTTTTTTTTTTTTTTTCCACCTAGGCCTTTCATATTCCATTCACTCACTAGAACCTAGTTGCTAGTCATGTATATAGTCACGTCGGTCTGATCCGAAATGGAAACGTAACTATATCAAGGAACGCTAAGATAATTTTTACAATTACTTTATTCTTGACGATTTTACAGTCAACAGTACTATGGTTTCCGTAAATGTTGCATCGTAAAAACTTTCAGGTGAAAAGAGGGGTGATCGGCTAAGTATAAGTATGGAAAAAAATGTTCAGCACTGAAAACCATAATTACAAGTGGTGAAGTGATGAAATATCAGGTTTTCACTGTTATGTAGTCCTGTAATTCATTCTACAGGTCTCAACATTTCATGCTTCTTAATTTGTAAGAAGATGAACAAATTTTGTAACATGCGTAAGATGTATTTAAACAAGACCAGATAATACAATAGAGACATCACTTGTACTTGAGTTGTCAATACGAGAGAGAGAGAGAGAGGGGGGGGGGGTTCTTTTATGAATCTAGAAATGCCCTCTTTTCCGTAGACGGACATCTGGTAACCCTAAGACGTATTTCGTAAATTAGGAAACTTCATTCATTTCAGAATATTTTTTAAACAGCCTACAATAATCAGTAATATTTTAAACAAACATGCCTTTATTCTGTGCTTTATTTTGCTCTTATTGCGCCCCATACATTACAAATCAAAACTCCTGTACTAGGATTCACCCCTGCAAATTTCGGCGATCAGCTGTTTCAGTTCGTGTACAGTTGGCTCGCTTCTACGCTACGGCGTGGTAGGGGCTTGGTAGCGGAAGAGTGCAGGGCTGACAACACTCCGGAACGGAATGGCCCTGTTCACGGGGAGCGAAACAGTTGGTACAAACTACATTGACACTTGATACTTCGTGGCAGATTAAAATTGTATGCCGGTACCGGGACTCGAACCTGGGACCTTTCCCTTTCACGGGCAAGCGCTCTACTAACTGTGCTATCCCGACACGACTCACGATGCCGCCTCACAACTTTACTTCCGCCAGTACCTCGAATCCTACTTTCCAAACTTCACAGAAGCTCTCCTGCGAAACTTGCAGGACTAGCACTCCTGGAAGAAAGGATATGGTGGGGACATGGCTTAGCCACAGCCTAAGGGATGTTTCGAGAATGAAACTTCACTCTGCAGCGGAGTGTGCGCAGATATGAAACTTCCTGGCAGATTGAAATTGTGTGCCGGAACCGGGACTCGAACCTCGGACCTTTGCCTTTCGCGGGCAAGCGCACTACCGACTGTGCTATCGCGACACGAGTCACGATGCCGCCTCACAACTTTACTTCCGCCAGTACCTCGCCTCCTACTTTCCAAACTTCACAGAAGCTCTCCTGTTAACCATGCAAAACTAGTACACGTGGAAGAAAGGATATAGTGGAGACATGGCTTAGCCGCAGCCTAAGGGATGTTTCCAGAATGAAATTTTCACTGTGCAGCACACAATTTAAATCTGCCAGGGAGTTTCATATCAGCGCACACTCCGCTGCAGAGTGAAAATTTCATTCTAATTCACACTTATTTCGGTGACTGATGGGTGCAGCCTGCCATTTTGAGGGGCAGGGTAAATTGCTATGGCTTCATGGATTTCAGGGATTGAGAGATATCAAAAGGAGACAGAAAAATCAAATGAAGGTCAATTCACACTGTCTGTCATAAAGCTCCTATTAAGTACGAGCTGAAGTATCTGCCGTTTTCATTCTCATGGCTCGTAAGCTAAACACACTGCCGTGCTATAGGATTTGGTCACAGCACTTGATCACGACATTACGGGGGGTTGTGTTGTCACAAACTGCTCACATCATTCCAGAGGTGGCAACAGAACGTTTAGTTTCCCGAGAGATTCTGAGAGAAGAAAAAAATGGATCATTAAATGTCGGCGCAAAAACTGGGAACCCGGACTGAGTCCACAGTTATGTATTTCAAGTAAATATTACTTATTATTATGACTTGAAGCAATATCTAATAGTAAAAATCGTCTGTGATATTCTAAAGTAAGTTTTTGTTTAGCTCTTCTGAAAGTACTACCTCTTAACAGAGAAGCTGCCTGTAGGGAATTAGCAGCCGCAGAATATCATAGTACAGCAAAGCATCCCAGAACATACTGTTTTTAGAGCACAATATGTCTGTCCTATATAGTATATTGAGAAACACACCACATCAAAAGGTTCTGTACTTGCATTGCACAAATTATAGGTCACACCTATATTCCAGAAAGGCAGTAGGAGTAACCCACTAAACTACAGGCCTATTTCATTGACGTCAATTTGCAGCACGGTTTTGGAACATATCCTGTATTCAAATATTATGAATTATCTCGAACAGAACGATCTATTGACCCAAGGTCAACACGGATTTAGAAAATATCGTTCATGCGAAACACAACTAGCTCCTTATTCACACGAAGTGATGGGTGCTATCGACAAAGGTTCGCAAATCGATTCCGTATTTCTTGATTTCCAGAAAGCTTTTGACACCGTACCTCACAAACGGCTTTTAGTCAAATTGCGTGATTATGGTTTATCGCTCCAAATTTGCGATTGGATAGGGGATTTCTTGTCAGAGAGGACACAGTTCGTAGTAATCGATGGTAAGGCATCGACTAAAACAGAGGTGATATCGGGCGTTCCACAGGGTAGTGTTATTGGTCCTCTGCTGTTCCTTATTTACATAAATGATTTAGGGGAAAATATAAGTAGCTCTCTTAGGTTGTTAGCAGATGACGCCGTCATTTACCGTCTAGTAAAATCATCTTAAGATCAAAACCAACTGCAGAACGATCTGAATAGGATATCAGTATGGTGTAAAAATTGGCAATTGACTCTAAATAATGAGAAGTGTAAAGTCTTCCACATGAGTACGAAAAGAAATACGTTAAACTTTGTTTACAAGATAAATAAATCAAATGTGAAGGCCGTAAACTCCACAAAATACCTAGGAATTACTATTACTTCAGACTTAAATTGGAAAGAACACGTAGATAATATCGTGGGAAAGGCGAACCAGAGACTGCTTTTTATTGGCAGAACCCTGAAAACATGCAACAGAACTACAAAAGAAGCTGCATACACTACGCTTGTCCGTCCAATTTTGGAGTATTGCAGCCCAGTGTGGGATCCCTATCAGGTGGGTTTGACGGAGGACATCGAAAGTGTCCAAAGAAGGGCAGCTCGTTTCGTATTGTCACGATACAGCGGAGACAGCGTTACGGAAATGATAACAGGATCTGGGGTGGGAATCATTACAACAACGGCGCTTATCGCTGCGGCGTGGGCTACTTGCGAAACTCCAACAGTCAACATTCTCCTCCGAACGCGAAAATATATTGTTGACTCCCACTGACATACGTAGAAATGACCATCAGAATACAATACGAGAAATCAGGTAGAAATGACCATCAGAATAAAATACGAGAAATCAGAGCTCGAACAGAGAGATTCAGGTGTTCTTTCTTCCCGCGCGCTATTCGAGAATGTGAAGTGCAGAGTATCCCATGTAGATGTAGATGTAGAATTGTTAAAGATACTTCTGTTACATTATTGTGAGAAAATATTACAAACAGTAAAAAGGAAAATATACAGGAAATATACTGGGCAAAAAGTTTGACAGCCTACTGTGCTGATACAGGCAACTACCGTTCAATGCTGTTTGTGGTAGTGTGAAGTATTAGCGTCACAACTTGTAGTATGGAATTTGAAAGAATAGTACCTGATGTTTTATCACAAAATACACCAATTCAATTTCTTATTAGTCAATTCCAATATTGACGCTTATCTATAAGAGGCTATGACGTAACTCACACAGAATACAGGATAAATTTTACTTACGGCTGCAGCAGTGTCGTCTGCTAATGTTGGCAACGAAATGATTGCTTTACAAGTATTATTAAATTACTGACAAGGTAAGGGCACTGTTACTTACAAAACCCGTCAACCATAGGGAAGAATCGGAATTATTTATTTCTTTCATGGTCACCACAAACGAATATTCCCCTCGTTCTATACGATTATATTTTCAAATAGCATTCAACAGTTGTTGCCAACATCGGCACTGTGTAAACTAATATTCTTTTTCGTTTTAGTGTTTGTAACACAGTCTGAAACTTTCTCAATAATGTAATATATGTACATTCAGCAATGTGAGTACAAAACTCCGATGTGGTGTATTTGTTACAGGAGACAACAAACAGTTACTGCAAGACGACAAACAAACCTCCAATATTGACAGTCATTATTGAGATGCAAGCCATACTCGCTTACAACTTTTATCTAGATCATTAGTTTTGGCAAAATTAAACGTAGTACGCATTTCTTATCACAGAAATATACAGGGTGTCCAGAAAAGGACTCCCTGATTTCAAAATTAAATATCTCGAAAACAAAGATGGATAGAGGAATGCAGGAAACGGTATGTTTATTGTGAAAGCTGTAAGAAGTTTACACAGCAGTTTGAAATAATAGTTACAGAAGCTGCTAACAGATGGCGCTGTAATCGCCATACGTAATGCCTAGTATAAATAGTGATCCGAAGCCCAGAGCGATCAGTTCCACTATTGAAACGTACCGAAGGAAGAGATTAAAACCATGTACTCCATTGAACAACGCTTTTTTCTGGTGCTAGAGTACCACAGGTTAGAAGAGAGTCCTACGACAACAAGGCAAAGTTTTCAAGCACGATTTAATGTTCCAAAAGGACCCGATGCGAAAACCATTCGTACGCTCTTCGCAAAATTTCGACGAACAAGCAGAGTAACTGATGATCTAGTGGGGCATGTTGGCCGCAAGCAAACCGCAGTTACGCCTGAAAATATCGCCACAGTTTCAGGAATTATTCAGCGAAATACAATGCCATCTGTCCGTTGAATTGCATCTGAGACTGGTTTGAAGCGTTCCAGCACGCAGAAAATACTGAGAAAGAGCCTACACATGTTTCCATTCAAAATTCAAACGTACCAGGCCATACCCGTACGAGCTGTGCGACAAAGGGTTGCCTTTGCTAATCAGATGCTCACAATGATTGATATTGAAGGATTTGATGTTGGCTGCACCTGGTTTACAGATGAAGCACACTTCCACCTGAATGGATACGTGAATAAGCAGAACTGTCGATTTTGGGGTTCCGGAAAGCCATATTGGTGTGATGCGAAACCCCTGTATTCTCCTAAAGTTACTGTGTGGGCTGCAGTATGCAGCAGAGGCATTATTGGCCCTTTTTTCATTCGAGAAACGGTTACTGGTACACGTTACGTTGCAATTTTGGAACAATTTGTCGCCACACAGCAAGCGTTAGAGGATCGACCAGGTACTGAATGGTTTATGCAAGATGGAGCCCGACCACATCGGACCGAGCAAGTGTTTCGCTTTCTTGAGGAATACTTCGGGAATCGAGTCATTGCTTTGGAATATCACAAATTTACTGGTGCACGCATGGATTGGCCTCCATATTCGCCGGATTTGACTCCCTGTGACTTTTTTTAGTGGGGCACAGTGAAAGACATGGACTACCCGAAGCATCCCGCCACGCTGGACGAGCTTGAATCGGCTATCTCTGTGGCATATGAATCCATTTCGCTTGAGACACTACGAAATGTGATGGCGAATTTCATTCTTCGTTTGCGCCACCTCTGTAGTATCAATGGTGAACATTTTGAAAACATTGTGATGTGATTGTTTGCAAAGAGTGTTTTCATATTGTTATATCACTTATCACTATTATTTCAAACTGCTGTATAAACGTCTTACAGCTTTCACATTAAACATACCGTTTACTGCATTCCTCTATCGACCTTTGTTTTCGAGATATTTAATTTTGAAATCAGGAAGGAAGGAAGGAAGCTTAGGGTTTTAACGTCCCGTCGACAGCGTGGTCATTAGAGACGGAGCTAACGCTCGGAGCTTTGGGTAAGGATGGGGAAGGAAATCGGCCGTGCCCTTTGAAAGGAACCATCCCGGCATATGCCTGGAGTGATTTAGGGAAATCACGGAAAACCTAAATCTGGATGGCCGGGGGTGGATTTGAACCATCGCCCTCCCGAATACGAGTCCAGTGCGTTACCACTGCGCCACCTCGCTCGGTTTTGAAATCAGGGAGCCCTTTTCTGGACACCCTGTACATGTTTCTTGCGCTTTTTTTTTTTTCTTTATTCAGACAGCAAAGAAAAGCGGCAATAAGTAAAGAAAACGCGAAATTTTTGTGTCTAATCCGCATATCTAAACAAGAGCGGAATGCAAGCTCAAAGTAGCACGATCTAAGGCTCTATTCCAAACACTTATAAAATATTTTACTAAACTTGAACAAAACAACACTGTTCGCATAAGCTACGTGTTGTGTTTAGCATTCACAAGGAATGAAAATGGCGGATGCGCCAGCCATTGTTTTCAGGAGCTCTAGTCTGTCACTTCACGTTCCGTCTGAACATTCCACAGTGTATTTAGAATGGCGGCATTCACAACTCCCGTCACCGAACCGTCAGGTCATGTCACATCATGTCAACCTTTCTCGAGAAGAATGTTTTGACGCAACGGTCATCTGCAAGCATTGGAAGATAACCTCTTTTCGTCTCGCGATTTTCAAATCGAAGTAGACGTTTACAAAGATTACACGGAACGGCAGCATGAATTTGAGGGAATGAGAGATATCAAAACAAGACAGAAAAATCAAATGTGGGCCAATTCACACTGTTTTTTCGTCACTTCACGTTCCGTCTGAACATTCCACAGTGTATTTAGAATGGCGGCATTCACAACTCCCGTCACCGAACCGTCAGGTCATGTCACATCATGTCAACCTTTCTCGAGAAGAATGTTTTGACGCAACGGTCATCTGCAAGCATTGGAAGATAACCTCTTTTCGTCTCGCGATTTTCAAATCGAAGTAGACGTTTACAAAGATTACACGGAACGGCAGCATGAATTTGAGGGAATGAGAGATATCAAAACAAGACAGAAAAATCAAATGTGGGCCAATTCACACTGTTTTTTCGTCACTTCACGTTCCGTCTGAACATTCCACAGTGTATTTAGAATGGCGGCATTCACAACTCCCGTCACCGAACCGTCAGGTCATGTCACATCATGTCAACCTTTCTCGAGAAGAATGTTTTGACGCAACGGTCATCTGCAAGCATTGGAAGATAACCTCTTTTCGTCTCGCGATTTTCAAATCGAAGTAGACGTTTACAAAGATTACACGGAACGGCAGCATGAATTTGAGGGAATGAGAGATATCAAAACAAGACAGAAAAATCAAATGTGGGCCAATTCACACTGTTTTTTCGTCACTTCACGTTCCGTCTGAACATTCCACAGTGTATTTAGAATGGCGGCATTCACAACTCCCGTCACCGAACCGTCAGGTCATGTCACATCATGTCAACCTTTCTCGAGAAGAATGTTTTGACGCAACGGTCATCTGCAAGCATTGGAAGATAACCTCTTTTCGTCTCGCGATTTTCAAATCGAAGTAGACGTTTACAAAGATTACACGGAACGGCAGCATGAATTTGAGGGAATGAGAGATATCAAAACAAGACAGAAAAATCAAATGTGGGCCAATTCACACTGTTTTTTCGTCCCGGCACGTCCCGTCCGAACATTCCACAGTGTATTTCTAATGGCGGCTTTCACACTGTCCGTCACCGAACTGTCAGGTCTTATCACATCACTTTAAGCTTTATCGAGAAGAATGTTTTGTCAGAACGGTCGTCTGCACACATCAGAAGATAACGTATATTTGTCCCGCGATTTTCACATCGTAGTGGACGATTACACAGATTACACGCAAGTGTTTCTTATTGATCTTATTATTTTATTATTATACTTTGTATTAGCGGTAAAAATTGTAGGGTGTTACAAAAAGGTACGGCCAAACTTTCAGGAAACATTCGTCACACACAAAGAAAGAAAATATGTTATGTGGAAATGTGTCCGGAAACGCTTAATTTCCATGTTTCAGCTCATTTTAGTACTTCTCTTTATAGGGAAATTAAAATATAATTGTAAATTTTCACAATCGACATGTGTGGGCTGACGAGAATGCGCACGGAATTATACAATTACGTCATCAACACAGATTTTCTGTGAACGTTTGGGCAGGAATTGTTTGTGATGTCTTGATTGGGCCTCATGTTCTTCCACCTACGCTCACTGGAGCACTTTATCATGATTTCATACGGGACACTCTACCTGTGCTGCTAGAACATGTGCCTTTACAAGTACGACACAACATGTGGTTCATGCACGATGGAGCTCCTCCACATTTTAGTCGACGTGTTCGTACGCTTCTCGACAACAGATTCGGTGACCGATGGATTGGTAGAGGCGGACCAATTCCGTGGCCTCCACGCTCTCCTGACCTCAACCCTCTCGACTTTCATTTATGGGGGCATTTAAAAGCTCTTGTGTACGCAACCGCGGTACCAAATGTAGAGACTCTTCGTGCTCGTATTGTGGACGGCTGTGATACAATACGCCATTCTCCAGGGCTGCATCAGCGCATCAGGGATTCCGTGCGACGGAGGGTGGATGCGTGTATCCTCGCTAACGGAGGACATTTTGAACATTTCCTGTAACAAAGTGTTTGAAGTCACGCTGGTACGTTCTGTTGCTGTGTGTTTCCATTCCATGATTAACGTGATTTGAAGAGAAGTAATAAAATGAGCTCTAACATGGAAATTAAGCGTTTCCGGACACATGTCCACATAACATATTTTCTTTCTTTGTGTGTGAGGAATGTTTCCTGAAAGGTTGGCCGTACCTTTTTGTAACATTTTTTATTTTTTTCATTTATTTTTTTTTAATTTTTTTTTTTTTTTTTTTTTTTTTTTTTTTTATGGGACTTAACTACTGGGTCATCAGTCCCTAAACTTACAAACTACTTATGAAGTACCTTATACTAAAGACGGCACAAATATCCATGCCCGAGGGGGGATTCGAACCCCCGACCGTAGTGGCCGTGCAGAACGTGACTGAAGCGCCTCAGTCTTCTCGGCCACTGCGGCCGGCGTGTAACATTATATATATATATATATATATATATATATATATATATATATATATATATATATATATATACACATTCAATTAGTGTCCTAAAATCGAGGTCAGATATTTGAAACGGAAATGTGGTGTATGTTTTGGAATATCATAACAGAAAAGGTTGAAGTAAACTTTTTATTTGAATAAGATTCATATATATCAGTGACAGGCATTGGTCCTTTCGTTAGTGGGGAGGGGTGGGCAAGTTTGGAGCCTTTACTCCTACGGGAATTAGTACATAGTGATTACGAGTTTGAGTACTGTGGGCAGGGCGAAGCTGGTAATTTGTATCTGACGGGAGTCGTGCATGGGTAGTCCTTGCAGGTGCGGTTATCACTGTGTCCCCAGTGGTATAGGGGTAACCGCAACTGCCTAGAAAGCACGAGTCCTGGGTTCGAATCCCGGCTGGGTACACATTTTCAGCTTTGCCCATTCGCAGAGCAGCAAGACCTGAGCCGAAGCAAGGGCCCTGGAGTAGAAGTCATTCTCTCAGGCCTACTGAAGTCTCTGGGAGAGCCAGCCGTGACTAAACTATTTCACGTGGTGTGTAAGACGTATGAGAGAGATGAAATACCCTCAGATCTTAAGAGAAACGTAATGATTCCAATTTCAAAAAAGCAAGCTTATATATTGTCAAAATTACAGAACTCTCATTTTAATAAGTCGAGGTTGCAAAATTTTGACAGAAATTATTTACAGAAGAATGGAAAGTCTGGCAGGAACTGGCCTTGGAGAAGATCAGTTTAGATTCAGCAGAAATGAACTCAGGAGGAAAAACTCACCAGAGGGCTTACCTTAGAAAGCAGATTAAGGAAAGGCAAACGTACGTTTCTAGCTTTCGTAGATTTGGACAAAGCTTTTCAAATATTGACTGGAATACACTCTTTCAAATTATGAAGTCAGCAAGGGTAAAATGTATGGAATGTAAGATTATTTACAACTTGTACAAAAACTAAACACCAGTATTAGTGTCGAAGGGCATGAAAGGGAAGCATTGGTTGGGGATGTAGTATGAAATGGTTGTAGCCTTCCTACAATGTTATTCAATTGGACATTGACCAAGCTGCGAAGGAAAGCAAGGAGGAAATTGGAGAATTAATTAAAGTTCAGTTGCTCTGTATAGAAGTGAAACATGGACGATTAGTAGTTCAGGCAGGAAGAGGCTAGAGACTTCTGATATGTGGTGCTACAGAAGGATGCTGAAGATTAGGTGGGTAGATCACATAACTAATGAGGAGATACTGAATGAAATAGGAGAGGAACGGAATTTCCGGCATAGAGGTAGACAAGTGTAACGTGCTGCAAATACATAGAAAGAAATAGCCTTCACCATTTAGCTACACTATAGCAGGTCAGCAACTAGAAGCAGTTAATTCCATAAAGTATCTGGGAGTAGTCATTAGGAGGGATTTAAAATCGAGAGACCATATAAAATCAATCGTCGGTAACGCAGATGCCAGACTTAGATTCATTGGAAGAATCCTAAGGCCGGTATTACACTATCAAATTTTCTTTGACAAATAATCTTTGTCCAATATTTTTTGACAAGGAATCTTTGACGTAGTGAAATGGTGACATTACAGTATCAAATTTTCTTTGACAAAGAATCTGTCACAGTGCATCGAAAACGGCGGATGAATATTTGTTATTAACCTTAGTTGTTGATTACAATCGCCGGCCGCGGTGGCCGAGTGGACTGAGGCGCTCCAGTCACGGTCTCCACGGCCACTACGGTCGGGGGTTCGAATCCCCCCTCGGGCAAGGATATTTGTGCCGTCCTTAGGATTAGCTAGTTCATAAGTAGTTTGTAAGTTTAGGGACTGATGACCACGTAGTTAAGTCCCATAAGCTCTACAAACACTTGAACACTTGAAGTTGATTACATAGATTATAAATATCTATTTAAGCACTTTCATTGCATGTACGCCTACAACAATTGCAACGACTAGACGTTTGGAAACGTGCCTTTATTCACAGATCCGTTTTCCACTTGTACGGCGGCTCTCGCCTCAGGTGTATCGTATAATATGGCCTAATATCAGATATTTGCAGAAAAGGATGCAGTATTTTTGACAAGCTAGTCTGTAGATGTCATCGCTGCTTGTTCACTCACAACAATTTAAGCTGTACTCCTAAGATGTATTCGTAAATAAAACTAAAAAACTAGTGCAGTACTTTTGTTAATCATAATAGACATCTACAGTGTAGCTTGTCAAAGTACTTCGTCGCTTTCTACAACTATGTGATATCAGGCTGCATTACACGATACACCTGAGGCGAGAGCCGCTGTACCACTGGAAAACGGTTCCTCTCGTCGTTTGGAAGACTGACAATATTGGTGACGCTTGCGTCTGCAGTGGTGTTCTGCTCTAAATACTGCAGTACATCTGTCGCTGGAAGAAGCCTGTGCTCTGTTTTCGGTTTTGCTAGTACTCGACCGCGCTTACAGTAAAAAAAAAACTTTTGAAATATTTATATTTTCTGTATTATATATCGTGTAAATAATTGTGGTGTCGCACAAGTACAAAGTGCGCGCCACCTACTTTCGCCGCGCGCCGCCATGCACGCACGGCGCGGCGTTCTCACGACGACAGCCACGAGCGCCCTCTGCTGCAACCCCGCTCGTGGCCACCACGGAAAGACCCCGGTCACTTCGGACTGAGATAGCAACCAGTTAGGACCTTCGTAATCAGATAGGCACCGTACAGGCACTAGGCAGGCCTCTAACAACTATGTATCAACATTCTGCAGTACTATGTAAAAGTTAAGTATTGTTACATTCTGTTCAATATATATATCTTTCTAATTTACTCTAGTGTTTATAGTTTCTGGCTGCTCCCCTCCGTACCTGCACCAGCGTGCTATTTTTGTTCCGGTGTCGGGCTCATTCCACTCGGCCACCGACACCTACGACGAGGCTGGGACACAAAAGCGGCGACGAAGTTGGGACACAAAAATAATATTTGTCTGACTAAATATATGTAGGGAATTAATCAGTGTCATTATGTACTTTTCCTTTCTCCGCTGCAAAACTGGTGCAGGGACAATTAATTTTCTTTTTTACGTCGTCTGCCGTGCAAACAGTACTCACTTGATCGCCAATGAATTCCGCAATTATCTTGCTTTCGGCTCGATGCAGCCGGTTCTTATAATCAACGTTATACAACTGCATAAACGTAGTTGTTGCGACGACAGGCAATACGAATTACGCGGTCATGTTTTCAAACAGTACGTCAGTAACTGCTATAGCGATGCTAGCGCTTCAAGCGGTCATATTTCTCACCGCAGTTAACATAAGACGAACGCTTTCTTTGATCAAATATACGGTGAGCTGTTAGATTTGATCAAAGAATTTTTGACGAAAGGCAATTTGACGAAAAATTCCATATTGCACTGTCCTGTTTTCTTTGACAAAAAATCTTTGTCAAAGAAAATTTGATAGTGTAATATCGGCCTAAGGAAATGCAATCCGAAGACAAAGGAAGTATGTTACAGTAGACTTGTTTGCCCACAGATCGAATACTGCTCACCGGTGTGGGATCCGTACCAGGTGGGATTAATAGAGAAGGTAGAGAAGATCCAACGGAGAGCAGCGCGCTTCGTTACAGGATCATTTGGTAATCGAGAAAGCGTTACGGAGATGATCGATAAACTCCAGTGGAAGACTCTGCAGGAGAGACGCTCTGTCGCTCGGTACGGGCTTTTGTCGAAGTTTCGAGAACATACCTTTACTGAGGAGTCTAGCAGTATATTGCTCCCTCCTACGTATATCTTGCGAAGAGATCATGAAGATAAAATCAGAGAGATTAGAGCCCACTCAGAGGCATACTGACAATCTTTCTTTCTGCGAACAATACGTGGCTAGATAAAGGAGGGAGAACTGATAGTGGTACTCAAGGTACCCTCCACCACACTACCATCGGGTGGCTTGCGGAGTATGGATGCAGATGTAGAAGTAGATACCTTGACTAAAAGAAGGGATCAGTTTGTAGGGCACATTCTTATGCATCCAGGAATCGTAAATTTAGCATTGGCGGGAAGTGTGTGTGTGTGTATGTGTGAGTGGGGGGGGGGGGGGGGGGGGGAATCGCAGAGGGAGAGCGAAAACAATAAGCAGATTCAAGTAGATGTCGGTTGCTATTCTTATGAGAAGATGAAGAAGCTTGCTCAGCGTAGAGTAGTGTGGAGAGCTGTATCTATGGACTTAACACCATAACAAGGTTTTAATTTTTCCACTTCACAGGAGGCATGAGGTTTTTATCTGCTGGTTTGTATGCTTCATCTAATATATAAAGCAGAGTGTCCGTATGTTTGTACGTGTTGCATACAAATCTACGGTTTTGTACCAATCCTTATGAAATTTTGTACACGTAAGATTCAATCCATGAGGACGGTCGCCGTAAGTGTAAGAATCACATACGATATATAGTTCACGATTTATGACGTTATAAACAATGAGATGCGCGGAAAACTGCTGCATTTTGCGACAATGCTACTCATTTTCTCCTAAACCATTGGACCGATTTCAACCAAATTTGGTACACACATTCCTGACCGTAAGGTAACAATTGCTGCAGGGTAAAGAATTACATACGGCACACGGTTCAAAAGATATTACGTCATAAACAATAGAAATCGGAAAAAATGCCATATAATACGGCGAGACTTTAGAAATACACTGTACGAGAATGACAGTACTTAGCGACTTGCAATAAACTTTAAACATAATTTCAAACCTTTATTAAACTTTTTCTCGCTGGCAACCATAGTGAACTGATGAAAGGAAAAAAGTTCCTCGCTTACTACTTTTCCGCTGTTTATGGAATAAAACTACGGCTCTCGGTATGCCATTACAATTTATAATTTGGATACTACAAACCTTAGCGACAGGAAATTTTGCAGACAGTATAAACATATATAGTTGAATGTAGCTTCTAAATTGTATCACATTTCGACACGTAGTTCATGAGATATGAGCACATTAACAGTAACGTTGCGCTGTTCATGGACTAAATCTATGGGGTTCGGTATGACTTTACAATTTATAATTTACACACTACAAATTGTAGCCGCAGGAAATTTTACAGATAGGAAACAAGCATAGTGTACTATCTAAATTGTATCACAGAATGACACTTAGTCCTTGAGAAATGAGCACATGAACAGTAACGTTCATGGAAAACCGCCCCATCCCGTAACAAGTTTTAATCTATTACTTCTTTATTACTAATTGTAATCCCAAAAGATTTTACAGACATAAGCACTTATACAAATGAATATATAACTGAAAAATTATACAATTGTTCAAAATATAATTCAATAAATATCACATCATACGATTTTTATGTAATTTGTATTTTCACTATCTTTCTTTTTTTGGGTACTGCACTTATAATTTTGTACATCATGCAAGGCAGTTTTATTTCTTAATATTCTCCGATAAATACAATATGATTTTAGAAAAAAAAGAGAGATGGACAGAGAGGAAAGAAATACGAGAAGTACTAAGTCAAGGTAGGAATAAATAAATAAATACCTGGGCAACGCCGGGTTCTCAGCTAGTGTGTTATATGGGATCTAACTGCCTGATCTGGTGATGTGATTTCCTATGGCTGAAATTAATCAAAACCTATTATGGCGGTGGGTTCGTTGCATTGTGTAAATTTCGAAGCTCTGTGCCTTTTTCAAGTTGTGGGTAGTGATATATAAACATTCTAGGCCAATTCTAGGTCCAAACCTCTACTTTTATAGCGTACTTACAGACAAACCCTTACGTTTTGTTTGCTGGAGATTGTAAGAAATCTGGCTATGCTGTGTGAGAAAGTGAGTACGGAACTGTCACTGTTTTGCAAGTTCAAGATGGGACAGGGATAAAATACAGAGAGACAGGACAAGTGTCCGAAGACCAGTCCAGTGATCTGATGGACTCATGTTAAATGGTTGTACACTTAGAAAGATTGCTGGTAAACATAATTCGAACAGAATCTGGGTGTCCAACTAGGAGAGGATCTGTTGGATGTGTACTGTCATCTAGTGATGAAAATTGTAATTTTTCCTCCTATCAAAAACAGTTGACGGTGGATGGTTCTGACCCCATTTCAAACACAGGACTGATGATTCAGTGTCCTTCCTTGACCGCCTCTCCATCATGATGTTCAGATGTTTCTAAACCTATCGGACCAAACTGCGTGGTCATCAGTCCGTAGCTTACAAACTACTTAAACTGAGGGAAACTAAACTACAGACAACACGCACACCCATGCCGCAGGGAGGGCTCGAACCTCCGATGGCGAGCAACCGCGCGCTCCGCAGGGAGGTGCCTTAGACCGCTCGGCTGCTCCACTGTAGGGATGGCGGTTATCGCTGAAACAACCGGTTTTCTGTTATACCGGTTCTTTTCATCTAGAGTTTAACAGCACCGTAAAAATTGCTCAAGATAACCGGTTTTTTTAAATAACCGGTTTTCGGTTTTTTATTGCTATTATTTCCAGAAGAGTTCGACCGAAACATATTTTGCGGCCGAAAAAGAAACCGTAATCCAATTTTCGGTTCTTCTAGTTTCGGCCGAAACCGAAACTTACGAAATTTAGTTAAAATTTAGTTAAATTTAGGTTACACGAAAAATAACTAGTCTTTCCATATTTTGCAAGATCACCTTCCAATACTATGCCTTCTTGAGTGTGTGTAAGCCTAGCCAGGAGGCCGTAGAAGACGATATACGAAGCATACAGATTTACTGGCCTAGTATTTCCATCCGGCAGTTGCGAATATTGAGCCAACCACTCCGTAAGTTGGACTTGTGAGCCAGCACATACGAATATCTCGTTATATATATATATATATATATATATATATATATATATATATATATATATATATATATATATATATATATATATATATTTTACAGTCAGTAAATAAACTTCAATCAGTGCTGCAGAAGCATTTAAAAAAATAAAGTCACAGAGTTCCCACTAACAGTATGATTGTTGTCTGTGTAAATTTACGCAAATTGAACTACGAAAGCTGTGTACCACATGATCAACGAATGTTCAAATGGGTGTGAGTTCATATGAGATCTAACTGCTTAGGTCATCGGTCCCTAGACTTAAAAACTACTTAATCTAACTAAATTACGCTAAGGACAATATATACACCCATGACTGAGGGAGGAGGGAGGACTCGAACCTCCGACTGGAGCAGCCGCGCAGTCCGTAACATGGAGCCTCAGACCGCATGGCTACCTTGCGAGGCACCACATGATCAATGTTACCTAAACCCATATTGGTTATTAAAAAAGCCCCTCGCTTTCAAGGAATCATATTAATAAAACTTGTTAGCTTAACAATGTGATAATACATTAAAAATTACTATTCCAAGCTTATAGTACATCACTTACATAATAGGTTTATGAATCGAATTTACCTTCTTTTCCAAGAAATATTTTGGATGCTTTCTCCTTATATGACACAGTATATTTGTAGTACCTCCACCCGTTTTCAGCTTGTTAAAGCAAATGGAGCATTGTACCTCACGGCTCCCGTATTTCGTGAAGTACTTCCACACTCGGGATGGTGCCGTTTAAGACACAACCGATGTCTGGTGACGACAGCAAGGAACTGCCGCGTGACCAGACGGAGGCAAGTCTCGTACACTGCCGGTGCACGCGCGTCGTCTAATAGGCCACGCCACATGGCAACAGGTGCGTCGATGCCTCAGTAGCTGCACCAGTCCTTAAGTTCTTATGCCACGCGCTTGTTGCGCATTTCTGACTGACACCAAAATCGTATTAGAGATAATGTAAAGATCCCTTATTGCACTAGTGATACTCCCGCATCTGCAAAACTCTGTAGTCGCCCGTTAGAGGCCTCTGCATGTGCCATGCCGCATTGCACTTTGACCTGTCGGTTCGCCAGTAGGGACGGTGCAGTGTACCTCTGAAGTTGCGTTTTGTGACATTTGTGTGGTGAAGCATCAGATGGAGCAGCGATTGGTAATCAATCCTGCTAATATAGTGTGACTGGTTGAGGTGAAGTTACGAAGAACCCTTCTTCCTGAAGATGGTATTAGTGTAGATGATGAATCATTTGCATTCTTTCTCGTATCTGTTATGGTACAGAAATATGAGCATAAGTTAGATACTGTTGTAACACAAACACGTAATGATGATAAGAGGGATGATACTGACGAAGAACTCATTGCAAGCGGTAGTGCTACGGTAAGTGTGGGACGAGGCGATGGAAGCAGTGGCAGTGAATACAAACAGTCTTTCGAGAAGAAGGTTAAAGTCGCAACTATCATCACGGCTTTTGATGACAATTCGCTAGAGAACATGTATGATGATTATTACATAAGTTACAGTTAAGATATCTGCATTACGTATGGCGTCTACAGTTACATCTACAGTGCTATCTAGAGCATGGTTGCAGAACTTTGCGGAAAAACGACACCCACCAGCACACTGAGGTGTACGTAGAGATCCTGTAACTAAACGTTCATACAGATATGTCTGTTCGAGCCCATGTACTTTCCTTGTAAGTGCAATTTAGTGCTACACGTCAATCATCCTTTGTTCAAGAAAAAGTGCCATTGTCAGAGGAAGGAAAGGAGGGATGGAGGTGTATTTTCCCCAGGCAGCTTTCTTGTAACGGTACAAAAGTGAAACTCACAGTGGGCATTTGAGGTCCGTTGATCGGTGTCCCTAAATCGCTATCACTATACTACTCAGATGTTATCTACAAATATGCACATAAACAACTACCACTCCTTCTTTATTATTGATCTAATATGAATCTAACTGACTGGAATTCAGTGGCGTATGCTGGGTTTCTAACTTGGGCTATCACTACTATCTCACCGATAAAGAAATGCTGAGGAAAAAAAACGATATCTTGCGCTGTTTCCGAGATATTGATAGTGGCCGTGCCAAATATCTCAAGAAATTAGCAGCCGATGAAGAAACGGTCACTGGCAAATGTTAAAGCGTTGAGGGGAACATCCAATGAGACTACACTTGCCCCCCACCCCATACCGAAACTCGTGTTGGGTGGTGGGAGGCAACTTTGAAATCTTTTGTGGGACGCCTACTTTTTAATGCAAATTCGGATTCTTCTTGAAAAAAGTATGAAACTTTTTTTTTTCGTTTCGTGATAAATGACGCCGTAATCGGCGAAAATGAAAGTGTAGCATACCTGTGACGAGCTCCTTAAGCATTTCTGTGGGCCTCATAGTACCAGGAAATGATATCTAATCTGTCTCTCAATGCAATCTTTAACATCGGGGAACAATTGCGCAGAGGTGGGCACAGTCCGAATGATTGAAATACAACAACCAGTTTGTGTTCCATTCGATTGTGAGAGATGTCACAAGAGAACATTAACAGAAACATGAAAAACTGTACTCTGACTTTCCTGATCTGATGTGTACGAGTATTTGTTTGAGATATTACCGTTTTTCAACAAGTTCCACATTTTTAGATTCGCCTATTACAGCGCCATCTATGATGAAACGAGGAAAATGTTTTATACAAAAGTTACATATTTATGCACGGAGAATCGAAATATGTGTTTAATTACGCATTGCCCAACCGTTTTGAAGAAGTAGAAGTAAGAAATGTCAAAGTACGCTACACACTACGAAATAAACAACACCAATACAGCTGTTGTGAAACGTAACACAGAAACAAACACGGTCTTTGTTTCAAGAATGAAACTTTCACTCTGCAGTGGAGTGTGCGCTGATATGAAACTTCCTGGCAGATTAAAATTGTGTGCCGGAACCGGGACTCGAACCTGGGACCTTCGCCTTTCTCGGGCAAGCGCACTACCGACTGTGCTATCCCGACACGACTCACGATGCCGCCTCACAACTTTACTTCCGCCAGTACCTCGCCTCCTACTTTCCAAACTTCACAGAAGCTCTCCTGCTAACATGCAAGACTAGCACTCCTGGAAGAAAGGACATGGTGGAGACATGGCTTAGCCACAGCCTAAGGGATGTTTCCAGAATGAAACTTTCACTCTGCAGCTGATTGTGCGCTGATATGAAACTTCTTGGCAGATTAAAATTGTGTGCCGGAACCGGGATTCGAACCTGGGACCTTTGCCTTTCTCGGGCAAACACTCTACCACTGAGCTATCCCGACACGACTCACGGGTAAGTCAGTTCGAAGGTCGGAGGCAACAGTGTACCACCTCCAAACAGGACCGTGCCTAGTAAAGCACTGTGGTGTTCAAACCTATCTTCGGATTGTTGACTGCTTTACCTTTATCTTAATTTGTGGTTTGCTTTAGATATAAGCCTCCGTGATAGCTTTGATAGCCCACAGTATATGCCACTGCTGAAATTTCACATGAAAAGCGTCGCTATTTTTGTGACGTGTTCCACCTTTTTAATTTTTTCTTCCTTTCTCCAGTGAGTTAAATCTATTCTTTGCTTCGGTGAGATTGCTAAGCACCATAATGTTGTCTTTCATGGCTAAAAAATCCACTATCCCATTGTACTTTTGTGTTTTGCACATTAAATTTTGTCTATATATTGTTCCTCATAACTCATATTTATTGTCACATTCACGATCGCGTATAGCGTCATTTAAGATGAAGTTTAAGACGTCCCCTGCAGTGTTCGAAATCATCAAACTGGCTTTCTATAGTAATTTGCTCAACATTCTTCTGAGGCAAGTTGTTGTTGTTGTTATGGTCTTCAGTCCGGAGACTGGTTTGATGCAGCTCTCCACCCTACTCTATCCTGAGCAAGCCTCTTCATCTCCTCATAAGAACGGCAACCCACATCCACTTGAATCTGCTTACTATACGCGTCTCTTGGCCTCCCTCTGCGATTTTTACCCCACACACTTCCCTCCAATGCTAAATTTACGATTCCTCGATGTCGAAGAATGTGTCCTACCAAGCGATCCCTTCTTTTAGTTAGGGTATGCCAAAAATTCCTTTTCTCTCCAATTCTGTTCAGTACCTCTTCATTAGTTATGTGATCTACCCACCTAATCTTCAGCATTCTTCTGTAACACCACATTTCAAAAGCCTCTATTCTCTTTCTGTCCGCGCTGCTTATCGTCCATGTTTCACTCCCGTACAAGGCAACACTCCACACAAATGCCTTCAGAAAAGACTTCCTTACCCTTAAATTAATATTCGATGTTAGCAAATTTCTCTTTTTCAAAAATGCTTTTCTTCCCATTGCCATTCTGTATTTTATATCCTCTGTACTGCGACCATCGCATGTTATTTTACTACCCAAGTAACAAAACTCATCTACCACCTTCATTGTTTCGTTACCTAATCTAATTCCTTCAGCATCGCCCGACTTTCTAAGACGGCATTCCATTATTTTTGTTTTGCTCTTGTTAATGTTCATTTTATACGCTCTCTTCAACACACTGTCCATTCCATTCACCTGCTCTTCCAGGTCCTTCGCTGTCTCTGACAGAATTACAATATCATCAGCAAAACGCAATGTTTTTATTTCTTCCCCCTGAACTTTAATCCCTATTCCAAATTTTTCCTTACTTTCCTTCACCGCCTGCTCGATATACAAATTGAATAACATTGGAGAAAGGCTACAACCCTGTCTTACTCCCTTCCCAACTGATGCTTCCCTTTCATGCCCTTCGAGTCTAATAACTGCGGTCTGGCTTTTGTACAAGTTGTAAATAAGTCTCCTTTCCCTGTATTTTACCCCTGCTGACTTCAGAATTTGAAAGAGTGTATTCCAGTCAACATTGTCAAATGCTTTCTCCAAATCTACAAAAGCTAAAAATGTACGTTTGCCTTTTCTTAATCTATCTTCTAAGATAAGACGTTAAAGTGAGTATTGCCTCCCGGGTTCCTATGTTCCTCCTGAATCCAAACTGATCTTCCCCGAGGTCAGCTTCTACCAGCTTTTCCATTCTCCTGTAGATAATTCGTGTTAAAATTTTGCAACCATGACTTATCAAACTGATGGTTCTGTAATTTTCACACCTGTCTGCGCCTGATTTCTTTGGAATGGGGATTATTACATTTTTCTTAAAGTCTGAGGGCATTTCGCCTGTCTCGAACATCCTACACACCAGTTCAAATAGTCTTGTCATGGCTGGCTCTCCCAGAGACTTTAGTAGCTCTGAGGGTATGTCATCTACTCCTGAGGCTTTGTTCTGACCTAGGTCATTCAAGGCTCTGTCAAATTCATCTCTCAGTATAGTATCTCCCTATTTCATCTTTATCGACTTCCTCTTCCCTTCCTACAACATCGTCTCTAAGTTCATTTCCTTTGTAGAGCTGCTCTATGTACTCCTTCCACCTTTCAGCTTTCCCTTCTTTGCTGAGAACTGGTTTCCCATCTGAGTTCTTGATATTCGTAGAGGTGCCTTTCTTGTCCCCAAATGTCTCTTTTATTTTCATGCTGGCAGTATCTACTTTTCCCCTTGCTATACATTCTTCTACAGATTTACATTTGGCTTCTAGCCACTCCTGCTTAGCCATTTTGCCCTTCCTGTCAATCTCATTTTTTAGTCGTCTGTACTCCATTTTGCCTGTTTCATTTACTGCATTTTTATATTTTCTCCTTCCATCAATTAACTGTAGTATTTCCTGTGATATCCATGGATTTTTTGTAGGTCTTGCCTTTCTACCTATTTTGTCCTCCGCTGCCTTCACAATTTCGTCTCTCAATGCTACCCATTCCTCTTCTACTGTTTTATTTCCCTCTGTTTCTGTCAATTGTTGCCTAAATCTCCCTCTGAAATTCTCCAGAACTTCACTTTCCTTCAATCTATCTAAGCCCCATCTCCTTATTTTCCTACCTTTCTGCAGTTTTTTCAGCTTCAGCCTACAGTTCATAACTAACAAGTTATGGTCAGAGTCTATATCTGCCCCTGGGTATGTCCTGCAGTTTATAACCTGTTTCCGGTACCTATGTCTTACCATTATAAAATCTATCTGATACCTTCCGGTGTCTCCTGGTCTCTTCCACGTATACAACCTTCTTTTGTGATTCTTAAACCACGTGTTTGTTATGATTAAATCATGTTCCGTGCAAAATTCTACCAGGCGGCTTCCTCTTTCTTTCCTTTTGCCCAGTCCATATTCACCTACTATTTTTCCTTCTCTTCCTTTTTCTACTACCGAATTCCAGTCTCCCATCACAATTACGTTTTCCTCTCCCTTAACTGTCTGAATAATTTCCTTTAGCTCCTCATATATTTCTTCCATTTCCTCATCATCGGCAGAGCTAGTTGGCATATAAACCTGTACTACTGTTGTCGGTGTTGGCTTCGTATCTATCTTGACAATGATAATGCAATCACTGTGCTGCTCATAGTAGTTTACCTGCATTCCTATTTTCTTATTCATTATCAGTCCTACTCCTGTGATACCCCCAACTGATTTTGTATTTATAATCCTGTACTCACCTGACCAGAAATCCTGTTCATCCTGCCACCGAACTTCACTAATCCCCACTATATCTAACTTCAACCTATCCATTTCCCTTTTTAAATTTTCTAATTTTCCTACTCGATTAAGGGATCTAACATTCCACGCTCCGACCCGTAGAATGCCACTATTGACTTTCCTGATGATCACATCCTCCTGAGTAGTCCCCGCCCAGAGATCCGAATGGGGGACTATTTTACCTCCGGAATATTTTACCCGAGAGGATGCCATCATCATATGTTCATACAGTAGAGCTGCATGTCCTCGGGAAAAGTAACGGCTGTAGTTTCCCCTTGCTTTCAGCCGTCCGCAGTAGCTGTGTGGCAAAGCCACACTAGCTGATATTACAAGGCCAGCTCAGTCAATCATCCAGACTGTTGCCCCTGTAACTACTGAAAAGGCTGCTGCCCCTCTTCAGGAACCACACGTTTGTCTGGCCTCTCCACAGATACCCCTCCGCTGTGGTTGCACCTACGGTAAGGCTATCTGCATGGTTGAGGCACGCAAGCCACCCCACCTCGGCAATGTCTGTGGTTCATGGGGGTGGCTGAGGCAAGTACTTCATGAAATCGTGTGCTGTTGGGATGGACTTGTGACGGTGTTTCAATGTCGTATGTAGTTTCCTGAAGTAACCCTTCAATCGTCGAAATTACACAAGTTATCGCAAGTTTTACACAGGTTTCCACATTATAATATTACAAATACAACGCCGTGACTCAAATATTATGATATATTCGTTTATTCATTCGTGAAAAATGTACATTGTGGAATATGTAAGTCATGCAACATCAATCTAACAAAGTGTCTCTAATAACAACAAATAAACCGCAACTCCAAGCTAATGGTGCACAGTAAAGCATCCCTGTCTTTAGCAGGGGGTGCTTGATCATCCGACTAAACAATCTTCTGCGTCGCAAGATACAGGACTAGCAATTCAGGGGAAGAGTATTAGAGATTTCTATCATAAAATAAGTCTTTTAAATAACGGAATAAATTAGGAGGTTCACGCTGAGAGCAATGTAAAATCAAACATCGTGTTGGCTTTGTGAATATTGTGGTAGACTCTATTTTCAACGACATCCTGATTAAGATTTTAATATTTATAAAAATGGATGTGTGTCTGCATATACCGGGTTCTCAAAAAGTCAGTATAAATTTGAGAACCTAATAAATCACGGAATAATGTACATAGAGAGGCAAAAATTGGCACACATAGTTGGAATGACATGAGGTTTTATTAGAAAAAAAGCTGATCAGAAAAGCGATAATTAGCATAACTAATTACGACAAAGCAATGATGATGTTCTTTACAGGAAACGCTCAATATGTTCACCATCATTCCTCAACAATAGCTGTAGTCGAGGAATAATGTTGTGAACAGCACTGTAAATCATGTCCGGAATTATGGTGAGGCATTGGCGTCGGATGTTGTCTTTCGGCATCCCTAGAGATGTCGATCGATCACGATACACTTGCGACTTCAGGTAACCCCAAAGCCAATAATCGCACGGACTGAGGTCTGGGGACCTGGGAGGCCAAGCGTGACGAAAGTGGCGGCTGAGCACACGATCATCACCAAACGACGCGCGCAACAGATCTTTCACGTGTCTAGCAATATGGGGTGGAGCGCCATCCTGCATAAAAATCGTACGTTCCAGCAGGTGTTTATCAGCCAGGCTGGGGATGATGCGATTCTGCAACATATCGGCGTACCTCTCACCCGTCATGGTAACTGTTACAAAACTAGAATCACGCAGTTCCTCGAAGAAACAAGACCCGATAACGGTAGATGTTTGGTTCTAATAAAACCCCATGTCATTCTAAGCATGTGTGTCAATTTTTACCTCTCTATGTACATTATTCCGCGATTTGATATGTTTTCAAATTTATACTGACTTTTTGCTCACCTGGTATGTATGTATGTTTCCTATATATGCAAGGACAGCTGCAGCAATTTCGAGGAAATCTTCAGATTAGCCCAGTAAGCGACCATGTGTTAGCAATGGGATCAAGATATTTTATTTAAGTGTACATTTAGCATATGAATGATAGTTGCCCCCCCCCCCCCAGCACAGAATGAGCCACAGCTATTCTTCTCTAACTTGTAGTGCTCCCACTTGGAGCGGCAATAGCGATCCAACATCTCACATGCGTACTCTCAGCTGGAGTAGCAGTGACAGACCATTCTGTAATATTTCTTTTACAAATGAAGTCATTGTGCGATGGCAATTGCATGTAAATTGAAGATCAAAACAAACAACACTTTTTAGATATACTGTTAACGAGTGCGAAAGAGGCAGACACGACAGTGCCTAAGTGGTTCTATGGTACACTGTAATATAGAGTTTTCAGGGTCAGATCTACTTACATAGTGAATTTTGCCCTCCCTCATCGACAGTTGTCTCTTCTGTATTGCTCTTCTTCTCTATACATAAAAGGAAGTGTTCTGATTCACTGACTGCCTGACTCATCATCGCCCAGCCCAACACCCTCAAAATGGTGCTCCTGCCTATTGGAAACCGCAGTCTGACTGTCAGCCGCCCATGGTACCATCTTGTTGACAAGCACAAGATTCTAGGCCTTATCGTTGATGCGTGCCCTTACAGGATGCAGGCGAAGACCTGGAGGCGCATCCTGCCACAGACAAATATATACAGATGGAAACCTCCGTAAGGGCCCGGTCCTACGCTCCGTGGTGTGGGGAGGGAGGGTTTCCGGCAGTTCCGTAAGATTCCCCACGATGGCGCTGTGGTCAGAAGCAGCCCTATAAACTGGCCAGAGCAGGCGGCAGGTAGCGGCTGCCCCCACCACCACCTCCCCTCACAGCCGTGGCCTCGTGGCAGGCGGCACGAGCTCTCCTCTCAGCCTCCCCTCCACGCTACCCTCTGACGTGCGAGAGCCACCCTAAGCGAGCGATCCGCCTGACACCTGCTAGCATCTTACGGAACTACGAGGGGAGGATAGGACAGTAGTTTAGTGGGGGCTGCTCCTCTGTACATATTACTCTGTGATCCTGTGCACCATCCAGGGCGCCTGTAAGCAACATGCCACTCGTCTCCTCACTCTCCACCGGAAGGTCGGCATTATCAACAGGTCCATTCTTTCTAAGGCCTGGTATGCCACTCAACTTCTCCCAGTCCCAAAACTGATCGGCAGGTCGATCCCCGAAGCAGTGTCTTGTCTCCTCTGGCGCCACGAACTGTTCAAAGTTAAGGGCACTATTTGCATCTTGCCGCAACACGATGGTGGACTAGGTTTGGTGGATTTTCCGCACAAATGTTCGGCATTGTTGTTACACCGTGCCGCCACCCTATGACACAATAATCCCACTGGAACGACGGCGGCATTGCTTACCCAATACTGCCCTTGGTTGGAACGTGCCTCCATAGATGTTCGGGAAATCCCATACAAACCAATGACGCTTGTCGCTTGGGTTCTGAGGACATCCTCAGGTCCTACGAGCGGCTGGCGGAATTGGTGAAGGCTGCTGCCTTCGCACGCGGGGTGCAAGCAGAGCTGTCGATTTGTAGCATTGTGCCCAGGGTTGATCGGGGTCCTTTGGTTTGGAGCCGAGTGGAGGGTCTGAACCAGAGGCTTCGCCGACTCTGTGACAGTCAGGGCTGCAGATTTCTGGATCTGCGTTATCGGGTGGCGGATTGTAGGGTGCCCCTAGATAGATCAGGGGTGCACTACACTAAGAAAGCGGCTACTCGGGTAGCAGAGTACTTGTGGAGTGCACATGGGGGTTTTTTAGGCTAGGCGCTAACTCTGATGAGCACTCGCCTGTCAGCATTCAAACAGCGAATTCAGGTCACGTTCGGAACAAAAACTCGAACATCAAAATATTAGCTGCGAACTTACAGGGTATTAGAAACAAAGTTCCCGAATTTACCGCACTGCATGAAAGTTATTGCGCTCAGATAGTTTTAGGCACCGAAAGCTGGCTAAATAATGATGTGGCAAGGTCAGAAATATTTAGCGAAGCGTGGAATGTATATCGGAAAGGTAGATCAGATACAACTGGAGGAGGAGTGTTCATCGCTGTGGGTAAATACATTGTTTCTACTGTGATCGATGTTGAAAATAACTGGGCACGTATAACAGGTCTAAAAGAAGTAAAGTTAATAGTTGGCTGTTTTTACCGGCCCCCCAGTGCTGCTGTAGCAGTTTTAGAATCATTCAAAGAAAGTCTACACCAGGTAGTGCATAGGTATCCGGGCCATGTAATATTAGTCGGGGGAGACTTCAACCTTAAGAGTATAGATTGGGACCTCGCTAGTTACATTTCAGGCGGTACAGACAGGCAGTCTTGAGAGATACTTTTGGATACATTCTCCGAAAACTGTCTTGAGCAGTTAAATCGGCAACCCACTCGCAATGGAAATATTTTAGACCTTATAGCCACGAACAGGCCTGACCTTATTAACGATGTCTGTGTAGAGACAGGAATTAGTGATGATGATATCGTCATAGCGTCGATGGTGACCAAAGTTCATAAACCAATCAAGAAGGCTAGGAGCGTGTTTTTGTTGGGAAGAGCCGATAAGCAAATGTTACGATCGCACTTAGAAAACGAATGGGCATCGTTTAATTCCAGGACTATGGATGTAGAGGAATTGTGGACTAAATTTAAGTGCATTGTTAATAAAGGGTTAGAGAAATATGTGCCAGTAAAGACGATTAAGGATAGAAAAGATCCACCGTGGTATAATAATAATGTTAGAAAGCTGCTGAGAAAGCAAAGGCTGTTGCACTCTCGATTCAAAAAAGAACACGCAAATGATGACAGGCAAAAGTTAGTAGAGATTCGTGCGTCTATAAAAAGATCGGTGCGCGAAGCATAAAATAATTATCACAGCCACACCTTAGCAAAAGATCTTTCCGAGAACCCGAAAAAATTCTGGTCCTACGTAAAATCGATAAGCCGGTCAAAGCCCACTGTCCAGTCACTCGTTGATCATTCCGGTGCAGTAATAGAAGAAAGCAAACGGAAAGCTGAAATTCTAAATTTAACCTTTAAGAAATCTTTCACGCAGGAGGACCGCACAAATGTACCATCATTTGATCAACGTACTAATTCCGGAATGGGGGACATAGCAATAGGTATTTCCGGTGTAGAGAAGCAGCTGAGAGAGCTAAATACGAAAAAGTCTGCTGGTCCGGATGGAATACCAGTTCGGTTTTACAAAGACTATTCGCCGGCATTGGCCCCCTACTTAGCTTGCATTTATCGCGAATCTTTAATTCAGCGCAAAGTTCCTAGTGATTGGAAAAAGCGCAGGTGACTTCCGTTTATAAGAAAGGGAAAAGAACTGACCCACACTATTACAGGCCAATATCGTTGACATCAGTTTCATGTAGAATTTTGGAGCATATTCTCAGTTCGAATATAGTAAATTTCGTTGAAACGGAAAAGCTTCTTTATATGAATCAGCACGGGTTTAGGAAACATCGTTCATGTGAAACTCAGCTTGCCCTTTTCTCACATGACGTCTTATGAGCCATGGACAAAGGGCAACAGGCGGATTGTGTTTTTCTCGACTTCAAAAAGGCTTTCGACGCGGTGCCACACTGCAGACTGCTAACGAAGATACGAGCTTATGGAATAGGTTCACAGATTTGTGACTGGCTGGAAGACTTCCTAAGTAATAGAACGCAGTACGTTGTTCTCGACGGCGAGTGTTCATCAGAGACGAGTGTATCGTCAGGCGTGCCCCAGGGGAGTGTGATAGGACCGCTATTATTTTCTATCTATATAAATGATGTGATGGACACAGTAACTTGTAATTTGCGGCTGTTTGCTGATGATGCTGTGTTGTATGGGAAGGTGTCGTCTGTAACTGACTGTAATAGCACAGGTTGACATTTCAAAATTTCTAGTTGGTGCGAAGAATGGCAGCTAGCTCTCAATGTAGAAAAATGAAAGGTGATGAGTATGAGTAGAAAAAGCAATCCTATAATGTTGGAATACAGCATTAGTAGCGAGCTTCTCGATGCTGTCGCGTCGTTCAAATATCTAAGCGTAACATTGCAGAGCGATATGAAATGGAACGAGCATGTAAGGACAGTTGTGAGTAAGGCGGACAGCCGACTTCGGTTTATTGGGAGAATTTTGGGAAGCTGTACTTCACCTGTAAAGGAGACCGCGTAAAAACGCTTGTACGACCACGTCTTGAGTATTGCTCAAGTGTTTGGGAGTCGCAACAGATCAGTTTAAAGGAAGACATAGAGGCGGTTCAGAGGCGAGCAGCTAGATTTGTTACCGGTAGGTTCGACCAATGCGCGAGTGTCACGGAAATGCTCCGGCAACTCAATTGGGGACGACGTTCCTTTCGTGAATTTCTGTTGAGTAAATTTAGAGGGCCGGAATTTGAAGCTGAGTGTAGTACGATCTTACTGACGCCTACTTACATTTCGTGTAGTGATAACAAAGACAAGATAAGAGAAATTAGGGCTCGTACGGAGGCACATAGGCATTCTTTTTTTCCTCGTTCTATTTGGGAGTGGAATAGGAAAAGAAATGCCTAGTAGTGGCACAGTGTACTCTCCGCCACGCACCTTACGGTGAATTGCGGAGTATGTACGTAGATGTAGATGTGGCACGTGACAGGAGCAGGACGGTCCGTCGACTATATGACGCACTGGTCGGACGCCCACCTATCCACACAATGGTCGAACGGCAGCCCTTAGTTAACTGGCGCCAGGTATGGAATAACAACAGCCATCCGGCTCTGCCGTCGTATGTCTCGGCACAGAGTAACATATACAGAGACGCAGCCCCCTCTAAACCACTGTCCTACGCTCCCCTCGTAGTTCCGTAAGATGCTAGCAGGTGTCAGGCGGATCGCTGGCTTAAGGGTGCCTCTCGCACGTCAGAGGGTAGCGTGGAGGGGAGGCTGAGGGGAGAGCTCGTGCCGCCTGCCACGAGGCCACGGCTGTGAGGGGAGGTGGTGGTGGGGGCAGCCGCTACCTGCCGCCTGCTCTGGCCAGTTTAAAGGGCTGTTTCTGACCGCAGCATCAGAGGGTAGCGTGGAGGGGAGGCTGAGGGGAGAGCTCGTGCCGCCTGCCACGAGGCCACGGCTGTGAGGGGAGGCGGTGCTGGGGGCAGCCGCTACCTGCCGCCTGCTCTGGGCAGTTTAAAGGGCTGCTTCTGACCGCAGCATCAGAGGGTAGCGTGGAGGGGAGGCTGAGGGGAGAGCTCGTGCCGCCTGCCACGAGGCCACGGCTGTGAGGGGAGGTGGTGGTGGGGGCAGCCGCTACCTGCCGCCTGCTCTGGCCAGTTTAAAGGGCTGTTTCTGACCGCAGCATCAGAGGGTAGCGTGGAGGGGAGGCTGAGGGGAGAGCTCGTGCCGCCCGCCACGAGGCCACGGCTGTGAGGGGAGGCGGTGGTGGGGGCAGCCGCTACCTGCCGCCTGCTCTGGGCAGTTTAAAGGGCTGCTTCTGACCGCAGCATCAGAGGGTAGCGTGGAGGGGAGGCTGAGGGGAGAGCTCGTGCCGCCTGCCACGAGGCCACGGCTGTGAGGGGAGGTGGTGGTGGGGGCAGCCGCTACCTGCCGCCTGCTCTGGCCAGTTTAAAGGGCTGTTTCTGACCGCAGCATCAGAGGGTAGCGTGGAGGGGAGGCTGAGGGGAGAGCTCGTGCCGCCTGCCACGAGGCCACGGCTGTGAGGGGAGGCGGTGGTGGGGGCAGCCGCTACCTGCCGCCTGCTCTGGGCAGTTTAAAGGGCTGCTTCTGACCGCAGCATCAGAGGGTAGCGTGGAGGGGAGGCTGAGGGGAGAGCTCGTGCCGCCTGCCACGAGGCCACGGCTGTGAGGGGAGGTGGTGGTGGGGGCAGCCGCTACCTGCCGCCTGCTCTGGCCAGTTTAAAGGGCTGCTTCTGACCGCAGCGCCATCATGGGACATCTTACGGAACTGCTGAAAATCCTCCCTCCCGGCACCCCTGAGCGTAGGACCGGGCCCTTACGGAGGTTTCCCGTCTGTATATATTTGTCTGTGGTCTCGGCCACCTGGTACATCCTGGTGAACGTCGAGCTGGCCACCAACGAGCGTCAGGCAGCCATCCGTGTATCCGTGGCCGAGACATACGACGGAAGAGTTTCACACTTTACGTCTATCCTTTAGTGCTGTATTCTCTAATTTTTAGGTATTTCATAGCATCAAAAAATCAAACAGGGCTGCCTGAAACAGCTGATGTTAAAAATCGATTGTGAAAGTGAAATATGCCATCAGATACATAACTGAAAAATAGCTTCTTACGTAAACTGCTCAAAAGTCAGCAATTATCGTCACAGGGTTCAACTTCATAATGTGCATCCAGAGTGGAATATACACAGGTCTGCAAACCTATATGTAAAGCAGAATTACAAGTTGCTAATATTAATTTCATAAACACCTCCAAGCACAGAGACACCATAACTATCACGCCATTTTCGCAACATGTCTTTCTGCCACACTGATTCGTGGGCACCAGATGGTGCTCAGTCTTTGACATGTTGACACTTCTCAGTCGACACCACTAGTTATACTTCGTTATCATACTTTATATATTCTCTCTTTTGTTTTTACCAAGGATGTATTTGTTTTTCTCACTCCTGATTCTTCTGTGGGGTCCTCTTTCCTTTTCGATTGGGGTGGCTTATATCCAGGCCTGGCTGGTAATTAAAGGCTCTCAGGTGGAGCCGCCCCCCAAAAAAATATTTGGAATATATGTATCAACTACAGATTACAGAATTATAATCATCACAATTCATTTAGCATTTTTCCGTCACACGGATGTAAAGAATGAAGATGAATGTTTTTGGAACTGTTGATATTGAACTATGTTTTTCAATCGGGTAGTAGCCTTAAGGCTGTGCCTTGAGGTGTCGTTTAGTTCCAAGTAGTGGAGGGTTGGGAGTGGGGTTTCGTTGGTGTATTGCTTTTATGGCCGTCTCGAAGGCTCCGAGCTTGTAGCCTAAGAGTGTCCTACCAACCTCCACACTACTTTCACGTTCTTCTGCTTACTTCGAAAGACAATAAAGTTTTCTGTCCCAGCCTCGTCGCCGCTTTTGTGTCTTCTTTTCCGTCGTATGTGTCGGTGGCCGAGTAGGAAGACCGACACAGGAATAAAGGACGCACGCTTGTGCAGGTAGCAGGTGAGCAGCCAGTGGGACAGCAGAAACTAGAAACACTAGAGTAAATTAGAACGAGATATATATTGCACAGAATGTATACAATACTTAACTTTTACATAGCTCAGTACTGCAGAATGCTGATACATAGTTGTTAGAGGCCTGCCTAGTGCCTATCCGATAGCCAAGTCTTCACTGCTGCCTATCTGATTCCGAAGTGTTAACTGGTTCCTATCTCAGTCCCAAGTGAACGATGTCGTTCAGTGGTGGCCACGAGCGGAGTTGCAGCAGAGGGCGCTCGTGGCTGACGTCGTAAGAACGCCGCGCCGTGCGTGCATGGCGGCGCGCGGCGAAAGTACGTGGCGCGCACTTTGGACTTGTGCGACACCACATAAAGAATGTCTGAAACTGTACTATCGAATCTCTTGTTTCTGTATATGTCTATTATGTTTTGGTGTGCGGTTTACCAGTCGTTAGTTTTACTGTTTTAATAGAGTTTTAGATAACTTTTTCTTTCTGATATTGGCTGTTGTATCCGGTGTTAGAATAAGTTCGCAAATTTCTCACTAGAGTGCACTACAATGGGGTACTGTAAAGTGTCACCACCTAGCGAAAGAGTTGCGAATGATTTAAGAAAAAAGCGCGCGAAATATGTCCCGTTACTTTCGATTCCGTTCTCTCTGATTTGAGTTTGCGGTTAACGTGTGTTATTAGTTTCGTCTTTTGTGCGTGTATTGTGGCTAAGTTTTAGTGACTTTTACTTCCAAATGATCTGCTAGAATCGATTTATGAAGTATGCCTCAATCTCATAAGGAGTGAACTGTCGCAGACAAATTACCTCGCAATCGAAGTTGACGACACGACTGGCTGTGCAAATTTGTCTCAATTGGTCTTCATAATTCGCTATGAACTACTGGGGAAAATAAATGAAAGATTTACTTCCTTTGTACGAGCGAAAAGCCACACTGCAGAGAATGTAACTGCAGCAATTCTCTGCGAGCTGGAGAAAATGAATATACATCAAAACCGGAAAAACTGATAGCTCAGTGTTACGACGGTGCTCCTGTTATGAGTGGCCGTAATAATGGAGGTCGGATAAGAATGAAAGAAGTGTATCAAAATGCGCACTTTATTCACTGTTACTCACAATTATATATGACACCTCATGTTTACAATTGAAATTACCATTACATTAAGCAAGCAGCGTAGTTTATCCACACCACTTTAAAGATTCCTGCAAACGGCGTCACTTAGTACTGTTTATTGCGATAAAGTCTTGAGACGTAGATAAAAGCTATCAGAGGGCTTTATGTTGGTTTTAGCCTTTGATTTTTAATTGCTTCTGAAACAGGAAGAAGGTGTAGTACGTAAAGTTTCAGGTAAAATATGACATCCCCCCCCCTTTCTGGAAATCGTCGTGGCTACAGACTGATACGTAGCTCGAGGTCTAGGTTTGTTCCGATTGGTAAATGTCAGAGCCTTCCCTAGTATGAAAACCACGAGCCGCGCCTGCTTATATCATTCCTCCTGACTTCAGCTTCCTCAATTTGGGGCATTCCTTGGTTGATCTGTAATTTGGTTCCGAGGAAGTTGTCCATTCCAGTGATTTGGTTTTTATTAATTGTCAGGTGCCACTGGCGGTCTTAGAAACGTCTTACTTGCCTCACTGTCTCTGCCGTCAGCGACTCTATGAATTGAGTTCTAATTTTACCCCTTCTACCGCCCCATCTTGTTTTAACTGGTATACAATGTCTTTCTTTGTGCGACCACTGGGAAACGGTGTATAGCATAGTGTTTCACTTGTGAGGTTTATATTCACTCCAAAAGTTTCCACATAGGGTGTTTTCTTTCATGCCGCCTTGGATGGGCTAATGTTTTGAGTTTTAATTATTTCAAAACGCAAAAAAAAAAAAAAAAAACAAAAAAAAAAAAAAAACACTGAAGATAGAAACTTGAAATTTTTGGAGGGTGTTGATCTTACTCTGTAGGCGTCATTTATGAAGCGATTTTTCGATATTCCGTCCGTAAGGGGGTGAAATAGGGGATGAAACGTTTTTTGTAAATACGTAGCTATTTACGCGATGTTGAAACTAGAACTACAAAATTTCGGATTATAATTCAGGGTTCGAATTTAAAAGACACGTGTTTCGGCATTTTTTGAAATTCGACAAATAAGGGGGTAAAACAGGTGACGCAACAAAATGATTTTCAAAAATATGTTGCTGTTAACTCAAATTTTAAGCTACAACTACGAAACTTAGGATATGGACTCTTGATCAGGATTAAAGACACGTGTTTTGGTATTTTTGGAAATTCAACAACTAAGGGGGTACAAGAGGGGATCAAATATTCTTTTCGAAAACACCTTGCCGGCGGCGGTGGCCGAGGGGACTGAGGCGCTTCAGTCACGGTCTGCACGATCACTGCGGTCGGGGGTTCGAATCCCCCCTCGGGCATGTATATTTGTGCCGTCCTTAGTTGTAGGTAGTTCATAGGTAGTTTGTAAGTTTAGGGACTGATGACCCCGTAGTTAAGTCCCTTAAGCTTAACAAACATTTGAACACTTGAAAACACCTTGTTGTCAAGACAGTTTTGAAGCTATAGCTACAAAAATTGGTATTTGTATTGTTCGTTAGAATTTAAAAAAACGTGTTTCAGTGTTTTTGGAAATTCAACCATTAAGGGGGTTAAATTGGAGAGGGGGTGTTTTTCGGAAATATGTTGCTATTTGTGCAATTTTGAAGTTAGAACTACAAATTTTCGGATTTGGATTCGGAGTTCAAATTTAAAAGACACGTGTTTCGGTATTTTTGGAAATTCGACCAATAAGGGGGTGAAATACGAGATGCAAAAATTGATTTAAAAAAAAAAAACGTTGCTGTTAACTCAAATTTCAAGCTATAACTACGAAACTTAAGATATGGATTCTTCATCAGGATTAAAAAGAAACAACTGGTGCAGACCAACCAGCCTACGCATGCGAAGCAGCGGGGGTTCAGCTAGTCCTTATATATAAAAACTAGCTGAACCCCCGCTGCTTCGCATGCGTAGGCTGGTTGGTCTGCACCAGTTGTTTCTTTTTAATCCTGATGAAGAATCCATATCTTAAGTTTCGTAGTTATAGCTTGAAATTTGAGTTAACAGCACCAAAATTGGCTTAGTAGCAACGTATTTTCAAAAAGTGTTTCATCCCCTTTTTCACCCCCCAATTGATTAATTTTCTGAGAATACCGAAACACGTGTCTTTTTAATTCTGACCAAGAAAACATATACCAATTTTTGTGGTTGTAGCTTCAAAATTGCCTTATTAGCAAAATATTTTTGAAAAACATCTCCTTTCCAATTTAACCCCCTTGATGGTTGAATTTCCAAAAATACCGAAACACGTATTTTTTAAATTCTAACGAACAATACAAATACAAATGTTTGTAGCTATAGCTTCAAAATTGTTTTGACAACAATGTGTTTTCGAAAATAATTTTTGATCCCCTCTTTTAGCCCCTTAGTTGTTGAATTTCCAAAAATACCAAAACTCGTGTGTTTTTAATCCTGATCAAGAGTCCGTAACCTAAGTTTCGTAGTTATACCTTGAAATTTGAGTTAGCAACAACATATTTTTGAAAATCAATTTTTTGCGTCCTCTATTTCCCCCCTTATTGGTTGAATTTCAAAAAATGCTGAAACACGTGTCTTTTAAATTCGAATCCCGAATCTAAATCCGAAAATTTGTAGTTCTAACTTCAAAATTGCCTAAATAGCAACATATTTTCAAAAAACATCCCCTCTTCCTTTTAATCCCCTTTATGGTTGAATTTCCAAAAAATCGAAACACGTGTTTTTTAAATCTAACGAACAGCAAATATCTATTTTGGCAGCTCTAGCTTCAAAATTGTATGAGTAGCAACGTGTTTTGAAAAAGAATTTTTGATCCTTTATTTAACCCTATTACTTGTTGAATTTCCAAAAATAGTAAAAATCATTGATTTTTAATCCTGACCAAGATTCCATATCCGTAGTTTCGTAGTTGTAACTTAAAATTTGAGTTAACAGCAACATATTTTTGAAAATCAATTTTTGCGTCATCTATTTTATCCCCTTATTTGTCGAATTTCAAAAAATATCAAAACACGTGTCTTTTAAATTCGAACCCTGAATTAAAATCGGAAATTTTGTAGTTCTAGCTTTGAAATTGCCTAAATAGCTACGTATTTTGAAAAAACATTTCATCCCCTATTTCACCCCCTTACGGACGGAATATCGAAAAATCGCTTCTTAAATGACGCCTACAGAGTAAGATCAACACCCTCCACAAACTTCAAGTTTCTGTCTTCAGTGGTTTGGGCTGGGCGATGATGAGTCAGTCAGTCAGTCAATCGGGACACTTCCTTTTATATATAGAGATGAATGTTTGACTGTATGTCCTCTATAAACTCGAAAACGGCTGGAGCGATTTTGACGACATAATTATACAATATTCAGATTAGCCCAGAGGGAGTACCTGTGAAGTTTGGTAGCGACCGGATCAAGGTTTTTACTGATCTGAAGATATTTACTGATTACAGGCGCAATGCGGCAGCGCCGGCAACCAACAGATCGTGCCGGTTGCGAATCCTTCGGGTGTCAAGTCTCCGGGGGCGTCATGTCCTGATATTCGCGACGAAATATTCGCTTTACGACGATAATTATTTTACTGACCGGACAGGAATACACGCAAGAACCTGTGTCATGTCCTTTTATTTCATATTTTGGTTGGCGGTGGAAATTTATTTGGTTTATTGTAGTGCTTCGGTATGATAGAAGCGACGTCAGCGGTAGTGCAAGCTTTCGTCGTCTTCACATAAAGATTCAGTAGGCATGTAAAAATTTTATTTTAGGCATGCGTTGGTTATTTAAGTTGGTACACCTGATAATATTTCATATATTCAGTTACGGATGCCACTGGTTTAACTTTCCGTAGCGTAACACAGTTTATGGATTTTATTTAATTGATGAACATGGACTCTGTGATCTCAGGGGCTTGTTTTATAAATTATAAATTCTTTTTCTAATATAATCTTTTCTTTCCCGGCAGTTCCATTTAACGAAGCACGTCACATAAACATTCACTAGACTTTACCTATAAAAGTCATAATATTTTTATTATTTTTAGTCACTTTGATTCACAGATAATTCAAAGCGTAACACAGTTTATGGATTTTATTTAATTGATGAACATGGACTCTGTAATCTCAGGGGCTTGTTTTATAAATTATAAATTCTTTTTCTAATATAATCTTTTCTTTCCCGGCAGTTCCATTTAACGAAGCACGTCACATAAACATTCACTAGACTTTACCTATAAAAGTCATAATATTTTTATTATTTTTAGTCACTTTGATTCACAGATAATTCAAAGCGTAACACAGTTTATGGATTTTATTTAATTGATGAACATGGACTCTGTAATCTCAGGGGCTTGTTTTATAAATTATAAATTCTTTTTCTAATATAATCTTTTCTTTCCCGGCAGTTCCATTTAACGAAGCACGTCACATAAACATTCACTAGACTTTACCTATAAAAGTCATAATATTTTTATTATTTTTAGTCACTTTGATTCACAGATAATTCAAAGCGTAACACAGTTTATGGATTTTATTTAACTGATGAACATGGACTCTGTAATCTCAGGGGCTTGTTTTATAAATTATAAATTCTTTTTCTAATATAATCTTTTCTTTCCCGGCAGTTCCATTTAACGAAGCACGTCACATAAACATTCACTAGACTTTACCTATAAAAGTCATAATATTTTTATTATTTTTAGTCACTTTGATTCACAGATAATTCAAAGCGTAACACAGTTTATGGATTTTATTTAACTGATGAACATGGACTCTGTAATCTCAGGGGCTTGTTTTATAAATTATAAATTCTTTTTCTAATATAATCTTTTCTTTCCCGGCAGTTCCATTTAACGAAGCACGTCACATAAACATTCACTAGACTTTACCTATAAAAGTCATAATATTTTTATTATTTTTAGTCACTTTGATTCACAGATAATTCAAAGCGTAACACAGTTTATGGATTTTATTTAACTGATGAACATGGACTCTGTAATCTCAGGGGCTTGTTTTATAAATTATAAATTCTTTTTCTAATATAATCTTTTCTTTCCCGGCAGTTCCATTTAACGAAGCACGTCACATAAACATTCACTAGACTTTACCTATAAAAGTCATAATATTTTTATTATTTTTAGTCACTTTGATTCACAGATAATTCAAAGCGTAACACAGTTTATGGATTTTATTTAACTGATGAACATGGACTCTGTAATCTCAGGGGCTTGTTTTATAAATTATAAATTCTTTTTCTAATATAATCTTTTCTTTCCCGGCAGTTCCATTTAACGAAGCACGTCACATAAACATTCACTAGACTTTACCTATAAAAGTCATAATATTTTTATTATTTTTAGTCACTTTGATTCACAGATAATTCAAAGCGTAACACAGTTTATGGATTTTATTTAACTGATGAACATGGACTCTGTAATCTCAGGGGCTTGTTTTATAAATTATAAATTCTTTTTCTAATATAATCTTTTCTTTCCCGGCAGTTCCATTTAACGAAGCACGTCACATAAACATTCACTAGACTTTACCTATAAAAGTCATAATATTTTTATTATTTTTAGTCACTTTGATTCACAGATAATTCAAAGCGTAACACAGTTTATGGATTTTATTTAACTGATGAACATGGACTCTGTAATCTCAGGGGCTTGTTTTATAAATTATAAATTCTTTTTCTAATATAATCTTTTCTTTCCCGGCAGTTCCATTTAACGAAGCACGTCACATAAACATTCACTAGACTTTACCTATAAAACTCATAATATTTTTATTATTTTTAGTCACTTTGATTCACAGATAATTCAAAGCGTAACACAGTTTATGGATTTTATTTAACTGATGAACATGGACTCTGTAATCTCAGGGGCTTGTTTTATAAATTATAAATTCTTTTTCTAATATAATCTTTTCTTTCCCGGCAGTTCCATTTAACGAAGCACGTCACATAAACATTCACTAGACTTTACCTATAAAAGTGATAATATTTTTATTATTTTTAGTCACTTTGATTCACAGATAATTCAAAGCGTAACACAGTTTATGGATTTTATTTAACTGATGAACATGGACTCTGTAATCTCAGGGGCTTGTTTTATAAATTATAAATTCTTTTTCTAATATAATCTTTTCTTTCCCGGCAGTTCCATTTAACGAAGCACGTCACATAAACATTCACTAGACTTTACCTATAAAAGTCATAATATTTTTATTATTTTTAGTCACTTTGATTCACAGATAATTCAAAGCGTAACACAGTTTATGGATTTTATTTAACTGATGAACATGGACTCTGTAATCTCAGGGGCTTGTTTTATAAATTATAAATTCTTTTTCTAATATAATCTTTTCTTTCCCGGCAGTTCCATTTAACGAAGCACGTCACATAAACATTCACTAGACTTTACCTATAAAAGTCATAATATTTTTATTATTTTTAGTCACTTTGATTCACAGATAATTCAAAGCGTAACACAGTTTATGGATTTTATTTAACTGATGAACATGGACTCTGTAATCTCAGGGGCTTGTTTTATAAATTATAAATTCTTTTTCTAATATAATCTTTTCTTTCCCGGCAGTTCCATTTAACGAAGCACGTCACATAAACATTCACTAGACTTTACCTATAAAAGTCATAATATTTTTATTATTTTTAGTCACTTTGATTCACAGATAATTCAAAGCGTAACACAGTTTATGGATTTTATTTAACTGATGAACATGGACTCTGTAATCTCAGGGGCTTGTTTTATAAATTATAAATTCTTTTTCTAATATAATCTTTTCTTTCCCGGCAGTTCCATTTAACGAAGCACGTCACATAAACATTCACTAGACTTTACCTATAAAAGTCATAATATTTTTATTATTTTTAGTCACTTTGATTCACAGATAATTCAAAGCGTAACACAGTTTATGGATTTTATTTAACTGATGAACATGGACTCTGTAATCTCAGGGGCTTGTTTTATAAATTATAAATTCTTTTTCTAATATAATCTTTTCTTTCCCGGCAGTTCCATTTAACGAAGCACGTCACATAAACATTCACTAGACTTTACCTATAAAAGTCATAATATTTTTATTATTTTTAGTCACTTTGATTCACAGATAATTCAAAGCGTAACACAGTTTATGGATTTTATTTAACTGATGAACATGGACTCTGTAATCTCAGGGGCTTGTTTTATAAATTATAAATTCTTTTTCTAATATAATCTTTTCTTTCCCGGCAGTTCCATTTAACGAAGCACGTCACATAAACATTCACTAGACTTTACCTATAAAAGTCATAATATTTTTATTATTTTTAGTCACTTTGATTCACAGATAATTCAAAGCGTAACACAGGTTATGGATTTTATTTAATTGATGAACATGGACTCTGTAATCTCAGGGGCTTGTTTTATAAATTATAAATTCTTTTTCTAATATAATCTTTTCTTTCCCGGCAGTTCCATTTAACGAAGCACGTCACATAAACATTCACTAGACTTTACCTATAAAAGTCATAATATTTTTATTATTTTTAGTCACTTTGATTCACAGATAATTCAAAGCGTAACACAGTTTATGGATTTTATTTAACTGATGAACATGGACTCTGTAATCTCAGGGGCTTGTTTTATAAATTATAAATTCTTTTTCTAATATAATCTTTTCTTTCCCGGCAGTTCCATTTAACGAAGCACGTCACATAAACATTCACTAGACTTTACCTATAAAAGTCATAATATTTTTATTATTTTTAGTCACTTTGATTCACAGATAATTCAAAGCGTAACACAGTTTATGGATTTTATTTAACTGATGAACATGGACTCTGCAATCTCAGGGGCTTGTTTTATAAATTATAAATTCTTTTTCTAATATAATCTTTTCTTTCCCGGCAGTTCCATTTAACGAAGCACGTCACATAAACATTCACTAGACTTTACCTATAAAAGTGATAATATTTTTATTATTTTTAGTCACTTTGATTCACAGATAATTCAAAGCGTAACACAGTTTATGGATTTTATTTAACTGATGAACATGGACTCTGTAATCTCAGGGGCTTGTTTTATAAATTATAAATTCTTTTTCTAATATAATCTTTTCTTTCCCGGCAGTTCCATTTAACGAAGCACGTCACATAAACATTCACTAGACTTTACCTATAAAAGTCATAATATTTTTATTATTTTTAGTCACTTTGATTCACAGATAATTCAAAGCGTAACACAGTTTATGGATTTTATTTAACTGATGAACATGGACTCTGTAATCTCAGGGGCTTGTTTTATAAATTATAAATTCTTTTTCTAATATAATCTTTTCTTTCCCGGCAGTTCCATTTAACGAAGCACGTCACATAAACATTCACTAGACTTTACCTATAAAAGTCATAATATTTTTATTATTTTTAGTCACTTTGATTCACAGATAATTCAAAGCGTAACACAGTTTATGGATTTTATTTAACTGATGAACATGGACTCTGTAATCTCAGGGGCTTGTTTTATAAATTATAAATTCTTTTTCTAATATAATCTTTTCTTTCCCGGCAGTTCCGTTTAACGAAGCACGTCACATAAACATTCACTAGACTTTACCTATAAAAGTCATAATATTTTTATTATTTTTAGTCACTTTGATTCACAGATAATTCAAAGCGTAACACAGTTTATGGATTTTATTTAACTGATGAACATGGACTCTGTAATCTCAGGGGCTTGTTTTATAAATTATAAATTCTTTTTCTAATATAATCTTTTCTTTCCCGGCAGTTCCATTTAACGAAGCACGTCACATAAACATTCACTAGACTTTACCTATAAAAGTCATAATATTTTTATTATTTTTAGTCACTTTGATTCACAGATAATTCAAAGCGTAACACAGTTTATGGATTTTATTTAACTGATGAACATGGACTCTGTAATCTCAGGGGCTTGTTTTATAAATTATAAATTCTTTTTCTAATATAATCTTTTCTTTCCCGGCAGTTCCATTTAACGAAGCACGTCACATAAACATTCACTAGACTTTACCTATAAAAGTCATAATATTTTTATTATTTTTAGTCACTTTGATTCACAGATAATTCAAAGCGTAACACAGTTTATGGATTTTATTTAACTGATGAACATGGACTCTGTAATCTCAGGGGCTTGTTTTATAAATTATAAATTTTTTTTTCTAATATAATCTTTTCTTTCCCGGCAGTTCCATTTAACGAAGCACGTCACATAAACATTCACTAGACTTTACCTATAAAAGTCATAATATTTTTATTATTTTTAGTCACTTTGATTCACAGATAATTCAAAGCGTAACACAGTTTATGGATTTTATTTAACTGATGAACATGGACTCTGTAATCTCAGGGGCTTGTTTTATAAATTATAAATTCTTTTTCTAATATAATCTTTTCTTTCCCGGCAGTTCCATTTAACGAAGCACGTCACATAAACATTCACTAGACTTTACCTATAAAAGTCATAATATTTTTATTATTTTTAGTCACTTTGATTCACAGATAATTCAAAGCGTAACACAGTTTATGGATTTTATTTAACTGATGAACATGGACTCTGTAATCTCAGGGGCTTGTTTTATAAATTATAAATTCTTTTTCTAATATAATCTTTTCTTTCCCGGCAGTTCCATTTAACGAAGCACGTCACATAAACATTCACTAGACTTTACCTATAAAAGTCATAATATTTTTATTATTTTTAGTCACTTTGATTCACAGATAATTCAAAGCGTAACACAGTTTATGGATTTTATTTAACTGATGAACATGGACTCTGTAATCTCAGGGGCTTGTTTTATAAATTATAAATTCTTTTTCTAATATAATCTTTTCTTTCCCGGCAGTTCCATTTAACGAAGCACGTCACATAAACATTCACTAGACTTTACCTATAAAAGTCATAATATTTTTATTATTTTTAGTCACTTTGATTCACAGATAATTCAAAGCGTAACACAGTTTATGGATTTTATTTAACTGATGAACATGGACTCTGTAATCTCAGGGGCTTGTTTTATAAATTATAAATTCTTTTTCTAATATAATCTTTTCTTTCCCGGCAGTTCCATTTAACGAAGCACGTCACATAAACATTCACTAGACTTTACCTATAAAAGTCATAATATTTTTATTATTTTTAGTCACTTTGATTCACAGATAATTCAAAACGTAACACAGTTTATGGATTTTATTTAACTGATGAACATGGACTCTGTAATCTCAGGGGCTTGTTTTATAAATTATAAATTCTTTTTCTAATATAATCTTTTCTTTCCCGGCAGTTCCATTTAACGAAGCACGTCACATAAACATTCACTAGACTTTACCTATAAAAGTCATAATATTTTTATTATTTTTAGTCACTTTGATTCACAGATAATTCAAAGCGTAACACAGTTTATGGATTTTATTTAATTGATGAACATGGACTCTGTAATCTCAGGGGCTTGTTTTATAAATTATAAATTCTTTTTCTAATATAATCTTTTCTTTCCCGGCAGTTCCATTTAACGAAGCACGTCACATAAACATTCACTAGACTTTACCTATAAAAGTCATAATATTTTTATTATTTTTAGTCACTTTGATTCACAGATAATTCAAAGCGTAACACAGTTTATGGATTTTATTTAACTGATGAACATGGACTCTGTAATCTCAGGGGCTTGTTTTATAAATTATAAATTCTTTTTCTAATATAATCTTTTCTTTCCCGGCAGTTCCATTTAACGAAGCACGTCACATAAACATTCACTAGACTTTACCTATAAAAGTCATAATATTTTTATTATTTTTAGTCACTTTGATTCACAGATAATTCAAAGCGTAACACAGGTTATGGATTTTATTTAATTGATGAACATGGACTCTGTAATCTCAGGGGCTTGTTTTATAAATTATAAATTCTTTTTCTAATATAATCTTTTCTTTCCCGGCAGTTCCATTTAACGAAGCACGTCACATAAACATTCACTAGACTTTACCTATAAAAGTCATAATATTTTTATTATTTTTAGTCACTTTGATTCACAGATAATTCAAAGCGTAACACAGTTTATGGATTTTATTTAACTGATGAACATGGACTCTGTAATCTCAGGGGCTTGTTTTATAAATTATAAATTCTTTTTCTAATATAATCTTTTCTTTCCCGGCAGTTCCATTTAACGAAGCACGTCACATAAACATTCACTAGACTTTACCTATAAAAGTCATAATATTTTTATTATTTTTAGTCACTTTGATTCACAGATAATTCAAAGCGTAACACAGTTTATGGATTTTATTTAACTGATGAACATGGACTCTGCAATCTCAGGGGCTTGTTTTATAAATTATAAATTCTTTTTCTAATATAATCTTTTCTTTCCCGGCAGTTCCATTTAACGAAGCACGTCACATAAACATTCACTAGACTTTACCTATAAAAGTGATAATATTTTTATTATTTTTAGTCACTTTGATTCACAGATAATTCAAAGCGTAACACAGTTTATGGATTTTATTTAACTGATGAACATGGACTCTGTAATCTCAGGGGCTTGTTTTATAAATTATAAATTCTTTTTCTAATATAATCTTTTCTTTCCCGGCAGTTCCATTTAACGAAGCACGTCACATAAACATTCACTAGACTTTACCTATAAAAGTCATAATATTTTTATTATTTTTAGTCACTTTGATTCACAGATAATTCAAAGCGTAACACAGTTTATGGATTTTATTTAACTGATGAACATGGACTCTGTAATCTCAGGGGCTTGTTTTATAAATTATAAATTCTTTTTCTAATATAATCTTTTCTTTCCCGGCAGTTCCATTTAACGAAGCACGTCACATAAACATTCACTAGACTTTACCTATAAAAGTCATAATATTTTTATTATTTTTAGTCACTTTGATTCACAGATAATTCAAAGCGTAACACAGTTTATGGATTTTATTTAACTGATGAACATGGACTCTGTAATCTCAGGGGCTTGTTTTATAAATTATAAATTCTTTTTCTAATATAATCTTTTCTTTCCCGGCAGTTCCGTTTAACGAAGCACGTCACATAAACATTCACTAGACTTTACCTATAAAAGTCATAATATTTTTATTATTTTTAGTCACTTTGATTCACAGATAATTCAAAGCGTAACACAGTTTATGGATTTTATTTAACTGATGAACATGGACTCTGTAATCTCAGGGGCTTGTTTTATAAATTATAAATTCTTTTTCTAATATAATCTTTTCTTTCCCGGCAGTTCCATTTAACGAAGCACGTCACATAAACATTCACTAGACTTTACCTATAAAAGTCATAATATTTTTATTATTTTTAGTCACTTTGATTCACAGATAATTCAAAGCGTAACACAGTTTATGGATTTTATTTAACTGATGAACATGGACTCTGTAATCTCAGGGGCTTGTTTTATAAATTATAAATTCTTTTTCTAATATAATCTTTTCTTTCCCGGCAGTTCCATTTAACGAAGCACGTCACATAAACATTCACTAGACTTTACCTATAAAAGTCATAATATTTTTATTATTTTTAGTCACTTTGATTCACAGATAATTCAAAGCGTAACACAGTTTATGGATTTTATTTAACTGATGAACATGGACTCTGTAATCTCAGGGGCTTGTTTTATAAATTATAAATTCTTTTTCTAATATAATCTTTTCTTTCCCGGCAGTTCCATTTAACGAAGCACGTCACATAAACATTCACTAGACTTTACCTATAAAAGTCATAATATTTTTATTATTTTTAGTCACTTTGATTCACAGATAATTCAAAGCGTAACACAGTTTATGGATTTTATTTAACTGATGAACATGGACTCTGTAATCTCAGGGGCTTGTTTTATAAATTATAAATTCTTTTTCTAATATAATCTTTTCTTTCCCGGCAGTTCCATTTAACGAAGCACGTCACATAAACATTCACTAGACTTTACCTATAAAAGTCATAATATTTTTATTATTTTTAGTCACTTTGATTCACAGATAATTCAAAGCGTAACACAGTTTATGGATTTTATTTAACTGATGAACATGGACTCTGTAATCTCAGGGGCTTGTTTTATAAATTATAAATTCTTTTTCTAATATAATCTTTTCTTTCCCGGCAGTTCCATTTAACGAAGCACGTCACATAAACATTCACTAGACTTTACCTATAAAAGTCATAATATTTTTATTATTTTTAGTCACTTTGATTCACAGATAATTCAAAGCGTAACACAGTTTATGGATTTTATTTAACTGATGAACATGGACTCTGTAATCTCAGGGGCTTGTTTTATAAATTATAAATTCTTTTTCTAATATAATCTTTTCTTTCCCGGCAGTTCCATTTAACGAAGCACGTCACATAAACATTCACTAGACTTTACCTATAAAAGTCATAATATTTTTATTATTTTTAGTCACTTTGATTCACAGATAATTCAAAGCGTAACACAGGTTATGGATTTTATTTAATTGATGAACATGGACTCTGTAATCTCAGGGGCTTGTTTTATAAATTATAAATTCTTTTTCTAATATAATCTTTTCTTTCCCGGCAGTTCCATTTAACGAAGCACGTCACATAAACATTCACTAGACTTTACCTATAAAAGTCATAATATTTTTATTATTTTTAGTCACTTTGATTCACAGATAATTCAAAGCGTAACACAGTTTATGGATTTTATTTAACTGATGAACATGGACTCTGTAATCTCAGGGGCTTGTTTTATAAATTATAAATTCTTTTTCTAATATAATCTTTTCTTTCCCGGCAGTTCCATTTAACGAAGCACGTCACATAAACATTCACTAGACTTTACCTATAAAAGTCATAATATTTTTATTATTTTTAGTCACTTTGATTCACAGATAATTCAAAGCGTAACACAGTTTATGGATTTTATTTAACTGATGAACATGGACTCTGTAATCTCAGGGGCTTGTTTTATAAATTATAAATTCTTTTTCTAATATAATCTTTTCTTTCCCGGCAGTTCCATTTAACGAAGCACGTCACATAAACATTCACTAGACTTTACCTATAAAAGTCATAATATTTTTATTATTTTTAGTCACTTTGATTCACAGATAATTCAAAGCGTAACACAGTTTATGGATTTTATTTAACTGATGAACATGGACTCTGTAATCTCAGGGGCTTGTTTTATAAATTATAAATTCTTTTTCTAATATAATCTTTTCTTTCCCGGCAGTTCCATTTAACGAAGCACGTCACATAAACATTCACTAGACTTTACCTATAAAAGTCATAATATTTTTATTATTTTTAGTCACTTTGATTCACAGATAATTCAAAGCGTAACACAGTTTATGGATTTTATTTAACTGATGAACATGGACTCTGTAATCTCAGGGGCTTGTTTTATAAATTATAAATTCTTTTTCTAATATAATCTTTTCTTTCCCGGCAGTTCCATTTAACGAAGCACGTCACATAAACATTCACTAGACTTTACCTATAAAACTCATAATATTTTTATTATTTTTAGTCACTTTGATTCACAGATAATTCAAAGCGTAACACAGTTTATGGATTTTATTTAACTGATGAACATGGACTCTGTAATCTCAGGGGCTTGTTTTATAAATTATAAATTCTTTTTCTAATATAATCTTTTCTTTCCCGGCAGTTCCATTTAACGAAGCACGTCACATAAACATTCACTAGACTTTACCTATAAAAGTCATAATATTTTTATTACTTTTAGTCACTTTGATTCACAGATAATTCAAAGCGTAACACAGTTTATGGATTTTATTTAACTGATGAACATGGACTCTGTAATCTCAGGGGCTTGTTTTATAAATTATAAATTCTTTTTCTAATATAATCTTTTCTTGCCCGGCAGTTCCATTTAACGAAGCACGTCACATAAACATTCACTAGTCTTTACCTATAAAAGTCATAATATTTTTATTATTTTTAGTCACTTTGATTCACAGATAATTCAAAGCGTAACACAGTTTATGGATTTTATTTAACTGATGAACATGGACTCTGTAATCTCAGGGGCTTGTTTTATAAATTATAAATTCTTTTTCTAATATAATCTTTTCTTTCCCGGCAGTTCCATTTAACGAAGCACGTCACATAAACATTCACTAGACTTTACCTGTAAAAGTCATAATATTTTTATTATTTTTAGTCACTTTGATTCACAGATAATTCAAAGCGTAACACAGTTTATGGATTTTATTTAACTGATGAACATGGACTCTGTAATCTCAGGGGCTTGTTTTATAAATTATAAATTCTTTTTCTAATATAATCTTTTCTTTCCCGGCAGTTCCATTTAACGAAGCACGTCACATAAACATTCACTAGACTTTACCTGTAAAAGTCATAATATTTTTATTATTTTTAGTCACTTTGATTCACAGATAATTCAAAGCGTAACACAGTTTATGGATTTTATTTAACTGATGAACATGGACTCTGTAATCTCAGGGGCTTGTTTTATAAATTATAAATTCTTTTTCTAATATAATCTTTTCTTTCCCGGCAGTTCCATTTAACGAAGCACGTCACATAAACATTCACTAGACTTTACCTATAAAAGTCATAATATTTTTATTATTTGATTTAATATTTGTCCATGAAGAAAACCTTTTTAGCAATGATTAATATTTTCTTGACTATTACGTTCCTATCGGGAGGCAGAATGTTTCGAAGTCCGTAGCCTATCCCGAATTAAAGTCCAAAGATATTATTTACGCACTCGCGTATAAGTTCGATTTAATTAAGCATTTTGAATAAATTCAATCATAGTACACCAAAAGTTCGGAATATTTTTGCATCTGACTATCTATTTCAGATATGACCACAACAATCTAAGTCCGAAAGTTGACTAAGAAATGTTAATACATCGAGGAACAAAGACTGAGAGAGATCTTATCGTTACGAGAAACAAATTTTGAGAGCTGTTAACGTAGGGAGAAACAAAGACTGAGAGAGCGAGTAGCTATACTGCGGAACTATTTATACTACTACTAGAATGGTAAGATATATTTTAACGCTGTAGTAAGGTTGGGATACCCCTCTAACAATTTATTTTTATAAATTAAACTTAATGTTGATGATGCAGTGGAATCTTGCAAGGCTCTGTCTACTGCCAGCGCATGTTGTCTGAAACTTTCAACTTAAAGTTCTTCCTCGCTAACATCTTCTGCCAGTTCCGCTGCTTTGGCCTTCAAGTCCTCCACTTCCATCGCACAGAAAACTAATTTTTGCACCAATTTTCTCAAGTGCGGTAAACCTGATTCTAAGCTCTGTCAATTGTTCCTTATTTTTCTGTGAATGTTGGATACTTCATCCTCAGAAAGCTCATCGGCCATTTTCTTCTTTCTTAATGTTCAACCGATCTTGTTCCAATTTTTGCAGTATCTCTTGACTAAGGCCTTATCCTGTGTTGTCTGTAACTGTAAAAAGGCGCAGCATCAAAGGACAGCATCAATAATACAGTGAGATTCCTCCTGTTTTATCTGGTCTTGCTGCCCAGTGTGCGATACTTATCAGGTGGGTTTGTCGGAGGACATCGAAAGAGTCCAAAGAAGGGCAGCTTGTTTTGTATTGTCGTGATACAGGGGAGACAACGTCATGGAAATGATACAGGATCTGGGATAGCAATCATTAGAACAAAGGCGTTTGTCGCTGCGGCGTGGGCTACTTACGAAACTACAATCGTCAACATTTTCCTCCGAATGGGAAAATATATTGTTGCCTCCCACTTACATAAGTAGAAAAGATCATCTGAATAAATACGTGAAATCAGAGCTCGAACAGAGAGATTCAGGTGTTCTTTCTTCTCGCGCGCTATTCGAGAATGGAATGGGAGATAAATAGTATAACGGTGGTTCGATGAACCCTCTGTCAGGCACTTAAATGTGATTTACAGAGTATCCTGTGTAGATGTCTATCAATTCCATCGCTACCGAGAGAGGACTCTAGATTCTTTATGCTTTTGACTTTCAATAAGAAGTGTGCCCACCTGAAATACTTTTTTTTTTTTTTTTTTTTTTTTTTTTTTTAAATAATGACTGGAACGTTATTTAAATTCTCCTCTTCTACAAATATTACCTTGATATGAAATATGAATATTCATTTATCTGAAAAAGGAAATCTATGCAAATTAATAAACATTGTGCATTTACTTATGCAATAATGCAAACATCTCCCTCATCTGGCTAATATCTAGTACATTTTTAAAGTTTGATTAGCTGAAGTACCTGTGACAGGGTATCATTGAAGTCAGCAACCAGGAATTTTAGTTTTATTAAACGATTTCGGTATTTCTTGCAGTCATTTTACTTTTAATAATTTTGTCTCAGTTAATTTTATTAAATTACTAGAGCAGGACACGAACTTTTGCCAAACATGACAGAATTTCATGATTCAATGTTCAAATGTTTGTACAACTTAACTACGGGGTCATCAGTCCCTAAGCTTACAAACTACTTGTGAACTACCTAAGACTAAAGACGGCACAAATATCCATGCCCGAGGGGGGATTCGAACCCCCGACCGTAGTGGCCGTGCAGACCGTGACTGGAGCGCCTCAGTCACATCGAATTTCATGACCTAACGCGTTAAAGTGCACGGCTAAACATTATATAGTACGTGGCAGTTCTGCTGTTGGATTAGAAGCTTCTTACAACCGCCATGTATTTCTATTCATCAATTTCAAATAAATAACTTGTAATAAACATTTTGAAAAGTAGCCTATGTCCTAATCCAGGACATAAACAATATCTATATGAAGTTTCATCTAAATTAATGCTGCAGTTTTAGCGTGATGCGGTAACAAACATACAAGCTTTCGCATTTATAATATCTATAGGATTGCGACAAAAGATTACTCTGATTTATGGTGTTTAGACGCGGTTACTCTGAGACTACTGTTTCGATACTTCAAAGATATATTGACTGTTACTGAAATTTTGACAAATACGTAAAAAAATTCTGCCTCTTACAAATTAATAGAATTGAATCTGGATGAAAATGGCTAGTAGGGACTGATGACCCCGTAGTTAAGTCCCATAAGCTTAACAAACATTTGAACATTTGAAAATGGCTAGTGCTGTGATTGCGATGTAGTGTTAAACCTGTCACCCAACCAGACACTTTTTTCTTTCCATGGAATTGTGAAGCATGTCGGCTACAGCTATGACTAATAAATTACAGGGCAATCTATTCAATACTGTGGAGTGTGTGTGAAATCTGCATGTCTCTCACACGGACAGCTTTATGTCGCTTGCTCAGGGATGGGCTCTCCACAGAAAATATTCATATTAGATGCTGGACAAGTCACAAGAAATGTTGTTTATCGTCAGGGAGGAAGGAAAATTAGTGCTTAACACCCCGTCGACAGCGTGGTCATTAGAGACGGAGCTTACGTTCGGAGTGTTTTGGGTAAGGATGTGGAAGGAAATCGGCCGTGCCCTTTGAAAGGAACCACCCCGGCATTCGCCTGGAGAGATTTAAGGAAAACACGTAAAACCTAAATGTGGATGCCTGGAGGCAGGTCTGAACCGCCGTCCTCCCGAATGCGAGTCCAGCGTGTTACCACTCCGCCAACTCGCTCGGTGTTCTTTATAGTAAAGTTGTGAATTAAATGTATGTTTGAATGTTAGATGCCATTTGTATTTTGATTTCTATCTTTGTTTGTTTGGATATTGTACTTAAAATTTTGTATATTATGCGAGAGAGCCTTATCTGTTATGTATTCTGTGATAAATATAACATGTTTTTAGAAAAAAATAGGAGACAGGGAGATAAGGGATAGGAGAAGTACTAAATCAAGGCAAGAATAAATAAATAAATAAATACCTGGGCAACGCCCGGTTTTCAGGTAGTACAAGATAATTAGAAGAGCAATAGCATACCGTAACACACCACTGCATTACTTGGACATTTTGTCACTTTCCACAGCATTTTAGGCTACTGTTGTGCAACAGAAGTATTTCGCATTATTTTTTTTCCAATATGCAGGACTTACTGAAAAGTGAAATGTACAATAATAGTTATAAAGACAGTGTAAGTAATAATATCTGTCCATGTGCGAAGCTTTCGTGGTCCTTTTCTTAATATTGCCATAACAGAGATTGAAACTCTACGTGTTCCGATATAGCACTTCCTAGACCGTAGTTGCTTTCATCTGCTTTCTCCCCTTCGTAATGAGTTCTCAAATTGCCTCAAAACAATTTCTACGTGATAAAAATGTTTTTCGGGTTGGAAGAAGTATGAAAGCAGCCGTTTTTCCTGTTTACTTCCTTCCATCTTTACAACATGAAAGCTTCGATTAATATCTACATTTGATGCACAATTGTGCCATCAGCAGATTTTATCGCGTTCTCAAGCATCTTCTGTGCTGACATGGATCAACCTTTAACTAGTTTCGGCAGTTTTCGGTTTTGCCTTATGCATTAGACAGCAGCCCTGCACAGAATTTAATTCCTGAACTAAAGTCAGTGTTGATCTCATAACGTAACAAGTAATCCCACACCAAATATTAAGAACTCGATACCAGGTTCAATTGACTTGTTCGATACCAGTAACTCAAAACACCAAATATTTGATTTTAGCTTGTGAAACATTTTCTAACGGTAATGCATAACCTTCATGCCGGCCGCGGTGGCCGAGGTGACTAAGGCGCTCCAGTCACGGTCTGCACAGCCACTGCGGTCGGGAGTTCGAATCCCCCCTCGGGCATGGATATTTGTGCCGTCCTAGTTCGTAAGTAGTTCATAAGTAGTTTGTAAGTTTAGGGACTGATGACCCCGTAGTTAAGTCCCATAGAAAATACAAACATTTGAACATAACCTTCATTGTTTTGAGGATTGACACAAAGGTATTAAAACAACATATCCACATATAATATATATGATAATATATTACATACGATATTCTGTCACTTTTTAGATATGAAAATTTGCTGTTAATAACTTGTAGACGATAATAATTCCAGGTAATTTGAGCATGACGCACATTTTGCAATCTTCGTTATTTCGTAAAAGCATTTGAGGCCTATTTTGTCACTAAGTCACTTTAGATGGACTGATTCAGTTTTCAATGTTTATTTGATACAATCGATATCCAGTTTTATTTATTTTGGCATTATAAAATATTTTAGAAATCAAAACAACTGTTAATAAGAAATGTCAGGACACGCAAATTAATCTGTCATTTACGCTATTTTGTATGTATATAAATGTAACTGTTTATGTCATTATGTTTAAAAGCTTCTAAAGTTTATGCCTGTTAATTCGTTGCTGAAATTAAGTATTCACAAGTGGCCTACGTTATCGAAAATCCAAAGATTCACCATAACATTTTGCCAGTTCTATAGAACCAGACTGCTCAGAGCTGCTGGGCCAGTCGAAGTTTAGAAAGCTGCTGATAACACGCTACTTTATGTTCGTAAACATTGTGTGCAAAGAGATTCCGATGATGAAGATAGGATACTCAGATTGCAAGAGGGGCGCATTGGTATTTGTAAAAACCTGAAAGACTTTTAAGCTGATGTTATTTTATTAACTTTCTACGCAAATTAAAGAATACATTAAATGTATTAAAGTAACATCATTCCATTTAGTACTTCAGCAGTTTTGGCAAAATCAGGATCTCTACTTAGGTGGGAGCTTTCCTGGTGACGCTGAGACCAACTCTACATCAGTTAATTATCTCTCAATAGCATACTGAAGGAGATATTGTGCTTTCCAACTGCTACCTTTGACACTGATTATGTGAAAACGAGCACTGTAATCAACTGTTTGGAATATTCTCCATCAATTTCGACATAATACTAGTGTCTGGAAGACTGGCAGTATAAGGAATGCCACAATCTCAAGTCAGAAATTTTTATACAATTGGCACCGAGCGAGGTGGCGCAGTGGTAACACGCTGGACTCGCATTCGGAGGGACGGTGGTTCAAATCCAACTCCGACGATGCAGATTTAGGTTTTCGGTGATTTCCCTAAATCACGGCAGGTAAATGTCGCCGGCCGCGGTGGCCGAGGGGACTGAGGCGCTTCAGTCACGGTCTGCACGGCCAATACGGCCTGGGGTTCGAATCCCCCCTCGGGCATGGATATTTGTCCCGTCCTAGTTCGTAAGTAGTTCATAAGTAGTTTGTAAGCTTAGGGACTGATGACCCCGTAGTTAAGTCCCATAACCTTTACAAACATTTGAACATTTTGAGGTAAATGTCGGTTGGTTCCTTTGAAAGGGCACCACCGATTTCCTTCCACATCCTTACCCAAACATTCTGAGCATAAACACTGATTCTAATGACCACGCTGTCGACGGGACGTTAACCTCCAAGCTTCCTTACTATACAATCTACCTATAAACATACATTACACTTTGATATTAGTATGTAAATATCGATGAAACACGCTGAGGATTGAATATGCAGACTGATGGCCATAGTAGTCTATTCCCCCCCCCCCAAATGTATATGCACAGTATGTACGGTTGTTTCATCATGTTACATAGAACACAGTAAAGAATAATATACATGCACACATCGATTTCAATATATGTAGAATATAAATTCCATCTGTGCAACACCGTGTGGGTTCCTAGTACAAAGTAAATATGATACAGGAAGGAACGGTTTTGTTTATTTTGTGAATCGATTTTCGGCTTATTATGCCACCATTACATATTTACTGAAGTTCAGTCAAAGAACTTGTGTTGTCAGTGAAACAGAAGACATGTTACATACAGAAAAGTAAATTAACTTCTTTGATGGAGCAGCTACATTGTAAATAAATAGTTGAATGAAATCTGTAAATTAATAGTCCTGAAAAAAGGAAACATAAATACCATACATAGAGAAACACTGCAAACATAAATTCTTACAACTTGACTACAGTGAATAAAAATGAAATTAAACAAGAATGTGACGTTTTAAGGGTTGTTCAAAACACAAAGTGATGCAAATATTAGAAACATGACACACTATTATAACTAAATAAACAAATAGACAAAAACATAGGAGTTGGATAGGAGGGTATAGGTGGGGTGCATTGGAGAATTGAGAAGCTTAAGAAATCGGAGGTATGCACTCGAACTGAAAAATGGTGTAGATAAACATATTCAATTATAGTGTTCACAATTAAATAAATAATTACTTTAAGGGCAGAGTACAGAATAAATTGGAGTATTAGTACCAACAAAGAAAGATACAAAGCTGGAGTGATACAATGGAAAGCTAGACCGGTATTGAACACAGAAAGTAGATAAACAGTGGTTGTACAAAATTTAAATTAGATATATAACTTCATATCAGTAAAGTAAATGCTACAATTGAAGCATGCTGCTCATTGGAATTGGTAACTGTAAAAACAACATTAGTCCAAAAAAGTAAATTTTTCAGGAGAAGCAGAAAACTGTGGTTCATGGTGTGGGTTCCTGTAGTCATGTCCTAGTTCATGAACCACAGGCAATGTATGAGTGGCCAAGTAAGTGGTCCTGACAGTTGGGATACCAGTTACTTTCCCAGGTACTTCAATATCATGCTGGCAACAATCAGAGCGAATTGCCTCGGACCTTTGGAGGTGATGGAGTCCCACCTCTAATTGACAGACCAGGGACTCCTCTGATACGACTTGGCAAACGATCTGGGATGAGATGGGGAGCTATTAATATCAATGGGGATTACACTGGGAAGAAGGTAGAGCTGGCGGAGGCTTAAAGTAAGATGGGGTTAGATGTCTTAGCTGTTAGTGACGTTAGAGTAAGGGGAGAGAGAGGACGAAGTCGAAGAATACAAGGTCTACCTGTCAGGAGTCAAAGTAGGAAGAGCACAGGGGGGTGTAGGGTTTTACATCAGGAAAGCAATCGAACCCAGAATAACTGCAATAAGGTAGTAAATGAACGACTGATGTAGATAGATTTGGCCATCACCAGTAAGAAAATTAGGATTGTGGCAGTGACAGAACAAGATGAGATGGACAGTGATGTAGTTGTTAGAGTGAAGGATAAGGATAATGTTTTACTCATGGGTGATTTCAACGCCAGAATAAGAAATCAAACAGAAGGTTATGAAAAGGTTATGGGTAAGTTTGGAGAGGATATGGAGGCCAACAGGAACGGAAAACAGCTCTTGGATTTCTGTTCCAGTATGGGATTAGTTATTACAAACTCCTTCTTTAAGCATAAGGACATTCACCGCTATACTTGGGAAGGAAGGGGAACCAAATCTGTCATTGACTATATAATAACAGACCAGGAATTCAGGAAGACAGTCAAGGACACACGTGTTTTCAGGGGGTACTTTGATGATACTGTCACTTTTTATTTAATCTGCAGTGAAATTTGTATTGTGAGGCCAAAAGAGCAGAAAGTCAGGTCCATGTGTAGAAGGATAAGAGTGGAGATGCTTCAAGACAAGGAAATTAGGCATAAATATATAACACTGAAAGGTACCAGTTAGTTGAATGTAATGATTTACAGTCACTGGAAGAGGAATGGTTAAGGTACAGGGACACACTAATGGAAGCAGCTAGAGAATGTCTTGGAACAGCAGAGTATAAAGGCAGGAAGAAGCAGACAGCTTGGTAGAATAAAACAGTCAAGGCAGCCTGTAAAAAGAAAAAGAAGGCATTTCAAACATGGCTTCATACTAGAAATCAGGCAGACACAGAACGTTATGTTGAAGAAAGAACCAAACCCAAACGGATAATTGCAGACTCTAAGCAGAAATCATGAGAAGACTTTGGAAATAAGCTAGAAATTCTGAGTCAAACCGCGGAAAAATCATTTTGCAGCGTAATTAGCAATCTTTGAAAGAGAGGGAAGAAGGAATTAACAAGTGTTTTGGACAGGTCAGGAAAGCTGCTAGTCAATCCTGTGGATTCCTTGAGCAGATGGAGGGTATATTTTGAAGAATTGCTCAATGCAGGTGAAACGTTCAATGATGTGTCAGATTTTCAGGTAGAATGGGATAGGAATGACGATGGAAACAGGATCTCATTTGAGGAAGTGGAGAAAATGTTCAGTAGATTACAGTGCAATAAAGCGGCTGGGGTGGATGAAATTAAGCCGGAACTTGTCAAATACAGTGGAATGTCAGGTCTCAAATGGTTACACAGGGTAACTGAGAAGGCGTGGGAATCGGGACAGGTTCCGTCTGACTGGACGAAAGCGGTATTCACGCCAATTTTCAAACATGGAAACAGAAAAGATTGCAAAAACTATCGAGGTATCTCTTTAATTAGCGTTGCGAGCAAAATATTCTCAGGTATTGCTGAAAGGAGAGTGCGAGTATTAATTGAGGACAAGGTAGATGAAAATCAGTGTGGCTTTAGGCCTCTTAGAGGCTGTCTGGACCAGATCTTTAGCCTACGGCAGGTAATGGAAAAATGCTATGAGTGGAACAGGGAATTGTATCTATGTTTCATAGATCTAGAAAAGGCTTATCACCGTGTTCCTAGGAGGAAGCTACTGTCAGTTCTACAAGATTATGGTATAGGAGACAAACTTCTCCAGGCAATTAAAGGACATTACGTAGACTGTCAGACAGCAGTTAGAGTATATGTCAAATTAAGCTCATGGTTCAGGGTAGTTTCAGGGGTAAGACAAGGCTGTGTAACCTGTCACCACTGTTGTTCATACTATTCATGGACCATATGCTGAAAACAGTAGACCGGCAGGGGGGATTAAAATAGGTGAAAACAAAATAAGCAGTCTCGCATATACGGATGACTTAGTTGTTATGGCCGATTCGATTGAAAGGCTGCAAACTAATATTTCAGAGCTCGATCAGAGGTGCAAAGATTATGATATGAAGATCAGCATCTCCAAAACAAAAGTAATGTCTATGGGAAAGAGATTTAAACGGATTGAGTGCCAAATAGGAGGAAAAAGTTAGAACAGGTTGACAGTTTCAAGTACCTGGGATGTATTTTCTCACAGGATGGCAACATAGTGAAAGAACTGGAATCGAGGTGCAGCAAAGCTAATGCAGTGAGTGCTCAGCTAAGATCTACTCTCTTCTGCAAGAAGGAAGTCAGTACCAAGACTAAGTTAGCAGTGCACCGCTCTATCCTTCGTGTAACTTTGTTGTATGGGAGTGAAAGTTGGATGGATACAGGTTACCTTATAAATAAGGTAAAAGTTACAGATATGATAGTAGCAAGAATAATTGCTGGTACTAATAGATGGGAACCATGGCGGGAGGGTGTCCATAATGAGGAAATCAAAGGAAAACTGGCAATATACACCATAGATGAAGCAGTGAAGCAGTTAGAGCGAAGAGACTGAGATGGTGGGGTCATGTTACACGCATGAGAGAAGCGAGGTTACCTAAGAGACTCATGAGCTCTGTAGCGGAGGGTAAGAGGAGTCGAGGTAGACCAACAAGAAAGTACTTAGATTCGGTGCAGAATGATTTTGAAGTAAAAGGCATGACATCAGGCGAGGCATCAATGTTAGCATTGAATAGGGGATCATGGAGGAATTTTATTAGAGGTACTATACTCCAGACTGAACGCTGAAAGGCATAATCAGTCTCTAATGATGACGATGATGATGATGATGAGGAGAAAACTATATACAATCTATATAACGCATTGATTTTAATATTGACTGTATATGTTTGGTAAACTCTAAGAATGATTCAGAGTAATCTAAATGTAACAATATTGTATGTATGATTTTTTTACATTGTTGTTATTGCAGGACGAAAATTTTGGATTGATATTTTAACACCACAATTTGTTTATGTTATCCAAATATACTTTATTGTATAAGTTTAATTCACTATGATGAAGGATCATGAATAAGGACACTGTGAATTTAGCTTGACTCTTCTGGTCCACATTCTCTCCATAAATGTCGTCTGAAGAAAACAGGATTACTTATAAAATTTGGGCTACCATTGTTTGAAATCCAATATCTCATCTGGTCAACAAGCTTTCCTTGAATATTTTGTTTTTTGGATGATGTCACCATGTTCCACATAGTCATACAAAGGATATAGTCAGTATTATTTTCTTAGCATCCATTCTATGCAAGCAAATGCACGATCGAATGGTAAAAATGAAAGGCCACGTACAGGAAAATGCTGGAATACGTCTTTAAATCTGCTGGCACTTACAGGGCAGTTCATTAACCTACCCAGCATTTTGTTCTTGTTTTGTGCAGGACACACATTTGGAATGCAATTCAGTAAAACTATCAGAAAGCTCTATGTTGATGTAATCAACCAAAAATGAACATACTTCATTAGGTCCTTTGTGAATAGTAACTTCATGGTATTCACACAATACTTGAAGCTACCCACAGACAGGGCCTATTATTACGGTATTAATTTCTCTTCCACCGTTATTTACATAACCAATGTCTTTCGTTCTGGGAACTTTCATGACAGTTCTTTTCTATAGTTTCGTGTGAGTACCTCTCTTCCTTGACATTGTGCACAGATAATCCAAAGGAACCTGTACTACACTACTGGCCATTACAATTGCTACACCAACAAGAAATGCAGATGATAAACGGGTATTCATTGGACAAACATATTATACTAGAACTGCCATGTGATTACATTTTCACGCAATCCTGAGAAATCAGTACCCAGAACAACCTCTGGCAGTAATAACGGCCATGATACGCCTGGGCATTGAGCCAAACAGAGCTTGGATGGCGTGTGCAGGTACAGATGCCCATGCAGCTTCAACACGATGCCACAGTTCATCAAGAGTAGTGACTGGCGTATTGTGACGAGCCAGTTGCTCGGCCACCATTGACCAGACGTTTTCAATTGGTGAGAGATCTGGAGAATGCGCTGGCCAGGGCAGCAGACGAACATTTTCCGTATCCAGAAAGGCCAGTACAGGACCTGCAACATATGGTCGTGCATTATCCTGCTGAAATGTAGGGTTTCATAGGGATTGAATGAAGGGTAGAGCCACGGGTCGTAACATATCTGAAATGTAACGGCCACTGTTCAAAGTGTTGTGTTGTTGATGCGATCAAGAGGTGACCGAGACGTGTAACCTACGACACCCTGTACCATCAAACCTAGTGATACGCCAATATGGCGATGATGAATACACGCTTCCAATGTAGCACCACGATGTTGTCAAACATGGATGCGACCATCATGATGCTGTAAACAGAACCCGAATTCATCCGAAAAAAATGACGTTTTTCCATTCACCCAGGTTCGTCGTTGCGTACACCATCGC